>CM055122.1:1061622335-1062222335 GCA_029206835.1 Rana muscosa | reverse complement strand
CAAGGGTCCCAGGCACCTTTAGCCCTGAGACTGCGCCAAAGGTCTGGGCCCAGCAAGGATCGAGGAATCTTAGGGTGCCGCCTTGCGAGGGGACCCGTATCCTAGATGAGAAGGCCGGGGGAGGAACCGTTCCGAAGGACTGGTGCGGAAGTCACAGTGAAGGAAGGGTCCCGGTAACGCTCTGGAGGGATGTCTTCTCCCTGAACAGAGACCAAGTTCATCAGGTCTGTGGCAGAGACCAAGGGTAAAGTTCGAGCATCATTTCGGCTGCTAGTCCTAAGTTAGGGAATAGGGAGACTATCCGAATGGGCTGAGTCTGCTTGAGAATCGGAGCAGTGAATTGTGTAACGTTTGTGCCTGGACCTCATCTACATCTTAAGCTGTTCTGTTCTCCCTCCAACCTTTTCTGTCAGAGACTGTTTTATAAGAAATAAACCTTTACGTTGGAGTGCAGCTGGTGTGGACACTCAAGTTACTGTGGGGATACAAGGACTTGTCTTTATTGAAAATAGAGGTGAGAGACATTCTCTGGCTGTCTAACTGTGGAAAACCCATCAATAACATCGCTCAACCTCTTCACACAGGAGGGTACAGGCTTGTGGTACGGTGTGCCTCTCTCTTCCTGTGAGGAGCCAAAGTTAATGCAGGTAAAAAAAGGGGTCTGTGCGCTACATATGTATGTGCTGCGTCACAGTACAGGCTGGAATGTACCCTGATTAGGTATTTTGTTTTTTATATATGTAGCACACAGACCCTTTTTTCCTGCCTACCTTCACTTGCAGGGATAAAGGCACACCATGCCACATGCCCGTATCCTCCTGGTATAAGAGGTTGAGCGGTGTTCTTGAAATTTTGGGTCCTGCAGCGAGTTACCCCCCTTCCATTGGTTCTTGTCCCTAGAATGTAGGAAAAAGTCTATTCTTCCCCGAAAGAAGGCCAGTGTCCAGACAGTGTTTAAACTCCAACAGACGAGTTTATTTTCTTTGCTTGAAACAAATTTGGGAAAAAGGATGAAAACAGCAATAGGATTTGGTAGGGAAATAGGTTTAGGCACGCGGCACCCAGTCACCCCATTCTCCACTCAAGCCTGAGCGGGTATTGCTCACCCGGATAGATCCCTCTCACAGTTCTAGCAGCCGGAGTGAAGCACGAACATGACACTTTAGTTTTAGTCCCCTTCACGGACAAGTTCAGGAGATCCTCTGTCACAGAATCCTTTAGTTCCTGAATTTAGAACTTCCTAACGCCTGTAGATTATAGAGACCATAGGTGCCAATGGGGCACGCTACAGGAGCTATCTTGCAACTTACGAATCCTTCCCTCTGATAGGCAAGCAGGCCTCCCCGAGACCGTGACTTCCTTCACCGATCCATCGGATCAGATCCTCCCTCGGTTTCCTCTGTTTCAGAGCGGGCCACCCTCCCTCGGGTTCCCTGGGACTCCAGTGGTTGGTTTGTAGACCCAGTTGAAGGTACTGGGCCTACCTGGAACTCTGCAGCCTCGGGCTAAAGGTGCCCGAGACTCCTTGACCAGTTCACGCACCCCCCGGCCAGCGGGGCCAAAGGGCACGACTTCGCCACCAGGGGTCCTCCTTGGAATCCCCCCGGCACACCACACAAGATCATGCACTTTATGTACCCTCTCACGGCATGCACAGCAGGCGAAACCCGCCCACCGCACGGTAGCCGAGAGAGGACACCCAACCACACTGTAACGCTACCTGTGGTTCTCCTCAAGACCTGGGCAACATCGCCACCTGCAGGTCAAGGGGAACTATACTCCAGGCAACATTACAGCAGAGCAGAGTCCAAACTAAGCAGAATTGGAGAACCTGAGCTAAACTATTGCTCAGGCTGCCCTTAAATTTAGAGCATAGCGACCCCAGATTTGGGGGTCCGCTACATATATTTTATATAAAAATAAAGTATTTTTTTCAAAAAGAAAAAATGTTTTGTAATATAAGCTTTAACCACTTGAGGACCGCCGCACACCGATGTACGTCGGCAGAATGGCACGGCTGGGCAAATGGGCGTACAGGTACGTCCCCTTTAAGAGCCAAGCCATGGGTCGCGACCCGGTCCTCTTCTCCGTGACCGTCCCTGCGGGAACAGCGGACCAGATCGCCGCCAGTGTCCCGCGATCGGGTCACAGAGAGGAAGAATGGGGAGAGGTAAGTGTAAACAAACCTTTTCCCGTGCTTCCTAGTGAGCCTGTCACTGATCGTCTGTTCCCTGTCATAGGGAACGACGATCAGTGACGTCACACGCTAAGCCAGGCCCCCCACAGTAAGTAAAACACATCAGGGCACACTTAATCCCTACAGCGCCCCCTCCTGGTTAACCCCTTCACTTCCAGTGTAATTTTCACAGTGAAAATGATAATGGTCCAAAAAATGTGTCAAAAGTGTCCGATGTGTCCGCCATAATGTCGCAGTCACGAAAAAAATCACTGATCGCAGCCATTACTAGTAAAAAATAATAATAATAATAAAACTATCCCCTATTTTGTAAACGCTATAACTTTTGCGCAAACCAATCAATAAACGCTTATTGCGATTTTTTTTACCAAAAAATATGTAGAAGAATACGTATTGGCCTAAACTGAGGAAAAAATATGTTTTTTTATATATTTTTTGGGGATATTTATTATAGCAAAATATTGCATTTTTTTCATAATTGTTTCTCTATTTCTGTTTATAGCGCAAAAAATAAAGTGATCAAATACCACCAAAAGAAAGCTCTATTTGTGGGAAAAAAAGGATGCCAATTTTGTTTGTGAGCCACATCGCATGACCGCGCAATTGTCAGTTAAAGCGACGCAGTGCCGAATCGCAAAAAGTGGCCAGGTCTTTAAGCTGCATAATAGTCCGGGTTTTAAGTGGTTAAATGAAGATTATATATACACTATTGCCATTATTAGGAAGCCTATCCTGAGAAATGGTCTGCATTCATTCTTAAAGTACATACATTTAGACAGGACGTGACTGAAAACAGTCTGGAGGAGCTCAGCAGCACTTAAATGCAGCCAAGAAAAAAAAAAGAGGTGAAAACAAGTTGCTACCAAAAAATGCCAACTCACCATGACCAAAGCTAAACCAATAAGTAATGTAAGATGACTTCAGCTCTGCTCTTCACCTGCAGTAGAGGTCTCTCAGATGTATTTCACCCCCTAGTGGGCTTAAAGTGGTTGTAATGATTCAAGGCATAATACTTGCCTGATCCCCATCTTGATCCAGCGATGTGCATGAGAGCAGCAGCTCTCCCAGGTCTCTTCCTCCTCATTGGCTGAGATAGGTGCACTGTCCAGCTCCATTGCCAGCAACCTGTAAAATTCTATGAAAGGCTAAAAGCTGCTGCGACAGACTGTGGCTGGACAGTGCACCTGTACTAACGTTTAGGACAGTGTGCACCCAGTGACGAATGCCTGGAACATGTTAGGTAGCCTTTTCAAATAATTTTGCTGCCTTAAGGCAATCCATGTTAATGCAAAAAGTAACATACCTAACACGCATGCATAACCGCACCACAGATGTGTGAACCCAGCTTTAAAGGGTACAACATATTTTTCTTTGAGCTTTTTTTACTCTGCACATTTGTCACAGATCCTAAAGCAGAATTGCAGCTAAAAATAACAAAAAGAAAATAATTAGCTCATTTAAAAAAACAAAAAACAAAAAAAAAATGACTTTGGTTGCAATAGTTACTTTCAATCCACAGCTCTCCCCCCTGCAGTACTTGTTTTCCACCACAAGATGACCTCAGCCCAAAGGCCAGCATCATTCAACTCACATCCTCTTAGCCCAGGCTGTACTGTCTGTGTCTGGACAGTGAAAGCAGGAGCAGCACAGTGATGAACGTATCTCTCTGCCACTGTGCTTTATCCTTCTCTATAAGCATGCTTCTTGTGTCACACACAAAATTAAATGAATCCTTCTGCTGCTTCTTTCTCGCCCACTCCACCCCTGTGTTCTCTTATCCTGGGTGGATATCATATGACGTCCTTCCACTTGCACGCTACCCCTGGGAGTGCAGTTGTGCGATCTGCTACCGCTAGCGGAACAGAGTGATCGGTACCAGGCCACTGTAATTAATCACAGCGATCACTTGTTTACAAGTAAAATATAGTCATGAATGGATTTCATTCATGATTCATTATTTACTACAGTCACCACATGGCGTACAGGGCCAATCACAGCAGCCCTGTACTATGTGATAGCTGTGGCCAATTACAACATCACAATAGTAAACAAAAGTCATGAACGAAAGCCATTCATGACAGTTAAAAATATTACTGTTACAGTGATCAGCTCTATAACAAGCAATCACAGTGTATACAAAATCCTGATCACCTCCCCAGAGTAGTACAGTGTCACTATGGTGACACTGCACTACTCTGATGACAGTATGTAAAAAAAATATATATAATATTTATATATAATATAATATATATATATTTAAATATATACTTATCAATATATATTTACTCACCAGTTACAGTGTCCCTGATCACTGTCACACCAGTCACAGTGTCCCTGATCACCACCACACCAGTCACAGTGTCCCTGGTCACAGCCACACCAGTCACATTGTCTCTCATCACCACCACACCAGTTACAGTGTCCCTGATCACAGCCACACCAGTTACAGTGTCCCTGATCACAGCCACACCAGTTACAGTGTCCCTGATCACAGCCACACCAGTTACAGTGTCCCTGATCACTTCCACATCAGTTACAGTGTCTCTGATCACAGTCACACCATTAACAGTGTCCCTGATCACAGCCACACCAGTTACAGTGTCCCTGATCACTGCCACATCAGTTAGTGTCCCTGATCACCACCAGACCAGTTACAATGTCCCTGCTCACCACCACACTAGTTACACTATCCCTGATCACTGCCACACCAGTTAGTGTCCCGGTTCACCTTCACACCAGTCACAGTGTCCCTAAACACCACCACACCAGTTACAGTATCCCTAATCACTGCCACACCAGTTAGAGTGTCCCTGATCACCACCACACCAGTCACAGTGTCACCAAAAGAACTTGTTCACATAGGCAGTGCTCTCTGAGGAGCCATTCATGTTCAGATCGCTTTTCAGAGAGCATTTGACAGGCAATGAGGAGTCATTGTATTGCCTCCTCACCACCTGCTTTAACCTCTTGGATCCTGCACAAGCAACCCCATTCACTTGAATAGAAATAGATCACAATCGGGGGGGATGGGGGTTGGACTATAGGAGGTATAATTCCTGCCAGTTAAAGGGGAAAGCGTGTGAATGAGCCCTAATAGTGCAGCCAGTCCAATCACCACCACACCACACCAGCCACAGTGTTGCCAGACCAGTGTAGTTAGAATCAGCGTTCCTGATTGCCGCTACACCAGACCAGAGCTGCAAGCAACAGTTTTCATGATGGCTGCCTTACCAGTCCCAGTGTTACCAGACCAGTGTATGACAGCAACAGGGTTCCTTATAACCGCCACACCAATGCAGTGTAGCCAACAGCACTCCTGGAACCACAGGGAACTTTTTAATTCTTCCTTTCTTCAACCTCCTGTGATTCCAGGCCAGTGAACCGTCCTCCAATCTGATTCGGTCCGCTAAAAAATAAAACAAAAGGGCATCCGTTGTCCTCTGTCTAGGCCGGGGGTCAGCAATCTGTAGAACGTGATCTACCAGTAGATCGCGGACAGGTGACTGGTAAATCATGGTCTGGGCTTGCTGAGCCGCCATCCCAGAGCATCAAACACAGTGCAATGCAGAGGGACTACTTGCAGTTGGAGCTGTAGAAGAGAGCAAGAGCCACATAAGCCAATGCCTCCTTGTGCTGCTTTTTCACCACCTGCTGTAACCCCTTGGACCCTGCAGAAGCATGCAGTTGTGGGCACTTGCAGAGTGGCCCTATTTACTTAAATGTGTCCCGATTAGCGGGCGATGGCACCCACCAAAAGCAACAGGGGGCCTAATTCCTGCTGTGGCATGTCCCAGATAGCAAAGATAACTTGCCAAAAAATTGTGTAGCGCTACCCCCAGTTAAGAGAGCCGCTTGGTTTGATTACGGGCCCTGTGTGCAGCACCACCAACCCCCAGGCAATCTTACTCGACCCACTCTGGCACAGTTAGTCTAGGGTTATATCTGTATCACATTCAAAAGTATTGCAAGGGGTAATCTCTTAGCAGTAAGACAACACACTGAAGCATGGGATTAAATATAACAGTTTACTCTTATATCAAAAAGGGAGCATAGGCAGAATACAACACATGCAACTGGCTTGCAGAGCCCTGCAGAAATCAATACAGCACACAATAATGGCGCTGCACGGTACTTCACCACGCGTAGCTATTATGGTATGCGCGCCCTATGGCGCACTGAACAATATCTTAACTCCCACCCCGGTCAGGCCTGACATGGAATAAATCTCAGTCATCTCCTATAGCATGCCAGCTTTCGGTGGTGCACTTGATGAATAGTACTTTGTAATCCACAACCAGGCAATAACTTGAAACACTATACTGGGGGGGGACACTTCAACTCTGTCCTGCTATCGGTCCCCCCGGGGAACAGCAAATAAACTAAACTGTGGACCTATGCAGTCTATAGGCCTGAACACGGCACAGTCTATTGGTCTGGGCAGGTGCCCGCTCACCACTCCGGACGCGATCCCAGTCCGGAACGTCCACCCTGCTGTGTATCCGCACACAGCGTCTGCAACGATCGGGTCCCCGATCCAACTGATGTCCTCACTCGACAAGTCAGATGCCACCCAGGCTCCACAGTGGGGTGGAAGGCTCTTTGGAAGTTGTGCAAGGCCCAGGCTTCAGGCCTTGCACTGCAGCAGATCTGCACAGGAAGAAACTCTTGCTTGCAGCGCAGTGTCCAAAAAGGCCGAGCTCCGCCTCGCCTCCTCCTTAAATAACCCCTCCCATGAGTCTCTGCGATGGCTAACTGCACTCTGGGTGCCGAACGGGGTTCTGGGTAACGTAGTCCCGGGGCCTTAAAGGAGACCCCGCTACACACTCCCCCCACTTAAACTCTTTGGTCCCCAAAGATAACAAACTTAAATTACAGAATGTACAACATCAATCAAACTTTCGTATAATGTTGGCAGAGGAAATTCCCACCAAAACCAAGGCGGTGAACTCCCCTGCCCACAGGTCACACTATCATCAGTGTCCTGCCTAACTGTGCCATAGAGTGAGCTGGGGTTGCCTCCCACCAAATGAACAGTGGGAGGATCAGGGTCTTCCATACTCCTTCTGGCAGTAACCACAGTGTCTTCCGCACTTCTCCCCATCTGTGGGTAAGTTAATCTTCTGGGAGGCTTTATGGCTCTTCGCTTCCTCTGTCCTCTTGGACTTTCTGTTAAAACGGGCTCCTCCTCCGGAATCGACTTAGGAATCTCCTCTGTTTCAGGAACACTGGACTCCGGAGCAGGGAGATACATGGAATCCCTTGGATCTTCCTCTGGGGGTAAGTCACAGACACTCTCCCAAGCATCTGACCAAGGACTGGACGGGATGAACTCAGTGGCTTCTGCATTCAGTGTCTGGTCTTCAGTATCTTCTTCAGGTGGAAGATGAATAGCAGAAGTTTCTGGAGCCCAGGAAGGCCAAAGCCAGTCAAGTTCTTCTCCCTCATCTTCATTTGTTTCCGAGGTCTCTGTATCCCCGATCCGGGGGGTCTGAGACCGAGTGTTTGGTCGGGGAGTATCCAGAATGGAAGTAGGCTCAGGGGAATCCATCACAGAGGGGACCTGAACCGCCTCAGCCAGTGGGAGTAGGTGGTTCCGGTGCCAGGTCTTCAGTGGCCCCACCTTCCCTTCTGGTTTAAGTCTGTAAACGGGTAGGCCCGGCAGTCTTTTGCAAACAACATACGGTTCAGGTCTCCATCTGTCTGCAAGCTTGTGTTTTCCAGGGATCCCCAAATTCCACAACAACACTCTGTCTCCAGGTTGTAGATCCTGGATCCTAACTTTCAAGTCAAAATGTCTCTTGTTGCGGGCCCCCCTTTGCTCGGAGGCCGCCTGGGTCTGTTCATAGGCCAATTTCTAATTGCGTCTGAGCCTATCGACATATCCCTTGTGGGAAGCAGCAGAACAATGGTCTATGGAAGTGCCAAAGGCCAGATCTACGGGTAATCTTGCTTCTCTCCCGAACATAAGTCGATAGGGTGAGTACCCTGTAGCATCACTGGTGGTGCTGTTGTATGCGTGCACAACTGCCGCTATGTGGCAGAGAAAATCAATGCATACCAGATCAAGTGGGCCTTGACTTTGCAGATGGCCCATTGGGGCAGCTTGATGAGGTAAAGTCTTTCTCTGGATGTATCGTGCACATGAGTGGCAGTATTCTTCAACTTCAGCCCTCATGCAGGGCCAATAGAAACGGTCCCTAACGAGTTGGAAAGTCCTTTCCGCCCCTAGGTGACCATGGTTGTCGTGCAGAGCAACCAGGACTGTCTCTCGGTGTTTCTCAGGCGAGAACAACTGCCATTTGTCTTCTAGGTCATCAGAGGGGCCCCTTCGGTAGACCACTCCCTGATGCACCTGTAACTTGTCCCACTCTTTCCTCAACAGGCAAGCTTCCTTTGAAGGGTGACGTAAGAGTCTATTCGGGTCCTGATTCACCAGGGCCTCTAGGACCAATCTCCCCATAGGGTCTTCCAATTGGTCGGATCTCAGCTCCTTCTTAGACAGTTTTGGCAAGTTATCTTCCCCCAGTTGGGTTACTCCACAGTATTGCTTGGGAACTCCTACTATGGTAACCCCTATCTCTTCTGCTCTTGAGCCGCCACTGGCTTGGAGTTCAGCCCCTTGACAGAGGGCCCGCACCCCATCGGGTGCCAATTGGGCCCAGTCTTCTGTACTGCAAGTGGGGACGTGAGATCTTCTAGACAAAGCGTCTGCATCTCGGTTTCCAGCCCCAGGTCTGTACTTCAGGCCGAAGTCGAAGGCAGACAGCCACCTATGTCCTGTGGCATCCAACTTTGCTGTGGTGAAGAGATAGGTGAAGGGGTTGTTGTCTGTTTTCACTGTGAATTCCACCCCATATAAATAGTCTCTAAGTTTGTCAACTACCGCCCACTTAAGGGCCAGGAACTCCAACTTATGGGTGGGATAGTTCTTTTCGGAGGGAGTCAGACTTCTGCTCACGTACGCAACAGGCCTCAGTTGCTCTTCATGCTCCTGGTACAGCACTCCTCCCAAACCATCATGACTGGCATCTACATGAAGTTCATAAGGCTTCATAGGGTCTGCGTAGGTCAGGACAGGGGCAGTGGTTAATGTCTTCTTCAACATCTGAAAGGCATTCTTACACTTCTCGTTCCACTGGTCCTTGACTGACTCCCCTGGCTTTCTGGGGCCTGTGTCATCCTCTTCCCCCTCCGTCTTTAGCAGCTCATTCAGAGGCCTGGCTATCCGAGCAAACCCCTCCACAAACCTCCTGTAATAGGAACAGAACCCCAGAAAGGATCTGAGCTCTGTCACAGTGGTGGGCCTGGGCCAGGAGATGACTGCCTTCAATTTTGCGGGGTCTGTGTCTACCCCATCTTCAGACACTATGTGCCCCAGATAGTTGACTGATGACTGATAGAATTGGCACTTTTCAGGTGAGAGCTTGAGTCCTTCCTCACTCAGTCTCTTCAAAACTTTCTCCAGTCTCTCCTCATGCTCTTCCAAGGTTCTTCCGAAGACAATGATGTCATCCAAGTATTCAAGGACTTCGATGAGGTTCATATCTCCCACAGTCTTCTCCATGAAACGTTGGAAGGTGGCTAGAGCTCCAGACAGACCTTGAGGCATCTGGTTGAATTCAAAGAACCCTACCGGGGGTTATGAAAGCCGTCTTCTCTTTGTCTTCTGTATGCATCGGGATCTGATAGTACCCGCTCTTGAGGTCCATAACACTGAACCACTTGGCTCCAGACAAGCTCTGTAGGGCATCCTCTATCCTTGGAGTGGTATACTGGTCCGGTATGGTTCTCCTGTTGAGGGTCCTATAGTCTATGCACAGCCTCAGTGACCCATTCTTCTTCCGAACCACCACTATAGGGGAGGCATAGGGACTTCTAGATTCTCGAATCACCCCTTTTCGCTTGAGCTCGGCGAGCTGCTCCCTCAAGTCTTCGAGGTCTGCTAACGGAACCCGCCTAACCCTTTCCCTGAAGGGTTTGTCTTCCTGGAGGCGGATCCGATGGGTGGCACTCCTAGCACACCCCACATCGAATTCATCTTGGGAAAAGATCCTTTCCCACCTGGTCAACTGGGCCTTGGCTCTCTCTTTCCAAGCCCTGGGCAGATTTGGATTCTCCATGGAAAGTTTCTCCCACACAGTACTTTCTCCATCTGTCTTCTCCACATCTCGCGAAGCAACTGGGGTAGCTGGGCTCACCCGGCCCAGTAATAGCCTAGCTGGGATTTCCATGGGACCATCCGTGGTATTTCTGACGCTCACAGGCACTTTACAATGAGCCTTCTTCAGGGCCCTCACTGGGACCACTTCTGGGACTACTTCTAGGCCCGAATGTTCTTCCCTTGGGTCGGGTTCCAACATGACAAAAGGGCCAGGCTGCTCCCAAGTGAGTTTCACTGTGGCTTTCAAGCAGGTTACTTCACCGGGCTGTAGCACTATTCCTCTTCTTCCCAGCCTCCAGACCTTCCCTACCCCCTCTTCCGGGGCCTTCTGTTCCAAGATCAGCCGTTGGTAGGCTGTCTTCAACATTGGGTGGATCTCAGTGACTGTGGGGTCTTTCCTTCTTGTCAGAGGGGCCAGAAGTCTTCGGACCAGATCCATGTTTGTCCCTATTATCAGGGAACTCTTGTTAGCTCCAGGCGGTCGGGGGCACACCACAGCTAAGGTGTCGAACACTTCGGCCTTTCCGGCTATGGACGGGTCAAAAGTCAGTTTTATAGGCAGATAGCCATCATAAGGGAAACTCTCTGTCCCAATTCCCCATATCTCCAACTCTTCAATCTTCTGGATGGGTAGGTGACTTAAATGCTTGTCATAAAAGTCCCGGTACAACAGGGTCACTTGCGCCCCAGTATCCAATATGGCTCTTGTGTAGACTCCCTCCACTTGAACTGGTACTATCGGGGAGGGACCCACCAGCTTCTCTGGATATCGCTTCGTAGGGGTCTCTTTCTTTTGATCTTTGCATTTTCCCTTTTGGCTTTCTTTCTTCCATTTCTCTTTGGACTTAAGCCTCTCCTGGGCCTGGTATGCATTGATCTCCCTCCTTTTGGTGGGTGTAACTACCCGCTGAGGGACACTACTCTCTTTCTTTGGGGTGCGTTCCTTCTGAGGAACTTTGCGTTTCTTCTGACGGGTCTTCTGCACTCTTTTCATGTGCTTCTCATTCAGTTTGGAGCTCACTAGAGATGATGGGCACCCGGTTGACTCCTTCACCGGGGCCCGCTAAAGTTTTCCGGCGGCTTGCGGTTATTCATCTTTTTTTTTCTTTGGGCTGGCACACACTTTGGCGAAATGGCCAGCTCCTCCACAATTGAAACAAATCACATCCCCCCAATCTTCCAGGGATGCGGGCGCTGAGGTGTTGGGAAACAGCTCCTTCCTCGGACTTTCCCTCTCTGGTTCCCTTGACTTCTTTTCCATCAGGGAGGTCAGCATCCCCAACACTTGGGACATCTGTGACTTCAAGGTATCCACCTGAGTCTCTTTCCAGGGTCATGGCCGTCCTGACCATCACTGGAGGAGGATTTACCAACTCAACTGGTAGGCTCCTCTTCTTCTCCTCCAGCATAGCTTCTTCCTCTCTGACCACTCGGATCAAGTCAGGGTACTCCAGGCTCTTTCCGTCCTGTCTTGTGCGTAGCGCCAATGCGATGGGGTCCAGGGGCTGAGATCCTCTCATCACCTGTTGAACACGGGCCTCATCCACCTTCCGTGGGTCAATCCCCTTCTTAAGAATCATCTTATGCAGGATCTTATCCAGGCGCCTCATGAACTCTGACAGCTTCTCTCCTGTCTTCTGGTAGCACTGCTCCAGCTGATAAGTGAGCTCAGTGATTTTCTCTATTCCACCGAACACATTCTGCAGGATGTCCAGATAGTCCTGTGCATTACAGTCTGTCTTACTCATCTTGAGGTTGCGTATGGCCTCTAGAGCAGGCCCCTTCAAGCTCTCAGCAATTCTCTGCTTCTTTCTGTGGTCTGGGACTTCCCATTCTTCTAGGGCCTGAGTGGCACCGTCTAACCACTCCTCGAACCCCTCTTCACCCGAGGGTACAGGTTTCCTTCCTGAGAATATTCTAAGCTTTCTGTATCCTGACATCTGGTAATCTGTGGGATCTTTCTTACACTGCGCCACAAGTTCCCCTAGGACCGCGCACAACTCTGCGCCAAGAATGATAGATGGCGACCCGGGACTTTCCCTTCTCACCTGTCTTTCTACTTTTGGGGTGGGTAATGGAGATAGTTTCAGTGTCTGAGACCGTTCTCCTGGCTTAAGTGGCAGCGCGTGTATCAGGCTATAAGTCTGGTCATCTATAGCTTCTACACTTGGATTCTTGAAATGTTCTGGGACTCCTACCTTCCATTCCACTAATGCGTGGGTCAGTGAGGAATTCGTCCTGACATCCACCGCCCATGCTTTCTGATACGGTGACAGTGACATCACTAGCTGCTTCACCGCTTCTTCTTGCCAGATCCCTGGGAGTTCTATGACTACTACCCCGGCTGGATCTGTGCCAACCGTTTTACACCACTGTCCTACTTCTAGTGGGTCCATGCTGGTACTTTTGGCGCGTTGCTTGCTGCAACAGGATCCCGGACTCGAGAGCCCCCACGTGTAGCGCTACCCCCAGTTAAGAGAGCCGCTTGGTTTGATTTCGGGCCCTGTGTGCAGCACCACCAACCCCCAGGCAATCTTACTCGACCCACTCTGGCACAGTTAGTCTAGGGTTATATCTGTATCACATTCAAAAGTATTGCAAGGGGTAATCTCTTAGCAGTAAGACAACACACTGAAGCATGGGATTAAATATAACAGTTTACTGGCTTGCAGAGCCCTGCAGAAATCAATACAGCACACAATAAGCTATTATGGTATGCGCGCCCTATGGCGAAATGAACAATATCCTAACTCCCACCCCGGTCAGGCCTGACATGGAATAAATCTCAGTCATCTCCTATAGGGATTTCTTCGCATGCCAGCTTTCGGTGGTGCACTTGATGAATAGTACTTTGTAATCCACAACCAGGCAATAACTTGAAACACTATACTGGGGGGGGGATACTTCAACTCTGTCCTGCTATCGGTCCCCCCGGGGAACAGCAAATAAACGAAACTGTGGACCTATGCAGTCTATAGGCCTGAACACGGCACAGTCTATTGGTCTGGGCAGGTGCCCGCTCACCACTCCAGACGCGATCCCAGTCCAGAACGTCCACCCTGCTGTTTATCCGCACACAGCGTCTGCAACGATCGGGTCCCCGATCCAACTGATGTCCTCACTCGACAAGTCAGATGCCACCCAGGCTCCGCAGTGGGGTGGAAGGCTCTTTGGAAGTTGCGCAAGGCCCAGGCTTCAGGCCTTGCACTGCAGCAGATCCGCACAGGAAGAAACTCTTGCTTGCAGCGCGGTGTCCAAAGAGGCCGAGCTCCGCCTCGCCTCCTCCTTAAATAACCCCTCCCATGAGTCTCTGCGATGGCTAACTGCACTCTGGGTGCTGAACGGGGTTCTGGGTAATGTAGTCCCAGGGCCTTAAAGGAGACCCCGCTACAATTGTATTTGAATTGTAAGTCTGTTAACTTGCTGCACATTTTCACTGGCAAGTTGTACACTTGCAGAGCACTTAAAGCACAAGTTCTAGTTGACACTTATCAAATTTGCATGGCAAGTCTTTAGCAAGAGCAAAGTTGCAGTGGTGAGTCTACAGCCAGAGCTCTGCAAGTCACAGTGACCCCTGTGGTGGGATGACTATTGCACAACATAACTGAACCAGAACTTGCAGCAGACTTGCAGAATGTTTGCAAATAATGTTGATTTGGAGTCATGCAATGCAATCGTGCAACAAACTTGTGAAGCCTGGCAAGTCTAGCAATAGCCTAGCAAGTAATTTTCAAACTTGCAACTCAATTGCCTGTTATCTGGGGTGTACACCTTTGACTGCTGCCTCAGCAGCTAAAGGCGGTAGGGATTGGGGGCGGTAAACTCAACTGCAGGGTTTTACCACCCCCCAACTTTAAGTGTTTATGAGCCCTAAGGCTGCCACTGCGGAATGCAACTTAGGGCTCATTCACAAGTGCAGCAGGCACTGCTGCTCCCTTATAAAGGGATCTGAGTGTGTTTGACAGTTGGTGAGGAGGCGATATGTTGCCTCCCCACCACCTGATTTAAACCACATGCACGCGATTGCAACACTGTAGTATGACAATTAAAATTTAAAGCGGGTATGAAGAGGTGACGCTGGCCAACATTGTGCCCGGTGACCTTTGACTTCTCCCATGTTGTTTAGGTAGATCTCCACCTCTTTAAGGTCGCCTACCCCTGGTCTAGGCAAATCTGATTAGAGAGCAGTCGTGTGTAAACAGACCCCAGGGTTCGTTCACACCTCACAGAGCAGAGCAGGCTCCTTCCACGTCCGCTCTGCATAAACTGAGTTGACACGGAGCTGTCATCTGCCCGCTCTGCTTTGATCAGCAGGTAATCAGTGGACAGATCCCCTGCTGATCTAATTGGAGTCCACCCCATGTGAAAGGAGCCTAATAGAGTATAAGTCTTCCAATGGGGACACTAGTTCTGGTCTCAACCAGGGATTCCCTCACTTTGGAAGGATTTCCTCTCACTTCCTGTTTTGGCTATGGATGGCAAAAAAAAAAAAAACATACAAGGGGTTATTATATCTAAAATGAAAACAGATTTTGCCTTTAGTTCCACTTTAAGAAATCTTTCAGCAAACTTTGACAGTGTACCATAATAAAACCAAAATGTATAATTTGTACTGAAATGCTGATGAATGTAATAACACAGAAGAGCTGCTAAAATGCTTGGCGGATCCATCCAAGTAAATTTAAAATATACACGCAAGATACTTTGTATGATCAGTTTTAGTTCCAAACCTAACCTAACATTAACATACAGCATACCATTTTACAGCCAGATGAGGCCGGAACTGGCAGTGTTGCAATTTAGGACTGGCAATCTTTGCCAGAAGGGCTTGTCTGTTTGAGATTATAAATTGGCCGGTGTAAGTGCATGTGGATGGTTCAGTCTCATTCACAGTTTAATGTATACTGTACATTTTCTGTAGAGAGCTAGATTTTAACGATAAGCCCACTAAGACTTCTATTACTGCTCTACGTGCATGAGCACACAATTGCTGCACAATTCATGCAACTTGGAAAAAAAAAAGAGTCATCTCCTTATATATCAACTCCTTAAAGTGATATTAAACCCTCAGTTTCATTAAGTACTTTCTGCAGCTGATTTAATGACTTACGGAGTATGCAGCTTCTTTATCTTGTAATCCTCTCCTCTGTTTCTGGTTAGGCTGGTGTCATGACTGCTGCCCCAGTTTTCCATTTTCAGGGTGGCTCCTTTCTTTTTTAGCACCCTATAAAGTCACCCTTGCATGCAGGGATTAGAGGTTTGTCTCCCTACACTGTGTGCATCAATCGAAGCATACAGCCCTACAGCCTAGAGTGGCAAAGTACTCCCCTGCTCCTCCATCCTCCTCCCCCCTACTTTCCCCAAATCACAAACTGACTGGAGACTGCAGTCATGAGGTATAAAACGAGGTGATGTTTCCAACCCACAAGATGACCACGGTCAGCGCGTGTAGCGTTGTGACATCAGATCCCAGGCTCCACCCTATGTGTTTTGTCCAAGAGGAATGTCGTCAGGGGCCATATTCTTTTTGGAATAAATTACATACTAATTTGATATACTGCACCACGAGGAGTAATTTTCTCTTATTTCAATACATGAACCTGTGGATTCACTACCTGTGAGGGCTATACACGATCCAGCTGCTTGTTGTCTTGGTGGAGACGAGACCAGCTTGTGGATATACACTATGCCTGTTTGACCACCTATAACCTAGTGGTCCACTATTTGGAGTAAGAGGCCTGGTGTGTGTGCTGATGTTCGATGGAGGATATCATAATTCACTCTAATCTGTCTGATTTACACCTTGGGTAACCCCAAAAAAGAAACATGGACTTTTATGTCACCGTTTGTGAGCTTTGACAAATGTATTTATTTATTTTAAGCGCTGCATATACCCATTTTTCCTATGTTATTATTGTTACCAACACTTCTATGCTAGCTGCTCCTTAGAACCCAAGCGTAGTGAATACTTTCTGTTTTATTAAATGTTGTAAACTGCTAATTTGGGGTAACAATTTAAAAAAAACTTTAAGTGGGTAATGTTTATTTTATTGTGCTCAATATGTTAAGCTAAAGACACACTGAGGGTTTGCCGTCCGCTCTATAGCAGTTTTACTGCTACAGGGCGGCATCTGTACGCCGGATCACTTACAGGTAGGTGGCACACATGCACGCCGTGTGCGGCTCGCTTCCGCAGTGACTACACTCAGTGGAAGCCGATCAGCAGGTGCCGGGTACTTGATGTCCACCGGAAGACACAGAACTGAGATCTGCCTATGTAAACAAGGCAGATTTCAGTTCTGACAGGGGGGAAGGGATGGATCCTGTGTCTCTGCAAAGCAAGGTATACATTTCATCTCTTCCCCTAGTAAAAGCACCTCACACACTATAGTAAAACACTGATTAGGATCACACTTAACCCTTTGATCGCCCTGAGGTTAACTCCTTCCCAGCCAGTGTCATTAGTACAGTGACCGTGCATATTTTTAGCACTGATCACTGTATTAGTGTTACTGGTTCCCCAAAAAGTGTCAGAATGTCCACCGCAATATTGCAGTCCCACTATAATCCGCTGATTGCTGCAATTACTAGTAAAATAAATAAATAAAAATTGCGTAAACCAATCAATGTACGCTTAATGTGATTTTTTAACCAAAAATATGTAGCAGAATACATATTGACTTAAATTTATAAGGAAATGTGATTTTCTATTTTTTTTCTTTTTATTGAAAAGGTTTTGCAGCACAAAGTAAAATATATATATATATATATATAAATATATATATTTTTTTAATTGTCTGCCTTTTTTTGATTATAGCGAAAAAAAAATTAAATCGCAGAGGTGATCAAATACCACCAGAAGAAAGCTCTATTTGCGGGAATAAAAGGACATTCATTTTATTTGGATACAGCATTGAAAGAACGCACAATTGTCAGTTAAAGTAACGCAGTGCCGTATCGCTAAAAATGGCCTGGTCCTGAAGGGGGGTAAATCTTACAGAGGTCAAGTAGTTAACCAACGTGGTATCCAACAGTAAGCTGGCAAAAAAAAAAAAAAAACAGCAGTTATGTTTTTAGTTGGCAAGAAATCATTTGCAGTTCATGATTGTACTTTGTTAAGATTTATAAAATGAAATATGGACAGGGCACAGCTAACCTAAGCCACAATAGACACAAAATATATTGTTATTTACTATAGCAGTAATCTAACATTGCTGTTCTGCACTTTTTTTACCACTGGGGGGAGACATTGCATTTTTAATGTAAACAAGTTCTACTTCTATCCAAAGATACTTGCTTATTTATCAGTTGGTTTCACATTTAAAACAACACTTCACATACCCAACATAAAAAGTCAAAGTGAGATCAGTGCCACAGAAAGACCATGGACAATAATGGGGAGTCATTAGTCATTTCATTAAGTGCATTTTGTAAGAGACTGTTTACACGATTGTGCAATAGTTTCCAAAACTTATCAGCTACCTCGCTCAGAATTGATCTGGTGGTCACTTTGCAGTAAATGGCAAATTTTCTTGGCCCCTGACCCATTCAAGGAGTTCAAGGATGACTAAAGCCAAGACTTGAGCGCATAAATCAATAAGTGAAACCACACTGGTATTAAATATTTATACATTTGCATATCGTGTTGTATAGAGATATAATGTATATGGAGATTTGTCATCAGTTTAGCTAGTCCGAGTTTTGGGATTTTGAAATTGTGCAAAATAAAGATTACACGACTAGTTCTCTATGCATCTGAGAATATTCACAGAAAGACATTAACGTCTGCAATTGGAAGTTTCCAGGTGAATATATTGAGTCCGCTTATTGTGAGTACCAACGATGAGAAATAGATTAGCAATTTAGATCTTAAAGTAAACTTGCAATAAACTTATTGTAATGATCAACAGAACCATAGACAGGCAGATTAAGTTATATTCAGATTACAACTTCTCCTGTAAGAAAATAACATGGCCTTGCCTTCTCCTGAGTCTTTCTATTGGTCAACGAAGCTGTCCATCACTTTACAGCATTAACAGATAAAGCCAAATAAATGTGTAATTCTGGATTCTCCACAATGTATAATAAATAAATAAACAGAGAGTGTGAAGTCATCATAATGTAGGGTGATCATCAGACATCCCAGGTTTCCAGGGACAGTCCCCAGATTGAGGACACTGTCCCCAGACCAAGTCTGTCCCCGGTTTTGTCCTCGGATTGGATTTGAACAGGGGCTGGGGCAATTTCAAAGACAGTCAGTGCAGAATTAAAAATAAAAATTCTGAATTACACCCCCCCGCTCCTACTAGCTTAGGGGGATGTATTTTTTTCCATTATCTGTGCCCCTTTCTGATGCTCATGTGCTGGTCGGAGCGGAGGGAATATTTCTTCAGTTTCAGGCGCATGCCCATTCAGCTCCGCTTGTATGTTCTTCTGCCTTGGCTCAAGTCCCGGCCAGCCGCCTGCCTGCTTATCTACTTGCCTTCCGTGACAGAGTGATCTTCCTCCGTTCCCCACCCAGTAGTAGCCGGGGGGCCCGGAGAGTAAGTCTTGACAGGCTGTGAGGCAGGCGGTGGCGGCAATGGGCAGAGAGTCGCTTATTGCAGCCATTACTAGTAAAAAAAAAAAAAGTGTCCCCGGATTTCATTTTAAAAATCTGGTCACCTTATCATAATGACCTCTATAGTGGGGAGGTTAGGAGCTATGGTGAGGAGACCTGGATGATAGATTCCATTGGTCATACAAGAAGCCACTGGGAGAAATGTCCACCAAATGTAAAAATATGGGTTCTGGGTGGCCTTATCCATAGAAAAAAACTGGCAATACTAGGCATCATTTAAACTACAGTGCATATTGTAAAATTGTATTTAGGTTTATGTACATGTATTTTGTTCTTAAAGGGGTTGTAAACCCTCATGGTTTTTCACCTTAACCACTTAAAGCGGAGGTCCACCCAGATTTTTTTTTAGCACTAAAAATCCAAAAAAAAAAATAGAAAAAAATGAATAGAAAAAATAAATAAATTATACTCACCCAAAATACCTGTTGCTATGCGGAAGTCCCTAATCTGCCTCTTCATTTGCCTCGGTGGGTCTCCTTCCGCTTCCTCTTCTAGTGAATGGGGCACGCTGCCTTCTGGGAACTGTGTGTAATCCCAGAAAGCAGCCGCCCATTCACAAGTCGGCACGAGAATCGCGCATGCGCAGTAGGAAACGGGTAGTAAAGCCGTAAGGCTTTACTGCCTGTTTCCCTTAGTGTGGATGACGGCGCGGGAGCTGCACCGATCGAGGGATCGGCATCGGGGGGCCATCAGCGCGGGAGTGTAGGACAGGTAAGTGTCCTTATTAAAAGTCAGCAGCTACAGTGTTAGTAGCTGCTGACTTAAAAAAAAAAAAAGAAAATCGCGGGTGGAGCTCCGCTTTAAGGACCATGCCTGTTTTTCAGACTCTGTGTTTTCAAGTTTAAAGCTGTTTTTTTCTTGCTAGAAAATTACTTAGAACCCCCAAACATTATATATTGTTTTTTTTCTAACACCTGTGAGGGGGTTAACTCGGTAGCGGGTGTGTGTGACCCCCTGGTTGGGCTCCCCACACAAAAACAGGGCCAGCAGACGGAGGTTGTGGTTTTCAAAATCAAAAGGTGCGGTTTATTTCTCTATGTACAGTGACAAAAACACAGCAAAGCCAAAAAGAAACAAACAAAATAAATCCTGGTCAGTTTGACCTCTGACTAAACATGCAGGTTTCCTAAACTAACAACTGGGATCAGCCTGGTGCTGTCCTAGTCCCTAAGTCCCTGGTTTAGTAAAAGTCCAAACAAATAGCCACACAGGCTTTGCCTCACCGCACAGGGGTTCACTCTCCCTAGACAGTCCACACAGGTCTGGTTCCAGGCATGAGCAAACACCTAATGAATCTGGGAGTTTTTATAGAGGCCTTAAACGAACTGACAGGCTTCAGCTGGTCTCATCAACTCCCTGCCTCACGACGCCCAGCACTCTCCCTAGAGGTATGAGTCATTCATGAGCCCACTAGCCTCAGCTGGGCTTCATCAACTCCCTAGTTGTATAAGTCGGCATAAAGCCTGAATCTGGGAGAAATATATCTACCCCCCTGGATGCAACCAGGTGACTTTACCTTCCTGCTGTCACATACCCCCCCCTCTTGTTTTAACCTTGGGGTTGGAACACCAGCAATCAGGCATTCATGTACTCGAGACAAAGCATCCACATTCCCCATTTGAACGCCAGGGCGATGCTTTACTGTGAAGTTGAATTCCTGTAGGGCCAGGAACCACCTATTCACTCTTCTATTTGTCTCCTTGTTTTGAGCCATCCACTTTAACGGAGCGTGATCCGTAACCATGTCAAAGTGCCTACCTAGCAGATAGTACCGAAGGGAATCTAGAGCCCACTTCACCGCTAAACACTCCTTTTCAACCGTGGCGTAATTTACCTCATGGGACTTCAACTTCCTGCTGAGGTAAATGACTGGGTGCTCTTCCCCGTTCCAGACCTGGGACAATACTGCTCCTAACCCCACATCTGACGCATCACTTTGTACGACAAAGTCTTTAGAGAAGTCGGGTGAGTACAACACTGGCTGGCTACATAAGGCTTGTTTCAAGAATTGGAATGCTGCCTCAGCCTCGGGGGTCCATTTAATCATGACCGACCCTTTCCCTTTCGTCAGGTTGGTTAGGGGCACAGCCTTAGAAGCAAAGTGGGGAATGAAGCGCCGATAATAACCCGCGATTCCCAGAAAGGCTCGTACCTGCTTCTTGCTGTTGGGACGTGGCCAACTCTGGATGGCCTCGACTTTGTTGAGTTGGGGTTTTATTACTCCCCTGCCAATGGTGTACCCAAGATATTTGGCCTCCTCCTGCCCAATGGTACACTTCTTGGGGTTAGCCGTAAACCCCGCTTCCCGAACAGAGTCCAGGACTGCTTGCACTTTTGGCAGATGTGAGGCCCAATCTGTGCTATGGACAATTACGTCATCCAGGTAAGCCGCAGCATACTTCCGATGGGGCCTCAGCATCTGGTCCATTTTCCGCTGGAATGTGGCCGGCGCATTCTGTAACCCGAACGGCATTCTCTTATATTGGAACGCCCCGTCTGGGGTTACAAATGCGGTTTTCTCTTTGGCCGACTTGGCCAGGGGAATTTGCCAATACCCTTTTGTGAGGTCAAGAGTCGTCATGTATCGGGCTGTTCCCAGCCGGTCGATCAACTCATCTATACGTGGCATGGGGTAGGTGTCAAATTTTGTAACTTTGTTCAACTGACGAAAATCGTTACAAAATCGCCAGCTCCCATCCGGTTTAGGCACCAACACAATGGGACTAGACCAATCACTTTGGGACTCCTCTATCACCCCTAAGTTCAGCATTTTCTGTACTTCCTCCCGTATTGCCTCCCGTCGGGCCTCTGGGATCCGATAGGGTTTTAACTTCACCCTTTCACCGGGCGGGGTAATAATATCATGCTCTACCCCAGATGTTTGTCCCGGCAGCTCAGAGAACACCTCCTTGTTGCAAAGCACAAACTCCTTAACCTCCTGTTGTTGGGGTTGTGACAAGGTGGCTGCTATTCCAACCTCCGGAATCACGCAACCAGTTTGAGCTGGTGCCCAAGTTTCTGCGACTAGGGACTCTCTATCCCTCCAGGCTTTCAACAGATTAACGTGATATATCTGTTCGGGCTTTCGCCTTCCTGGTTGTCTGACCTTGTAATTCACTTCGCTCACTTTTTCCATTATCTCGTAGGGGCCTTGCCATTTGGCAAGGAATTTACTTTCAACCGTAGGGACAAGTACCAATATCCTATCCCCCGGGGAAAAGGTACGGGTCTTTGCTCCACGGTTGTACACTCTCTGCTGTGCCAACTGCGCTTGGGCCAAATGTTCCTTCACGATGGGCATTACCTGTGCAATTCGATCTTGCATCAGGGCGACATGCTCAATCACACTCCTGTGGGGAGAACTCTCACTTTCCCAAGTTTCCTTGGCAATATCCAACAGCCCTCTTGGGTGTCTCCCATACAGTAACTCAAAGGGGGAGAATCCCGTAGAGGATTGGGGCACCTCCCTAATAGCAAACATCAAATAAGGAAGTAGACAGTCCCAATCCTTTCCATCTCTATCCACCACTTTCTTCAACATTTGTTTTAGGGTTTTGTTGAATCTTTCAACCAGCCCATCGGTTTGGGGGTGATACACAGATGTACGCAATTGCGTCACTTTGAACAATTTACACAGCTCTTTCATAACCCGGGACATAAAGGGTGTACCTTGGTCCGTAAGCAGTTCTTTACAAATACCCACCCGGCTAAAAACAAGAGATAGCTCTTTGGCTATGGTTTTGGCCGAGGTATTTCTGAGAGGGATCGCTTCTGGATAACGGGTGGCATAGTCCATTATAACCAATATGTACTGGTGCCCCCTAGCGGACTTGATTATAGGACCTACCAAATCCATTGCGATTCTCTCAAACGGGACCTCAATGATGGGTAGAGGGACCAGCGGGCTACGGAAATGTGGCATCGGGGCCGACCTCTGACACACAGGGCAGGAGGAACAATAATTTTCTATGTCCTTCATCACCCCAGGCCAATAGAATCTCTGTAATACCCTCTCTCGGGTTTTCTCTGTCCCCAGATGACCTCCAAGAATGTGCCCATGGGCCAACTCCAACACCAACTTCCTGTAAGGTTTGGGCACCACCAGCTGCTCAACGGTTTCTTCTGCCCTTTTTGCCACCCGATACAGTAGGTCCTTCTCTACGCTGAAGTATGGGTAAGTGCAGGTATTATCTGGGTTCACTAACTCGCCATCTATTTCCACTACGTTTTCCCGTGCCTTTATTAGGGCGGGGTCTTTTAACTGTTCTGTGGCAAAATTTTCCCTGTGAACCTCCAGATCAGAAAACTCCACAGACGGTAGGTTTTCGTCTGAGGAGGTGGGCTCCTCTCCAGTTTCTTGAGTCTCCCCTGCCAATACTGACAAGGGAAATTCTGGAGAGTCCTCACCACTCTCAGAGGAGTTCTGGCTATCACATTCCTGGTACATAGGGGCACCAGTGGGGGGCTCAGGATCATCCCACAGTTCCCAGAACTTCGGAAAATCCCTTCCCACAATGGCATCATGCGGTAATTGAGATACTAACCCCACTGGATGAGAGAGGGTACCTTTGGGGGTCTCGAAACACACTGTGGTCACTGGATACTCTCGGGTGTCCCCATGCACACAAATAACAGCTACCTTGCTATTCCCAGAGACCTCTGTTTTAACTAATTCAGCCTTTATCAGGGTCACAAGGCTACCTGAATCCAGTAATACCACAACATTTCTACCATTAATACACATTTTGCATAAATGTTTCTCAGTTCCCCGAATGGCAGTGCATGCGACTGTCGCACACAGCGACTGACGTCTGTCCATCAGAAAGTCACATTGCATGGGTTCCTCCACAACCGGGCAATTTGCTGCAATATGTCCCGCTTGCCGGCAGCGGTAGCAAACGATCCTTCTTGCGGCCTCTTGAGCCGCTGATTTCCCAGGCTGTTCTCGCCAAACTTGGGGTAGAGCTCCCACCCTCTCACTCTCTCCACCCTCACCCCTTGGAATCCTCTTATCCGCCCCTGGGGATGGTCTGGTCTTAGGGTGGAAAGTCCGAGAGTCTCTGGAAGAGGCTGTCAGGTTCTCTGTAGCCAAGTATCTCTCTACACGATCCACAAGTTTACCGGCCGTTTCTGGGTCTCCATGGCTTACCCACTTTTGAATGGCGGTAGGAAGAGCTCTCAAGAAACGATCCATCACAACACGTTCCACAATCTCCGGTGCGGACAAAGTCTCTGGCTGTAGCCACTTCCTGCTCAGGTGAATGAGATCATACATTTGAGACCTGGGGGGTTTTCCAAGCTGGAAAGTCCAGTTATGCACACGCTGAGCCCGGACAGCCAGGGTGACACCCAGCCTTGCCAATATTTCAGCTTTTAGCATCACATAGTCTTTTGCTTGGTCAGGCTCTAGGTCATAGTAAGCCTTCTGCGATTCACCAGTTAACAGAGGAGCCACCAGTCCAGCCCACTGCTCCTCAGGCCACTTTTCTCTTTCAGCAGTCCTTTCAAATGTGGTCAAAAATACCTCTGGATCATCCTCTCCAGTCATTTTTGTCAATAAACGACTCACCCCAAAGGACGCGGTATTAGTGGGACGGCTTTCCTCACTGGTCTGCGGACGTTGCTGCATTACTGCTTCCATTTGTTGTAGTCTCTGCTCTTGCTTCTGTAACAGGTCTATGAAGCGGGCCTCAGATTGCTGCTGGGCTTGTTGATGAGCTTGCTGCTGGGCTGCAAGGCTCCTTTGCAAACCTGCATTTGTCTGCTGTTGATTGGCATTTGCTAGAGCCAGCTGTTTCAGTATCTCCTCCATGCTGGCTTAAAAAAAACTGCCACTGGTTCTCCACCAACTGTGAGGGGGTTAACTCGGTAGCGGGTGTGTGTGACCCCCTGGTTGGGCTCCCCACACAAAAACAGGGCCAGCAGACGGAGGTTGTGGTTTTCAAAATCAAAAGGTGCGGTTTATTTCTCTATGTACAGTGACAAAAACACAGCAAAGCCAAAAAGAAACAAACAAAATAAATCCTGGTCAGTTTGACCTCTGACTAAACATGCAGGTTTCCTAAACTAACAACTGGGATCAGCCTGGTGCTGTCCTAGTCCCTAAGTCCCTGGTTTAGTAAAAGTCCAAACAAATAGCCACACAGGCTTTGTCTCACCGCACAGGGGTTCACTCTCCCTAGACAGTCCACACAGGTCTGGTTCCAGGCATGAGCAAACACCTAATGAATCTGGGAGTTTTTATAGAGGCCTTAAACGAACTGACAGGCTTCAGCTGGTCTCATCAACTCCCTGCCTCACGACGCCCAGCACTCTCCCTAGAGGTATGAGTCATTCATGAGCCCACTAGCCTCAGCTGGGCTTCATCAACTCCCTAGTTGTATAAGTCGGCATAAAGCCTGAATCTGGGAGAAATATATCTACCCCCCTGGATGCAACCAGGTGACTTTACCTTCCTGCTGTCACACACCCTAGAGAATAAAATGGCGGTCATTGCAATACTTTTTGTTACACCGTATTTGCGCAGCCATCTTACAAGCGCACTTTTTTTGGAAAAAATTAACTTTTTTGAATTAAAAAATAAGACAACAGTAAAGTTAGCCCAATTTTTTTTTTATATTGTGAAAGATAATGTTACGCAGAGTAAATTGATACCCAACATGTCACGCTTCAAAATTGCGCCCGCTCGTCGAATGGCATCAAACTTTTACCCTTAAAAATCTCCATAGGCGACGTTTAAAAAATTCTATCGGTTGCATCTTTTGAGTTATAGAGGAGGTCTAGTGCTAGAATTATTGCTCTCGCTCTAACAATTGCAGCAATACCTCACTTGTGTGGTTTAAAAACCGTTTTCCTATGCGGGCGCTACTCACGTATGCGTTCGTTTCTGCGCGCAAGCTTGTCGGGACGGGGCGCTTTAAAAAAACATTTTTTGTTTTCTTATTTATTTTACTTAATTTTATTTATTTTTACACTGATTTTTTTTAAAAAATGGGTCACTTTTATTCCTATTACAAGGAATGTAAACATCCCTTGTAATATAAAAAAGAATGACAGGTCCTCTTAAATATGAGATCTGGGGTCAAAAAGACTCATATTTATACTAAAATGCAATAAAAAAATAAAAAATGTCCCTTTAAGTCTTATGGGGGGAGCTGACGTTTTGACGCATGGAGACGGGTGGGGGCCATCTTCCCCTCACTCGTATCCATACCACAGAGGGACAAGGACCCGATCGCCTCCACCGCTACCGACGGCTCCGGTAAGCGGCGGAGGGCGTGGGAGAGCGGCGGGAGGGGGGGCCCTCTCCCACCGCCGATAACGGTGATCTTGCAGCGAATCCGCCACAGAGACCACCATTATCGTTTACAGGACCGCTCACAGAAAAGATGGATATCTCGGTTGTGGCAGCCGCTGCTGCCATTACCGAGATATCCATCTTTAAAGTGCCGACGTATATGTACATGAGCTGGTTGGCTGCCCAATGACCGGGCCATATTTTTTGCGATTCGGCACTGCGTCAATTTAACTGACAATTGCGCGGTCGTGAGACGTTGCACCCAAACAAAATTGACGTCCTTTTTTTCCCACAAATAGAGCTTTTTTTTGGTGGTATTTGATCACCTCTGCGGTTTTTATTTTTTGCGCTATATACAAAAAAAAGAGTGATAATTTTGAAAAAAAAGCAATATTTTTTACTTTTTTGCTATAATAAATATCCCCCCAAAAAATATCTAAAAAAACATTTTTTTCCCATAGTTTAGGCCGATATGTATTCTTCTACATATTTTTGGTAAAAAAAATCGCAATAAGCGTATATTGATTGGTTTGCGCAAAAGTTATAGCGTCTACAAAATAGGGGATAGTTTTATGGCATTTTTATTATTAATTTTTTACTAGTAATGGCGGCGATCTGCGATTTTTATTGTGACTGCGATATTGCGGCGGACACATCGGACACTTTTGACGCTATTTTGGGACCATTGTCATTTATACAGCGATCAGTGCTATAAAAATGCACTAATTACTGTGTAAATGACACTGGCAGGGAAGGGGTTAACCACTAGGGGGCGAGGAAGGGTGTCCTACTGAGTGATTCTAACTGTGAGGGGGCTGGGCTACAAGTGACATGACACTGATCACTGCTCCCGATCACAGGGAGCAGTAGATCACTGTCCTGTCACCAGGCAGAATAGGAAAAAGCCTTGTTTACATAGGCATCTCCCCGTTCTGCCGCTCCATGACACGATTACGGGACACCGGCGGACATCGAGTCTGCAAGTTCTGGGGGCACGGTCACGGAGCTTGCGGTGGGCCCGCGTGTGCGCCCGCTAGGAGGCAGATTTAAAGCAACGTACCTGTACGTTGCTTTGCCTGCCCGTGGCATTCTGCCAACGTATATCTACGTGAGGCAGTCGGCAAGTGGTTAATGCATTCTATGCATTAATGTTTTTTTTTTATGCCTTCTGTGTCCCATGGGGAGATCTCCAATCCCTGTTCCATAGACAGGGTCGTGTCACTCATTAGGCTACTGCCTCAGTCAGCTACATGTAATCCCCCAAGATGACATCACTGCCGCAAGCTCTACATTCCACCTAGTGGCCAATAAAGGATATTTCCCCAAGTGGATCTCACTACCAGCTGATACTAGACACAATTGGATCATCTTGAACTGAGGAAGTGCCAATTTAGAGCCACGAAACGCATTTTATTTGGTGAAATAAAGTAATTGGATGTTTTATTAAAGCACACGACTCGTGCCTATCTTTTGAACAACCACATCGGGGGACCTCTGTCAATTGAACAACTTAAGGGCCATTTTGGCGCTGACTCTGTCTACTACTGCCTCAGGCGGCACCCTAGGAGGCACGAAGGGGGGTGGCACTGAGGTCAGAGTGTCCATGCCAGACACTCCTCATTGCAGCTCAGTAATGCTGAGCCTTGTAAAATTACATGCTCAGTGTTACCAAGCTCCCTGACTGGCAACTGCAACTGTCAAATAGGCAAGCATGGAGACTAAAGTGCAGGCTCAGCACTACTGAGCACAGCACTGCCGGTATCCTGCCGAGAATTGTCCCCCGGCTGATTATTCCTGCTCTGTACTGCGCAGGCGCAGCGCTTGCGCAGTACAGAGCACAACGGACCTCCGAAAATCCCCAAAGATGAACACAGATGTGACTCATCTGTACACGGTGCATGCGCAATGAGCAACACACGCTGAACGCTCCCCATGCTCGCTCCACTCTGCAAAGGCGGATGTGTATTAGTATTATATTGTGTAAGGGGCGGATGGCTACAGCAAGGGGAGGATGTATTATTAGGGTGGTTTTATTAAGAAACTACACGTCTTTGCGGGGCATGTTTAAACAAATGAAGGGCGGGTTTTGCAGTGTCTATGTCCATCAATTTAAAATACGGCCTCTTCGCCCTTCATTTGTTTAAACATGCCCCGCAAAGACATGTAGTTTCTTGATAAAACCACCCTAATAATACATCCGCCCCTTGCGGTAGCCATCCGCCCTTACACAATATAATATTAATACACCTGCCCCTTGGAGACTGGAGCGAGCATCGGGAGCGTGCGGCAACGTCTGTGACAATGTCCTGTTCATTGCGCAGGCGCAAGCTACAGCTGATTCCCAGCTCTTCATGTTCGGCACTGCACCTGCGCATTCCAGGGCGGGAATTATCCACCAGGGGGACACATCTCGGCAGAACACCGGCAAACAAACCTGCCTGTTCAACAGGGACAGTGGCTCAGCAAATATTCTGCTTAGTGATGCTGAACCTTCAGTTTAAAGCGGAGGTTCCGCGGCCAATAGTTTTTTTTTTTTGTTTGCATACAATGGGCTTTTAGATTACAAGTAAGTACTGACTTGTACAGTTCCAAAAATTATCCCCCGTCCGTTTTCTTAGATAACATAAAGTTATAAAACCCGATGCTGGCATTTCCCATTTTGCTTGTGGGCATTGTGAAGCCCACAAGCACTGACTTCCTGGAAGCGGTGAATGGTGCCATCACAACAGTCGACACCATTGAAAGTACACGCCCCGTTGTGATGGCATTCGCTGGACGGCGTTCCGCATTGTCTCCTGGGAAGCATGACACCGTCCTCCCAGGAGACATTGCGGCGCTGGGGAAGAGTGGATACGAATACTCCCGCGGGAGAGGACCCCGGAAGTCCAACTTTAGCTAATTCAAGTTATTGTAAACACATAGAAAAAAATCTTTTGGCTTATGTAGATGTATGTGGTGCGATGATCAGCATGATATAGTGTTGTAATTTAGGGTGAACCTCCGCTTTAACCTCCCTGGCGGTATTCCTGAGTGTGGCTCGGGGTTAAATTCCAGTACCATTAGCGGTAACCCCGAGTCACACTCGGGATTGCATCTCAGGATCCTGGTCCAGGTTACTTACCTTGTCCCTAAGATCCTGCGATATCCCTCCCCCCCGCTGTGTCTGCGGGCTGTGTCCTCCGCCCGATGCCTCAATGTGCCAAGCTCCATTCCCTGCGAGCGTCACGACGCAGGGGGCGGAGCCTGGCGGTAAATTCAAAAAGTACAAAATTCATAACACATACAGTACACTGTAATCCTATAGATTACATTACTGTATGAAATTCTTCACATCCCTTTTGTCCCTAGTGCTTTGTCCAGTGCCCTGCATGCACTTTTATATTATATATACTGTTCTTCCTGGAAACTTGAGTTTGTCCATGGCAGCCAAAAAGTGTCCCTTTAAGTCAAAAGTGCTTTTAGCAGCGATAGTAAATTAGAACACTTGCAGAATTGAGCGATAATGAATCGTGGGTAAATTCATTTTATTATTATTATATTATTATTTTTTATAATTATTTATAGTTATTTATTATATTATAATTTATGATTTTGTGTTTCAAACTTTATCATACCCGGGATGTCTACTAGACTCTTGTTTGGGCAGATTTAAGTGAGTTATTTCTAAAAATTACAGGCCTACAATATAAAACGCCAAATTTACCGATTTGAGATGCAAAAATCTGACATAACCATACCGCCAGGGAGGCTACACAAGCTCCTCCTCATAGAGCATCTCACACTACCTGTGTGTGTGAGATCTCACAAACTGCTGGGGTGTGTGGGGGAATCTGGCACATGCACAGACACACTGTGGGATCTCTTACAGGTGGACTAGACCTGGGTGTGTCTGAAAACACACTTGATTGTTAGTTAAAGGGGTTGTAAAGGCAAATTTTTTTCTTTTATTTTAAATAACAAACATGTTATACTTACCTCCACTGTGCAGCTCGTTTTGCACAGAGTGGCCCCGAACCTGGTCTTCTGGGGTCCCTCGGCGGCTGTCTCGGCTCCTCCCCGCAAGAACTCAGCACCTTCATGTGAGCTCTCTCGCATTGTGGTTAGTTCTTGCGGGCGCGCTCCCGTGATACAGCCGGCAGCTATAGCCGCTCACTGTATCACTCAGCCCCGCCCCCGGTGCGCCACCTCACTGTATGTGATTGACAGCAGCGCAAGCCAATGGCTGCACTACTTTCAATCCATCCTCTCTAGCCAATCAATGGCCAAGCTGAGCGGCGAAGGGGACATCGGGGGCGAGCGCAGCAAGTGAACGGGCTCAGGTAAGTAAAACGGGGGGGGGGGGGGGGGGCTGTGGGGGCCGGTATTGTCGGATGTTTTTTCACCTTAATGCATAGGATGCATTAAGGTGAAAAAACATGAACCTTTACAACCCCTTTAAATATGGCTGCACAGGATAAGAGCAGCTCAAGGGGAGCATCTGCTTCAAGCAAGGCAACTCTGCACTCCATTGTGTAGTAAATATGTTTTTTTTATTATTTTATTTTGAGATAGGCACCACTGTTAGGGATTTATGTAGAATGGAGTTTCTCTTTAATACTGTGTCTGCTTATTATTAGTTACAAAGCAAATGTTCCTGCTAGTAGTGATACCGCAACACAGGTGAATAGGGCTGCCTGTGAACAGCTCATAAGTGGAAGATCACTAACACAAAATATATATATATATATATATATATTTATATATATATACTGATATATATATATATATATATATATATATATGTAGCGGTGTCTTTAAATTTAGTTGGGGTACACCTGGGGGTAGTGTGACCCAGGTGTGTAATTGTGAAAGGTTCTGGACCCCTTTTGTAATTCGTGGAGGATTGGGTGGTGTATTATTCTCCTTGGCCTGTGGGTGGCGGGGTACCTACAGGCTCAAGGTAGAATCACTGCCGCAGTGCTACCCTTTTTGTCCCTTTCCGGAGATGGTACGGCTGGGGCGGGGAACCCGCCGTGGTGTCGAAGGGAGGAGATAAAAGGGGGAGACGCCCTCGCCACGAGGGTTTTGGAGGATTTTCTCTTCACGCACCCAGGCACCTTAAGCCTGGGTGCGGGCGGTTCAAGGTTCTGGCCCAGGCGCCCTAGGCCTGACCGGAATGAAGTTGGGGTCCATCCCAGGCACCTTCAGCCTGAGGTGAGGTACTATATCGTAGGCCTGGGGCCCAGTAACTTCGACTGGGTCCCGCGAGGGTTGAAGTGATCCGAGGGTGCCGCCTTGCGAGGGGACCCGCATCTGAGGTGAAGAGGCCGGGGAGGTCACCCGTCCGGAGATTCCGGAGCAGCATCAACCCGGTGACGGATGGGCCTCCGTTAACTCCCTTAGAGGGACATCTTCCCCTGATAGGGGCCGCAACGCAGCGAAGGTACTCCCATCTAGGTTCTATGGAGTTGCTGGTAGAGACTCACAAGTTCTATGTTCTGTGCTAAGCAAAGTTGCTATAACCCCTGGTGAAACCACAGGGGTTTAGATTGAAATCAGGATAGTGCCTCGACCTGCTCATCCCACCGTTTGCGTTATGTTATGGGTCGCAACTAATCGGCTGTGAAAGAACTGTTTGTTGTGGAAGTATAATAAACAAGTGTTGGACCCTGCATCGGTGTATGGACTCTGGTTAATGGGAGCAAGGGAGGCTTCAGCATAGCAGGACTGAGCTTCATAACTAACACACATTGGCCCGAGGAATGTACTGATACTGGCCTTCACCTCACCCACAGCTATGGGGAGGACATGGGCCGTAGCGCATCTCACCCTGTCATGTGATATACCCCTAGCAAAAGGAGATGGGGTGAGGCCGCTACACGTGGGGGCTCGTCCGGGATAAAATGTGTGTTGACTTTGAAATTTGAAATGGCTGTGTCTGGACTTTGCTGCCCGGAGGAGGTCCGAGCAGGTCGGCCATGTGATTGGCCAAAGTGCGTCCCTGTGCTCGAAGTCGTGGAAATGACCCCAAGACGGGAAAGGCCCATGCAGAAAGAGTGGGAAGAGGGAAAAGCCCAGCCGTGTGACGTACTACATGTGGGGGTGTTTGCTGCACTGCACCATGAGGCACCCCATGACTGCGCAATTCGTGGGCGGGGACTGTGGGAAGCCCGCGAAAACGTGCAAGTTGTGGGAGGAGTCTGGCCATATGTGGAGATACACGTGGAGACTCCGGCGCGTGGTCAGCGCGTGATGGAGCAGCAGGTGGTCGGGATGGCCTCAAGCTCCCCGTGGATGCCGGTATCATACCCCACGAAGATGACTGCTTTTGCTGCTCCCCTTACAGACACGGGGATAAGACTCAGGCCCCGAGGACAGTTGGCTTTGTACTCATGCAGAGACACGGAGGCCCTCGGTGTGATCTGTCCGGATGCTCGGGACTGGTGGTCCAACTGAAGCCATTTGGGCGTTGTGAAGCGTGTAAAGAATTTCTGTTTGAGGTTGAACCATCCACAGTAAGGCCCCGGGCCCTTCGCCTCAATTGCCTCACAGGTACCGCCACTCCGGAAGGGGAGATCCAGGCCTTTGCGGAGGTCCCCGTACGCGCTGACCAGGGCGACGGGACTGCCCAACCAGAGACTGAGAGAGAAAAATCCGAGGATGCTGCTTCGGTCACCACAGATTCCCTGCTGCCACCTCCGAAGAGGAAGATAGGCCTGGTGCAGGCCTCCGGTGGTCGTGGTCGAGCTTTACCCCGTCGCTTGCCGGACCTGGATGGATCCGGTTGGAAGAGTCCTGGACATCCCAGTGCTGAAAAAGGTCCAGGTGAGCCAGGGGCTGGGACTGTGGTGGTGGTTAGAGGTGTCGGGGGTCCACTGGAGGTGGAGCCCGAAAGGGAGGGTAGTTCTCTGTCTACTAAAGACTACCTTCCCGCCGAGATGTATGACACCTCCGACCTGGAATCGCTGTCGGACTGTGGGGATGATGGGGAAATAGATGAACTGTTTCACCGGAAGGGCTGGGACAAACGCCCGCTACCTGTGCTATGCAAACCACAGGATTCCCCTATGTCTATAGGAGACAGCACGCCCCGGGCGCAGGCCCCGGAGCTCAGGAGGGAGTCTAGTCCTCCGACTGACTTTCCACATTCCACAACATCACCTGCTTTGGTTGTGGGGATGCAGCGCGCGTCATTGCGTGCGCCAAAGGCAAAGCCACCCGAGGTAGTGAAGGTACCTCGGCACCCGGAGGCCATCGTGCAGCCGGGAGAAGGTGAGCGGGATGTCATGCCTCCTTTGGCCAGATTGCAACGACTTTTCTCCCAGAGAGTCGCCCGTGAGTACGGATGGGAATATCCCTACTTGCCTCGGGACTTACTTTACGAAGTTGAGGTCCTGCGACAGAGATAGTACGACAAATTTGTCTGGGAGAAGCTCAAAGTGCCTCAGGCCCGGCGATACTAGTCCTGTTCGGCGCCTGTGTCCAAGAAATTCAAGGACTGCAGAGCGGATTGGAAGTTGGGGCGCCATATTCATGCTGATAAAGTGCTTATCTGCAGAAAGGAGGGAGAGGATGTTGAATATTCAGTAAAAGTGTTTGATAAGCATCTGAAACCGTTGTTCTTACCTGATCCGAGGTTTTACTTGTGAGGAGAGACTCATGAGTATGTTTTCAGCTACAAATTTTCCTGGAAGAGCCTTTGCTAGAACGTCTGAACAATACCCTGCTTTTTTATTTGTTTTTGTTTTTTCTTCCCACTCTCTTGTTCTATGAATCAAGGACAGACTTTGGGGTAGAATTAGTGTAGGGACACATGAAGAATGAAGGAGCACCAAGTGTCATTACCGCGGCGCTGTCACCAGGTGGCAGTGTTGTGCAACGTTTGTTTTTCTACACACTTTTACACCACACTCGTTGGAGCAAATGGGTCCCTCGGCTGATGGACCCATTCATTCCAAATTTTCACATGATGTTAGGATGTTGTCTGTTTTTTTGTTTCCCTTCTGCAGGAGATTCGTCGGTCAAGACTACTGAGTATGGGGTGGTTCTTAGACAGTGACGGGAGGGATTGTATATGTGTACATGATAGATGTTTTATACAAAAGTTTTATTGTTTTATAGTTCCCTTTCCCCTTGAGCAGGTCTTGGCACACACGGGATTCAAAATTTTTAGGGATAGCCTCTGAGGCTCGCTCCATGTCATCACTCCTTGGGAGACATGGGGTTGCACCAGACGCTGGGGACCAGCGTCAAATCACAGGGGGGAGTATGTAGCGGGGTCTTTAAATTTAGTTGGGGTACACCTGGGGGTAGTGTGACCCAGGTGTGTAATTGTGAAAGGTTCTGGACCCCTTTTGTAATTCGTGGAGGATTGGGTGGTGTATTATTCTCCTTGGCCTGTGGGTGGCGGGGTACCTACAGGCTCAAGGTAGAATCACTGCCGCAGTGCTACCCTTTTTGTCCCTTTCCGGAGATGGTACGGCTGGGGCGGGGAACCCGCCGTGGTGTTGAAGGGAGGAGATAAAAGGGGGAGACGCCCTCGCCACGAGGGTTTTGGAGGATTTTCTCTTCACGCACCCAGGCACCTTAAGCCTGGGTGCGGGCGGTTCAAGGTTCCGGCCCAGGCGCCCTAGGCCTGACCGGAATGAAGTTGGGGTCCATCCCAGGCACCTTCAGCCTGGGGTGAGGTACTATATCGTAGGCCTTGGGCCCAGTAACTTCGACTGGGTCCCGCGAGGGCGAAGTGATCCGAGGGTGCCGCCTTGCGAGGGGACCCGCATCTGAGGTGAGGAGGCGGGGAGGTCACCCGTCCGGAGATTCCGGAGCAGCATCAACCCGGTGACGGATGGGCCTCCGGTAACTCCCTTAGAGGGACATCTTCCCCTGATAAGGGCCGCAACGCAGCGAAGGTACTCCCATCTATGTTCTATGGAGTTGCTGGTAGAGACTCACAAGTTCTATGTTCTGTGCTAAGCAAAGTTGCTATAACCCCTGGTGAAACCACAGGGGTTTAGATTGAAATCAGGATAGTGCCTCGACCTGCTCATCCCACCGTTTGCGTTATGTTATGGGTCGCAACTAATCGGCTGTGAAAGAACTGTTTGTTGTGGAAGTATAATAAACAAGTGTTGGACCCTGCATCGGTGTATGGACTCTGGTTAATGGGAGCAAGGGAGGTTTCAGCATAGCAGGACTGAGCTTCATAACTAACACACATTGGCCCGAGGAATGTACTGATACTGGCCTTCACCTCACCCACAGCTATGGGGAGGACATGGGCCATAGCGCATCTCACCCTGTCATGTGACATACCCCTAGCAAAAGGAGATGGGGTGGGGCCGCTACATATATATATATATATATATATATATATATATATATATATATATATATATATATATATTGTGACAGCAGGAAGGTAAAGTCACCTGGTTGCATCCAGGGGGGTAGATATATTTCTCCCAGATTCAGGCTTTATGCCGACTTATACAACTAGGGAGTTGATGAAGCCCAGCTGAGGCTAGTGGGCTCATGGATGACTCATACCTCTAGAGAGAGGGCTGGGCGTCGTGCAGGCAGGGAGTTGATGAGACCAGCTGAAGCTTGTCAGCTCATTTAAGGCCTTTATAAAAACTCCCAGCTTCATTAGATGTTAGCTCATGCCTGGACCCAGACCTGTGTGGACTGTCTAGGGAGAGTGAACCCCTGTGCGGTGAGGCAAAGCCTGTGTGGCTATTTGTTTGGACTTTTACTAAACCAGGGACTTAGGGACTAGGACAGCACCAGGCTGATCCCAGTTGTTAGTTTAGGAAACCTGCATGTTTAGTCAGAGGTCAAACTGACCAGGATTTATTTTGTTTATGTTTCTTTTTGGCTTTGCTGTGTTTTTGTCACTGTACATAGAGAAATAAACCGCACCTTTTGATTTTGAAAACCACAACCTCCGTCTGCTGGCCCTGTTTTTGTGTGGGGAGCCCAACCAGGGGGTCACACACACCCGCTACCGAGTTAACCCCCTCACAGTTGGTGGAGAACCAGTGGCAGTTTTTTTTAAGCCAGCATGGAGGAGATACTGAAACAGCTGGCTCTAGCAAATGCCAATCAACAGCAGACAAATGCAGGTTTGCAAAGGAGCCTTGCAGCCCAGCAGCAAGCTCATCAACAAGCCCAGCAGCAATCTGAGGCCCGCTTCATAGACCTGTTACAGAAGCAAGAGCAGAGACTACAACAAATGGAAGCAGTAATGCAGCAACGTCCGCAGACCAGTGAGGAAAGCCGTCCCACTAATACCGCATCCTTTGGGGTGAGTCGTTTATTGACAAAAATGACTGGAGAGGATGATCCAGAGGTATTTTTGACCACATTTGAAAGGACTGCTGAAAGAGAAAAGTGGCCTGAGGAGCAGTGGGCTGGACTGGTGGCTCCTCTGTTAACTGGTGAATCGCAGAAGGCTTACTATGACCTAGAGCCTGACCAAGCAAAAGACTATGTGATGCTAAAAGCTGAAATATTGGCAAGGCTGGGTGTCACCCTGGCTGTCCGGGCTCAGCGTGTGCATAACTGGACTTTCCAGCTTGGAAAACCCCCCAGGTCTCAAATGTATGATCTCATTCACCTGAGCAGGAAGTGGCTACAGCCAGAGACTTTGTCCGCACCGGAGATTGTGGAACGTGTTGTGATGGATCGTTTCTTGAGAGCTCTTCCTACCGCCATTCAAAAGTGGGTAAGCCATGGAGACCCAGAAACGGCCGGTAAACTTGTGGATCGTGTAGAGAGATACTTGGCTACAGAGAACCTGGCGGCCTCTTCCAGAGACTCTCGGACTTTCCACCCTAAGACCAGACCATCCCCAGGGGCGGATAAGAGGATTCCAAGGGGTGAGGGTGGAGAGAGTGAGAGGGTGGGAGCTCTACCCAAAGTTTGGCGAGAACAGCCTGGGAAGTCAGGGGCTCAAGAGGCAGCCAAATGGATTGTTTGCTACCGCTGCCGGCAAGCGGGACATATTGCAGCAAATTGCCCGGTTGTGGAGGAACCCATGCAATGTGACTTTCTGATGGACAGACGTCAGTCGCTGTGTGCGACAGTCGCATGCACTGCCATTCGGGGAACTGAGAAACATTTATGCAAAATGTGTATTAATGGTAGAAATGTTGTGGTATTACTGGATTCAGGTAGCCTTGTGACCCTGATAAAGGCTGAATTAGTTAAAACAGAGGTCTCTGGGAATAGCAAGGTAGCTGTTATTTGTGTGCATGGGGACACCCGAGAGTATCCAGTGACTACAGTGTGTTTCGAGACCCCCAAAGGTACCCTCTCTCATCCAGTGGGGTTAGTATCTCAATTACCGCATGATGCCATTGTGGGAAGGGATTTTCCGAAGTTCTGGGAACTGTGGGATGATCCTGAGCCCCCCACTGGTGCCCCTATGTACCAGGAATGTGATAGCCAGAACTCCTCTGAGAGTGGTGAGGACTCTCCAGAATTTCCCTTGTCAGTATTGGCAGGGGAGACTCAAGAAACTGGAGAGGAGCCCACCTCCTCAGACGAAAACCTACCGTCTGTGGAGTTTTCTGATCTGGAGGTTCACAGGGAAAATTTTGCCACAGAACAGTTAAAAGACCCCGCCCTAATAAAGGCACGGGAAAACGTAGTGGAAATAGATGGCGAGTTAGTGAACCCAGATAATACCTGCACTTACCCATACTTCAGCGTAGAGAAGGACCTACTGTATCGGGTGGCAAAAAGGGCAGAAGAAACCGTTGAGCAGCTTGTGGTGCCCAAACCTTACAGGAAGTTGGTGTTGGAGTTGGCCCATGGGCACATTCTTGGAGGTCATCTGGGGACAGAGAAAACCCGAGAGAGGGTATTACAGAGATTCTATTGGCCTGGGGTGATGAAGGACATAGAAAATTATTGTTCCTCCTGCCCTGTGTGTCAGAGGTCGGCCCCGATGCCACATTTCCGTAGCCCGCTGGTCCCTCTACCCATCATTGAGGTCCCGTTTGAGAGAATCGCAATGGATTTGGTAGGTCCTATAATCAAGTCCGCTAGGGGGCACCAGTACATATTGGTTATAATGGACTATGCCACCCGTTATCCAGAAGCGATCCCTCTCAGAAATACCTCGGCCAAAACCATAGCCAAAGAGCTATCTCTTGTTTTTAGCCGGGTGGGTATTTGTAAAGAACTGCTTACGGACCAAGGTACACCCTTTATGTCCCGGGTTATGAAAGAGCTGTGTAAATTGTTCAAAGTGACGCAATTGCGTACATCTGTGTATCACCCCCAAACCGATGGGCTGGTTGAAAGATTCAACAAAACCCTAAAACAAATGTTGAAGAAAGTGGTGGATAGAGATGGAAAGGATTGGGACTGTCTACTTCCTTATTTGATGTTTGCTATTAGGGAGGTGCCCCAATCCTCTACGGGATTCTCCCCCTTTGAGTTACTGTATGGGAGACACCCAAGAGGGCTGTTGGATATTGCCAAGGAAACTTGGGAAAGTGAGAGTTCTCCCCACAGGAGTGTGATTGAGCATGTCGCCCTGATGCAAGATCGAATTGCACAGGTAATGCCCATCGTGAAGGAACATTTGGCCCAAGCGCAGTTGGCACAGCAGAGAGTGTACAACCGTGGAGCAAAGACCCGTACCTTTTCCCCGGGGGATAGGATATTGGTACTTGTCCCTACGGTTGAAAGTAAATTCCTTGCCAAATGGCAAGGCCCCTACGAGATAATGGAAAAAGTGAGCGAAGTGAATTACAAGGTCAGACAACCAGGAAGGCGAAAGCCCGAACAGATATATCACGTTAATCTGTTGAAAGCCTGGAGGGATAGAGAGTCCCTAGTCGCAGAAACTTGGTCACCAGCTCAAACTGGTTGCGTGATTCCGGAGGTTGGAATAGCAGCCACCTTGTCACAACCCCAACAACAGGAGGTTAAGGAGTTTGTGCTTCGCAACAAGGAGGTGTTCTCTGAGCTGCCGGGACAAACATCTGGGGTAGAGCATGATATTATTACCCCGCCCGGTGAAAGGGTGAAGTTAAAACCCTATCGGATCCCAGAGGCCCGACGGGAGGCAATACGGGAGGAAGTACAGAAAATGCTGAACTTAGGGGTGATAGAGGAGTCCCAAAGTGATTGGTCTAGTCCCATTGTGTTGGTGCCTAAACCGGATGGGAGCTGGCGATTTTGTAACGATTTTCGTCAGTTGAACAAAGTTACAAAATTTGACACCTACCCCATGCCACGTATAGATGAGTTGATCGACCGGCTGGGAACAGCCCGATACATGACGACTCTTGACCTCACAAAAGGGTATTGGCAAATTCCCCTGGCCAAGTCGGCCAAAGAGAAAACCGCATTTGTAACCCCAGACGGGGCGTTCCAATATAAGAGAATGCCGTTCGGGTTACAGAATGCGCCGGCCACATTCCAGCGGAAAATGGACCAGATACTGAGGCCCCATCGGAAGTATGCTGCGGCTTACCTGGATGACGTAATTGTCCATAGCACAGATTGGGCCTCACATCTGCCAAAAGTGCAAGCAGTCCTAGACTCTATCCGGGAAGCGGGGTTTACGGCTAACCCCAAGAAGTGTACCATTGGGCAGGAGGAGGCCAAATATCTTGGGTACACCATTGGCAGGGGAGTGATAAAACCCCAACTCAACAAAGTCGAGGCCATCCAGAGTTGGCCACGTCCCAACAGCAAGAAGCAGGTACGGGCCTTTCTGGGAATCGCGGGTTATTATCGGCGCTTCATTCCCCACTTTGCTTCTAAGGCTGTGCCCCTAACCAACCTGACGAAAGGGAAAGGGTCGGTCATGATTAAATGGACCCCCGAGGCTGAGGCAGCATTCCAATTCTTGAAACAAGCCTTATGTAGCCAGCCAGTGTTGTACTCACCCGACTTCTCTAAAGACTTTGTCGTACAAAGTGATGCGTCAGATGTGGGGTTAGGAGCAGTATTGTCCCAGGTCTGGAACGGGGAAGAGCACCCAGTCATTTACCTCAGCAGGAAGTTGAAGTCCCATGAGGTAAATTACGCCACGGTTGAAAAGGAGTGTTTAGCGGTGAAGTGGGCTCTAGATTCCCTTCGGTACTATCTGCTAGGTAGGCACTTTGACATGGTTACGGATCACGCTCCGTTAAAGTGGATGGCTCAAAACAAGGAGACAAATAGAAGAGTGAATAGGTGGTTCCTGGCCCTACAGGAATTCAACTTCACAGTAAAGCATCGCCCTGGCGTTCAAATGGGGAATTTGGATGCTTTGTCTCGAGTACATGAATGCCTGATTGCTGGTGTTCCAACCCCAAGGTTAAAACAAGAGGGGGGGGTATGTGACAGCAGGAAGGTAAAGTCACCTGGTTGCATCCAGGGGGGTAGATATATTTCTCCCAGATTCAGGCTTTATGCCGACTTATACAACTAGGGAGTTGATGAAGCCCAGCTGAGGCTAGTGGGCTCATGGATGACTCATACCTCTAGAGAGAGGGCTGGGCGTCGTGCAGGCAGGGAGTTGATGAGACCAGCTGAAGCTTGTCAGCTCATTTAAGGCCTTTATAAAAACTCCCAGCTTCATTAGATGTTAGCTCATGCCTGGACCCAGACCTGTGTGGACTGTCTAGGGAGAGTGAACCCCTGTGCGGTGAGGCAAAGCCTGTGTGGCTATTTGTTTGGACTTTTACTAAACCAGGGACTTAGGGACTAGGACAGCACCAGGCTGATCCCAGTTGTTAGTTTAGGAAACCTGCATGTTTAGTCAGAGGTCAAACTGACCAGGATTTATTTTGTTTATGTTTCTTTTTGGCTTTGCTGTGTTTTTGTCACTGTACATAGAGAAATAAACCGCACCTTTTGATTTTGAAAACCACAACCTCCGTCTGCTGGCCCTGTTTTTGTGTGGGGAGCCCAACCAGGGGGTCACACACACCCGCTACCGAGTTAACCCCCTCACAATATATATATATTGGCTACTGAGGCTTATGCTCAGTAGTTTCATTGTTTCTAGCACTAAGACATCATCCCTAAGAATCTGAATTGATGGTATGCCACTTGGACCCAAAGGTATATTATTCCTTTTAAAGTGTTACAAAACCCAGGACCCTGCATTCAATATAACTTCTCTCCCACAGTACACAGAACATGGAAATGCAATTATTTTAGTAAATATAAACTGCTAAATACCTTTTCTCATCAGCACATGCACCCTTCCAAGAAAAAGAAAAACTCTCTAGCATTACACACCAAACTGAGCATGTGCAAAGTGCCCCCAAGGCTCTGTTCTATCAGCAGATGGATTGGGGACAGGGGAAGAAGGGGAGGATCAGAGAAGACAGGATCAAACAGCCTTTTTACACATTGCAGAGATTTAACCCCTTACGTTCCACAGTGAGTATAACATGCATGCTTTACTGCATATACAGACTGATTTTACTGTTGTGGGTTTAGTAACACTGCCTCAAACTTCAGCAATAATATCATTAGCTGCATGCAACAATGCTTAACAGACTTTTACCCAAATTCTGATGCATGTGATCTCAACAAAACCAAGACTAGCATCTAGAATTAAAGTGATTGTTAACATCAACCTTGTAAAACAGCCCATTCAGTTTAAAATTAAAACATAAGGCAAAACATTTATGTATAGCTATAAGAAAAAAAAATACACCCCCTCCCCTTTTTATGAGTGATCACATTCCCCCTGCTCCCTCTGTTCTCAGCTGCATAAGAGCTGGGGGAGGAGAAGCAGCAGGACACTGAGCTTCCCAGTGAATGGCTATGCGGGGGGGGGGGGGGTGTTAGGACAAGTATGATCATTGGAGGAGAGCAGTCTAGAGAACTAACCACGGTGTGCTCTAATGCCTATTGTAGTCCGTTTTGAATAGGAAAGCAGAAGGACTGGCAGGAATACCAGGGATTTCACACAAAGGAAGAATTACAAAGAGAACAGGATACTTTCTCATAAAAGTACATGGTACAGGAAGCACATATCAGGAATATGAAATGCTGGGGTAACAAATACTTTAATACAGCTTCTCTGTTGGGCTGAAGACATTTTCAAATCCACCAATTAAAGAGGAGGTCCACCGAAAAAAAAAAAAAAACGTTTAAAGTCAGCAGCTACAAATACTGCAGCTGCTGACTTTTAAGAAATGGACACTTACCTGTCCTGGAGTCCAGCGATGTCGGCAGCCAAAGGCGAGCAAACGCTCGTCTCTTGGCTACCCCCGCCACCATCCTCGGTGAGGGAATCGGGAAGTGAAGCGCTGCGGCTTCACTGCCCGATTCCCTACTGCGCATGCGTGAGCCGCGCTACGCTGTCCTACTGGTTCCCAGCTGTGTTCTGGGATCCGTGTGTGGCGCGACTGCCCGGAAGTGGGTGCAAATACCTGTATTATACAGGTATCTGCACCCCCCTCCCCCCTGAAAGGTGCCAAATGTGACACCGGAGGGGGGGAGGGTTCCGAAAAGCGGAAGTTACATTTTTGGGTGGAACTCCACTTTAAGGAGACCTTGTATAAAAAATATTTTTTTTAAATACAAAAGTGTATAATCCCTCACCCCTAAAGGACCCCTTTGTCCTCTACAGAAGGCAACAAGATAGAAGAACTGAACTTGGGGATTTTCCCTGAATTCCACTCTAAAGTGTTCTGGCTTTTTACACTTACATACTGTATACTGTATATTCCCCGCCGTCAGAATACACTGATCAGCACTGCCGGCTATAGCCAGTGGCACTGATCAAGAAAAGATTTTCCAACCAGCCTGCCCATACATGGTTTAAAATTTGACTGGTCCCTGTTGAACCGGCTGAATTTTGATCCATGTGTAGCCGATTTAATGTGGAGCAAAGCAAAGCAGTTCTCTATACAGATAAAACAGCAAAGCACTTCCCTTCATATGTTGGGGTTGATTTACTAAAGGCAAGTAGAATACTTTACTTTGCAAAAGAATTTGTCCCAGAGTCATTGAGATGAAGCTCTGTTGACTTGCCGAAAATACAGTTTTCTCTTATCATCCATGGACTGACACGGTGTCTCTTTACACTTTACACGTGGTTATGTCCCTGCTTGCAGGAGAAGACCTAGGCAGAATGTGAGATGTTATACATACATTCTAAAAGCCATAGCTGAACAGCCCCACCCAGGGGGCGGTCCCTCCGGACATAACCCTCCCACTACAGTCAGCAGACTTCAGTTTTTTTCTGCCTAGCAGAAGGAGAAGACGTGGCTCTCTCAGGAGCCAGTCTCCTGACCTATTTTTATTCCTTTTCTGGAATTCTTTTTTATTTTATTTTTGAGAATCTTCTATCAACTGTCGGCTGGGCAACAGGTTGGGTACAAGATATCCTCGTAGTCTTCCCTGTCCGACCATCGAGCGTGCTGATCCTCGCCTTGTGTGCGTGAGACTCAGTTCACGACAGGCCCCATGACTCCAGGGGTGGCCGGGTTTGCTTTCATGCTCCCACGGTCCTCTCAAGACTGAACAGTTCCTGACTGACTGTATCTTTCGCGGTGGACCGGGCCGACAGCTACTCAGTACTGCACTGTGATAGTCCTGTCAGAAACACACCAGTGGGTCCCTCACGGGACGGGTAAGTAGTCTCTCCTGCCTGCAGGTGAGTACAAAAAGCTGTGTGTTTCTCTGTGGGGGATTTTCCCTGTCTCCCCCTGTATTTCATTGTCACTCTCTGTCACCATTGCTGGCGCTGTGCTGTGTGGGGTGCCTGGGGGTCACACTGTTCTTGGAGGGGCTCATGCTGGTCTGCAGATATGCTTGGGGCCTTTTTTTGTGTGTTTTGGGGCCTGAGCGCCGAGTGGCGCTGTGTGTGTGCTGTTTTTTTCACTTTAGCTGCGTCATGGCGGCCATCTTGCCGCGGATCGCCTCAGTGAAGTGCGGCGGCCATTTTCTTGTAGCCCGCGCGCTCTTCAGCACTAGTTTTGGCCTCTAGCGCTGCTGTAACAGCGCAAATCTCCTCACAATCTCCTCACAGCTCACCAGCGCTGACACAGCGCGGTACAGACAGCGGAACTGAGCGGTCCCTGGTCCGGTTTGGTGAGTCCCCTGGGCGCGCCATCCTCAGTCAGCACAGCCTGTGGGTGGACTTTTTATCTGAGGAGTCTCAGAGGGGGGCAATATGGAGAATCTGTCACCAGCTTCCCCTAAATGTCAGTGGACAACAGGCAGTGCTTCAGCACCTGCGGTCCCTAGGGACCAGTTGTGGGCAGTCCTGGAATCATTTCTGACCAGGTTGGGAGCTGTGTGCAAGCGCAAGGGAGCAAAAGAGCGCCCTCTCCCCACTTTACTACATGAGGGCAGTGCGCTGATTCAGATATGGGCCTAGCCACTACCGCTCAGGACCCTAGTTCTGAATGTATTGGATGGTTTTGAACAGGACATTCCTTATGAGGAAAACTCCAGTTCTGAGTCAATAAATGACAGGGCGCTTGTTAGTATACTCATGACTGCGGTGAGGGACACTCTCAAGCTAAAATGCTGCGGATGCAGAACCTCAGGCGGATACAGTCTCCTTTGGTTCTTTTAAGGCCAGGCCTTCTAAAGAGGTTTTTCCATATGACTTTCTTTGACCAGCTCATTGATATGGTCTGGGAAAAGCCGCAGAAGAATTTTTTTTTATGGTCCCGCGGCGTTTGTCTATCAGATACCCCTTGAAGATGTCCTACTTAAAAAGTGGGTTTCTCGCCCAGTGGTCGACCCTCCAGTCGCCCGGTTGAACAAGGCCATCACTCTCCCGATGGAGGGGACTCCTGCATTTGAGGACCCCACTGACAGGAGGTCAGAAGTGGTGAGCAGAGCCATGTTTGCCTTGTTGGGATCCACCCTACGGCCTGTGGTAGCGGCGACCCTTGTGTCTTAAACACTTACAGGTTGGGCAAAAATGTTGCACCTAGCTGTACAGGAGCATAATCTTCCTCCAGACACAGTTGCTCTGGCCCACCAACTGGTTCAGGGCCTGGTTTATGTGTGCGACGCCACGTTGGACGTGGCCCCTTTAATATCCAGGGCCTCTGTCTCGGCGGTGGTATTGCGTCGTCTTATCTGGTTGAAATGCTGGTCTGCTGACCTAGCCTTAGGAAGCTCCTGACGGATCTACCATTTAAAGGTGGTAGACCTTTCGGTGCTGCTCTGGATGACATCGTCATGGATGTCACGGGAGGTAAAAGCACTCTTCTTCCTTAGACTAGCAAGGGTGAGGAGGCCCGCCGCAAACAGGGGCCTTCCTTTCCAGCAAAACAGGGTTTTTTCGTCAGTCAGAATCCACGGGTAGGCCCTCTCAGACTGACGGCAGTGCGGCTGGTGGGCACAAGTGCCCCTGGGTGCGTAAGCCAAACAAGCGGCTCCCAAGCCCGCCTCCGCGTGAAGTCTTGCCTCCGCCCGACTCTGGGGTGGGGGGACGACTTTGCAGGTCACAAATCGGTGGTCCTCCCGAATCTCCGACTGGTGGGTGTGCGAGGTGGTCACCTCAGGATACAGGATAGTATTCTGATCCTGGCCCCCAGACAGATTCTTTCCCTCGAATCTTCCTCTCCTTCCTACCTGTCGGGCAGCCCTCTTGGGGGCTGTACAGGATTTGATCAGGTCCAGAGTGATTGTGCCGGTTCCGTCACAGGAGAGTTTTCAGGGATTCTACTCGAATCTGTTTGTCGTCCCAAAAATAGGACGTGGTTCGACCTATCCTGGACCTCAAGGCCCTGAATGCCTTCGAGAAGGTGCAGAAATTCCACATGGAATCCATTCGCACGGTGATCGCTACACTCCACCAAAGGGATTTTCTTCTGGCGTCCTTGGACTTCAAGGACGCCTACTTGCATGTTCCGATCTGCGCAAGTCACCAGAAGTTTCTGCGTTTGTGATCGGCGAAGTCCACTATCGATTGTGGCTCTTCCTTTCGGCCTAGCCTCGGCACCAAGGGTGTTCACCAAGGTGCTTGCTCAGGTTCTAGCCTTCTGTTACAGCGAGGTATTGCTGTCGTGGGCTATCTGGACGATCTTCTGCTAAGAGCAGAAAGTGGCTCAGACTTAGAGGTATCCTACCTCTGGAGAAGTTGCTGACACTTCAGTCTGCGGTGCGGGTGCTGACATCCCGAAAATGGTTGTCAATCCATTTTTTGCATGAGAGTCCCGGGACTCGTGGTGGCCTCCTTCGCGGCCATTCCGTATGCCCAATCACACACCAGGGCATTGCAGAAGGAGATCTTGTCCACCTGGGACAAATCCCCGTTGTCCTTGGATCTTCAGATCCAGGTGATTCACCTGGTCAGGGCGCCCCTGACATGGTGGTTGAGATCCTCGGCTCTTCGGTCCGGAAAGTCGTTCCCCTCCCATCCAATGGACGGTACTCACGATGGACACCAGCCTGACGGGCTGGGGTGGAGTCTGGGGAGTCCTGTCGGCTCAAGACCTTGGACTCCAGACGGGCCCGTTTACCAGTCACTGTTCTGGAAATACGGGCCATCAGACTGTGTCTCTCCTCAGGTCGGAGAGAGTACGGGGTCGCTCCATCAGGAGCCAGACGGACAACGCCACGGCGGGTGGCGTATGTAAACCATCAAGGGGGGACTCGGAGCTCAGCTGCGGCTTCCGAGGTAGTCCGTATCCTGAAGTGGGCTGGAAGAAACGTGCCGGCTCTGTAGGCCATTTACATTCTGGGCATAGACAATGGGCAGGCGGACTATCTGAGTCGCCAATCGCCAGACGCCGGACCAAGAAGAGTGGTCCTTGCATATTTCAACTCCTTTGCCGACAGTGGGGCACGCCGGATGTGGACCTGATGGCCTCTCGACTCAATCGCAAGGGTCGAGGTTGTGGCCAGATCCAGGGATCCTTGGGCGATGCCTCGGATGCGTTGGTGGCCCCATAGGGTCCTTATCACCTGATATAAACTCCGGTGATCCTAATTGTTCCGGATTGGTCTCAGCGTCACTGGTACGCTGATCTGGTACGTCTCGTCGCGGACGTTCCCTGGCGGTTGCCGATGAGGGAGGACCTTCAGTCTCAAGGTCCTATGTTTCATCCGGCTTACAGTCTCTGGCTTTAACGGCAGGGCTGTTGAAAGCCAGGTGTTGAGGGACCGAGGTCTCTCGGACTCGGTCATTTTGACCATGTTAAGGACACGGAAGTCTTCCTCCAGGCAGATCTATCACCGTGCCTGGAAAGCTTATATCGCCATATGCGAAGCGCTGGACTGGCGTCCTCGGACGTATTCCGTCCCCAGAATCCTGCGTCCTCTGCAGTGTGGAGTGACCCAAAAGCTTGCTTTGAGTACCATCAAGGATCAGATTTCGGCCTTGGCCGTCTTCTTTCAGCGACCTCTAGCGGGTCATTTCTTGGTTAGCACCTTGTGTTGGGGGTTCGCCATGTGCTCCCTCCTGTCAAGCCTCCTCTCCCACCGTGGGATCTGAATTTGGTGCTCTCAGTCCTCCAGGAACCTCCTTTTTGGGAATATCCGGGATATTCCCCTCTTGTCTTGTCTCAGAAGGTGGCCTTTTAGTGGCAATCACTTCTGTTTGACGGGTGTCTGAGTTGGCGGCTTTGTTCTACAAGTCGCCATATTTAGTCATCCATAAGGATAAGGCGGTGTTGCATCCGCGACCTTCCTTTTTGCCAAAGGAGGTGTCGACCTTTCACCTACATGAGGACATTGTCCTCCCGTCCTTGTGTCCTCACCCATCGCATCCCAGAGAGTTTGCGCTGCACATATTGGATGTGGTACGAGCCTTACGGGTGTACCTGTCTGCTACTGCTTCTATTCGGAAGTCCGACTCGCTGTTTGTGACTGTCTCTGGTCCATAACAGGGCCAAGTGGTTTCTTCTGCCATCATTTCTGGGGGAATCAGACAAACCGTCATTCAAGCCTATGCTCTCAAAGGGCGGGCGCCTCCCTTTCCGGTTACGGCGCATTCCACCAGGGCAATTGGTGCTTCCTGGGTTTTCCGACATCAAGCGTCGGTTGCACAAGTGTGCAAGGCGGCGACCTGGTCATCTGTTCATGCCTTTTAAGTTCTATAAGGTTAATGTGGCTGCATCTTCGGATGCTTCCTTCGGCCGCAGGGTGCTGCAGGCCGCTGTTTAAAGTTGCGACTCCTCCGTTGAGGAGCTCTGCCTTCTTGGAGTGAAGTTTTTGGTTTTTCCATTTATACTGCTCCCATCCCTCTTGACACTGCTTTGGGACATCCCACGTGTAAAGTGTAAAGAGACACCGTGTCAGTCCATGGATGATAAGAGAAAATAGGATTTTTTGTACTCACCATAAAATCCTTTTCTCTGACATCCATGGACTGACACGGCACCCACCCTTCCTTTTTAAGTTTGTACTGCTTTGTTACGAACTGAAGTCTGCTGACTGTAGTGGGAGGGTTATGTCCGGTGGGACCGCCCCCTGGGTGGGGCTGTTCAGCTCTGGCTTTTAGAATGTATGTATAACATCTCACATTTTGCCTAGGTCTTCTCCTGCAAGCAGGGACATAACCACGTGTAAAGTGTAAAGAGACACCGTGTCAGTCCATGGATGTCAGAGAAAAGGATTTTACGGTGAGTACAAAAAATCCTATTTTTTCCCCCTTTTCCTTGAATGTGATTGAGTATTCTTTGCAAAGTGAGACTTCACCACATTCACTAAGCGCTAGGGCAAATTCTCTTGAACACTTCCCATGCAAAGTGAACAGCCTATTTGCCTTTAGTAAATCAACCTCAGAGTCTCAGCAATACCTCCCACCACCAATCCCAGGTAAATGTAATGTCAGTCTTGTATATTGGTAAAGAAAATTTATATCCTCTAAATGTAATTTATTTGTCTCCCATATTCTGCATCAGCATTTCCTAACTTTTTGTATTACACATTTGTCAGGTCACCTGAGGCCAGGTGACAAATGCACACCGCTGGGGTCAGGAGCGCACCGCTAAGCTTGTGGACCCTTAGGCTGAGTGCTGCGGAAGGAGCTCTGGGTGGTTCAGGAAAGCAGCTCCACCTGAACAAGGACACGGATCAAGCAGGGAGCTAGAGCATAGATTCCCCAGGGCGTGGAGTCTAAGAGCCAGCGGGTTTTAACCAGAGCCTCTGATAGTGAGGATGGACTTCGCTGCATCTGACTCCAGGTCGCGGCCAACCAGGGTCTCCCAGCTCACGCTCACGGGAGGCTCTGGTGGATGGAAAGGAAACAGCAGTGCAGGGCTAACAAGGAATAGTCAGAAGGACAAGCCAAGGGTCGGGGAAACAAGCAGACAGGGATGGTCAGGGGAACACACCAAAGGTTGGGGTAACAAGCAGACAGGGATAGTCAGGAGAACAAGCGGAAGTCGGTACACGGAAACAAGCAAAGAGCGCAAGGCAAGGAACACACAGGGGCGCCTAAACACACTATAACTCGGGCAAGGCTGGCTTGCAGTGCACGGTGTTAAATAGTGTTTCCTGTTAGAGGCTTGGGTGGAGCCACGCTGAGAGAAGATTACTTAACCACTTGAGGACCGCTGCACGCCGATGTACGTCGGCAAAATGGCACGGCTGGGCACATGGGCGTACAGGTATGTCCCCTTTAAGAGCCCAGCCGTGGGTCGCGAGCGCGCCGCTGGCGGCGCGCTCACGACCCGTTCCTTTTCTCTGTGACCGTCCCCGCGGGAACAGCGGACCCGATCGCCGCTGGTGTCCCGCGATCGGGTCACAGAGAGGAAGAACGGGGAGAGGTAAGTGTAAAGCCCCGTACACACGGTCGGACTTCTATCGGACTTTTCCGTGTTTTTTTGTCCGAACGGAGTTGGTCGGGAACACCTATAGCATACACACAGACTTTTCTGCAAACTTTCCCAAAACTTTTTGCAACATCATGTGTTTTTTTTGCTCTTTTCTGCTCTTTACCGCCACCCTTTGGTCAACTTCTACTATTGTTGGTTGATTTTAACATTAGTTGTTTTGTCCATCGGACAAAAGTCCGATGGTTTTCTGTACACACGGTCGGACTTTGCTCCATCTGACTTTTTTTGGGCAAAAGTTTGTCCGTTTGCAGACCCAACTTTTGTCCGATGAAAACAAGAAAAAAGCAAAAAAAGTTTGTCCGATGGAGCGTACACACGGTCGGATTGTTGGTCCAACTTGCTCAAAATGAAGTTTGTTGGCCAAAAGTCCGACCGTGTGTACGGGGCTTAAAGAAACCTCTCCCTAGTGTGCCTGTCACTGATCGTCTGTTCCCTGTAATAGGGAACGACGATCAGTGACGTCACACGCTAAGCCACGCCCCCCCACAGTAAGAAACACAAATCACGGCACACTTAACCCCTACAGCGCCCCTCCTGGTTAACCCCTTCACTGCCAGTGTCATTTTTACCGTAACCAGTGCATTTTTATAGCACTGGTCGCTGTAAAAATGACAATGGTCCCAAAATAGTGTCAAAAGTGTCCGATGTGTCCGCCATAATGTCGCAGTCACGAAAAAAATCACTGATCGCCGCCATTACTAGTAAAAAATAAATAATTAATAAAAATGCCATAAAACTACCCCCTATTTTGTAAACGCTATAACTTTTGCGCAAACCAATCAAAAAAGGCAGATTGCGATTTTTTTAACCAAAAATATGTAGAAGAATACGTATCGGCTCAAACTGAGGAAAAAAAAAAATTATATATTTTTTGGGGATATTTATTATAGCAAAAAGTAAAAAATATTGAATTTTTTTCAAAATTGTCGCTCTATTTTTGTTTATAGCGCAAAAAATAAAAACCGCAGAGGTGATCAAATACCCCCAAAAGAAAGCTCTGTTTGTGGGAAAAAAGGGACGCCAATTTTGTTTGGGAGCCACGTCGCACGACCGCACAATTGTCAGTTAAAGCGACGCAGTGCCGAATCGCAAAAAGGGGCCTGGTCCTTATGCTGCGTATTGGTCCGGGTCTTAAGTGGTTAAACATGCAGGTGTAAGAGCGCAGTCCCTAAGCTGATACACAGACCAGAGGTAAGCAGACAGACAGGGCATGAAACATTATTGCAGATTCATGACAACATTCTTTTGTAATATGTTTATTAGGGCCGGGACAAGGGGTGGGCAGGAGGGATAGCTGCCCTGGGCACTGTGGTATCATGTCAGGTGGGAGGGGGGCACCACAAGGAGATAAGGCGGAGAGGATTTGTGTTGTTTTTCCTTTCTAATTTTTCTGAGACATAATGCTCATACATCTTGGCATGTTTGCCCTGGGCTCTAGAAGACCTTGTCCCGCCACTGATGTTTATCCCCTAGTGCGTGCCAATGTGTCTCAAGCATTATCTAGCTTGTGTAAATTTATTGCCAATACATTCTGAATGTCTATTCATGTTTCCTAGTCAATCACTTTTACTTTTAGCTAGTCTATGCATTGCTTATTTGCTTCACCTTCAAACTATTATACTCTGTTTAATCAGACAGTCATGGCTGCCCCATGAACATATCCTAAGTATTCCTTTGATTCAAGTACCAGCGCTTGTCCTGTACACATTTGATAAATATGTTTAATAATCAGTATCGTGTAAAACAAATAGTGAACTCATATTTTAAGGCCTGGGAATCGGGATGGCAATATACGGCCTTCTGACAAAACACTCTTCAGAAAAGGGAAATGGCGTTAGAGGTTATCAGTGCTTTATGCTTATAATAGATAATAATACAATAGCATCTAATTAAAGGATGTGGCTGGCAAGGATTAAAGATAATAATGTAAACTGTATAATATGACATTAAGGAACTTTGTTATGTTTTGAGGCCAAGTAAAAAATTACATCACTGTAAACCAGTTAATCTATAAAATAAACACTTGCTGGATTATTTATACAAATTTAAATCTAAATTATTATTTATTTATTTATTTATACAAATTTTAGTTTTATCTTTTACTATTTTTTTTTTATGTATCAGTTCCAGAATTTGTTTCTTTCTATAAACTGCTCTGGACTATTTCTCCAATCGTTTCCCCAAATTGGGCCAGATCAGCTGCGTTTAACCACTTCAATACAAGGCACTTTCCCCCCTTCCTGCCCAGGCCAATTTTCAGTTTTCAGCGCTGTCGCACTTTGAATGACAATTGTGTCATCATGCTGCACTGTACCCAAACAAAATTTATCATTTTGTTCCCACAAATAGAGCTTTCTCTTGGTGGTATTTGATCACCTCTGCGGTTTTTATTTTTTGCTAAACAAATAAAAAAAGACCGAAAATTTTGAAAAAAATTAAAGTTTTTCTTTGTTTCTGTTATAAAATTTCTAAATAAGTACGTTTTCTCCTTCACTGATGGGCACTGGTGAGGCTGCACTGCCGGGCACTGATAAGGTGGTATTGATGAGCACGGATGAGCTGGCACCAATGAGGTGGCACTGATGAGGTGGCACTGATGGGCACTGATGATGAGCACTGATATGCGACACTGATGGGCACTGATAGGTGGCACTTATGGGCACTGATAGGTGGCACTGATATGCAGCACTGATGGGCACTCATAGGCGGCACAGATGGGCACTGAAAGGCTGCACTGATGGGTACTTATGGGTTGCACTGATGGGCACTGATAGGCGGCACTGATGGGCACTGATAGGCGGGCACTGATGGGCATGGATGGGCACTGACAGGTGGCACTGATGGACACTGATGAGTGGCACTGATTGACACTGATAGATGGCACTGATTGGCATTACTGATTAGGAGGCACTGGCAGGTATTGCTGATGGGCACTGATTGGCATCATGTGTGGGCAAACATTAGCACCCATGGCCACCAGGGATGCTATACCTGGTGGTCATCAGTGGTGGCCATCCCTGGTGGCCCTGGTGGCATCCTTGGTGGTCCTGGGTGGGCACCCGCAGGGGGGCTGCGCTGATAAACAATCAGCGCAAACCCCCCTGTCAAGGGAGCAGCTGATCGGCTCTCCTCTACTCACGTCTGTCAGACGCGAGTGAGGAAAATCCTATCAACGGCTCTTCCTGTTTACATCGTGATCAGCTGTGATTGGACACAGCTGATCATATGGTAAAGAGTCTCTGTCAGAGACTCTTTACCTAGATCGGAGTTGCAGTGTGTCAGACTGACACACCACAACAATGATCGCCGCAATGTCAGTCAGGATAACACAACAACTTTGCCGACGTCGTTTTGCTATATGACAGGCGGCAAGTGGTTAAATAGAGATAATAACAGCAACTAACATTTTGCAGTTTTGCTATGCAAATTTCTCAGCATTGGCACAGCCATCGGGATTAATCTACATAATGAGTTTAATGTATATTTCCTATGATCATCAACTCCACCATAATGTGGCATTCTTCTAAATGAGGCATTTCAGGAAAATACCACAATATAGTACAGTGAATTTTTTTCATAAAAAGACCCCAAAGAGTCAGTACCCACTTAAATTATATTCTAGTTTAAACACAATAGTGATGCAGGAATGATTCCCCCATCCATCTCGAATGCATAGATGGGGTAATCAGCACATTTTTTTTCATTCAACCTGTTGGTTGAACCAAAAAAAAAAAGTATAATGTATGGCCTGCCTAAGCAGAAGCAAGCATGGCAGACAGACAGTAAAGCCCGCAGGGGCGGATCCGGGGGGGGGGGGGGCAACAGGGCAATTGCTCCCCCCGAGAAAATATTGCTGACTCTAAGGCTGAGCGTTCCCCGAGAATTCAGAGCCGTGGTCGGGACAACTCACAGCCATTCTCAGCATTAGGAATACACACTTGGGACTGCACTCTCCGCCCCCTGTACCTCCCGCAGCAGTTTTCCAGCCTCTCTCCTGTAGGCTGCTGCTTGAGTGGGAGGGAAGGGGATGTGCCTGACCCCCGAGGCCGCGCCCGTCTGGAAGAGGGAGGTGGGAGCAGCTAAGCAGAGGGAGCCGAGTGACTGTGAACTTCCTGGAAGGTAAGTTCAGCTAGCAGTACATCGTGGATTAGTTTACAGGCACCTCTATGCTATGTTTGCTGAGTTACTGCAGCTTAGCATAGAGGAGCTGTTAGCTGACAAATTGACAAATGAGATTGCATCTTTTCATGTGGCACAGTGAGATATTGGGCTCATTAAAGCATTGTGCCCCCTGGTGTTTGCCCTCCTGATCCCCCAGTGTATGCCCTCCTGACTCCCCCAATGTGTGCCCTTCTGCCCCCCCCAGTGTATGCCCTCCTGACCTCCCTGGTGTGTGTCTTCCTGACCTCCCTGTTGTGTGCCCTCCTGACTTTCCTGGTATGTGCCCTCCTGACCTTCCTGGTGTGTGCCCTCCTGACCTTCCTGTGTGTGCCCTCCTGACCTCCCTGGTGTGTGCCCTCCTGACCTTCCTGTGTGTGCCCTCCTGACCTCCCTGGTGTGTGCCCTCCTGACCTCCCTGGTGTGTGCCCTCCTGACCTTCCTGGTGTGTGCCCTCCTGACCTCCCTGTTGTGTGCCCTCCTGACCTCCTTGGTGTGTTCTCCTGACCTCCCCGGTGTGTGCCCTCCTGACCCCGTACTGTGGACTCATGACCTCCCTGGTGTATGCCCTCATGATCTCCTTGGTGTGTGCCCTCCTGACCTCCTTGGTGTGCTCTATTGACCTCCCCGGTGTGTGTGCCCTCCTGACCCTGTGCTGTGCTCTCTTGACCTCCCTGGTGTGTGCTCTCCTGACCTCCCTGGTGTGCTCTCCTGACCTCCCCGGTGTGTGCCCTTCTGACCCCGTACTGTGCTCTACTGACCTGCCTGGTGTGCTCTTCTGACCTCCCCGGTGTGTGCCCTCCTGACCCTGTACTGTGCTCTCTTGACCTCCCCAGTGTGTGCCCCCCTGACCCCGTACTGTGCTCTCCTGACCTCCCCGGTGTGTGCCCTCCTGACCCTGTACTGTGCTCTCCTGACCTCCCCGGTGTGTGCCCTCCTGACCCCGTACTGTGCTCCCCTGACCTCACCGGTGTGTGCCCTCCTGACCCCATACTGTGCTCTCCTGACCCTCCTGACCTACCCGGTGTGTGCCCTCCTGACCTCCCTGGTGTGTGCCCTCCTGACTTCCCTGGTGTGTGCCCTCCTGGCCCCCTGGTGTGCTCTTCTGACCTCCCTGGTGTGCTCTCCTGACCTCCCTGGTGTGTGCCCTTCTGAACCCGTACTGTGCTCTCCTGACCTCCCCGGTGTGTGCCCTCCTGACCCAATACTGTGCTCTCCTGACCCTCCTGACCTACCCGGTGTGTGCCCTCCTGACCTCCCTGGTGTGTGCCCTCCTGACTTCCCTGGTGTGTGCCCTCCTGGCCCCCTGGTGTGCTCTTCTGACCTCCCTGGTGTGCTCTCCTGACCTCCCTGGTGTGTGCCCTTCTGACCCCGTACTGTGCTCTCCTAACCTACCTGGTGTGTGCCATCCTGACCCCCTACTGTGCCCTCCTGACCTCCCTTGTGTGTGCCATCCTGACCTCCCTGGTGTGTGCTCTCCTAACCTCCCTGGTTTGCTCTCCTGACCTCCCCGGTGTGTGCCCTCCTGACCCCGAACTGTGCTCTCCTGACCTCCCTGGTGTGTGCTCTCCTGACCCCCCTGGTGTACTCTCCTGACCTCCGCGGTGTGTGCCCTCCTGACCCCGTACTGTGCTCTACTGACCTGCCTGGTGTGCTCTCCTGACCTCCCCGGTGTGTGCCCTCCTGACCCTGTACTGTGCTCTCCTGATCTCCCCAGTGTGTGCCCTACTGACCCCGTACTGTGCTCTCCTGACCTCCCCGGTGTGTGCCCTCCTGACCCCATACTGTGCTCTCCTGACCCTCCTGACCTCCCTGGTGTGTGCCCTCTTGACCTCCCTGGTGTGTGCCCTCCTGACTTCCCTGGTGTGTGCCCTCCTGACCTCCCTAGTATGCTCTCCTGACCTACCCGTTGTGTGCCCTCCTGACCCCCTACTGTGCCCTCCTGACCTCCCTTGTGTGTGCCATCCTGACCTCCCTGGTGTGTGCTCTCCTAACCTCCCTGGTGTGCTGTATTAACCCCCCCGGTGTGTGCCATCCTGACCCCCCCCCCCCAGTTCAGTAAGCAACACCTTATTTTCTGGCAGTGCCCCTCCTGAGACTAGACTCTGGATCCGCCCCTGAAAGCCCGGTGCACTTTATTGTACACACGGTCGGATTTTCCTTCGGGATAAACTCAGACGGATTTTTCAGACGGAATTCCGTTCAAGCTGTCTTGCATACACACTGTCACACCAAATTCAGACCATCAAGAACACGGTGACGTACAACACTATGACGAGCCGAGAAAAATTAAGTTCAATGCTTCCAAGCATGCGTCGACTTGATTCTGAGCATGCGTGGTTTTTTTCTCCATTGGAGTTCCATACAGACGAACGTAATTTCCGACGGAAAAAGTCCGATGGGGCATACACACGGTCGGAATATCCGATGAAAAAATGCTGTCTGACTTTTTTCCTCGGAAATTGCGACCGCGTGTACGCGGCATTAGACATAAAAAGGCTGAAAGGCTGCTGGGAGGGAAAGCAGAGTAATCTGATCTGACAAGAGAACGATTTGAAGGACTTACATTGCCTGTTGTGAACCTTGAGAATGAATTGCTCCGTAATACCTGAACAGCTTGTTAAGAATATGTTAATACTTTAATGTCCAAAGCCTAGCTGCAGGTTCAGTTTTAGGTGTGTTACCATACATATTAATGGACCCTTAAAGTAAATATGTGCAGGGCAGAGAAACAGGTTTTCCACCCTCTCACCTCCTCAGCAGCACAAATTTATCTTTCCTTCATGCCTTTACTTCCCCGCTACTCTGTTTAACAGATTTAAGTAAAACTATTGTCTTGCATCTACCAACATTTTGCTAAATAGTGAAAGTATTAGTGCGGGCGCCATTCATGTTCTTACTCTGATGGCTCTTATGCAGGTATACACTTTTGATTTCACATGGATGAAGTCTTTAAACTTTTCTGACAACAAAAGTGAAATCTCAGTTACACGTCTTAAACGAGTTTATGTTAATGTGTAATATGTAAACAAATTATTTTTTTCTACCTTTTGTGTCATTTCACGGTGACTTGCAAGGGAGCTTATCATTTATAAGCAACTCACCGTGGTATGACACAAAAGGCAGAAAAAAATATTTGTCAAGAGAAAACGACTTCTTTTGTTTAAACATTCTGTTTTGAATGATGTTGAGTAAAGAGCTTAAGCAAACAACTCATTCTGAAGAAGGAAAAAGAATGACAATATATCTGTCATATGCTTTTTCTGAGAAATAGATTATTTTCTCATGCAATCTATAGAGCCAATGGGGACTTTCATACCAGTACTTTACTGATCAGACTATAAACCTCAGGAGACAGCCTTAGCCATAAAATCTCCAAAGCAAAGTCTATACGACCATCAATACAATCAAAATATGAATGATTTTGTTTGTTTTTATATACTCTCAAAACAATATGAGAGTGGATGTCTGTTAAAGCGGTATTAAACCCAAAAATAAAAAATGTAATATATTGCAGATTACCAATTATTAGATGTGGTGGCTGCATCAGTTTTCATTTCCTAGGCTTTTTCCATCTGTTTCACCAGGTGATCTGGCCAGTAACTCCTCTTGTATTAGAGTGCCTCAACTCTGGAGGAAAGAGCACAGGGGGCACTTTTGGACCGCAGTATTGCCAGTCTGGGTGGGGAGTGTAGTATAAGATGTACTCGCAGATTTAGATACACTAACAATTTGAAGCCAAACTCCAGCTCACACTTTATAAGCAGTTACAGCAACCAGTTTTTTTTTTTTCTTTTGGGATGAAGGTTTTACATAAATAAATAAAGATGATCATTGTAAGCACCCCTGCTGGTTTTAGATGGTTTGTAACTGATACATTCTGCTAGAGATCTTGTTCTTTTGAAAAACAACAGTTAAGCCATGTACACACGATCGGATTTCCTATGGTTATTAAACCGATGGATTTTTCCATCGGAAAACCGATGAAGCTAACTTCCATCAGTCTTGCCTACACACCATCAGTCCAAAAACCGACCGTTCCAAATGCAGTGACCTAAAACACTCCGTTGAGCCGAGAATAACAAGTTCAATGCTTCTGAGCATGCGTCGACTTGATTCTGAGCATGCTTGGGTTTTTTATCCGATGGAGTTCCCCACAAGACGATCGGAATTTGCTATCGGTTTTTTAACCATCGGATACATTTATACATGTTCTATTTTTAAACACTGATGGAAAAAAGACCGATGGGGCCCATACACGATCGGTTTGTCCGATGAAAAAAGACCATCGGACTGTTTTCATCGGTAAAACCTATCGTGTGTACAGGGCTTTACTGGCCTGTATCACCAGGTGAAAATAGAAGAAAGAAAGCCTAAAAACTAAAAGAATTTGTGAGCTGTGACATAATAAATATTTTCCATTGGGTTTAATATTAATCTAAGGACAATTGGACACAAAAGTATTTCCTATCATTCTGCCCAACATTTTGAACAGCATACACATACTCATTAAGCATACAATACATGTCTAACTAACTGGAGGAAGAAGAACAAATGAATATGGAGAAATTTAGACTTGACTCGCCTTGACTTGCCTAGCTCCTCATATTTGAAGTCTTCCAGTCCCCTTATTTGTTTAGTTGCCCTTCCTTGCACTCTCTCCAGCTCCAGCACATCCCTTCTGAGGACTGGTGACCAGAACTGGATGGGAAACTCCAGATGTGGCCGGACCAGAGTTTTATAAAGTGTCAGGATTATAGTTTTATCTCTGGAGTATATCCCCTTCTTTATGCATGCTAATATTCTGCAGGCTTTGGTAGCTGCAGTTTGACATTGCACGCTATTGCTCAGTCTGTCTTCCACTAGGACCCCCAGATCTTTCTTCCCCCGGTGAGGTAGTTTGCATTTATGTTCTTAGCCCCAAGTGCATTATTTTAAATTCCTCTAGATTAAACCTCATTTGCCATATAGTTGCCAACTACATTATTTTGTTCAGGTCTTTCTGTAAAATTTAATTTTCCTGATGTGAAGTTATTGCCCTGCTTATTTTTGTAATGTCCGCAAAAAACTGAGATTGAGCTATTTAATCCTTCCTCTATATCATTTATGAATAAATTAAACAGAATTGGCCCTAAGACAGAGCCTTACCACTCCAGACCAGTCTGAGTACACGTTATTTGTCACTACCCTTTTAACACACCCCTGTAACCAGTTTCCATTTCAAGAACAAACCTTATGGTCCATGCTTGCAGACCCCAGCTTATAGATTAAGTGTACTGTATCGAATGCTTTTGCAAAATCCAGATACACCACGTCTACGGGCCTTCCCCTATCTAGATGGCAACTCACTTCCTCATAGAATGTTAACAGATTGGTCTGGCAAGAACGACCCTGCGTAAACTCACGCTGATTACTACTAATGATACTATTTTCATCAGCAAATTCTTGGATATAGTCCCTTATCATCCCCTCCAATAATTTACCTACTATTGATGTTAGGCTGACTGGCCTGTAGTTCCCCGGAATATGTCTATGTCCTTTTTTGAATATTGGTACCACATTGGCTTTTCTCCAATCAGCTGGTACAATTCCTGTCAGTAAGCTATCTGCAAAGATTAGGAACAATGGTCTAGCTATAACCCTACGGAGTTCTTTGAGGACTCGTGGGTGTAAGTCATCAAGTCGTTTGGTCTTGGTGACTAATTTGTGTTAAGCTTATCTAGTCTATCCTTGACTCTGGCCTCTGTTACCCACGAGGGTACATCTTGTGCTGTGGTACTAACAATACTGTCGTGGTCAATATACCCCTCCTTTTCCTGTGTAAACACTGAGGAAAATAAAGCATTTAGTACAGTTGTCTTCTCTGTGTCATCTGTAACCATCCCTCCCTTCAAATTTTTTTACGTGGGCAATGTTCTGTGATTTTGCTTGTTTACTGTTAATATATCTAAAGAATTCCTTGGGATTTTTTTTACTCTCCTCTGCTATGTGTCTCTCGTAGTCTTTTTTTAGCCACCCAGATTTAGTTCTGACACTTTTTATTGCATTCCTTCTAGTGTTGGAATGCTGACAATGCCCCCCCCCCCGCTTAATATTTTTTAAAGGCCATTTTTTCTCTCTAATAAGAATTTTTACATTAAGTTTTTTTTTTATTTCCCATTGGAATGCACTGTGAGATACATTTGTTTAATATGTTCCTAAAACAGTCCCATTTTTCCTCGGTGTTCAATGCTTCTAAGATTAATTCCCAATTGATGTCTTGTAGGTTGAGCACAGTTCTGAAAAGTTGGCTCTTTTGAAATTTAGAGTTCTTGTGCCTCCTTTTCCTATGATTTACGCTGAATGTAATAATCCTATGATCGTTAGATCCCAAGTTGTCCTGTACTGCCACATCTCAGATCAGACTTGGATCATTCGTAAATGTATAAATCTAGCAATGCATACTTTCTATTTGGAGAATCCACAAATTGAGACAATGAGTGTCCTGCAAGACATTCATGAAACGGGCCTTTAATGAGTGAGCTGTCCCCTCTGCCAAGTCGATATTGGGATAATTAAAGTCCCCTATTATGATGACATTTCCTTGCCTCGCTGCCATTTATAACTGTGACAAGTTTCTGTTATTCCCACAAAGTCTAATGCCGCGTACACACGATCATTTTTCCCGTCGGGAAAAATTTAATTTTTTCCTTTGGACGAGAAAAACGATCGTCTGTGGGCTTTTTGTCATTTTTCTCGACGGGAAAAACGGCATTAATCACGACGAGAAAAATTAGAACATGCTCTAATTTTTCTCGTCGTGATTCCCGTCGTTTTTTTCCGCGGCAGTTTTCCCATAGGGAAACACTGCCGGGGAGCCCACACACGGTCGTTTTTTTCGACCAAAAATAAAATGTTGTAACGGCACCCCAAATACGAAAGGGGGTAACGCCGTTTTAGATATCTTCCCTCTCCTGGACACAAATTCACTGTCGATACTCCACAGCCAGCCGACCCCTTCCCATAGGAATTAATCCTTCTGAAAGAACGAGACGCACTCTGTATCTTCTTAGGATCGAATTACTCTATTGAGAAAACATTGTAACTTTTATACCCATCCAATACTGCATTAACCTAAAATGAACAATGGTCCAGCTCCACCCACAACATAACAAGACTCAATACACATTATTTTGCCACCTCCTAAAAGACAACAGGTTAGCTTTTGTCTCCCAATACCCATCAGACCCAATTTACATGAGTCAATTAGCTACAGCTGCTGTCTCAGACCCATGACCTGCAATACACATCTCACAATGAAAAGATTTGTAGCCTGTCTGTCTGAGTACAATTACACATAAGTATAGACTTAATTTCCCCAATCCACATCACCACAAACAATGAACAGGTCTTTTAGAAGCTGCGATTCATTAGCATTACACTAGGCAGACAGGTGATTGAGGCTGAACACATCTACCAATTAACCTGTTAAGTTCAGAATAAAACAATATTGTGGACTAATATTACTATTTCAATTTCAAGCAATCCAAGCCATATTCTTAATGTCCATGGTTTCCTGGCTCACCCTGTGTCCAACGTGACCCTCCTGTCACACATCTCCCCTTTCGGCAGGAGACTAACACAGGAGGTGACCCCAGACGGGTTGACTCCGAAGTTAGTCCATAGGTCCATTCTTCTAATGCCGGTATTCACACAGTACCCCAAATACATTGCTCCAAACAGAGCATTACTTACCCAGCCAACCTCTGCCTCTCTCAGAGAACATACCCGCCGCTGGGGAGAAGACAGGGTGACTGGGCTCAGTCCGTCATGCTGTTGGGGATCTGGGCCGACTGCCCAGCATCCCTGAGGTATACAAGTGGAGACTGAAGTCCCCTCCACTTGTGGTAGGTGAAAATCCCCCAGTGCTTGCAAAGCAAGGCTGACATCCTCCTGTCTCAGTTTCACACCATTTTCTGGGGTTGTGTCAGTGAGGACCGAAGTCCCATCCAGTACCACAGGAACTCCCTCTTCTGTTAGTTGAGAGCAGAGGCCCGCGGCACTCTGCTCTGTTGCCAGCTCTTCTGCTGGGTTGCTGTGAGTGGAGACCGCAGTCCCATCCACTGATATCAGCTCAAGTTGCAGTTGTGTGCAGCGGCCAGTAGCATTCTGCCCTGCTGCCAGTGATTCAGCTGGGGGTAAAAGCTTTACCACCTCAGCTTGTTGCTGGAGAGAGGGGCCAACTGCCCCGGCTCCCTGAAACTCCACAGCTGTTTCCGGTGCTGGGCAGAGGTTGGTATCACTCTGCCCTGTTGCCAGCACTTCTGCTGGGGACTCCACACCATCTGCTCTGGCTAACTGTTGGGGAGGGAAAAGAGCTGCTTCTCCCCCCTGCATCTCTGAAATCCCCTGGGAAAGAGGAACCATCACCTTCTCACCTCGGGCCTCCAAAACTGCCACGGGTGTTGAGCAGGGGTCTGCAGTACTCTGTCCTGCTGCCAGTACTTGGGCAGGCGATGCATAATCCCTAACATCCTCTGAACAGTCCCTTAAGTCCATACCTTCTGTAATCTGTGGCTGGGGAGATGAGCCAACTGCCCTAGCTCCCTGGAACTCCATATCATCCACTTCGGCTTTAGGGCTGGCAATATTTAGATTTTCCACTGCTGATTCTTCAGCCAGGCTAGCTCCCTGGAACTCCATATCATCCACTTCGGCTTTAGGGATGGCAATCTTCAGATTTTTCACTGCCGATTCTTCAGCCAGGCTAGCTCCCTGGAACTCCATATCATCCACTTCGGCTTTAGGGATGGCAATCTTCAGATTTTCCACTGCCGATTCTTCAGCCAGGATTTCAGAGTTGTCCACTGGTATTTCCTGGTAGTCCCAGGCAAAGGTAGCACCACCCTGCTGCTGAGCAGATTCTAGCAGCCGTCTGTAGACGATCTCAGATTGTCGTATTACCGCCATTCTCCACTCCTGTTGCCGCTCTAGTTCTCTCTTTTGTCGCGCATCCTGCAGCTGGATGCCTCTAATGGCTTCCTGTATGGCAGTCTCTGATGGGTTAGCACCATATAATGCCAACCGCTGTCGCACTCGTTGCTGAAACAAATCTTCAACTGACCGGGGTCCTGCATCACCGTCTCTCTGGTCCATCTCGGCTAGCTCCCTGATCAAGGTGGCCTTGTTCTTTGTCCCACTGGTCCCTTCGCGGCTCTCAAGTAGGTCCTTCAGCGTGGCTTTCCTGCAGGCTGCATAGCTGGTCATTCACTGTGGTGGCTTGGAGTGTCCCAGGAACTGGAGGGAAAATCCCGCTGCTGCCAACCAATGTAACGGCACCCCAAATACGAAAGGGGGTAACGCCATTTTAGATATCTTCCCTCTCCTGGACACAAATTCACTGTCGATACTCCACAGCCAGCCGACCCCTTCCCATAGGAATTAATCCTTCTGAAAGAACGAGACGCACTCTGTATCTTCCTAGGATCGAATGACTTTATTGAGAAAAACATTGTAACTTTTATACCCATCTAATACTGCATTAACCTAAAATGAACAATGGTCCAGCTTCACCCACAACATAACAAGACTCAATACACATTATTTTGCCACCTCCTAAAAGACAACAGGTTAGCTTTTGTCTCCCAATACCCATCAGACCCAATTTACATGAGTCAATTAGCTACAGCTGCTGTCTCAGACCCATGACCTGCAATACACATCTCACAATGAAAAGATTTGTAGCCTGTCTGTCTGAGTACAATTACACATAAGTATAGACTTAATTTCCCCAATCCACATCACCACAAACAATGAACAGGTCTTTTAGAAGCTGCGATTCATTAGCATTACACTAGGCCAGGGATATGCAATTAGCGGACCTCCAGCTGTTGCAAAACTACAAGTCCCATCATGCCTCTGCCTCTGGGTGTCATGCTTGTGGCTGTCAGAGTCTTGCTATGCCTCATGGGAGTTGTAGTTCTGCAACAGCTGGAGGTCCGCTAATTGCTTATCCCTGCACTAGGCAGACAGGTGATTGAGGCTGAACACATCTCCCAATTAACCTGTTAAGTTCAGAATAAAACAATATTGTGGACTAATATTACTATTTCAATTTCAAGCAATCCAAGCCATATTCTTAATGTCCATGGTTTCCTGGCTCACCCTGTGTCCAACGTGACCCTCCTGTCACAAATGTCATTTAAAACGGCCGTGTGTGGGGGGAACAAGCTGTTCCTCGTTTTTCACGTCGATTTTCTCGACGGTGTTTTCACCGTCGAAAAAATCGATCGTGTGTACGCGGCATTAGTCCTCCTCATGTTATAGCAACTCCAGTTTCTCCATTTTGTTAGCTAGGCTCCTGCCATTTGTGTATACTCCTCACAGTGTTGTATGAGTGCATAATAATTTCTCCTTACGTTTTCTCATGCTTTGTTTTTGATTTGATCACTCATTCACCCCGGGATTAGACGTTATGACTATATTATATATACTGGCTCCACTCTTAGCGTCTGTTCTTTGCTCACTGCTAGCTGTCACTTTGTTAGAACCCCCCCCCCCCCAACACTTAATTTAAAAGCCCCTCCAACCAGGGCCGATCCTAGGGTCACATGCGCCTGGGTGCAGAAATATTTCTGGCGCCCCTATAAGGGCGTGGTCACCTTACTAACTCCTCCCCCTTTACATATGTTTCTATGGCAAGGACTCAAACACAGAGATGCTCCCCTAAGGAGTCATTGTTACCCTGGGATCCTCCCATGATCTCCTAACAATAAACAAAATACAGGAAGAGAAGCAGAGTACTCTAATTGGACCTGCAGGGGGGTCTCTCTAATGGACACAGAGAGGGCCTCTGTTAGAGAGTTTGTTTAGAAAGAGCCCCCAGACATACTACAGGAGATGGTCAGAGACTGCAGACATACTACAGGAGATTGTCAGAGACTGCAGACATACTACAGGAGATTGTCAGAGACTGCAGACATGGTAAAAGAGATCAATGCAGCCTCACCAGTGCCCATCAAATGCAGCTCATCAGTGCCCACCAATTGCAGCCTACCCTTGCTCACCAACTGTAGCCTACCAGTGCCCACCAAATGCAGCCTACCAGTGCCCACCAAATACAGCCTTATTAGTGCCTACAAAATGCAGCCTACTAGTGCCCACAAAATGCAGCCTACTAGTGCCCACAAAATGCAGCCTACTAGTGCCCACAAAATGCAGCCTACCATTGCCCACCAAATGCAGACTCATCAGTGCCCACCAAATGCAGACTCATCAGTGCCCATCAAAATGCAGCCTCACTGTGCCCATCAAAATGCAGCCTCACTGTGCCCATCAAAATGCAGCCTCACTGTGCCCATCAAAACGCAGCCTCACTGTGCCCATTAATTAGCATCACTGTGCCCATCATAAAGAAGCCTCACTGTGCCCATCATGAAGCATCCACTGTGCCTATTAATCAGCATCACTGTGCCCCTCCGAAAGCGTCAGTGTGCCCATAAAAATGCAGCCACTGTGCCCATTAATCAGTGTCACTGTGCCCATTGGAGGAGGAGGAGGAGGGGGAGAGAGGAGGAGGAGGAGGGGGAGAGAGGAGGAGGAGGAGGAGAGAAGAGAAGAGAAGAGAGGGAGAGGGGGAGAAGAGAGGGAGAGGGGGAGAAGAGATAAGAGGGAGAGGGGGAGAAGAGAAGAGAAGAGAGGGAGAGGAAGAGAGGGAGAGGAAGAGAGGGAGAGGAAGAGAGGGAGAGGAAGAAGAGAAGAGAAGAGAGGGAGAGGAAGAGATAAGAGGGAGAGGGGGAGAAGAGAAGAGAGGGGGAGAAGAGAAGAGAAGAGAGGGAGAGGAAGAGAAGAGAGGGAGAGGAAGAGAAGAGAGGGAGAGGAAGAGAAGAGAGGGAGAGGGGGAGAAGAGAAGAGAGGGGGAGAAGAGAAGAGAAGGGGAGAAGAGAAGAGAGGAAGAGAAGAGAAGAGAGGGAGAGGAGGAGGAAGAGAAGAGAGGGAGAGGAGGAGGAAGAGAAGAGAGGAAGAGAAGAGAAGAGAGGAAGAGAAGAGAAGAGAGGGAGAGGAAGAGAAGAGAGGGGGAGGAAGAGAAGAGAAGAGAGGGGGAGGAAGAGAAGAGAAGAGAGGGGGAGGAAGAGAAGAGAGGGAGAGGAAGGGGGGGAGAGAGGAGGAGGAGGGGGGAGAGGAGGAGGAGGGGGGAGAGGAGGAGGAGGAGGGGGGGAGAGGAGGAGGAGGGGGGAGAGAGGAGGAGGGGGGAGAGAGGAGGAGGAGGGGGGAAGAGAGGGAGAGGAGGAGGAAGAGAAGAGAGGAAGAGAAGAGAAGAGAGGAAGAGAAGAGAGGGAGAGGAAGAGAAGAGAGGGGAAGGAAGAGAAGAGAAGAGAGGGGGAGGAAGAGAAGAGAAGAGAGGGGGAGGAAGAGAAGAAAGGGAGAGGAAGGGGGGAGAGAGGAGGAGGAGGGGAGAGGAGGAGGAGGAGGGGAGAGAGGAGGAGGGGGGAGGAGGGGGGGGGGAGAGGAGGAGGAGGGGGGGGAAGAGGAGGAGGGGGGGAGAGGAGGAGGGGGGAAGAGGAGGAGTGAAAGATGGATCAATGTCCCAGGCTGCATAGTGTACAGTGCAGAATCTGAAGTAAAAGGAAGCTCCAGTTGTTCTGCTGAAGTTACTCACTCATGTCCTGTAGTAGTGCTCTCGGTCCCCAACTCCCTGCTCATCCATGTGTGAAGGCTAAGGCTGCGGGCGGGGGAAACATGCGGAGCAGCGGAGTATGTCTTCCTGAATCCTGAGCCACCTCCATGTCAGTGGACACTGACAGATCTCGGTGATAGGAGAGCAGTGCAGCGGTAACGCCAGCATGGTTTAATCATCCCCAGGTGCGGCTCTCTCTCTCTCTGTGTTGACAGCCGCCTCTGGCTGGAGGAGACGGTGTCCAGCGCAGCGTGGTGTCACTGGCATCTTGCTGCTTTGAAATCTCCCACCCACACCCCTTTCCAGGCACAGATTGGCCGCACAAGGGGGGACATGGGGCGGACCTAACTTACCTCCTCTTCCCTCCTTAGTATGGATACAGCGGGCGCTGGGCGGGGGGTGTGGACACTGCTGCCGGCGGGCGAGTCAGTGGGCGGCGGAGGTAGGGGGCAATGAACGAGGAGGTCACGGCGCCCTCGCTGACATGCGCTCGTGACTCGTCTAGGACAAAACACCGGCGCCAGACTAGTTGGCAACACACTCGGGACCAACGATGCTCCTGAAACTTTGGCGCCCCCTCCCCTCTGGCGCCTCGGTGCACTGCAACCCCTGCACCCCGTATCGGATCGGCCCTGCCTCCAACTTTGTGGCCATCTTTCTTCCCAATAGAGCTACACAATCCCCATTAAGGTGCAGCCCATCCTTACTAAAGAGCTGATAACTGACTGAGACGTCAGCCCAGTTCTCCAGGAACCTGAACCCCTCTTTCCTACACCAGTTCCTCAGCCATTTGTTTAGTTCCTTAAGCTCCTGCTGCCTCTCTGGTGTGCTTCAAGGCACAGGTAGTATTTCTGAAAAAAAAACCACCTTCTCTTCAATCTATTCCCTAAGTCCATAAAATCATTTTTTAGGTCTCTCCACCTTCCTCTCACTTTGTCATTGGTGCCAATGTGTACCATGAATGCTGGGTCCTCCCCAGCCCCAATAATCTGTCCACCCGATCTGCTATATGCCGAACCCGGTAAACAACATACTGTTCGGTGACTGCGGTCTTTGTGACATATTGCCCTCTCTGTCCTCCTAATAATTGAGTCCCTTACTACCAGTACCTGTCTAATCTTTCCTGCATCTCTGCCCCCCTCCTTACCGGAGCAGTCACTCCTCTTGCAGCACTGCAACCCCTGAGCCTATATCCCCAACATCATGCAACTTGGCATATTTGTCGGGGTGTACCAACTCAGGACTGGCCTCCCTAGCGCTTTTCCCCCTACCCCTCCTTCTAGTTGTCACCCAGCTACCTACCTCTGGCTCCTGTGCCTCCATGTCTCCAACCTCTTCTACACTAGCCCCCACCAGCATCTGCTGGGTAATTTCCAAACTCCTTTCCAGGTTGTTGATGCTGCCCAGTGTTGCCACCTTGTTTTCTAGATCCAGGATCCGGGTTTCCAGAGAAAAAAACTAGCTGACATCTTGCACAGCAGTATTCACCCTCGATTGGCTCATCGAGGAACGCATACAGGGAGCAGGATGTGCACTGGGTCGCATCACCAATCCTGTTTAACATTTTTACCCTCTATTCTAATGGGGATAATAAGGAAAGACTTGCTATTGGTACTCTACTCTACTCCAAGCTTCCCTTGCGCTTACAGCTACTCCAATTACCTCACAGTACCTCTCAGCACCCCACGTCACTCTCAGCACCCAGTGTCACTCTCAGCACCTCATGTCACTCACAGCACCTTGCGTCACTCAGCACCTCGTGCCACTCAGCACCCTGCACCACTCTCAGCACTCTGTGCCACACCCAGCACCCCGCACCCCTCTCAGCACCCAGTGTCACTTCTCAGCACCTTGCTTCACTTCTCAGCACGCCATGCCACTCTTAGAACCTCACATCATGCTCAACACCTTGTGTCACTCTCAGAACCCCGCGTCACTCTCAGAACTCTGCTTTATTTCCTAGCACCCTGCATCACTTCACAGCACTCTGTGTCACTTCACATCACCCCACGTCACTCTCAGCACTCTGCGTCACTCTACAGCACTCTGCATCACTTCATAGCACCCTGCGTCACTCTCAGCACCCTGTGTCACTGCTCCTAGTAGCCCCAGGTACTCCCAGGTGCTAGAGTTGCTCCGGTTCACTCTAGCTATTCTCAGTTCTCCCAGTTGTTCCAGGAACTCTCAGTACTCCCAGACACTAAAGGTACTCACAGTTAGTAAAGATACTACCAGTTACTCCCTGGTAGTAAGGGTACTCCCAAGTCCTAGAGGTACTACCAGGTCCCAAGGGCACTCCCAGTTACTCCCAGGTACTAGGTTACTCCCATGTACTAAAGGTTCTCCCAGGCACTAAAGGTACTCCCAAAGGTACTTCCAGGCACTAAAGGTACTCCCAGGCACTAATGGTACTCCCAGGTACTAAGGTACTTCCAGATACTAAGGTACTCCCAGTCACTAAGGCACTTCTAGGTACTAAGGTACTCCCAGTCACTAAGGCACTTCTAGGTACTAAGGTACTCCCAGTCACTAAAGCACTTCTAGGTACTAAGGTACTCCCAGTCACTAAGAAACTCCCAGGTACTAAGGTACTCCCAGTCACTAAGGTATTCCCAGGTATTAAGGATACTCCCAGGCACTAAGGCACTCCCAGGTACTAAGGGTACTCCCTATCACTAAGGCACTCCCAGGTACTAAGGCACTCCTAGGTACTAAGGTACTAGCAGGTACTAAGGGTGCTCCCAGTCCCTAAGGCACTCCCAGGTAGTAAGGGCACTCCCAGGGAGTAAGAGCACTCCCAGGTACTAAGGTACTCCCAGGCACTATGGTACTCCAAGGTACTATGGTACTCCCAGTCATTAAGGTACTCCCAGGTACTAAGGTAATCCCAGTCACTAAGGTACTCCCAGGTACTAAGGTAATCCCAGTCACTAAGGTAAACCCAGGTACTAAAGGTACTCCCAGCTACAAAAACACACTACACAGCTTGGTTTCTGTGTGTGCGGCTGCTCCTGTACTGCTTGTCAGCTCCTGCAGCCTTCCCCGGACAGCCTGTCTCCCTCTGGTCCCATACCTACTGCTACCCCTGTCCGCCTATCACCCCCCGAACCCCCCTGCCTCTCCTGATCAGTCCCGTGCTCACGGTCTCCCCTGTCAGGTCCCCGCCGGCTCCCACAATCATGATCTCCCGACTCATGATCTCCCGGTCCCCGCTGCCTCTCCCGGTTGGGTCTGTGTGTCTCGGTCCTGGTTCCTGTCACTTTCTCCACTATCCAACTCTCTCCCACACCCTCTCACGCTCCCCTACTCTCACACAGCGTGTTTCACAGCTTGTTTCGCCTGCCTCCTTGCTCTCTCTCCTGATAGCTCCCTGGGTGTCAAGTGCGTCCATGTGCCTTTAAGGAGGGGTGGGCTCCCTCGAAGCACACCTGCCCCTAATCTATCCACTAATATATGTGCTCCAAATTTGGAGATTATAGAATTAGTAATGCGGTATACAGAGGAGCCTTGACATGGCCCTATAACTTATGCATATATTTGAAAATGTGTGCAAACAAACCCTCTGTTTTTAATGAAAATTGTTAGACAGGGTCAATGTGTTTGTTTTGCAGGCTTGCTGGTAAGTGTGCTGGGAAATCTTTTGTTTGTGTTGATTTGCTATAGGAGCAGAGACTGTACACTTAGCACATTAAACTTTCACTTAGCTTAGGGAATAATGTGAAAAGTTGTTTACTTCAACCCACGATATTATGGACATAAGGAGAGGGGGATGTGTTCTGCAGTCCAAAAAAGGAGCATGCAGCCTAGGGTAACAACGTCGCTACTGCTCCAAAATATAAGTGAGCATTGTCACCTTGGATTACAAAATGAAAATGTAACAGGATGTAATCAGCTGAATATTCAGACAGAGAGTAACTGTAACTTGCAGTTTACTAAACAGGTGCAATGTTAGAATCAGTAATGCAAGACAGAGCCAGAATGGTAAAGAGCATGCTGTAGAATGATGCAAAGCAGATTTTAAAAGCTGCATAAACATGGACTCTTCACAGCTTTCTTTGTGTTTCAATCAGAGTAACATGTAGCTGCATAGCATATATATTTTTTATAAGTGTAGCACCCTCCCAAAAAGGTTGGGACACTATCTAAAATATAGAGGGATGTCTGAGCCAGTAGTTGGGCTCAGACTGTTGAATCAAATTGAGATTTGCTTCTGTTCTAGCTGTGGTTCGCCAGATGGTAGTTTCCCTATTTGCCTGAAGGTGGCGTTACCACCTCAGGCACCTGTTGGAACATGGGCAAATCTCGGTGCATTGAGTGACCCTTCTCGTCAATGGTACATTGGGAGTGGTCGACCCGCTGTGCCTGCTGGGAGGGGATACTTAAGGGGCAGACGTCATTGATTGGGTTTCGTTTTCACCTCGTGGCCCTCCGGGCGCGAGGTATGTGTGTGTGGTTCTGGTCTCGGGGCCACGTTGGCCCGAGGCTGCATCGCTATCTAGTAGACCCAGCTAGTCTGGCTGGGGCCTACATCAGGAAAGGGGATCCCAAGCTGTCCGTCCAATGGGAGGAAGCTGTCTTAGTGAAGGAGACCAGGGGAGGACCTGCCCTGGAGGAGACCGGCAAAGTGCTGATGTCTTGGGTGAGGCCTGGTAACTTTATTGAGGAGGGATCCACTATATTACAAGCCCTACAGTTCACCAGATTGGCTTAAAGGCTCTTTCACTGCACGGCTGAAAGTTTGGGACTTTGAAATCCTGTGGCAGAGGATTCCCCGACTATCCATTTGCTCAACATTAAAAGGTCTGTGGCAAAGACCTTGCTAAACTTCCAAAGGTCTGTGGCAGAGACCAAATTCATCCTGAGCAGTCTGTGGCAGAGACTGCTCTGTTGCTGGTTTGTGTGTCACTCTGGCTGCTAGGCCATGTGAGAGGGGACTATCTGGGTGACCGATACCCACTCTAACATTGAGAGTGATGAGTGACTTTAAACTGACACCTTTGCATAGTTGAAAGTGCCTGAACCTTCCCCTGCTCTTCTCTACTGTAGCGCACCAACCCCAGACTTTACCTGCTTTTCTTCTGCTTGGCTCCTCCGCAGGAAAAGAATGAGGCACACCGCACCACAAGCCCGTACCCTCCTGAATAGGGAGGTTGATCGGTGTTAGTTTCTCGGGCCTGCTTGCAGCCAGTGTCAAAAAGCCTCCAGTGCTGACCTCGTTTCTGCAGTAGTCAGAAACAAGTCTTTAATTCTCCCCAGTAAGCAACTGTCCACACCAACTGAAAGGTCCAACACTTATTTATTCCTTCTTGCACAATAAACAGTCTCTTTGAGAGCAGACGGGTTGGGACAAGACACAGGTCAGATAAGGTGGGAGGAGGTCCAGGCACAAACTTGAATTTGGGTTTCTCCTGCTCTGATCAGCACGAACAGGCTTGGCGCACGGTCTCTGCCACAGACCATGAGATTGGTCACTGCCACTGACCGGGTGAAACAAAATATGAAAGCCACTGCTACTGACCTTGGGTGCGTAGTATCACTGCCACTGTGATTTAAAGAACACGCACTTGTTCCTCTAAGTGCTGGAGGTGCGGAGCAGCTCGAGGGGATTTCACACACATCTTCTGGACCTGTCCATATATACCGTATTTTTCGGACTATAAGACGCACTTTTTTCCCCCAGAAATATGGGGGAAAATGTCCCTGCGTCTTATGGTCCGAATACATAACAGGGGCCCCGCCCCCCGCCGTCGCTGGCACCGCCCCTGCCATCCGCTCACAGCCTCTGGAATCCCCCGACCGCCGCCACTGGCTCCGCCCCCCCCGCTGCAGTGTCAGGGGCTTTGCGAATCGAATTAGAGCCGCTCTCTCTCTCTTTCTCTTTTGCTTACAGAAAGGGAGGGGGGGCGGCGGGGGATATCCGCAGCTCTCCTCTCCCTGTCACAGCGCCGCTGCCGAGTTCTCTGGTAAATGGAGCAGCGGCGCTGTGACAGGGAGAGGAGAGCTGCGGGCTGTCTGTATATCCCCCGCCGTCCCCTTCCCTTTCTGTAAGGAGAAGAGAAAGAGAGAGCGGCTCTAATTGGATTTGCTGGGTCGCCACCCAGCTTCCTGCCCACTGTTTCCCCCCCCATGATTGGCCACAGCAGAGGGCCAATCAGAAGACACTGGGGGCATCATGGGAAATGAAGTCCCTGCAGAGTTTATGGCACCAGTTCCCCCAGCATGCAAGCACTCTGCTGGAGGGGAGGGAGGGGGTGTTAGAACTTGAAGAGGAGCAAAAGAGAATACTCTGCTGGGGGACACCACCAGAGAGCCACGCTGTACCCCGCACCACCAGAGAGCCACGCTGTACCCCGCACCACCAGGGAGCCACGCTGTACCCTGCACCACCAGGGAGCCACGCTGTACCCTGCACCACCAGGGAGCCACGCTGTACCCCGCACCACCAGGGAGCCACGCTGTACCCCGCACCACCAGGGAGCCACGCTGTACCCCGCACCACCAGGGAGCCACGCTGTACCCTGCACCACCAGGGAGCCACGCTGTACCCGCACCGCCAGAGAGCCACGCTGTACCCACACCGCCAGAGAGCCACGCTGTACCCCGCACCACCAGAGGCACGCTGTACCCCGCACCACCAGAGGCACGCTGTACCCCGCACCACCAGAGAGCCACGCTGTACCCGCACCGCCAGAGAGCCACGCTGTACCCGCACCGCCAGAGAGCCACGTTGTACCCGCACCGCCAGAGAGCCACGCTGTACCCGCACCGCCAGAGAGCCACGCTGTACCCGCACCGCCAGAGAGCCACGCTGTACCCACACCGCCAGAGAGCCACGCTGTTGCGATTTCGCTGGGTCTGGTAAGAGGGCCTGTTGGCCATTATTCATTACTGTTCCCAGGGACTGAGCCATTAGGAAGTGCTCTAGGTGCCATTAGGAATCCTCTAGGCCTTATTGACCGCCACAACGTCCCTCTCTGTCCTCTTCCCACGGCGTCCCCTCTGTCCTCTTCCCACTGCGTCCCCTCTGTCCTCTTCCCACGGCGTCCTTCTCCCAGGGCATTACTCTGTCCTCTTCCCAGGGTGTCCCTTTGTCCTTCACCCACGGCAACCCTCTGTCCTCTTCCCACAGCGTCCCCTCTGTCCTCTTCCCATAAAGATGACAGGGCGGGCCTTGACAGGAAGGGGTGGGTCATATTTAAATTAGGGGGTGCGCAAGTTTAGTCAGGCCTAGGGCAGCACAAAACCTAAATACACCACTGATGGCATGGTCACTCTGCGTTTACTGTGGCATGGTCCCTCTGCGTTTACTATGGCATGGTCCCTCTGCGTTTACTATGACATGGTCCCTCTGCGTTTACTATGGCATGGTCCCTCTGCGTTTACTATGGCATGGTCCCTCTGCGTTTACTATGGCATGGTCCCTCTGCGTTTACTATGGCAATGGTCAGGCTGCATTTAATGGGCACTGGAAAATATTTTAGTACACAATTTGGTTCAGAATATTTTTTTTCTTGTTTTCCTCTTCTAAAACCTAGGTGCGTCTTATGGTCAGGTGCGTCTTATGGTGCGAAAAATACGGTAGTTACATTTTGGATGGAGGTAGTGGATCTATTAAACTCTATTACCTCTGCTCCTTTACCGTTTTCAATGTCAGTCTGTTTGCTGGGCTTAGTAGAGGATATTACCCCTATAGAGACCGAACGAATATTTATTAATACAACATTATTCTACGCAAGAAAATCTATTGCATTATATTGGAAGAAACCTCATCCTCCTCCGTTTATATATTGGAAACAATTGATTAATAATAATCTTCCATTGTACAGAGATACCTATAGGAATAGGGGTCGCCCTAGTAAGTATGATGAGGTTTGGGCAAAGTGGCTGGATAAGCCATATACGGCATCTAACATAGAGGGAGGTAACAACTCATAGAAGGGATGTTCCCTATATGGGATATTTGTGTTTAGAAATGATTGGAAATAATAGTGATAATCATAATTTCTTTATTTCTTGTTTTTTGCTATGCAAGGTGATGGGATCGTGTTATTTTACTAATATATTTTAGATTTAATGTGTATGATGTGTTGTCATGTTATGTTATGTTTTGTCTGTTTAAGAAATTAAATAAAAAGATTTATAAAAAAAAAAAAAAAAGAACACGCACTTCCTTCCGTTAGTGAACTAGCCCTTATAGGACAAGAACATCCCTCCGGAGAGTTACCAGAGGCCCCATCTGTCACCATGACTCTGCGCTGGGTCTTCAGAAAGGGTCACCTCCCTGGCCTCCTCGTCCTGGATACAGGTCCCCTCGCAAGGCAGATCCCTGGGAGTCTCGGTCCCCGGCGGATCCCAGCCGAAGGCTGCTGGGCTCCGGGCCTTTCTCCAAAGTACCCCAGACTGAAGGTGTCTGAGATGGAACAGCAGCTCCGTCTCTGGGTCTAGGGCACCCAGAGATAACCCGACCAGACCTCCGGCCCTAGGGCACCCGGAGGTGACACACACGCACCCAGGCCTAAGGTGCCTGAGCGCGGAACCGACGACCCCTCTGGAAGATGGCCGCCCCCTTTTATATCCTCTCCCGACAGGCACAGCAGGTTCGCCGCCCCGCCGTACTGCTGCCGAGAGGGAACAAAACAAAACTAACAATTAGTGCATCTGAGCCTAGTTACCACTCAGATGCTTCCCCCTAAATGTAACCACCCGCTACACTACCTTCTACTTTCTCAACATTTACTGCATAAGAAAATAAAGCCTGACTGTTGAAGGTTTTACATCTGTGTAGACATTGCATTACTTACAGACTTTCCTACCCGGACAATGAAGCTGAAGAGGTAACGTGCAAAACCCAAAACTAACCAGCAGCTCCTACGGGGGTAGTGCTACATAAGACTCAATAGTAACAGTAAGTGAAGCTGAGAATCCCTATTTCAATAAAACAGTACAGAACATAGCTACATATTATGATTAGCCTCATGAACAGCATTCCACACAGTGAAGTCTAGGGTGGTTCTGGTAACACAGGTGAACAGCTGGAAGAATCCCAAACTGAAGATGAAGAGTCACCCCACTGGAACTGTAATATTCTGGTAGCAATTATGATTCTGAAAGTACACCCAGAGTACTCTAGGTCTAAAAGCTGCATGTTATAAGGCTTTGGTCCAGCTGCCCTCACACCTGATTTGAAATTGAAGGGCCTCCCCCTTGCCTCTGGCTCTTCAGGTGTGGCCTCTCTGAGCAGCTGAGGGAGGACAGCATAGACTCTAATTTTATGTGGACATAGTCAGGAAACTAGGGAGTTGTGGAAAAAGAAGTATCTGAGCATGGAGAGGAAAAAAAGTTAATAAAATAAGCCTGATTAATTGCCTACAATGTGTAGGAACTTAAATAATGACATGTTGCGTTGCATCCCCGAATGACTGTAAAATCTGAAAATAAAGAATAATAATAAAAAAATAATAATATAAACCTTAAAAAGAAGAAAACAAATGCAGCCACCACATCCAAGGACTAGTAAATTGCAATATATTGCATTTTTTCTCTGAGGTTTAGATGCACTTTAACTATGACAATAAATTCTGTGGGGTGTTTTGCTTTATGAATACAATTTTCTTTGTTTCCATTTACATTAGTAATTGTTGTCTTTAATCTTCCTTTTCTATTTGTTCAGCCTGCATTATGCTATTGTAAAAAAATATTTTTTTTGTAGTCTTATGCTGCATACACACGATCGTTTTTCATGACGAGAAAAATGCAATTTTTTAAATTGGTCATTAAAAACGATCGTGTGTAGGCTCCAGAGCATTTTTCTCGACGAGAAAAATGGGCATTAAAAATTTAGAACATGCTCTATTTTTTCTCGTAGTTTTTCTCGTCGTGAAAAACGGCCGTCTGTACGCTTTAATGACAGGAAAAAAATGTGCATGCTCAGAAGCAAATTATGAGACGGGAGCGCTCGTTCTGGTAAAACTAGCGTTCAGAATGGAGATAGCACATTCGTCACGCTGTAACGGACTGAAGAGCACGAGGCTGAAAAGCGCGAATCGTCTCTCACCAAACTTTACTAACACGAGGGTGGCGCCATCCGAATGGAACTTCCCCTTTATAGTGCCGTCGTACGTGTTGTCGAACGTGTTGTACGTCACCGCTTTTTTGCTCGAACATTTTGTTTTCACGATAGTGTGTAGGCAAGGCAGGCTTGAGAAGAATCACGTCGAGAAAAACTTTGTTTTTTTCAATGACATCAAAAACGGCCGTGTGTACGCGGCATTACTAGTTTTCATTTAATTGTGGTTGTCAAGTGGTTTTAGGAATAGAGTAGTATATGGTGCTTGCTGAATTGTAATTTTTTTTATATTTTATGTGATATTTTATGCCTGCATACTAAATTTGTTGTGGTTTATATTATGCAGCACATTTTCCCTGCTTTGCTCTACTTTTTGCTAAATAAGTGTACTGTGCAATTATAGTGATTTCTTTTGAAAAAACTTAGAGTAAAATACCTTTTACTCAGTAGTTGCTCCTTTTTTAGCAATGCTCTCTACGAGAAATAATATTTGACAGTATGGAGTCTGCTGTAAATATACAAGTTAAGAATTTTTTGCAACTTTTCAGTTAAATATCCAAATACTAATTCAATCTAGGCTTGCAAATGTTACCTTAAGGAGCATCACATTCAGCAGGCATTTACTAAATATTAAAGTGAAACTATCATACTTTTGGGTTTCATTTTTTTTAAAAAATCGAATACCTTTTTTTCGAATACTATTTATATACAGTCTTTGTTTTTAAACTTTTTTTTATATTAGAAAAATACTTTGTTGAGAAGTAGCAGTTTACAATAAAGACAAAACAATACAAAAACTGCATCCTTATATTTCCCTGATATATCCTAATACTAATCCTAATACTTGAATTTATCCTCCATAAGATTAGGCATAGGCAAAAGTTTATATATATATATATATATATATATATATATATATATATATATATATATATATTGTAGCGGGGTGTCTGTAAAACAAGTTAAAATGACAGGAGAAGTGATTGATGGGATATATGTTCCTCCACGGATTCTTAGATTTATACTCTAAGATAATACCAGCAAAGACTTCAGGATAAAGAAAGATAGTTCTTTATCCTGTGTTGGTAAAGTTTGTTCCGGGGCTGTTTTTTTTGAGAGTCTGATAGAGCTCTGGGTGGGACAGACTCCCAAGTCCGTGGATCCGCAGTTTATTTTCCTTCCAGGCCTTGATTAAGGCAGCTGGTCTCAGCTCTCATTGAGAGAGTGTGTGTCTCTGTGTGAGGAGGCATATTGGAGCATGGCTGCTTATCCTTGATTTTGGATTCAAATTTGTGCAACTGTAAGGACACTTACTACCAAACCAAAGGACTGGTCAGACTACGGATACAGTAAGGCTCGGTAGAGCAGAAGTTTATTTTGTTTGTTTGATGGCAAGATGCCCTTTTTTCGCACGCAGAGAACCCCCCATCCAGAGTTAGACCTGCGGGATCTACCCACGACCCGCAAAAAGTTTGGCACAGCCCAGTTTAGGGATCTCACTCTAGCTAGGGCAAGGGAACAGGTAAAAGTGGTAAATGGGGTACCTCAAGAGCCTGGGGAGGAGGCCATATTCCCACATTTTGCTATGGAAAATTACCTGTTATACAGGGTCGATGAAGTACGAGGAGAGAGACTTGAACAGTTGCTAGTACCTCAACCTCATAGACGCATGGTACTGGACCTGGCCCATTCTCATGTTCTTGGGGGACATTTGGGGGTGGTTAAAACTAAGGAAAGAATATTGCAACGGTTTTATTGGCCAGGTTTACACAAAGAGGTGAAAGTGTACTGTGAATCCTGCCCAGTTTGTCAGCTCACTGCTCCGGTATCACATTTCCGGAGTCCTTTGGTACCTTTACCCATCATTGAGGTGCCCTTTGACAGGATTGCCATGGATATTGTAGGTCCCTTGGTTAAGTCCGCTAGGGGCCACCAGTATATTATGGTTGTTTTGGACTATGCCACCCGGTACCCAGAGGCAATCCCGCTAAGGAACCCCTCAGCTAAGAGTATTGCTAAAGAGCTTTATCTTATATTTTCACATGTCGGTATTCCTCGGGAGCTGCAACAGCCCAGGGCACGCCCTTCATGTCAAAGATAACTAAAGAGTTATGTAAATTGTTTAAAATTAACCACTTACGCACTTCTGAGTACCACCCACAAACAGATGGTCTAGTGGAAAGGTTCAACAAAACGCTGAAAGGAATGTTAAAGCAAGTGGTCGCGGCAGATGGTAGGGACTGGGACTGCCTCTTGCCCTATCTCATGTTTGCTGTTTGGGAGGTACCCCAAGCCTCCACCGGCTTTTACCCTTTCGAGTTGCTCTATGGCAGACACCCGAGGGGCTTATTGAATATAGCAAAAGAGACCTGGGAACAAGAGGCAACCCCACTCAAATGTGTAGTGGAACATATTGCTCAGATGCAAGACCGGATTGGTAAAGTCATGCCCATTGTTAAGTCCCACTTGCAATAGGCTCAGCAGGCTCAAGCTGGAGTCTATAACCATTCAGCTAGGATCCGAACCTTTAACCCCGGTGACAGAGTTCTTGTGCTGGTACCTACGGTGGAGAGTAAATTTCTGGCGAAATGGCAAGGGCCATACGAGGTCGTAGAACAGGTGGGGGAAGTTATCTACAGTATAGAGTTCACCAGCCTGGAAAAAGGAAACCCTACCAAATCTACCATATCAATCTATTGAAGCCCTGGAAGGACAGAGAATCCCTTATGGTCCAAGCACCCTTGGTGATGACTACCGCAGGTCCTTCTACCCTGCTGGCGGTGGAGATCGCTGAGGCCTTGTCCATAAGCCAAAAACAAGAGACCAAGGAATTTCTTCTAAGAAACAGGGAGTTCTTCTCTGATCTTCCAGGGGTAACTTCAGTAATAAAGCATGATATTGTGACCGAGCCAGGGGTGAAAGTTAACTTAAAACCTTATCGCATCCCAGAGGCTCAACGCCAAGTAGTCTCAGAGGAAATAAGGAGGATGTTGGAGCTTGATGTAATAGAAGAATCCCATAGTGAGTGGTGTAGTCCAATTTTCCTTATTCCCAAACCGGATGGAAGCATCCGATTTTGTAATGATTTCAGAAAGTTAAATGAGGTGTCATAATTTGATGCTTATCCAATGCCCAGGGTAGATTAATTAATTGAGCGTCTAGGACAGGTCCTATATATCACCACCCTGGACCTTACGTAGGGGTATTGGCAAATACCACTTACAGAACGGGCAAAAGAGAAAACAGCCTTCTCCATGCCTGAGGGGCACTGGCAGTATAAGAGGATGCCATTCGGTCTACATGGGGCCCCAGCCACTTTTCAGAGGATGAAGGATCGCATCCTTAAACCCCACCACGCCTATGCATCTGCGTATTTAGATGACGTGGTGATTTTTAGTGCAGACTGGGAGAGCCACTTACCTAAAGTGCAGGCTGTTATTAACGCCCTCCGTCGTGATGGTCTGACAGCCAATCCTAAGAAGTGTGCTATGGGACTAGAGGAGGCCCGGTATCTAGGGTACATTATTGGCCGGGGGATAGTAAAACCCCAAGTCACAAAAATCCAAGCAATCCAAAGTTGGCCAAGACCCCTGAATAAAAAACAGGTCAGGGCTTTTTTGGGATTAGTAGGCTACTACAGAAGATTTGTTCCCAATTTTGCTACATTAGCCGCTCCCCTTACGGAGCTTACCAAAGGGGGGGAGTCCTCAGTGATAACTTGATCCCCAGAAGCTGAGAAAGCTTTTCAGAACTTAAAGACTGCCCTGTGTAATAGCCCTGTCTTAATCATCCCGGATTTCACACAGGAATTTATAGTGCAGACGGATGCTTCAGAAGTGGGATTAGGTGCAGTGTTATCCCAAGTGCTGAATGGGGAAGAACACCCCATAGCATTCTTAAGCAGAAAGTTGACCCCTGCTGAAAAAAGGTACGCCATTGTAGAACAGGAATGTCTAGCCACCAAGTGGGCCCTTGAATGTTTGAAATATTATCTGTTAGGGCGACAGTTTAGGCTCCTAACTGACCACGCCCCGCTCAAATGGATGGCCCAAAATAAGGAGAAAAATGCAACAGTTACCAGATGGTTCTTGGCTCTACAGAATTTTAATTTTTTAGTAGAACATAGGCCAGATAGCCAACAAGCTAACGCAGATGCCCTCTCCAGAGTTTAGTCTGTTTGCCCAAGGTGCTCAACCCCCCGAGTTTGAGCAGAGGGGGGAGATATGTAGCTGGGTGTCTGTAAAACAAGTTAAAATGACAGGAGAAGTGATTGATGGGATATATGTTCCTCCACGGATTCTTAGATTTATACTCTAAGATAATACCAGCAAAGACTTCAGGATAAAGAAAGATAGTTCTTTATCCTGTGTTGGTAAAGTTCGTTCCGGGGCTGTTTTTTTTGAGATTCTGATAGAGCTCTGGGTGGGACAGACTCCCAAGTCCGTGGATCCGCAGTTTATTTTCCTTCCAGGCCTTGATTAAGGCAGCTGGTCTCAGCTCTCAGTGAGAGAGTGTGTGTCTCTGTGTGAGGAGGCATATTGGAGCAAGGCTGCTTTATCCTTGATTTTGGATTAAAGTTTGTGCAAATGTAAGGACACTTACTACCAAACCAAAGGACTGGTCAGACTACAGATACAGTAAGGCTCGGTAGAGCAGAAGTTTATTTTGTTTGATGGCAAGATGCCCTTTTTTCTTCTGTTGGAAATATCCTGTGCATTAAAACATGGTGTTTTCCTAAAGAGACTGTGAGTTGTCCCTGCCTTGAGTCTGATCCCCCTACTATATATATATATGTAGCGGGGTCTCCTTTAAGGCCTCGGGACTATGTTACCCAGAACCCCGTTCGGCACCCAGAGTGCAGTTGGCCACCGCGCAGACTCATGGGAGGGGTTATTTAAGGAGGAGGCGAGGCGGAGCTCGGCCTCTTTGGACACCGCGCTGCAAGCAACAGCTTCTTCCTGTGCGGATCTGCTGCTGTGCAAGGCCTGAAGCCTGGGGCCTTGCGCAACTTCCGAAGAGCCTTCCACCCCACTGCGGAGCCTGGGTGGCACCAGACTGGTCGAGTGAGGACATCAGTTGGATCGGGGACCCGATCGTTGCAGACGCTGTGTGCGGAGACACAGCAGGTGGAAGTCCCGAGCTGGGATCGCGTCCGGAGTGGTGAGCGAGCACTTGCTCAATCAAATAGACTTTACCGTTTTTAGGCCTATAGACTGCCTTGGCTCACCGATCGTTGCTTGTTGTTCCACTGCGGGACCGGTAGCAGGACAGAGTTGAAGTGTCCCCCCAGCATAGTGTTCTTAGTGATTGCCAGTTTGTGGATTACAAATACTATTCATCAAGTGCACCACCGAAAGTTTGCATGCAAAGAAATCCCTATAGGAAGGACTGAGATTTATTCTAGGTCAGGCCTAGCCAGGGTGGGGAGATAGGATATTGTTTAGTGCACCACAGGGCATGTATACCATAATAGCTACGCGTGGTGGATTACCGCGCAGCGCCATTATTGTGTGCTATATTGATTGCTGCAGGGCTCTGCAAGCCAGTTGTGTGTATTATATTCTGCTTAAGCCTTTTTACAACCAAAGTAAAACTGTTATACTTAATCTTTAACATTTGTGTGTTGTCTTACTGTAAAGAGGGTGCCCTTACAATACCAATTGATTATGATAAAAATATAACCCCCTAGACTAGCTGTGCCAGGGTGGGTCGAGCAGATTGCCGGGGGTTGGTGGTGCTGTACACAGGGCCCGAAAACAAATCCAGCGGCTCTCTTAACTGGGGGTAGCGCTACACGTGGGGGCTCTCGAGTCCGGGATCCTGTTGCAGCAAGTAACGCGCCAAAAAGTACCAGCATGGACCCACTAGAAGTAGAACAGGGGTGCAAGGTTGTCGGCACAGATCCAGCCAGGGTAGTAGTCATAGAACTCCCAGGGATCTGGCAAGAAGAAGCGGTAAAGAAGCTAGTGATGTCACTGTCCCCGCACCAGAAGGTATGGATGGTGGATGTCAGTTCGAATTCTTCACTGACACACGCACTAATAGAGTGGAAAAATGGAGTCCCAGAGAACTTCAAGAATCCAAGTATAGAAGCAATAGATGATCAGACTTATAGCCTGATACACGCACTGCCGCTCAAGCCAGGAGGACGGCTTCACACACCGAAACTATCTCCATCACCCACCCTAAAAGCAGAAAAACGGGAGAAGAAAGAGAGTCCCGGGTCACCGCAGGCCACCCTCAGCGCAGAATTATGCGCCGTCCTAGGGGAGATTGTAGCCCAGTGTAAGAAAGATCCTACAGATTACCAAATGTCAGGATACAGAAAACTCTGAATATTCTCAGGGAGGAAACCTGTACCTTCGGGTGAAGAGGGGTTTGAGGAGTGGTTAGACGGTGCCACTCAGGCCTTAGAAGAATGGGAAGTCCCAGACCACAGAAAAAAGCAGAGAATTGCTGAGAGCTTGAAGGGGCCTGCTCTAGAGGCCATACGCCACCTCAAGATAAGCAAGACAGACTGTGATGCACAGGACTATCTGGACATTCTGCAGAATGTGTTCGGTGGAACAGAGAAAATCACTGAGCTCACTTACCAGCAGGAGCACTGTTACCAAAAGACAGGAGAGAAACTGTCAGGCCTCGTACACACGACCGATTTTCTCGTCCAAAACAGTCAAGAAAAGTGCCGCGAGAGTTTTTTTGTCTAGAAAAACGTTCGTGTGTATGGTTTTACGACGAGAAACTTGACGAGAATCTCGACGAGAAAATAGAGAACCTGCTCTCTATTTTCTCGTCAGGATTCCAGATTTCCTCGTCGTGTTTCTCGTCGGCCTGTTTTGTGACGAGAAAATGGTTCGTGTGTATGCTTTTACGACTCTTCCAAAAGCGCGCATGCTCACAAGCAACTATGAGACGGGAGCGCATCTTCTGGTAAAACAAGCCTTCATAATGGAGAGAGCACATTCGTCACGCTCATAAATATTTCATCGTTTAAATGTTCTGCATTGAATTCTTCGTTAGAATGTTACATTAATGCAAACGAGAGACCTTCTTTTGCTGCTGATATTCACACAGAGTTCTGCCTTATTTTTAACCTTTTTCATGCTGCTCTTTATAAGATTTATGTGTATTATATCGTGCAAGTTTTTAGCAATAATTTAAATGGTTAGATTTTTCAAAATGATGTTAATTATAATTTCTCAATGTTTTGATAGCGATCTCCCATTTAATTTTCTAATCTATATTTTTAAAATTTCACACCATGTTTTTGAGCTAATCAGATTTAGTTATTCTTTTTGGGGGGGGGGGGTGATATCTGTGCCTTTTATTGTCAGTCAAATGTATCTGCTTACTCCAAAGCTTGTTTTTTTTAATTTAAAAATACACATAGTCAAGTATGAACTTAAACAAAAAACACATTTATTCATGTTTATAAATTAAATAAAGAGAAGGCAGCGCTGGAGAAGCTGCTGCCATTTGTGCATCCCAGGGACCCCAGAGCACAAAGCAACCCTGTGTGGACACTAAAATTGGGAGCTTGAGAAGGCCCACATTTCAGAACACAATCTGATGCTGGCCTCCCAGAGGTCAGGAACAGCAGCAGGTGAGATATATGTCCCAAGTGTGTGGTACTACAACAGGCTGCCTTCTGTCCGACCAGTGCGACCACAATGAAGCAAGGCCATCACTTCCTCTTCTTCCTGGCAACCTTTCCTGCAGCCTTTCCTGAAGCCTTTCCTGAAGCCTTTCCTGCAGCCTTTCCTGCAGCCTTCCTTCTTCGTTTAGCTGGAGGCTGGCCCACTGGAGGGGTACTCCTGTCAGGAGGAGGAGGTGGAGGTGTAGCAGAAGGGGGTGGGGCAGAAGAAGAAGGTGGAGGTGTAGCAGAAGAGGGTGGGGCAGAAGGTGGAGGTGTAGCAGAAGGGGGTGGGGCAGAAGGTGGAGGTGTAGCAGAAGGGGGTGGGGCAGAAGGTGGAGGTGTAGCAGAAGGGGGTGGGGCAGAAGGTGGAGGTGTAGCAGAAGGGGGTGGGGCAGAAGGTGGAGGTGTAGCAGAAGGGGGTGGGGCAGAAGGTGGAGGTGTAGCAGAAGGGGGTGGGGCAGAAGAGGAAGGTGGAGGTGGAGGTTGAGGTTGGGTCAGTTGGGCCACCTCACATATGGCGGTATTGGGGGTAATTTGCTCCATCACCCCCTTGTTGAGCAAGGTGATGAGCAGGGGTTCGCATAGGAGGCGTTGCTCCATGCTCATCACCTTGAACTTAGCCTCCACTAGGCCGGCAATGGCCTCTTCAGGGGATGTGGGCTCCTTGAGGGTGGCATGGGCCTCTTTAATAAGGGCCATTGCTGCCTCACTGGTGGTCCTGTCCCTCCTGCCTCTTTTGTGAAGCCTGATGGGAGGCACCTGGGATCTGGTGCTTCTCCTTTGCCCTGCCACCTCCTGTCTGCCACTGGGCCCTGCCACCTCCTGGCTGCCACTGGGCCCTGCCACCTCCTGGCTGCCACTGGGCCCTGCCACCTCCTGGCTGCCACTGGGCCCTGCCACCTCCTGGCTGGTACTGGGCCCTGCCACCTCCTGGCTGCCACTGGGCCCTTCCTCCTCCTGCCTGACAGTTTCCAGACCCTCCTCCTGGCTGATTTCATCCTGTGTATGAAAAAGAAACATAGTTTAATATGTTGGTTTAATCTTTGCATCAAACTTTGTAATCCTGATGGAAGCAATTAGAATGTAAATGCATAAATCCTTGCTTTAAATTTACCACTACATCAGCTTGACTATTTACCACACAATTAAGTGCAGAATAATGTCTACAGATCATGATTTCACTTGTGTAATACAAAATAATGTATGTTTCTCATCCTGACATATTTGGGAAACATTAATTTTATCCCACTACATTTTCAGTTAATACTATACCTGGCTCCAGATGGACAAATCAGGATCATCCAGGATGGCTGCCTCCTCTTGCTCCAGAGAAGGCTCAGGTTGGCTGCAGGGAAGTCTGGGGGGAAGAGTGGAGAGTGATGGCCTTGGCTCAATGTGGTCATCCAGGAAGGACATCCTGCTGTAGTACCACAAAATCGGGACATAAACATCATCTGCTGCTGCTCCTGACCTCTGAGAAGCCAGCACCTTAGAGCGTTCAGTCCTGTAGGTACCTCTCAAGCTCCCAATTTTAGTGTCCACTTGTTTTGCTGTGGCTGTGGGCACCTTGGTATGCACAAATGGGAGCAGCTTCTCCAGCGCTGCTTTTCTCACCCCTTTTTTTTTATGGATGGGGTTTTTGGTCTCCCACAGAGCCGGCAGCTCCCTTACCCGGTCAATAAATTCCGCCAGGAACTCTTTGTCGCTAATAAAGACATTCATATTGTATCTGCAAGTAAAATAAATTATATTTAAATAATGTGAGGCAAACAGTCTAACCTCCTTCACATCCTAGTCACCATATATATCCTCCACCAATCTCAAGACAGTATAGGCCAACAATTTTTACAAGTCTCACAAAATCACATACCTTCGTTCGCACGTCCGTCACTTGAACTCCTCTCTCCGCACACCGAACGTACTATAGTCACATGTGTGTTTGCTATATACACACCACGCATGCGTCCAAATTCGAACACGTCGTTCCGCACACGTCGCCCGCCCATGACGTTCTAACTAACATCTTTTCCCCGCCCCTTCTCTTTCGGCGCGCAGACAGATATGGCGGAGTTACAGCAGGTGTCTGATAATTCCGCAACTAGCGAAGAGACAAGCCCGGAGACCGAGGACACGTCACGATCAAGGAGGAGATTCAAGGCATCGAATATGTCTTTGGCGGAGATGGCGGAGATGGTGGACATCTTGGTCAAGGCTGATTATGATGCCAAGCATGGGCCGTATATCAAACCAAATAGAAGGAAGGCCAAAATCCTCACTAAAGTTGTGAAGAGTCTGAGGGCGAAGTTCGGGGTGAAACGCTCAAATGAGCAGCTCAGAAAGAGGTGGTCAGACCTCAAACTGAGGGAGCCAGACCAGTTGAGGATCATAAAGAGGATGCTCGCTAAAAGTAAGTAAAATGACGACCTTTCTGCTATTAATCTTTTTAGAAACTGTTTTTTTTTTTTTTTTTAGCATATTGTACTCCCTTCCAAAATGTAATATTTTGAACTAGGTTGGGCACAGTAATCGTTCGTTACGTTACCGACACTTCGTTCGGCCACTATCCGCGGTTTTGGCTTATTTAAGACCCCCAAAAGTAATTAGACATCTGCCATTTTTGACCAAGTATTGTGGATAATTTTTAAGTCTAGATGATGTGTTTGTAAGGAGAATGAAATGCAAACTTTAATCAGTGTAAAGGAGAGGACACTCAGCAGCTGCTTCCACATCTGTACTTTGGAGCACTATAGTGTGGGCCACCAGACCCGCCTTTTTTGGGTGTCCCACACAGGTGCATCAGAGTTTATTTGTGGTGCCTCCATGTCCAAAAAATTACATCCAAATGTGAATACTAAACATATTTGGGGTCATAAATAATGCATTTTTCTTTAAATTCCGCCCAAACACACACTTGTACCCCACTTCCAAACAATTTAGCCTGTTTTAAGTTTAACAATGAGATTTTTACAGTGTGATAAATAGACCTTTGGTTTTATTCTCATAGGGGAGAGAAGCCTGGGAGGAGGACACTCCAGGGAGCACATGCACCCCACAACTTCCAAGCAACCCCAAACTCCCAAAGATCCACAACCGAAAGATGTGCAGGAAGTTGAGGTGGAGGAAGGAGAAGTGCAGGAAGGAGAGGTGGATGACGTTGTGGATCTGGTCACCACAACAGGTCAGTATCTGACACCACAGCTTAAGGTAAGCGAGGTAGGCCTGCAGAGTTTGATTAATTTTTTTTTATGGTTTTTAGGGGATGGAAATGTTGTGAAGGATAGCACACCGTTCTCTGCTGACAGTGCCCTCCGCCTCATCCAGCAAGTGATGGAATGTAGCACGGAACTGGACCTAATTAAACAAAGAATCCATGTGATGGAACAAACATTTAAAGACATTCTCGATGTTTTGGGGAGAATTCAATAAGCCATCCAAACACATTTGTTTTTACATGTTTGTTTTTATATTTTTTCTAATTTTTTAAGTAACAAAACAGCCAAAAATTGAATATGCACACAGTGTGTGAACATGTGCTATCTGCCAGCAGGGGATATCCATGTACGTCTTTTGTGGGTGCAACCCCTTCCTCGTATCAAAAGTCGGTGAACTGAGGAAGGGGATGCACCCCCAAAACACGTCCATTGATCACCCCTGATGGCAGATAGCACATGTTGACAATAGGGATCAGGATTGTAAACTTCCTATTTGCAAAAAAGTAAAAATGTGTGCATATTGAATTTTGGGCTGGGCAAGGGGTGGCAGGACCCCATATTAGGACGGGCACATAGAGACATAGTTTGTGTAACTGAATGTCTCAGATTGCTCAGAGGTATCCAATGTTGTCATTTTAGAAATGCAAGTGGTATTTTTGTATTTTCATAAGCCAAAATTTGCCGGGTTGTGGCCAGGCCAACCCCAAAGTAAAACAAAAAAAAATGTGCAGAGAGTAAAATTTTTGACCACAAACAACGTGTAGCTTCTTTTTATAATACTCTCTAAGCTTATTTGGTTCTTTTGTAAGGTAACATAGTGAAATTGGTTGTTATTTACTAAAGTAAAATACACTTGCCACTACAAATGCACAAAGACAAACTAGGAGACAGGAAAGAACAAATAATTAAAGGTTTAAACAAGATTTTTATTGGGATACTTAGACATAGGCTGGCATAGGAATTGCCCCCCTACCCGTGAAATACTCCATGTATTTGTCACGAACCACACGGGCATTTTGGGGGGGCAAGCCAAGACGGGCAGATTCCAGGCCCGGAAGGGGATTTGCAGGGGAAAGTCCAGCCTCTGGCAAAACTGAGGCCATATAGGAATGTGATTTTTGGCTCAGAAAGTTGTGTAGCACACAGCAGCATAACACTACATAGTTTATTTTGTAGTCCGCCAAGTGGATGGAAGTCATAAAAAGGCGGAACCGGCTGGCCATTATGCCGAAGGCATTTTCAACGACTCTTCGGGCCCTGGCCAGCCGGTAATTGAACACACTCTTCTCTGGGGTCAGGGTCCTCTGTGGAAATGGCCTCATAAGATGCCGTCCAAGTCCGAAGGCTTCATCAGCCAAGAAAACAAAGGGGAGTCCTTCAATATTCCCTGCATCCGGTGGCAATGCAAGGTCGTCACTCTGGAGACGGAGGGCAAACTCCGTCTGGATGAAGGATCCCCCATCGGACATCCGGCCATTCTTCCCTACATCAACATAGAGGAATTCATACCGTGCTGACACCACCGCCATCAGCACAATGCTATGAAACCCCTTGTAATTGTAGTAGTAGGATCCAGAACGGGGTGGCGGCACGATGCGGACGTGCTTCCCGTCTATGGCACCACCGCAGTTGGGGAAGTCCCACCGCGTGGCAAACTCCAATGCCACAGTCTGCCATTCCTGTGGCGTGGAAGGAAGCTGTGGAGTGAAACAAGATGAAATAATATTAGAAAAACAAAGGCATACATTACAAGGAAATTCTATCCCAAAAAATTAGAGACCAACATCAATCAAATTATACGTTTATTAAGGTGTGTAAAAAAAGTATAATGGAAGGCTCATTTATCATATTCATCACCCCCTCTGATGGGCCATTACTAAATTATTTTGGGGGGGGGGGGAGATGTGTTTGGCCAAAGGATAGCATTGCAGTGGCGGTGCGTCCAGAGTGGGCGCTGGAGCACTGTCCCCTCTCTCCTGTGCCCATCACTCAGAACAATACATAGGTTCATGCGTTGCATGAACCTATGTATTGTCTATGCCGCCCACTATTCAGGTGGATGGCCTCTTGTAAAGCGACCGACATATGAATAATTTCGTCATTTAGGGGGTTAAAATTGCAGAGCAGAAACAGGTATTAAAAAAGTCTTGCAAATTACAACCTGAGGGATGTAATTGGCTTCGTCAAAGAAAAATCGGGGACGCAAGGAGGGGGGCATTCCTTGTGTAAACACTGACAGGCTGCTCTGGCAATCATGTTCACCAAGTCTGTTTAATGGTAACATGATTGGCTGATGCAACATGAAGGGAAGGAGAAGACATCAAGGACAGAAGAAGGATGGCGCTGACCACAAGAAGGTAAGTGCAGGGCTGGGGGGAAACTGGCTGCATTAGAGGGGACTAAATGGCTGCATTGGAGGGGACAACTGGGGGCGTTTATTAGGCAACAGAGCAAAAAAGGAGGAAGTTTATTTCCGAAATTGGGGTTGGAACCCCCCAACATTTGGAGCAACAGGCGCCCCTGCTGGAAAAGTTAGTGAGGGGAAATATTTAGGGAGGAAAAAAAAGGGGCAATCTAAAGCTTCCAACATGCATGGGGACAAAGGGGACATTCTCAGCATATTACAATCATGGTAATTAGGGAAGGATGAAAGAAATACAATACATTAGCATACATGTAATACATAAAATGTGATGTTAAGGGAGAAAACTTACCCTAATATAGTCCTCCTGCAGGACTTGTATAATAGCAGAACAGGTGTCTGGGATTATGAGGCCCAGAGCCTGGGGGGAGATGCCTGTGGTGAACTTCAAGTCCTGAAGACTTCTCCCTGTCGCCAGGTAACGCAACGTGGCGATGAGCCTCTGCTCAGCACTGATGGCTTCCCGCATAACGGTGTCCTTCCTGGTAATATAGGGGGACACCAAAGCCAACAGTTCCTGAAAAACGGGGTCAGACATCCTCAGAAAATTCCTGTAGTCCTCAGGATTATTCTCGACGATCTCCCGCAGCAGAGGCATGTGGCAGAATTGGTCCCGCTGGAGCAACCAATTCTTGGTCCATGAACTCCTCCTCACACCATTCATGGACTGGTCTTGGTCCAAAACAAGCAGACCAACACCAAGCGCACGCACAGCACGAACTCGACGACGAGAACGTCCAGGCGACATGGCTAGGAAACGGTCGTCTAATCAGAACGTACAGAACAGAACGCACTTTAGAACAGCAAGGCCTATGAATAACGAACTGAAATTCAGAAACGAACAGGCAATAACGCACTGTAAAACAGATACGACCTGCCTAGACGCCCTGAAAGTCAAGATACGAACCCACAAGCACAAACTGAACGGCAGAAAACGATCTGAAAAGTACGAAGACTGAAAAGCGCGAATCGTCTCTTCCCAAACTTTTACTTCACACGCGGTAACACGAGATCAGCAAAAGCAGCCCAAGGGGTGGCGCCAAGAAAAAAGATCTTCCCCTTTATAGTGCCGTCGTACGTGCTGGACGTGAGCGCAGAGAACCACGAGGAAATTGGAAAATGACAGTGTGTACGCATAGAAAGCTTGACGAGAAAATCGACAATCTTAACAAGAATCTCGTCGAAAAAAACGACGTGTTTTTTACGACGAGAAAATCGGTCGTGTGTACGAGGCCTCAGAGTTTGTGAGGCGCCTGGATAAGATCCTGCATAAGATGATCCTTAAGAAGGGGATTGACCCGCGGAAGGTGGATGAGGCCCGTGTTCAGCAGGTGATGAGAGGATCTCAGCCCCTAGACCCCATCGCACTGGCGCTACACACCAGACAGGACAGGAAGAGCCTGGAGTACCCTGACTTGATCCGAGTAGTCAGAGAGGAAGAAGCTATGCTGGAGGAGAAGAAGAGGAGCCAACCAGTTGAGTCAGTAAATCCTCCTCCGGTGATGGTCAGGACGGCCATGACCCTGGAAAGAGACTCAGAGGTGGATACCTTGAAGTCACAGATGTCCCAGGTATTGAAGATGCTGACCTCTCTGATGGAAAAGGATTCAGAGACACCAGAGAGGGAAGGACATAGGAAGGAACTGTTCCCTAACACCTCAGCGCCCGCATCCCTGCAAGATTGGGGGGGCATGACTTGTTTCAACAGCGGAGGGGTTGGCCATACGACCAAAGTGTGTTCCAGTCCAAAGAGGAAAAAACTGAATAACCGAAAGCCGGCGGAAAAACTTCAACGGGCCCCGGTGAAGGAGTCAACCGGGTGCCCATCATCTCCAGTTCCAAACTGAATGAGAAGCACATGAAAAGAGTGGACAAGACCCCTCAGAAGAAACACAAGGTTCCTCAGTGGGAACGCACCCCAAAGAAAGAGTGTAATGTCCCTCAGCGGGTAGTTACACCCATAAAAAGGAGGGAGATCAGTGCATACCATGCCCAAGAGAGACCTAAGTCCAAAGAGAGACGGACGAAAGAAAGTCCAAAAGGCAAACGCAAAGATCAAAAGAAAGAAACCCCTTCAAAGCGATATCCAGAAAAGTTGGTGGGTCCCTCCCCGATAGTACCTGTTCAAGTGGAGGGAGTCTACACAAGAGCCATATTGGATACTGGGGCGCAGGTGACTCTGTTGTTCAGGGACTTATATGACAGGCACCTAAGTCACTTACCTATCCAGAAGATTGAAGAGTTGGAGATATGGGGATTGGGACAGAGAGTTTCCCTTATGATGGCTATCTGCCCATAAAACTGACTTTCGACCCGTCCATAGTCGGGAAGGCTGAAGTGTTCTACACCTTAGCTGTGGTGTGCCCCCGACTGCCTGGAGCTAACAAGAGTTCCCTAATAATAGGGATGAACACGGATCTGGTCCGAAGACTCTTGGCCCCTCTGACAAGAAGGAAAGACCCCACAGTCACTGAGATCCACCCAATGTTGAAGACAGCCTACCAACGACTGATCCTGGAACAGAAGGCCCCGGAAGAGGGGGTACGGAAGGTCTGGAGGCTGGGAAGAAGGGGAATGGTGCTGCAGCGCGGTGAAGTAGCCTGCTTGAAAGCCACAGTGAAACTCACGTGGGAGCAGCCTGGCCCTTTTGTCATGTTGGAACCCGACCCAAGGGAAGAACATTCGGGCTTAGAAGTAGTCCCAGAAGTGGTCCAGGTGCGGGCCCTGAAGAAGGCTCAAGCCTCGTACACACGACGGAGTTTCTCGTCGTAAAAAACACGTCGTTTTTTTCAACGAGATTCTTGTTAACCATGTCGATTTTCTCGTCAAGCTTTCCATGCGTACACACTGACATTTCCCAATTTCCTCGTTGTTCTCCGTGGTCACGTCCAGCACGTACGACGGCACTATAAAGGGGAAGATCTATTTTCTTGGCGCCACCCCTTTGGCTGCTTTTGCTGATCTCGTGTTACCGCGTGTGAAGTAAAAGTTTGGGAAGAGACGATTCGCGCTTTTCAGTCTTCGTACTTTTCAGATCGTTTTCTGCGGTTCAGTTTGTGCTTGTGGGTTCGTATCTTGACTTTCAGGGCGTCTAGGCAGGTCGTATCTGTTTTAAAGTGCGTTCTTGCCTGTTCGTTTCTGATTTTCAGTTCGTTATTCATAGGCCTTGCTGTTCTAAAGTGCGTTCTGTTCTGTACGTTCTGATAAGACGACCGTTTCCTAGCCATGTCGCCTGGACGTTCTCGTCGTCGAGTTCGTGCTGTGCGTGCGCTTGGTGTTGGTCTGCTTGTTTTGGACCAAGACCAGTCCATGAATGGTGTGAGGAGGAGTTCATGGACCAAGAATTGGTTGCTCCAGCGGGACCAATTCTGCCATATGCCTCTGCTGCGGGAGATAGTCGAGAATAATCCTGAGGACTACAGGAATTTTCTGCGGATGTCTGACCCCGTTTTTCAGGAACTGTTGGCGTTGGTGTCCCCCTATATTACCAGGAAGGACACCGTTATGCGGGAAGCCATCAGTGCTGAGCAGAGGCTCATCGCCACGTTGCGTTACCTGGCGACAGGGAGAAGTCTTCAGGACTTGAAGTTCACGACAGGCATCTCCCCCCAGGCTCTGGGCCTCATAATCCCAGACACCTGTTCTGCCATAATACAAGTCCTGCAGGAGGACTATATTAGGGTAAGTTTTCTCCATTAACGTCACATTTTATGTATTACATGTATGCTAATGTATTGTATTTCTTTCTTCCTTCCCTAATTACCATGATTGTAATATGCTGAGAATGTCCCCTTTGTCCTCATGCATGCTTGAAGCTTTAGATTGCCCCTTTTTTCTCCTCCATGCATATTTTCCTTCACTAACCTTTCCAGCAGGGGCGCCTGTTGCTCCAAATGTTTGGGGGTTCAAACCCCAATTTAGGAAATAAACTTCCTCCTTTTTTGCTCTGGTGCCTATTAAACGCCCCCATTTGTTCCCTCCAATGCAGCCATTTTGTTCCCTCTAATGCAGCCATTTTGTCCCCTCCAATGCAGCCATTTTGTTCCCTCTAATGCAGCCATTTTGTCCCCTCCAATGCAGCCAGTTCCCCCCCAGGCCTGCACTTACCTTCTTGTGGTCAGCGTCATCCTTCTTCTGTCCTTGATGTCTTCTCCTTCCCTTGATGTTGCATCAGCCAATCATGTTACCATTAAACAGACTTGGTGAACATGATTGGCAGAGCAGTCTGTCAGTGTTTACCCAAGGAATGCCCCCCCCTTGCGTCCCCTATTTAACTTTTCTGAAGCCAATTACATCCCTCAGGCTGTAATGTGCAAGACAATTTTCCTTCCTGTTTCTGATATGCAATTTTAAGCCCATAAATGCCGCAGTTCTTCATATGTCGGTCGCTTAACAGGGGGCCATCCACCTGAATAGTGGGCGGCATAGACAATACATAGGTTCATGCAAGGCATGAACCTATGTATTGTTCTGAGTGACGGGCACAGGAGAGAGGGGGCAGTGCTCCAGCGCCCACTCTGGACGCACCGCCACTGCAATGCTATCCTGTGTCCAAACACATCTCCCCCCCTCCCCATTATAATTTATTAATGGACCATCATAGGGGGTGATGAATATGATACATGAGCCTTCCATTATACTTATTTAAAACACCTTAATAAACGTATAATTTGCTTGATGTTGGCCTCTAATGTATTTTCTTTGAATATACTTGTAATGTTTGATTTGTGTATTCAAATTTTTTTTCATCTTGTTTGACTCCACAGCTTCCTTCCACGCCACAGGAATGGCAGACTGTGGCATCGGAGTTTGCCACGCGGTGGGACTTCCCCAACTGCGGTGGTGCTATAGACGGGAAGCACGTCCGCATCGTGCCGCCACCCCGTTCTGGGTCCTACTACTTCAATTACAAGGGGTTTCATAGCATTGTGCTGATGGCGGTGGTGTCAGCACGGTATGAATTCCTCTATGTTGATGTAGGGAAGAATGGCCGGATGTCCGATGGGGGATCCTTCATCCAGACGGAGTTTGCCCTCCGTCTCCAGAGTGACGACCTTGCATTGCCACCGGATGCAGGGAATATTGAAGGACTCCCCTTTGTTTTTTTGGCTGATGAAGCCTTCGGGCTCGGACCACATCTTATGAGGCCATTTCCTCAGAGGACCCTGACCCCAGAGAAGAGGGTGTTCAATTACCGGCTGGCCAGGGGCCGAAGAGTCGTTGAAAATGCCTTTGGCATAATGGCCAGCCGGTTCCGCCTTTTTAGGACTCCCATCCACTTGGCAGACTACAAAATAAACTATGTAGTGTTATGCTGCTGTGTGCTACACAATTTTCTTTGCCGCAAATCTAATTCATATATGGCCTCAGTTTTGCCTGAGGCTGGACTTTCCCCTGATAATCCCCTGCCGGGCCTGGAATCTGCCCGTGCTAGCTTGCCCCCCCAAAATGCCCGTGAGGTTCGGGACAAATACATGGACTATTTCACGGGTAGGGGGGCAATTCCTATGCCAGGCTATGTCTAAAGATTCCTGGCTAACGATCCAAATAAAAATCTTGTTTAAACTTCTAACTTTTGTTGGTTTCCTGTCTCCTAGTTTGTCTTAGTGCATTTGTAGTGCCAAGTGTATTTTCCTTTAGTAAATACCAACCATTTCACTATATAACCTTAAAAAATGTACCAAATAAGGTTAGAGCATATTAGAAAAAGAAGCTACACGTTGTTTGTGTTCAAATCTTTTACTATGTGCTAATTCACACACCTTTTTTTTTTTATTTGACATTTTTTGTTTGCCTGGCCACAATCCGGCAATTGTTTTCTTAGGAAAATACAAAAACAACAGTTGCATTCCAAAAATTACAAAATTGGATACCTCGGAGCAATCTGAGACATTCACTTACACAAACTATATGTCTCTATGTGCCCGTACTAATATGGGGTCCTGCCACCCCTTGCCCAGCCAAAAATTGAATATGCACACAATTGGGATTATTTTCCTATAGGGATTTTAGACTCCTGATCCCTATTGTCAACATGTGCTATCTGCCATCAGGGGTGATCAATGGACGTGTTTTGGGGGTGCAACCCCTTCCTCAGTTCACCTACTTTAGATACGAGGAAGGGGTTGCACCCCCAAAAGACGCACATGGATATCCCCTGATGGCAGATAGCACATGTTGACACACTGTGTACAGATTCAATTTTTGGCTGGTTTGATTGTCAAAAAGTTTTTTACAAGTTGAAGAAGAAACATGAAAAAAAGGGGGTTGGGATGCCTTATTGAATTCTCCCCAAAACATCGAGAATGTCTTTAAATGTTTGATCCATCACATGAATTCTTTCTTTAATTTTGTCCAGTTCCGTGCTACATTCCATCCCTTGCTGGATGAGGCGGAGGGCACTGTCAGCAGAGAAACATGTACTATCCTTCACCACAACATTCACATCCCCTAAAAACAAATTAAAAAGGTATTATAACTCTGCAGGCCTACCTCTCTTACCTGAAGCTGTGGTGACAGATACTGACCTGTTGTGGTGACCAGTTCCACAACGTCATCCACCTCTCCTTCCTGCACTTCTCCTTCCTCCACCTCAACTTCCTCTACATCCTTCGTTTGTGGGTCTTTGGGAGTTTGGGGTTGTTGTGAAGCTGTGGGGTTCTTGTGCTCCCTGGAGTGTCCTCCTCCCAGTCTTCTCTCCCCTATGAGAATCAAACAAAAGGTAGAGTTATCACACAGAAATTCTCTATGTAAAAAAAAAAAACAGGCTAAATTGCTTGGAAGTGGGGTACAAGTGTGTGTTTGGGCGGAAGTTAAAGATGAATGCATTATTTCTGACCAAGAATATGCTTAGTATTCACAAAAATTCTCTGATGCACCTGTGTGGGACACCCAAAAAAGGCGGGTCTGGTGGCCCACACTATAGTGCTCCAAAGTACAGATGTGGAAGCAGCTAGTGAGTGTCCTCTCCTTTAAACTGACAAAAGTTTGCATTTCATTCTCTTTACAAACACATCATCTAGCCTAAAACTTTGTGCCCCAAATTTCCCAAAAAATGGCAGATGACTAATTACTTTTGGGGCTGTAAAATAAGCCAAAACAGCGGATAGTGGTCGAACGAAGTGTCTGTAACGTAATGAACGATTACTGTGCCCAACCAAGTTCAAAATATAACATTTTGGAAGGGAGTCCAATAAGAAAAAAATAATAAACCAGCAACATGTCAGTTTAAAAAAGGATTAATAGCATAAAAGTGTACATTTTACTTACTTTTTGCGAGCATTCTCTTAATGCTCCTTAACTGCTCTGGCTCCCTCAGTTTGAGGTCTGATCACCTCTTTCTGAGCTGCTCATTTGAGCGTTTCACCCCAAAATTCGTCTTCAGACTCTTCACGACTTTAGTGAGGATTTTGGCCTTCCTTCTATTTGGTTTGCTATACGGCCCATGCTTTGCGTCATAATCAGACTTGAGCAAGATGTCCACAATCTCCGCCATCTCGGCAAAAGACATATTCGATGCCTTGAATCTCCTCCTTGATCGTGACGTTTCCTCGGTCTCCGGGCTTGTCTCCTCCTCGTTAGTTGCGGAATTATCAGACACCTGCTGTAACTCCGCCATATCTGTCTGCGCGCCGAAAGAGAAGGGGCGGGGAAAAGATGTTAGTTAGAACTAGGGTTGTCCCGATACCGATACTAGTATCGGTATCGGGACCGATACCGAGCATTTGGGCGAGTACTTGTACTCACCCAAATGCTCCCGATTCCAGATCCGATACCTGGAACCGGAAGTCGGCGGACGGAGAGGGCGGAGCAGAGATCGGCCTGGCAGCTACAGATCACGGGGGTAAGTTGGCCGGGGCAGGAGTGCAGGGCAACGCCGCATATTCCTTCCAAAACGGTGACCGGAGCAGTCACATTCGGTACAGGAAGTGACGTTCCGTGTCTCCGTCGGAAGGTAAACATCACGACGCCCATCTTGGTACACCCTGCACTCGGCTGCAGTAAGCCAGCAGCGGACATCTTGTTACACCCAGCTCATATAGTTCGGGCTGGGTGTAACAAGATGTCTGCTGCTGGCTTACTGCAGCCAAGTGCAAGGTGTACTAATATAGGTGTTGCAGTATACTTACTAGAAGTTAAATGACATGAATGATGAGAGGAAAGGAAGGATTTTGCAATGCTATATGCCATATAGTATTGCAAAGTCCTTCCTCTCCTCTCATCATTCATGTAATTTATTATGCAATTGCCAATCAGTGCTTCATTTCAGTGCCTGCCCATAAGTGCCCATAAGTGACATCAGTTCCATCTATCAGTGCCACCTTTCAGTGCCCATAAGTGCCGCCTATCAGTGCCCATAAGTGCCCCCAAGTGCCACCTTTCAGTGCCATCTATCAGGGCCCACAAGTGCCACCTTTCAGTGTCATCTATCAGTGCCCACAAGTGCCACCTATCAGTGCCACCTATCACTGCCCACAAGTGCCACCTATCAGTGCCATCAGTGCCCATAAGTGCCACCTATCAGTGCAATCAGTGCCATCTATCATTGCCAGCCACCTATTAGTGCCCATCAGCGCCAGTCACCAGTCAGTGCCCATAAGTGCCACCTGTCAGTGCCACCTATCAGTCCCCATCTTTCAAACTGTCACATGACATTGAAAAAAAAGTATCGGTAATCGGTATCGGCGAGTACTTGGAAAAAAGTATCGGTACTTGTACTCGGTCTCAAAAAAGTGGTATCGGGACAACCCTAGTTAGAACGTCATGGGCGGGCGACGTGTGCGGAGCGACGTGTTCGTATTTTGACGCATGCGTGGTGTGTATATAGCAAACACACATGTGACTATAGTACGTTCGGTGTGCGGAGAGAGGAGTTCAAGTGACGGACGTGCGAACAAAGGTATGTGATTTTGTGACTTGGACAAATTGTTGGCCTATACTGTTTTGAGAATGCTGTAGGATATATATGGTGACTACGATGTTAAGGAGGTTAGACTGTTTGCCTCACATTAGTTATATATTATTTTTTAAACTTGCAGATACAATAGAAATGTCTTTATTAGCGACAAAGAGTTCCTGGCGGAATTTATTGACCGGGTAAGGGAGCTGCCCGCTCTGTGGGACACGAAAAACCCCATCCATAAAAAAAGAGGGGTGAGAAAAGCAGCGCTGGAGAAGCTGCTCCCATTTGTGCAGACCAAGGTGCCCACAGCCACAGCAAAACAGGTGGACACTAAAATTGGGAGCTTGAGAGGCACCTACAGGACTGAACGATCTAAGGTCCTGGCTTCTCAGAGGTCAGGAGCAGCAGCAGGTGATGTGTATGTCCCGATTTTGTGGTACTACAGCAGGATGTGCTTCCTGGATGACCACATTGAGGCAAGGCCATCACTCTCCACTCTTCCCCCCAGACTTCCCTGCAGCCAACCTGAGCCTTCTCTGGAGCAAGAGGAGGCAGCCATCCTGGATGATCCTGATTTGGCCATCTGGAGCCAGGTATAGTATTAACTGAAAATGTATTGGGATAAAATTAATGTTTGACAAATATGTCAAGATGAGAAACATACAATATTTTGGGTTACACAAGTGAAATCAAGATCTCTAGACATTAGTCTGCACTTAATTGGGTGCTAAATAGTCAATCTGATGTAGGTGTAAATTAGAAAAAAAGATTTCTGGATTTACATTCTAATTGCTTCAATCATGTTTATAAAGTTTGATGCAAAGATTAAACCAACATATTAAACTATGTCCCTTTTTCATACACAGGATGAAATCAGCCAGGGGGAGGGTCTGGAAACTGTCAGGCAGGAGGAGGAAGGGCCCAGTGGCAGCCAGGAGGTGGCAGGGCCCAGTGGCAGCCAGGAGGTGGCAGGGCCCAGTGGCAGCCAGGAGGTGGCAGGGCCCAGTGGCAGCCAGGAGGTGGCAGGGCAAAGGAGAAGCACCAGATCCCAGGTGCCTCCCATCCGGCTTCCCAAAAGAGGCAGGAGGGACAGGACCACCAGTGAGGCAGCAATGGCCCTTATTAAAGAGGCCCATGCCACCCTCAAAGAGCCCACATCCCCTGAAGAGGACATTGCCGGCCTAGTGGAGGCAAAGTTCAAGGTGATGAGCATGGAGCAACGCCTCCTATGCGAGCCCCTGCTCATCACCTTGCTCAACAAGGGGGTGATGGAAAAAATTACCCCCAATACCGCCATTTGTGAGGTGGCACAACTGTCCCAACCTCAACCTCCTCCTCCACCTCCACATTCTTCTTCTACCCCACCCCCTTCTCCTCCACCTCCACCTTGTTCTTCCGCCCCACCACCTTCTCCTCCACCTCCACCTTGTTCTTCCGCCCCACCCCCTTCTCCTCCACCTCCACCTTGTTCTTCTGCGCCACCCCCTTCTCCTCCACCTCCTCCTCCTCCTGACAGGAGTACCCCTCCAGTGGCCCAGCCTCCAGCCAAACGAAGAAGGAAGGCTGCAGGGAAGGCTTCAGGAAAGGTTTCAGGGAAGGTTGCCAGGAAGATGAGGAAGTGATGGCCTTGCTTCATTGTGGTCGGACAGAAGGCAGCCTGTTGTAGTACCACACACTTGGGACATATATATCACCTGCTGCTGTTCCTGACCTCTGGGAGGCCAGCATCAGATTGTGCTCAGAAATGTTGGCCTTCTCAAGCTCCCAATTTTAGTGTCCACACAGGGTTGCTGTGTGCTCTGGGGTCCCGGGATGCACAAATGGCAGCAGCTTCTCCAGCGCTGCCTTCTCTTTATTTTAGTTCAAACATGAATAAATGTTATTTTTCTTTAAGTTCATACTTGACTATGTGTATTTGTAAAAATGTAAAATCTAGCTTTGGAGTAAGCAGATACATTTGACTGACAAAAAAAGGGACAGATAACAACCCCCCAAAAAAATAACTACATCGTATTTCCCAAAAAAGGGTGTAAAATTTACATAATATATATTAAAAGATTCAATGGGAGATCACTACCAAAACATTGCGAAATTACAATTAACATCAGTTATAAAAATATCTAATTTTTTAATATTCCTAAAAACTTGCACGATATAATACACATAAATCTTCTTAAGAGCAACAAGAAAAAGGTTAAAAAAACATAGTCATAACTCTGTGTGAATATCAGCAGCAAAAGAAGTTCATTCGTTTGGATTAATGTAACATTCTAACGAAGATTTCAATGCACAACATTTAAATGATGCAAAAATTTTGAGCGTGACGAATGTGCTATCTCCATTACAAAGGCTTGTTTTACCTGAAGATGCGCTCCCGTCTCATAGTTGCTTGTGAGCATGCACGCTTTTGGAAGAGTCGTAAAAGCATACACACGAACCATTTTCTCGTCACAAAACAGGCCGACGAGAAACACGACGAGGAAATCTGGAATCCTGACGAGAAAATAGAGAGCAGGTTCTCTATTTTCTCGTCGAGATTCACGGCAATTTTCTCGTCGTAAAACCATACACACGAACGGTTTTCTCAACAAAAAAGCTCACGCGGCACTTTTCTTGCCGGTTTTGGACGAGAAACTCGGTCGTGTGTACGAGGCTTCACTGTAAAGTGCCTGTGAGTGTCAGAAATACCACGGATGGTCCCATGGAAATCCCAGCCAGGCTGTTGCTGGGCCGGGTGAGCCCGGCTACCCCAGTTGCTTCATCAGATGTGGAGAAGACAGATGGAGAAAGTACTGTGTGGGAGAAACTTTCCATGGAGAACCCAAATCTGCCCAGGGCTTGGAAAGAGAGAGCCAAGGCCCAGTTGACCAGGTGGGAAAGGATCTTTTCCCAAGATGAATTCGATGTGGGGTGTGCTAGGAGTGCCACCCACCGAATCCGCCTCCAGGAAGACAAGCCCTTCAGGGAGAGGGTTAGGCGGGTTCCGTTGGCAGACCTCGAAGACTTGAGGGAGCAGCTCGCCGAGCTCAAGCGAACAGGGGTGATTCGAGAATCTAGAAGTCCCTATGCCTCCCCTATAGTGGTGGTCCGGAAGAAGAATGGGTCCTTGAGGCTGTGCATAGACTATAGGACCCTCAACAGGAGAACCATACCGGACCAGTATACCACTCCAAGGATAGAGGATGCCCTACAGAACTTGTCTTGAGCCAAGTGGTTCAGTGTTATGGACCTCAAGAGCGGGTACTATCAGATCCCGATGCATCCAGAAGACAAAGAGAAGACGGCTTTCATAACCCCGGTAGGATTCTTCTAATTCGACCAGATGCCTCAAGGTCTGTCTGGAGCTCCAGCCACCTTCCAACGTCTCATGGAAAAGACTGTGGGAGATATGAACCTCGTCGAAGTCCTCGTATACTTGGATGATATCATTGTCTTCGGAGGAACCTTGGAAGAACACGAAGAGAGGTTGGAGAAAGTTTTGAAGAGACTGAGTGAGGAAGGACTCAAGCTCTCACCTGAAAAATGCCAATTCTATCAGTCATCAGTCAACTATCTGGGGCACATAGTGTCTGAAGATGGGGTGGCCACAGACCCCGAAAAGTTGGAGGCAGTCACCTCCTGGCCAAGGCCCACTACTGTGACAGAACTCTGGTCCTTCCTGGGATTCTGTTCCTATTATAGGAGGTTCGTGGAGGGGTTTGCTCGGATAGCCAGGCCTCTGAATGAACTGCTCAAGACGGAGGGGGAAGAGGACGACTTGGGCCCCAGGAAGCCAGGGGAGTCAGTCAAGGACCAGTGCAATGAGAAGTGTGAAGATGCCTTCCAGATGTTGAAAAATAACTTAACCACTGCCCCTGTTCTGGCCTATGCAGACCCAAAGAAGCCTTATGAACTCCACGTAGATGCCAGCCATGATGGTCTGGGAGGAGTGCTCTACCAGGAGCATGAAGGACAACTGAGACCCGTCGCATACGTGAGCAGAAGCCTGACCCCCTCCGAAAAGAACTATCCTACTCATAATTTGGAGTTCCTGGCCCTCAAGTGGGCCGTAGTTGACAAACTCTGGGATTATCTGTATGGAGCAGACTTCACTGTGAAAACGGACAACAACCCCCTCACCTATCTTTTCACCACAGCAAAGCTGGATACCACAGGACATAGGTGGCTGGCAGCGCTGTCTGCCTTCAATTTAAGCCTGAAATACAGGCCTGGGGCTGGAAATCGAGATGCGGACGCCTTGTCCAGAAGATCTCATGTCCCCACCTGCAGTACAGAAGACTGGACCCAAGTGGCACCCGACGGGGTGCGGGCCCTCTGTCAAGGGGCTGAACTCCAAGCCAGTGGAGGCTCAAGCGCAGAAAAGATAGGGGTTACCGTAGTAGGAGTTCCCAAGCAGTACTGTGGGGTAACCCAACTGGGGGAAGATAACTTGCCAAAACTGTCCAAAAAGGAGTTGAGATCCGACCAATTGGAAGACCCCATGGGGAGATTGGTTCTGGAGGCCCTGGAGAATCAGGATCCGAACAGACTCCTGCATCACCCCTCAAAGGAAGCTCGCCTGTTGAAGAAGGAGTGGGACAGGTTGCAGGTGCGTCCGGGAGTGGTCTACCGAAGGGGCCCCTCTGATGACCTGGAAGACAAATGGCAGTTGTTCCTGTCCGAGAAACACCGAGAGACTCTCATGGTTGCTCTGCATGACAACAATGGCCACCTAGGGGCGGAAAGGACTTTCCAACTCGTTAGGGACCATTTCTATTGGCCCTGCATGAGGGCTGAAGTTGAGGAATACTGCCATTCATGTGCACAATGCATCCAGAGAAAGACTCTACCCCATCAAGCTGCCCCAATGGGCCATCTACAAAGTCAAGGCCCGCTTGATCTGGTATGCATTGATTTTTTCTGCCTCGAACCCGACCTGAGTGGACTAGGAAATGTTCTGGTAGTAACCGACCATTTCACCCGGTATGCCCAGGCTTTCCCAACCAAAGACCAAAAGGCCTCCACTGTGGCCAAAGTGCTTATGGAGAAATACTTTGTACACTATGGGCTACCACAACGGTTTCATTCAGACCAGGGAAGGGATTTTGAAAGTCGACTGATCCAGGAAGCTCCTGGATTACTTGGGGATTAAGAAGACAAGGACTACCCCCTACCATCCACAGGGTGATGCTCAGCCGGAGAGGTTGAACCGAACCCTGCTCAACATGCTGGGGACTTTAAGCAGTGAAAAGAAGCAGCATTGGAGCAACCACATAGCGGCAGTCGTGCTTGCATACAACAGCACCACCAGTGACGCTACAGGGTACTCACCCTATCGACTTATGTTTGGGAGAGAAGCTAGACTGCCAGTAGATCTGGCCTTTGGCACTTCCATAGACCATTGTTCTGCCGCTTCCCACAAGGGATATGTTGATAGACTCAGACGCAACTTGAGGTTGGCCTATGAACAGGCCCAGGCGGCCTCGGAGCAAAGGGGGGCACGCAACAAGAGAAATTTTGATTTTAAAGTTAGGATCCAAGATCTACAACCTGGAGACAGAGTGTTGCTGCAGAACTTGGGGGTCCCTGGAAAGCACAAGCTTGCAGACAGATGGAGACCTGAACCTTATGTTGTTTGCAAAAGACTACCGGGCCTACCCGTTTACAGACTTAAATCAGAAGGGAAGGTGGGGCCCTTGAAGACCTGGCATCGGAACCACCTACTCCCCCTAGCTGAGGCAGTTCGGATACCCCCTGTGATGGATTCCCCTGAGTCAACCTCCATCCTGGATACTCCCAGACCAAACACTTGGTCCCAGACCCCTCGAGTCAGGGATACAGAGACCTCGGAGATAAGTGAAGATGAGGGAGAGGAACTTGATTGGCTTTGGCCTTCCCAGGCCCCAGAGACTTCTGTTATTGATCTTCCACCTGAAGAAGACACCAGAGACTGAACACTGAATGCAGAAGCCACTGAGTTCATCCCGTCCAGTCCTTGGTCAGATGCTTGAGAGGGTGCCTGTGACTTACTCCCAGAGGAAGACCCAAGGGAATTCATGTACCTCCCTGCTCCGGAGTCCAGTGCTCCCAAACCAGAGGAAATTCCTGAGTTGGTTCCAGAGGAGGAGCCTGTTCCAACAGAGAGCCCAAGAGAACAGAGGAAGCGAAGAGCCATAAAGCCTCCCAGAAGATTAACTTACCCACAGATGGGGAGAAGTGCGGAAGACACTGTGGTTACTGCCAGAAGGAGTATGGAGGACCCTGATCCTCCCACTGTTCATTTAGTGGGGGGCAACCCCAGCTCACTCTCTGGCACAGTTAGGCAGGACACTAGTGATGGTGTGACCTGTGGGCAGGGGAGTTCACCGCCTCGGTTTTGGTGGGAATTTTCTCTGCCAACTTCATACGAAACTTTGATTGATGTTGTACGTTCTGTGATTTAAGTTTATGTTATCTTTGGGGACCAAAGTGTTTAAGTGGGGGGGAGTGTGTAGCGGGGTCTCCTTTAAGGCCCCGGGACTACGTTACCCAGAACCCCGTTCGGCACCCAGAGTGCAGTTGGCCACCGCGCAGACTCATGGGAGGGGTTATTTAAGGAGGAGACGAGGCGGAGCTCGGCCTCTTTGGACACCGCGCTGCAAGCAACAGCTTCTTCCTGTGCGGATCTGCTGCTGTGCAAGGCCTGAAGCCTGGGGCCTTGCGCAACTTCCGAAGAGCCTTCCATCCCACTGCGGAGCCTGGGTGGCACCAGACTGGTCGAGTGAGGACATCAGTTGGATCGGGGACCCGATCATTGCAGACGCTGTGTGCGGAGACACAGCAGGTGGAAGTCCCGGACTGGGATCGCATCTGGAGTGGTGAGCGAGCACTTGCTCAATCAAATAGACTTTACCGTTTTTAGGCCTATAGACTGCCTTGGCTCACCGATCGTTGCTTGTTGTTCCACTGGGGGACCGGTAGCAGGACAGAGTTGAAGTGTCCCTCCAGCATAGTGTTCTTAGTGATTGCCAGTTTGTGGATTACAAATACTATTCATCAAGTGCACCACCGAAAGTTTGCATGCGAAGAAATCCCTTTAGGAAGGACTGAGACTTATTCTAGGTCAGGCCTGGCCAGGGTGGGGAGATAGGATATTGTTTAGTGCGCCACAGGGCGTGTATACCATAATAGCTACGCGTGGTGGATTACCGCACAGGGCCATTATTGTGTGCTATATTGATTGCTGCAGGGCTCTGCAAGCCAGTTGTGTGTATTATATTCTGCTTGAGCCTTTTTACAACCAAAGTAAAACTGTTATACTTAATCTTTAACATTTGTGTGTTGTCTTACTGTAAAGAGGGTGCCCTTACAATACCAATTGATTATGATAAAAATATAACCCCCTAGACTAGCTGTGCCAGGGTGGGTCGAGAAGATTGCCGGGGGTTGGTGGTGCTGTACACAGGGCCCGAAAACAAATCCAGCGGCTCTCTTAACTGGGGGTAGCGCTACATATATACACACACACACACAAACACACTGAGAAGAAAAATTATAAACGCAACACTTTTGTGTTTGCCCCTATTTATAATGAGTTGAACGCAAAGATCTACAACTTTTTCTATGTAGACAAAAGGCCTATTTCTCGAAACTATTGTTCACAAATCTGTCTAAATCTGAGTTAGCCCTGGTTCACACTGGTGCATTTTGACATGCGATTTGGCATTTCAAATCGCATGTCAAAACGGCGGGATTTGCCGCAAATTGCCGGCAATGGCACCGTCCTAATCGTTGCGATGCCGCATCTGCGGCGCTGCACAGATGTCTCTGTAATCGCGGCCGAAATCGGGACTGACAGGCAGGAGTGAAATAGTGCGAGTTCAGCTGAACTCGCACGGCTTCACTCCCGCAGCCCAGTGTGAACCTGGGCTTAGTGAGCACTTTTCTCCTTTTCCCGAGATAATCCATCCACCTCACAGGTGTGGCATATCAAGATGCTGATTAGAAAGAATGATTATTGCAAAGGTGTGCCTTAGGCTGGCCACAATAAAAGGCCACTTTAAAATGAGCAGTTTTATCAAACAGCACAATTTCACAGATTTCACATGTTTTGAGGGAGCGTGCAATTGGCATGCTGACTGCAGGAATGTCCACCACAGCTGTTGCCCTTGAATTGAATGTTCATTTCTCTACCATAAGCCGTCTCCAAAGGCGATTCAGTGAATTTGGCAGTACATCCATCCGGCCTCACAACCACAGACCACGTGTAACCAGCCCAGAACCTCCACATCCAGCATCTTCACCTCCAAGATTGTCTGAGATCAGCCACCCGGACAGCTGCTGCAACAATCGGTTTGCATAACCAAAGAATTTCAGCACAAACTGTTAGAAACTGTCTCAGGGAAGCTCATCTGCATGCTCCTCATCCTCATCAGGGTCTTGACCTGACCGGAGTTCGTCGTCGTAACCGACTTGAGTGGGCAAATGCTCTCATTCAATGGCGTCTGGCACTCTGGAGAGGTGTTCTCTTTACGGATTAATCCCGGTTTTCATTGTACAGGGCAGATGGCAGACAGCGTGTATGGTGTTGTATGGGTGAGTGGTTTGCTGATGTGAACGTTGTGGATCGAGTGGCCCATGGTGGCGGTGGGGTTATGGAATGGGCAGGCGTATGCTATAGACAAAGAACACAAGTGCATTTTATTGATGGCATTTTGAATGCACAAAGATACATGAGGCCCATTGTTGTACCATTCATCCACGTCCATCCCCTCATGTTGCAGCATGATAATGCATGGCCCCATGTTGCAAGGATCTGTACACAATTTCTGGAAGCTGAAAACATCCCAATTCTTGCATGGCCAGCATACTCGCCAGACATTTCACCCATTGAGCATGTTTGGGATTCTCTGGATTGGCGTATAAGACAGCGTGTTCCAGTTTCTGCCAATATCCAGCAACTTCGCACAGCCATTGAAGGGGAATGGACCAACATTCCACAGGCCACAATCAACAACCTGATCAACTCTGTGCAAAGGAGATGTGCTGCAATGAGTGAGTCACACCAGATACTGACTTGTTTTTGGACCCCCCGATACCCCAATAGAATAAAACTGCACATTTTAGAGTGGCCTTTTATTGTGGCCAGCTTAAGGCACACCTGTGCAATAATCATGCTGTCTAATCAGCATCTTGATATACCACACCTGTGAGGTGGATGGATTATCTCGGAAAAGGAGAAGTACTCACTAACACAGATTTAGACAGATTTGTGAACAATATCTGAGAGAAATAGGCCTTTTGTGTACATAGAAAAAGTCGTAGATCTTTGTGTTCAGTTTATGATAAATAGGGGCAAACACAAAAGTGTTGCGTTTTATAATTTTGCTCAGTGTGTGTGTATCCCTCCCGCACCTACTGCACAAAGGCTCACCCAGTTTACCCGGTTTACATTTCTGTGTATAATGGGTTCTCAATATGGCATACAGTTGAGAGACCAGCTGGGTTGCATGAAGTGAATATTATATAACTGACTTCCGGGCACCCTCCCACTGTTCTCCAGCAATGGCCCCCACATCTGTCTCCCATTTGTCCACAGCCTTGCATGGATAGACTTTAAGGAAAGCCATAAGCAGCATATTATAGAAGTTATGGCCTTTTGAAGAAGTAGTCTTTTGCATAAGATTGAAGATAGAAGTAGGAATTATGTGCCAGTCATTTGTATCCACCTGAGCCTGTATAGTATGATGAAGTTGAACATTGTTGTTTTTAAGCATGTAAAGCCTGCTGTTGGCTGAATATGATTTACAGGAGAGCAGAATGGAGTGTGCTCCTGTGATCTCCTTTAATATATTGGTATACCCCTACCCCTGAGGAAGAAATGCATTGGGTTACCAGGCCAAAGGACTAGCATGAAGTAATAAGACAAAAAATACACATGCTTGGAGTCTGGTCTGGGTTGTATTTGGGGTTAGTCCTAGGAGGTGGCTTCAGAATGCCCTGCACTTAAAGGAATAAGGTTCAGTGATGTTGGGTGACACGTAAACTAAAAAATTATTGGCGCTGGATTAAAGAATGGTGAGAATGCCGAAATTATGAGTATTGCAGCAACAAATGCTTTTTTGGGCCTGGACTATTCATTAAAAAAAAGCTGGAGTTGGTCTTTAAGGTGCTAAAATGTAATGCATTACTTTTTACAGTCATATTAAAAGTCCCATTGTTATATTTTAACCACATTTTCCATATATCCCTCTGTTTTTAAAGGCAATGAAAGAAAACAAAAATGTGTCAGATTAATCATATATACATTTTCCAGTAAAATAGCATAGAAAAAAGAGAAGTTTTGGTCAAGAACATCCTGTCTTCCTTCCTTTGCAGACAAATATAAAATTTTCAAAGTTCCTATTTATCTAAAAATAAAAAATACTGGATTTGCAAACACCTAAAAGCTAAAACTAGGACATTTTAAGTGACTACAAAAAAGAACTATTATGTACAAAATAAATAAACTTTATTTACTGCATTTCCAAATATATGTACTGTATGTAGATGACGTTGATCACATTTCCCCAGATAAAAATGACCATATATCGTTTGTTTTTTCATTGAAACAACAAGATTTCTCCATCCACGCAAACTCTGTGGATCAAAGATTTCACCCCCAGTCTGGGCATTGTATTTTGACAGTAGCATTTTACAATCCTTTGTACCACCTGAGATTGCAGTATTAGTCAAACAGTAGAAGTCTGCAGCTTTACATACCTAATAAAACATATTGTGCATTTTTGTACATATGGAATAAACCAGTTAATGGCATATTTTCTAGTACAAATAATGAACTTTTCTGTATCCAGTAATAAATATATAGGTATAAATCATTATTTAACTGTAATATTTTTTCTATACATAGACCAATAGAAAATGGCAGATTTTTTTGTATGCCCAATTAACCATAGGAAATTTTAGATCAACAGCATTTTATGACTAATGCTTTAAAAAAAACAAAAAAAAAAACATAATATGTTTGATAGCAAAAGCAATGGCAAAACTTTTGGAATATTTTTCGAATGGAAATGAGGGGGGGGGGGTATGTGGAGAATTAATAACTTATTCTAGGGATACAGGGCAACATATTGTATATGTTGCAATATGTTTGCTTCTATTCTCTAAAAAAATGCAAATATATTGGATGCCCACTATGCAGTGACTAAGGGTTTGGATGATCATTGGATCATTTGGAGACTAGGTTCAAAATAAAAAGCACTCCATATTATTAATACTGATAATTGTCACTTATTATTAAAAGAGAAGTTCGGGTTTCCAAAAAAATAAAATAAATGATATTCACCTAGGTAGACGCAGCATCAATCCGATGCTGCATCTGTTCCACACTGCCTATTTACTGAGAACTGAGCAATTAAAAAACGATGATCACTCAGTTCTTCTCTCCACTCTTAACAGAAAGTGATGACTGTCAGTCACTGGCTCTTTGCTCTGCCTCTCCAACACTTACTGGAGCACCCTTTCTGTGCGGGGGGGGGGCTGCTTAGTCTCCCAGTGGCTTGCTGAGAGGCTGAGCCAGCTGCCATTCAAGGTTTCTTGGTCGATCTCGATTGTAAAGTTGGGATCAATCCAGTGCCCTGACCGGGTGAGTAAGGACAGCAGACTTAGCCCTCTTTCAGATGTAAATAGGGTCAAAGGAGTGCAGAATGAACTTCACTCCTGTGATCCATAGGAGAAGTAGGGGCAAAAAGTCTTTGTCCATACCTCCTACTTTTTATATCACCAAGGACACAGGATTAAAAGTGCAACAGGTTACATTTTCAAACCCTCTGGTTCTTAGAACTAAAGTGTTATAATATGACAGTACTAACACCTGAATACCCTTATGGAACAAAACAATTTTTACATTTCTGCTATGGGTCTAACTTTTCAGCGATAACTTTGATTGCTCAAAATAGCAAATCACATATACAATCTTACAATTTTACAATTATTCCCTTGTCATTAATTAACCATGCTCAACCTTTTAGGAATCTATATAAATATAGTTTTTATATATATTTACTAAAGATTTACATCACGTGCATGCTCCTGAAGAATGGCCTCAGCCATGAAACGCGTAAAGCTACAGATGCCGTCTTCTATATCCAATATGCCCACTCCAAAACCTTACGCTATTCACCTATGGAACTAGTTTTCATGGGCATCTATATCAATTTCTCATAGCATGGTTTGTCATGTTTATCAAATTTACCATCTATGATAGGGAATAGTGAGGCCTTAGGTCCACTGGGTACTCGTGTGTGTGTATATGTATGTATTTATGTATGTGTGTATATGTGTATATGTGCGTGTATGTATGTGTATATATATATATATATATATATATATATATGAAAATTATTGGACTTTTTATCATTATTATGTACTAATTTGTTTTACCATCAATGACGGGGATTAGCAAGGCCCCAGATCATATTGCCAATATTTTGTAATGTAGCTGTGTATAATCATGAAATGTATGTGATTATATATCATTGCCATGTATGAATCAATTTGGATTCTGAAATATATTATTACCATAATATATGTCTATGAATTATTAAATATCAATTTTACTCATCTATTTATCTACTTATTTGCACCCGCATGTTTCAACTAAAGCCCCATTTTTTCCCCCCTTCTCCCTCCTTTTTTTTTTCACATTGATAGGGATGGAGGAATTTGACCTTACCAGGCCATTGCCTAATTTAAAGTTCCAAACCTTATTTCTCTCCTTTTTGTAGTAAAGCACATATACAGTGATATTTCTTGCAAAAATTTAATTTATTTTATATGCAATCTACAGACAAAAAGGGTAACAAAGCCAAAATAAATGACCACTATTAGTTTTAATATATCAAACACAATAAATGAAAGCAAAACAAAAAAAGTAAAAACATTAGAAATAATTAAAAATAACTCAGCAGCAAAATAATAGCTAGGTGGAGATGGAGAAAACGTGTTTAACCACTTCAGATCCGCGCTATGGCCAAAAGACGGCCGCAGCGTGGACCTGAACTGCCGGGCGGGCAACCCTGGACATCCTTCTGTTTACTTCCGCAAAGCGCGCCCGCGGCGACGCGCATCGCAGAAGAGCTGTGCCCGCTGTGTCACGCGGGTGCCAATGCGCGTGCCTGGCGGCCGCGATGTCCTCCAGGTACTCGCGATCGGCAGTCACAGAGCCAGGGACGTGGATCTCTGTGTGTAAACACAGAGATCCACGTCCTGTCAGGGAGAGGAGACCGATGGTGTGTCCCTTGTAACATATGTATCAACAATTTTTTAGGACTACGTGTGTATTCAATAAATATATTTTTGTACTCCATATTATTTTGTTTGTCAGTCACTTTTAAAGTCCCATATTTTCCAAGGGGGTCTTTTCTTTTGTCCCTTGTACATAGGGACACAGATCGGTCACCTCCTCCAGTAAGAATCACTCCCAGGGAACACATTTAACCCCTTGATCGCCCCCTAGTGTTAACCCCTTCCCTGCCAGTCAATTTATACAGTAATCCGTGCATATTTATAGCACTGTTTGCTGTATAAATGTGAATGGTCCCAAAATGGTGTCAAAAGTGTCTGATGTGTCTGCTGCAATATCGCAGTCCTGACAAAAATCGCAGATCACCGATATTACTAGTGGGGGGAAAAAAAATGGCATAAATCTATCCCCTATTTTGTAGGCGCTATAACTTTTGTGCAAACCAATCAAACACTTATTGCGATTTTTTTTTATTTTTTTACCAAAAATATGTAGAAGAATACATATCGGCCTAAACTGAGAAAACGTTTTTTTTTTTTTTTTAAATGGGATATTTATTCTAGCAAAAAGTAAAAAATATTGTGTTTTTTATTTTTTAAAATTGTCAGTTTTTTTTTTGTTTATAGCGCAAAAAAAAACAAATCGCAGAGGTGATCAAATACCACCAAAAGAAAGCTCTATTTGTGGGAAAAAAATGATAAAAATGTCATTTGGGTACAGTGTTGTATGACAATTGTCATTCACAGTGCGTCAGTGCTGAAAGCTGAAAATTGGTCTGGGCAGGAGGGGGGTTTAAGTGCCCAGTAAGGAAGTGGTTAAAACAAGTAAATATGATATACTTTCCTACCTATTTACCAATGCTAGCAGCATAAAGATTAAAAATAGCCAATGACGAAGAGGGTGAAAATGTAAAATAGGGCTAATTAGGGTAAGCTAAAGGTTAATAAGAGGTTAAATAGGAACACATGTCAATTTAAAAACTTTCTTTAATTAAAAAAACATAATATACACTGTTCAGAAGGTTGTTTTTGTGACAGCAGCTGCTGTAATAGCTGCTACTGGCTGTCAAAAATTGCTGGCAAATACACCAAAAGGTGCAGCAGTGAAGGAGAAGGACAGGGTTTGTTATATATGCCCTGTGTACTACTTTGAAGTATGCCCAGTGTCCACAGTTGATTATAGAGTGCTTTCAGAAATGCTAGTATGGGTTTCATAAAAAAATCCCTTTGTTCATAGATTAGAATACTTTATATTTGATCTGAATAATCCTGGAATCATACCACATGGATTGTGTATATGACATAAGGAGATACATTTATGTAAAATGTTTGCATTGTTTGAAGCAGCAGATGAGCAATGATACATTCTGGAATTAAAATTAAATTTAGTTTATAAACTTAATTTAAACATCACTATTGTGTTACTTCCTTTCTTATAATAATATATAATAATCACCTCTACAGTTTAAAGGCCAATAGCTACTGAGTTTGTGAGACATAAAAAGGCATACTCAGATCAGCCACTAATCTGAATGCATGCATTTTTTTTTATACCAGACATCTAATGTTTCCTTAACTAGGTTCTAAAGTCTGGGTGAGTGGATAATTTTACTCCTAAATGGATGAAAGTGATAAGGCGCTGTGTAAGGACACGCCTGGGGAAACAAAATATGCCCTACAGAACCTTGTGCTTGCTGTTATCAACATATCAACATTTTGTCTTTATTTAACCCATAAATACAAATTATGCGATCATCTTTAACATATCAGCAATAAGTAACCCGGTTTTTTTTTTTACTAGACATTTAACCGCGACAATCATTACTACAATGTGGAAATGTAGATGGTAATAAATGAGTGTAGCACCCTGGAGTTCAGGCAGGGATGCTCCTCACAAATTTACTTGCCAGGAGTAGTTATCCTGGTTAATGGTTAGAGATCTATTGATTTCTCCCTAAGTTTGGTCTTGTTGCACTTTTTTCTTCTACCACTAGGTGGCTGGGCACTTGGTGGTACTGGATATGAGAAGGACAACCCAAGGTCAGGTTATGGGTATATGGGGTATCTTGGTCTGCTGGGAGAACCTATATATTCGGGTGGAGTCGGGTGATCTAGGTTCAGTGCCACCTGGACTGCTGTCTGGGTGGACATGTGTTGTGTGCTACGGGCTGCTAGATTTAAGATTTGGTCTATCCTGGGGGCGTCTGGCTGCTAGGCTGTCTGAGGGCCTATCCAGAAGCAAGAGAGCAGTGCAGGGTTGGGATTGCGGCTTGCAGTCCAACCAGAAGTGACAGTTCTGCCAGGCAGAAAACCTGTCAGTGGTCAGAGGTAGAAGGGAAGCTGTCACCACTAACTGACCAACCACCTTATTACCAGGGACCACAATGAGTAACTGAAGCAAGTACCGGAGCAGCATTCTCACCGAACAGGCATGTTGAAGAATCTGGAAACTTCAGGCGGTGATCAAGTCAGGGACCCAGCCAGCGGAGGCGACGCTTGCAGAGCAGCCTTGTATGTCAAGCCAGGGCCCGAGCAGGCCAGCGCGGTGAAGCTTGAGAAGTATCAGGAGTGCCAAACTAGGGACCCAACAGAGAGGTGGGGGGTGACCCTTGAGGAAGATGCCACCGAGAAGATTGGAGGAGCTTAAGGGATTCAGTAACAGTGAATCAGTGGGTTTGTGGGTCTAGTGAGAGACCGGAAACTCAGCGGGTGAAAGAACTGTTACGCTTTGTTAGTACCTGTTAAAGACTGTTGGCATAGGAGACAGCATTCCTGCACGTGCAGATGTGGCTTCTCGCTGGAGGCCTTTCCTTGCATGGCTGTCCTCTTATTGAAGTCTCAGAGTCTGCTAATTGAATTTGCAACTACTCAAGGGTGTCCTGGCCCTAACCCTCTTTCCCCTAAAAAGTTTGTTAAGAGAAATAAACTTTCTTTTGCATTTAAGAAGTGTCCCAATAACTTAACTTTTCTGCACCCACCATGCCTCACAACCCACCACATACAGAAGGATGTCAGCTATCCCTGGCCCTAGAAGTTCTCATAAGACCAAAAGAGGCCTAGAACCTTGCTACATGAGCTTTAAAGTGGCTCTAAAGATTAAAAGTTTTTTTACCTTAACGCATTTCTTGCATTAAGGTAAAAAGTGTTTAGGCATCGAATTAGACCCCTCACCCCCCCTCCCTTATACTTACCTGAGCCCTCATTTAATCCAGCACTCTGCACATCTGCAGATTTTCTCTCCCCTCACTTTCATGTTTCACTGGCTTTGCTGGGGCACCAGGAGCCATTGACTTCACTGTTATCAATCAAAGCCAGTCCGTCAATAGACACAGCAGGAAGGCTCAGGAGCAATGTTGGACAGAGGGGGACTGGATAGAGACAAGGAGCCAGAAGTGCCGGCGAGGAACCCGAGAAAAGAGGTCCCGGGCTGCTCTGTGCAATTCTATTGCACAAATTCTATTGCACAGAGCAGGTAAGTATAGAGATGTTTGTTATTTAAAAAAATATAATTTTACAATCATTTTATTGAGTATCTGATCGGAATAAGTGCTTATCATTGATGGCGGAGATGTGTTTTATATTGCAACATCTCCTTGATCACCCATATCTGATCATTTTTTTTTATCTCTTTTGAATCCAGCATCACCATTGTCCTACTTTAGTTCTTTACCCCCCCACCCCTCCTCCACTAGTCAAAATCATTAATGAAAATGTAAAATACATGGTAGAGAACCCTATGGAAGGAAAGCAGACCAGTTAAAGTGGGTGCGGAGATGCCACCTTGAAAGTCTCCATCGTTTAGGACAGGGGTCTGTGAACTTTCTAAACAAAGGACCAGTTTACTGTTCTTCAGACTTTAGGGGGGGCTGATGTTGGTGTCAGTGGGAGGAATAGTACCCCATTTTTGGTATCAGTAGGAGGAATAGTGCCCCATTATTGATGTCAGTGGGAGCAAAAGTACCCAATCGTTGGTAGTGGGAGGAATAGTGCCCCATCAATGGTGTCAGTAGAAAGAATAGTACCCCATCATTGGAGTCAGTAGGAAGAATAGTGTCCCATCATTGGTGTCAGTGAAAGGAATAGTACCCCATCATTGGTGTTAGTAGGAAGAATTGCACCCCATCATTGGAGTCAGTAGAAAGAATAGTACCCCATCATTGGAGTCAGTAGGAAGAATAGTGTCCCATCATTGGTGTCAGTGAAAGGAATAGTACACCATCATTGGTGTTAGTAGGAAGAATCGCACCCCATCATTGGTGTCAGAAGGAAGAGTGGTGCACCATAGTTGGTGTCAGTGAGAGGAACAGTGCCCTGAGTGCCAGATAAAGGCAAGCATAGGGCCGCATCTGGCCCCCGGGCCACAGTTTGGAGACCACTGTTCTAGAAAACCATGGGGCGATTTAACCTGTCACTACCTACTCAAAATTACCTACTCATATTGACTTACAACGATGAAAAGAAAGGTATGATCCTTTTACCATATGTGTGTCAGAAATGTCAAAATTAGAAACCTGCGAGTGACGTTTCTCAGGATCTACCATTGCTAGCGTTATGTGTTTTTCAGGGACCATTGCGAGGCTGAATCCTCCAGCAAATATACAGGTTTAGCAATAATGACAGGAACTTACGGAGTAAAATACTGTTTACTATGTGTTAAGCACAGGAACTTTCATTCATGTGTAGAGCCTTATAAACTTCAAAACATTGCATCAAGCTGCTATCAGTTCAATGGAAAAAACTCAGGTCAAGGAGCAGGTCTGAGTGGTCTGAAGTGGACTAGACATTCTTTGGGTCAATTCAAAAGCTTCTGTATTGCTCTGTGATACATTATGCAACACTTTGATGGACATCAGCTCTTCAACAGACCTTCTTAAAAATGGAAAAAACGATACAACAAGCCAAAGTAAAAACCTAATTCATTTGTACCCTACTTCTTCCTGTAGACATTAGATGCTTTCACAGACAATGCTTTTACGGTCTATAGCATCTCTGCTTGTCTTGGCTCTAATATGTCGCTTATTCACAGACACGCCTTTGCTGTAGTAAGAGTTTTTTCTTGTTGGTTTCACGGCATCCCAGCCTCAACAACTGCTGCAGAGCAAGGAGCAGCGCATAGCAAAATATCTCCCAGCTGCATTGCATTGAAAACTTGTTGCCATAATGTAAAACATCACCAGAACTCAAATTGGTACCATGTGGGTAGCTATGTAATAATGTCACATATGGTTTAGTTTTGTCAGTTAGCTTAGGTTACTTTATTCAGAAACCTAATTGCCTTTGGTAAAGCGCAATCCCCGTTGTTTTGCATTATATCCTTTGACTTGTTGCTTGGGAGGTAAATAAATCAGTGTGTCTGTGAATATTTTATTGCCATTCACTTGGGGGGCTGAGATTAAATAACGGACTGATTGATCAGATTTCACTGAACCACGGAACTTATTAAGAACATGTTGTTTCACACTTTGTGCTGTTTCGACAATGTGATGACATATCTAAGCTGATAACATAGTGCCGATGATATGTTTAACATGCGTTTTCATTTACAATCTATACATTAACACGAAGTGACGGGATGTGTATTCTATAGGAGAAGGGCACAGTGTAATATTATGAGAACTGAGCATACTATACCGATTACATTGAAAAGATAACTACTGTTTGAAAGTTGAAAGACGAGGACCATGTAATCATCAAGAACTACTTGTGGTTTTGGGTCTACTCCATACAAATTATTTATTCTATAAATTGGAGTTTGGGCTGAATAAAAAGGGATTTCATATTAAAAAGAACGACTGTATTTATTGGCGTATAACACTCACTTTTTTACCCTGAAAATAGAGGGTAAACTATGCCTACGTGTTATACGCAGGGGGCTGTGGAACGTTTTTTTCCTGAAACTTCCCTCTTAAAGTTAGGGTGCGTGTTATACGCCTGTGCGTGTTATACGCCGATAAATACGGTAGTTAGCAATGGGCATTGGTAATAATCGAAATCCCTGTTCCTGAATTTTTATTATAATGCAGCCTTATCCCTCAGGGATCACTTTTAAGTTTTTACTCCTTGTAAGAGCAGAGGTATCAGACTTTTGGGCTTTACGGTCTCCTGCATGAGCTCAGTGCAGTCAGGATTTCATAAAAGAAAGCTAACGTTGTTCATTGGCAGTTTTACCCTCTTTCAGGATCCTAAACAGGATGTCAGTTATGACCTCAGAGCTCAAGCAGGAGACAAGTAAGCCGCTTCACAACAGAAATAGAATACCATAAAATAACAGCAGAAACACAAACACATAGGGGGTTATTTACTAAAGGCAAATCCACTTTGCACTACAAGTGCAAACTACAAGTGCAAAGTGCACTTGAAATTGCACTGAAAGTGCACTTGGAAGTGCAGTCGCTGTAGATCTGAGGGGAACATGCAAAAAATAATAAAAAAACAGCATTTTAGATTGCACATGATTGGATAATAAAATCAGCAGAGCTTCCCCTCATTTCAGATCTACCCCTCAGATTTACAGCGACTGCACTTCCAAGTGCACTTTCAGTGCAATTTCAAGTGCACTTTGCACTTGTAGTTTGCACTTGTAGTGCAAAGTGGATTTGCCTTTCGTAAATAACCCCCTTTGTGTCTCACCAGGAAGCTGGCCACAAGTGCAATTTCAAGTGCACTTTGCACTTGTAGTTTGCACTTGTAGTGCAATGTGGATTTGCCTTTAGTAAATAACCCCCATAGTGCAGTAAGGTTCTTACAAATGCCCATTCTTGACACATTGGTGGAAATTTACTAAAACTGGTGCGCACAGAATCTGGTACAGCTGTGCATAGTAACTAATCAGCTTCTAATTTCAGCTTGTTCAATTAAAGTGATATTAAAGGCAATATTTTTTTTATTTAATAACAAATATGTTTATACTTACCTGCTCTGTGCAGCGGTTTTGCACTGAGCAACCCTGATCCTCCCCTTCTCGGGTCCCCCGCCGGAGCCCCTGGCCCCTCCCAACTGCCAAATTCCTCTAGAGCAAGCAGCTTGCAATGAGGCACCCAAGCAGGCTTGCACAGAGCCGCGGCTCAGCCCTACCCCACTCTCGCTTCTCATTGGCTCACTGGCTAGGATTTACAGCAGTGTGAGCCAATGGTTCTTGTTGCTGTCTCAGCCAATGAGGAGGGAGAGTCCCCAGAGATCTGAGACTCTCATGCACAGAGAAGGTGTTTTACAATGCATAATGCATAAAGGTAAAAAACCTTGAGCCTTTAGTACCACTTTAAGCTTTGGCAATAAAACCTACAAGCTGATTGATTTTTTTGCACAGCTGCACCAGATTCTGTTTGCACCAGTTTTAGTAAATCTCCCCCATTTTCTCTAAGGAAGAGCTGTAGTTACCTAATAAAGTGGAGGATTAGTGGAGGTGAGTAAATAATAAAGGTGTCAATTAACTAGTTTAAATTCCTCAAGTCCACCAACTCATTGGTTGCAAACCCAGTGTTTTTTTGTTTTTTTTTACTTTCAGGACCTACAGCCCAGCTTTAGCACATTTGACTGTATTGGCAAAATCCCCATATAGTTATAACGAGCAGGGCCCTCTGATTCCTCCTGTATTGAATTGTATTGTATTGTACTGTCTGCCCTACTGTTGTAAAGCGCTGCGCAAACTGTCGGCGCTATATAAATCCTGTATAATGATAAAAAAAAGCATTGCGAATTGAGTGCATCAGAACTTGTAGCCAACGGTTCAGGGAACTGAGACCCTGCATAAGAGTATGTTTTGCAACCTCAGTTCTCCTGACCCATCACCCACCCATGCTACAAGGGTTGCCACCTCATCCCTTTAAACCCGAACACATATTAATTACACAGGTTCTGTGGCTGATTAAGGTGGTAATAAACTCACTTGGTGCCTTATCTGCATTAGATTAGCCTCAGAACCTGTGTAAATCATATGTGTTCGGGTTTAAAGGGATGAAGTAGCAACCCTACATGCTACGTATGACAATCTTTTCATGGGCAGATATCAATGATGTGGGAAAACCCAGATGAAAGTAGCAGCGTAAACATGCGTTGGTTAAGTCATCAACCTAAGTCATTTTTACCTTGTTTTTTTTAAGGACACAATAGGGTTTAATTTGGTATTTCACTCATCTGCACAAGGAGAGTACAGATAAAGGAATACTGTATCATCTCTGGGACAGGAATTACCTTAATCACTTCCTTACTGGGCACTTAAACCCCCTTCCTGCCCAGGCCAATTTTCAGCTTTCAGCACCGTCACGCTTTGAATGACAATTGCGAGGTCGTGCGACGTGGCTCCCAAACAAAATTGACGTCCTTTTTTTTTCCACAAATAGAGCTTTCTTTTGGTGGTATTTGATCATCTCTGCGGTTTTTATTTTTTGCGCTATAAACAAAAAAAGACTGACAATTTTGAAAAAACACAATGGGGTTTATTTACTAAAGGCAAATCCACTTTGCGCTATAAGTGCACTGCAGTGCACTTGGAAGTGCAGTCGATGTAGATCTGAGGGGGACATGTAAGGAAAATAAAAAACAGCATTTTTGCTTGTACATGATTGTATAATAAAATCAGCAAAGCTTCCCCTCATTTAAGATCTTCCTCTTAGATCTACAGTGACTGCACTTCCAAGTGCACTTGCAGTGCACTTGTAGTGCAGAGTGGATTTGCCTTTAGTAAATCAACCCTAATATGTTTAACTTTTTGCTCTAATAAATATCCCAATTTTTTATTTTTTTTAACTATTTTTTTTTCTCAGTTTAGGCCGATACGTATTCTTCTACATATTTTTGGTAAAAAGAAAATCGTAATAAGCGTTTATTGATTGGTTTGCGCAAAAGTTATAGCGTCTACAAAATTACATTATGGCGGACACATCGGACACTTTTGGCGCTAATTTGGGACCATTCACATTTATACAGCGAAGAGTGCTATAAAAATGCATTGATTACTGTATAAATGTGACTGGCAGGGAAGGGGGTTAACACTAGGTGGCGAGGAAGGGGTTAAATGTGTTCCCTCATGAGTGATTCTTACTGTGGGGGGAGGGGACTGACTGGGGGAGGTGACCGATGGTTGTTCCTATGTACAAGGGACACACCATCGGTCTCCTCTCCCTAACAGGACGTGGATCTCTGTGTTTACACACAGAGATCCACGTCCCTTGCTCTGAAAATGCCGATCGTGCCTACCTGGCGGACATCGCGGCCGCCAGGCACGCACATCGGCACCCATGTGACACGGCGGGCACAGAAGTTCCCCGATGCGCGCTCAGGAACGAGGAAAGGGGAGGGCGTCAATTGACGGCCTCCCGGGAATTGCAGGTCCGCGCTGTAGCCGTCATTCGGCTATAGCGCGGACCTCTAGTGGTTAATCTATTTTATCCAGACCTTTTTTTCAGAGGGAATGTGGGGAAACACAGTCCTGGCACCTCCAGCACTGAATGCATGTAATAGCAAAAGATGCTGGGTACTGCTGTGGGGTCTATTGTTGCAGGGGGAATCCATTGTTGGGCTTTACAAACACTTTAACCACTTAAGCCCCGGACCATTTGGTAGCTAGAGGACCAGAGGTTAATTTAGAATTTTGCACTGCGCTGCTTTAACTGTAAATTGTGCGGACATGCAATGTTGTACCCAAACAAAATTTGCGTCCTTTTTCCTCCCACAAATAGAGCTTTCTTTTAATGGTATTTGATTGCCTCTGCGATTTTTATTTTTTGCGATATAGATGGAAAAAGACCGAAAATTTTGAAAAAAAATGATATTTTCTACTTTTTGTTATAAGAAAAATCGAATAAACTCAATTTTAGTCATACATTTAGGCCAAAATGTATTCAGCCACATGTCTTTAGTAAAAAAAACGTCAATAAGTGTATATTTATCGGTTTGCGCAAAAGTTATAGCGTTTACAAACTAGGGTACATTTTCTGGAATTTACACAGCTTTAAATTTATGACTGCCTATCTCATTTCTTGAGGTGCTAAAATGGCAGGGCAGTACAAAACCCCCCCAAATGACCCCATTTTGGAAAGTAGACACCCCAAGGAAATTGCTGAGAGGCATATTGAGCCCATTGAATATTTTTTTTTTTTTTGTCCCAAGTGATTAAATAATGACAAAAAAAAAAAAAATTACAAAAAGTTGTCACTAAATGATATATTGCTCACACATGCCATGGTTATATGTGGAATTGCACTCCAAAATACATTCTGCTGCTTCTCCTGAGTACAGGAATACCACATGTGTGGGACTTTTTAGGAGCCTAGCCACGTACGGGACCCCGGAAACCAAGCACCGCCTTCAGGATTTCTAAGGGCGCAAATTTTTGATTTCACTCCTCACTACCTATCACAGTTTTGAAGGCCATAAAATGCCAAAATAGCACAAAACCCCCCCAAATGACCCCATTTTAGAAAGTAGACACCCCAAGGAAATTGCTGAGAGGCCTGTTGAGCCCATTGAATATTTTTTTTTTTTTGTCCCAAGTGATTGAATAATGACAAAAAAAAAAAAATTACAAAAAGTTGTCACTAAATGATATATTGCTCACACATGCCATGGTTATATGTGGAATTGCACCCCAAAATACATTTTGCTGCTTCTCCTGAGTACGGGGATACCACATGTGTGTGACTTTTTAGGAGCCTAGCCGCGTACGGGACCCCGAAAACCAATCACCGCCTTCAGGATTTCTAGGCACAAATTTTTGATTTCACTCCTCACTACCTATCACAGTTTCGAAGGCCATAAAATGCCAAAATAGCACAAAACCCCCCCAAATGACCCCATTTTGGAAAGTAGACACCCCAAGCTGTTTGCTGAGAGGCATGGTGAGTATTTTACAGCTCTCATTTGTTTTTGAAAATGAAGAAAGAATTTTTTTTTTTCTTTTTTTTTTTTTCAATTTTCAAAACTTTGTGACAAAAAGCGAGATCTGCAAAATACTCACAATACCTCTCATAAAATAGCTTGGGGTGTCTACTTTCCAAAATGGGGTCATTTGGGGGGTTTTGTGCCATCTGGGCATTCCATGGCCTCCGAAACTGTGATAGGCAGTGAGAAGTGAAATCAAAAATGTACACCCTTAGAAAGCCTGAAGGCGGTGATTGGTTTTTGGGGTCCCGTACGCGGCTAGGCTCCCAAAAAGTCTCACACATGTGGTATCCCCGTACTCAAGAGAAGCAACAGAATGTATTTTGGGGTGTAATTCCACATATGCCCATGGCATGTTTGAGCAATATATCATTTAGTGACAACTTTGTGCAAAAAAAAAAAAAAAATTGTCTTTTTTCCGCAACTTGTGTCAACATATAAAATATTCCATGGACTCGACATGCCTCTCAGTATATAGCTTGGGGTGTCTACTTTCCAAAATGGGGTCATTTGGGGGGGTTTTGAACTGTTCTGGCATTTTATACACAACATTAGGAAGCTTACATCCACTCTTCTAACCACTTGAAGACAAAGCCCTTTCTGACACTTTTTGTTTACATGAAAACATATTTTTTTTTGCAGGAAAATTATGTTGAACCCCCAAACATTATATATATTTTTAAAGCAAAGGCCCTACAGAATAAAATGGTGGGTGTTGCATTTTTTTTTCTACACAGTATTTGCGCAGCGATTTTTCAAACGCATTTTTTGGGGAAAAAATACACTTTTTTTTATTTTAATGCACTAAAACACACTATATTGCCCAAATGTTTGATGAAATAAAAAAGATGATCTTAGGCCGAGTACATAGATACCAAACACGACATGCTTTAAAATTTCGCACAAACGCGCATTGGCGACAAACTACATACATTTTTAAAAGCCTTTAAAAGCCTTTACAGGTTACCCCGTTAGATTTACAGAGGAGGTCTACTGCTAAAATTACTGCACTCGATCTGACCTTCGCGGTGATACCTCACATGCATGGTGCAATTGCTGTTTACATATGACGCCAGACCGACGCTTGCGTTCGCCATTGGGCAAGAGCAGGGCAGGACAGGGGTGCTTTTTTTTTTTTTTTTTTTTTATTATTAATTTTGCTTTTTTATTTTATTTTTAAATTGTTCCTTCCATGTTTTTTTTTTTTATCATTTTTATTGTTATCTCAGGGAATGTAAATATCCCCTATGATAGTAATAGGTAGTGACAGGTAATCTTTTTTTGAAAAAACTGGGGTCTAGACCCTAGATCTTTCCTCTGCCCTCAAAGCATCTGACCACACCAAGATCGGTGTGATAAAATGCTTTCCCAATTCCCCAATGGCGCTTTTTATATCCGGGGGGGGGACATTCCCTCCCACTGCTTGTAAAAGCAGTCCAGAGGCTAATTAGCCACTAGGGTTGCTTTTACATTAAAGCCGGCCGCTGGCTGAAAAGAATGATACCAAGATGATACCTAAACCCGCAGGCATCAATCTGGTATAACCATTCAAAGTCCAGCAACATACCAGTACGTTGCTGGTCCTTGTTGGACATGTATTGTAATCTTTTTTTTTCATGCAGCCAGGTGGCTGAACGAAAAAAGAGATTGATCGGTGGGTATGCCCACCATTAGAATACCGCCCTTCATCCACCCACTTCTAATGATGGGCATACATGCACCATTTATATATGCCGAAGCATGGGGGCATCCTCCCGCAAAAAAGTTATGCCGCACACACATGGTCGGACTTTTCCACGGGCAAGCCTCCGTCGGAATTTCGACCGTATGTACGCGGCATTAGGAGCAAAATCGCTCCTCCGCCCCTGCTGCCCCAATGCTTCGGCATATTTGCTTCTTTTTTTTTTAACTGTGGTGGTGAAATCACCTCCTACAGCACTGGAGTCGCAGGGATCAGGCCTGTCTCTGCGAACGCTGCAGTTATGTGTGTTGTGTTTTGTAAGTGACAGTGATCGATCGATACTGCACTTGGGTGGACTGGGCTGGACGGAGGGGCAAAACGCAGGTGCTAGCAGGTATCTGGGCTGATCCCGCTAACACTACGTTTTTGGGAACCCTAAACTGCTGGGGACGCTAGTATAGATCTGATCAGATCAGATATTGATCTGTTCAGATACTATACCACTAAGGGAGGTGTATGCTTCACGCGTGGGTGTTAGCGTTACTGGCACTAACCTGACGCTGCCTGGGGTGTGACGCAGACCCTCTCTGACGCTAAAACCTAATTGATATCACCCGCCGGGCGATCAGGGGGTTAAACCTTTATTGGGTTATATACGGCGGGTGCCCTGACACTATAAAAAGCAAACTAACTAACCAGCGTCACCCGTAACACTTATATGATGATTACTGGTGAAAGGGTTAACTAGGGGCAATTAGGGGGTTAAAACCTTTATTAGATAATATATGGGGGTACCTGACGCTATAAAAACCTGCGGCGAACCTAAAAAAAATTACTGGCTACCGATCTGCATCACCGACGCTAAGACATCGATCAGAAAAATGATCGCTTAGCGACAGTGGTGATAGGGGGTGAAAGGGTTACCTGGGGGGCGATCAAGGGGGTTAAACCTTTATTAGATAATTTATGGGGGGTACCCGACGCTATAAAAACCTGCGGCGAACCTAAAAAAATTACTGGGTACCGATCTGCATCACCGACGCCAAGACAGCGATCAGAAAAACAATTGCTTAGTGACAGTGGTGATAGGGGGTGAAAGGGTTACCTGGGGGGCGATCAAGGGGGTTAAACCTTTATTAGATAATTTATGGGGGTACCCGACGCTATAAAAACCTGCGGCGAACCTAAAAAAAAATACTGGCTACCGATCAGCATCACCGACGCTAAGACATCGATCAGAAAAACGATCGCTTAGTGACAGTGGTGATAGGGGGTGAAAGGGTTACCTGGGGGGCGATCAAGGGGGTTAAACCTTTATTAGATAATTTATGGGGGTACCCGACGCTATAAAAACCTGCGGCGAACCTAAAAAATTTACTGGGTACCGATCTGCATCACCAACGCCAAGACAGCGATCAGAAAAACAATTGCTTAGTGACAGTGGTGATAGGGGGTGAAAGGGTTACCTGGGGGGCGATCAAGGGGGTTAAACCTTTATTAGATAATTTATGGGGGTACCCGACGCTATAAAAACCTGCGGCGAACCTAAAAAAAAAATACTGGCTACCGATCAGCATCACCGACGCTAAGACATCGATCAGAAAAACGATCGCTTAGTGACAGTGGTGATAGGGGGTGAAAGGGTTACCTGGGGGGCGATCAAGGGGGTTAAACCTTTATTAGATAATTTATGGGGGTACCCGACGCTATAAAAACCTGTGGCGAACCTAAAAAAAATTACTGGGTACCGATCTGCATCACCGACGCCAAGACAGCGATCAGAAAAATGATCGCCAAGCGACGGCGGTGCTAGGGGGTGAAAGGGTTATCTGGGGGGTGATCAAGGGGTTAAACCTTTATTAGGGGGGGGGGTTAGGGGGCTACACTGGACCTAAAACTAAATGTAGTGACACTTTTACAGTCACAAATGTCACTGATTGCAGTGATCAGTAAATAAATGGTCACTGCAATCAGTGACACTGTGACTGGGGGCTGGGGGGTGATCTGGGGGGGCTGGGGGGTGATCTGGGGGGGCCTGGGGGGGCGATTTATGTGCCTATGTGTGCTGGTGTTAGTGTAGTGTTAGTGCACTGACCTGTGTGTCTTCTCTTGTACGACGCTCGGTTTATGTGAGCGCCGCACAGGAGATGACATCACTTTCTCCTGCTTTCTCTATCTGTGTAAACAGTACACAGACAGAGGGGGCATTTCTATTCGCCGGGAGCGATCGCGGGGGGGTGGTCGGAATCGAACGGCCGCCCCCCCATCTCGGAACGCTCCCAGACGAATTCCGACCGCTCACTGTACAGAAGGGGGGTCCGATCAGACCCCCCAACTGTACAAAGGCAATCACGTATGCTCTACGTGATTGTGCCTGTCGGTGCCATTGTGCCGACGTATATATACAGTGAGCGGTCGTTAAGTGGTTAAAGTGAAACATATCCAGAAAGTGATCATTGTCATATGTTAGTTATCCCTACACTGCAAAAAAGCCCAGATGAAGTGCACCTGTTTGTTGGCTTTGTGTCTACAAATTCCATATGTACATACTTCGATCCTCAAGGGGTGAAAGTTAACTGTGTTACAGAACAGATCGAAACCTGGTGAAATATTTTTACTATATAGACAAAGACAAGAACCTGGTGCACAAGGCACGGTAAGCCCCTACTCGATCTATTATAGGCAGACCAAGTATATAAATAAAAATATATATTTTATTTAATTACATATAGACATTGTTTTTACATTATGTTACCATTATTCTTATATTTATCTATGTCTATATGTAATTAAATAAAATATATTTTTTTTTATTCATATACTTGGTCTGCCTATAATAGATGCAGTAGGGGTTTACCATGCCTTGCGCACCAGGTTCTTGTCTTTGTCTGATATTCCGGATCGGACAGACCAAGTGTTTTTGCTATACACACACCAATCCCTCCCTTTTCTCAAATATTTTTACTATATATGTTCATGTTGTCATTGCCTGAATAGTACATTTTATTCAAATTGATGACTCTGCTGTTCTGTAACCCTAATCAGCATGTTTATAAAAATGGTAGAGATATTATTATTTTATCTAGCAGTCACTTCTAGTGATGTCCCACTACTTTTGTCTTGGTGACACCTTCTCTTTAAACAACAAAGCATTCCTAGTGGTATAGGGTCCCTGTACAGAGTTGGGCTGATGATCAGTATCAGATGTGAGGGTTGTCTACCGGACCATCATTCCCCTGCACCACCCTGATGGTATGCCATCTACACCAACACTGCATCCACTCTAAAATCCTAATAATCAATAATAAGGTTTCTAAACTATCTGTCTATGAAGCCAGTTATCCTCTAGTGAATATGTAGTATTGTAGTATAATCTAATCAGCTATCATTTCCAAGCCTTAACCACTTAAGTCTGGACCATTTGGCTGGCCAATGACCAGAGTACTTTTTGCGATTCGGCACTGCGTCGCTTTAACTGACAATTGCGCGGTCATGCGACGTGGTTACCAAACAAAATTGATGTCCTTTTTTTCCCACATATAGAGCTTTAGTTTGGTGGTATTTGATCACCTCTGCGGTTTTTATTTTTTGCGCTATAAACAAAAATAGAGCAACAATTTTAAAAAAAAATGCAATATGTTTTACTTTTTGCTATAATAAATATCCCCCAAAAATATATAAAAAAAACAAATTTTTTTCCTCAGTTTAGGCCGATACATAATCTTCTACATATTTTTGGTAAAAAAAAAAATCGCAATAAGCATTTATTGATTGGTTTGCGCAAAAGTTATAACATCTGCAAAATAGGGGATAGTTTTATGGCATTTTTATTAATAATTGTTATTTTACTAGTAATGGCGGCAATTGGTGATTTTTATCGTGACTGTGACATTATGGCGGACACATCGGACACTTTTGCCGCTATTTTGGGACCATTCACATTTATACAGCGATCAGTGCTATAAAAATGCACTGGTTACTGTGTGAATGTGACTGGCAGTGAAGGGGTTAACCACTAGGGGCTAGGAAGGGGTTAAGTGTGTCCTAGGGAGTGATTCTAAGTGTTAGGGGGCGTGGCTACGAGTGACACGTCACTAATCGCTGCTCCCGATGAGAGGGAGCAGACGATCAGTTGCATGTCACTAGGAAGAATGGGGAGATGTGTTTACACTGACATCTCCCCGTTCTTCAGCTCCATGACATGATCGTGGGACACCGGCGGACATCGAGTCTGCGGGTCCCTTGGGCATGGTCACGGAGCTCGCGGCAGGGTCACGCGTGCGCCGCCAGCGGTGCGCGCGTGACCACATAGCGGCAAATTTAAAGAGACGTACCTGTACGCCCATTTGCCTGTCCGTGCCATTCTGTCGACGTAAAAGTGCGTGTGCTGGTCGGCAAGTGGTTAAGCTGGGTATGCAAAGTGAATTTTTTTTTTTTTAAACTTATGGTGATGTTCCGCGCAATGTGGACTTTATTTAGGCTGCTGCCCCCCCTGGTATGTAATCTGTCACAAGGCAAATTACTGGGTAATGTGGTAAAAGTTTTGGGGTATATGGCGCTACCCTTATGCTCTGGGAACTTATTTAGAATTGTGTTGGGTTTCCTCTGCGGATACAACTGATAAACCCCTATGGGATGAGGTGCAGGACTGTGTGTATTTTGTGCTAGTAATCCTAGATTCTATATATTAGCTGTGTGTGTAATCCTCAACTCCTATGTATGTGGAAAAAATCCTAACCCTCTAAAGGTTGTGACAATTGTGCTATTAAATGAATAAAATGTTACCCTTATTGATGTGTATGATATCTATGTGGGTGTGTTTCACTTCATATTGGATACAAATTCCATAATCTAAACATTAATCTCAAGATTCCAAACAAACTTCTAGTGAACTCAGTATTTCAAAAAATCAAAAAACAAAAAACAATATTACAAAAATGACTTCCTTGCCGTATAAGTCCCTGTATCTTATTCCATACAGTTCACACCTTAAAGTGTTGTGTATATTCAATATATCCTGTGCCTAAAAACTGGTAATGCCCAATTTCCATTATAGTCCCTGGTCACTGCCCCAGTTGGGAGCTGCTAGACGTCCAGTTAATTCCCTTGTAGGTTAACCCATTAACTGAACCAATGAAATTTATTCACAATGGTCATGTAATGGTCAGCCACTTTAGTGGGGAGGATTAGTTTCCTTGTAATTCCTCAATTCAAATGGTTAATCAGAAAAAATAAGTACTGACAGATTTTTTTTTTTTTTAGTTTAGCCAGCGGGCTCTTCAAAAACAAAAACAAAAACAGATACATACCTGCTTCCACGCAAGCAATGTGAATGCAGGAATCCGCCTCACCAGGCCACTGTATGCTGACAGCAGGGACTCTTCTCTGTAAGCTGTTGGCTGCAAGCCGCTGATCAAAAAAAGTTTCCCAGCAGTCCTAGCAGTCCATCATCAAATGATCAGCTTCTGTCTAACAGGCAGGGCTACACACAGATCGAAATTCAGCCAGTCCCTGTTGACTCTAAGTTTTTATGCTTAAAGTGAAACTTTTGGTCAGAAAATTAAGTCCTGTTAGATCACTTCTGGCTGGTCCCATTTGCAGGTATAGCATGTAAAATGTTAAAAATAAGTACTTGTACTGTTTAGTAATACACTGACTCACCCTGCTCTGCACATGCTCAGTTGCTTTCTATTTTTTGCCACTATGCTGAATTTGAAGAGGCTGATCTGCTGACAGCCTAACAATTTACTGCTGTTCAGGGGCTCCCTCCTGCAAGAAGAAACAGGAGCAATGCTGGAGGCAATTTACAGTGCCCACTTATTTTGGTAGCATAATTATTAATGTGGAATGTATGTTTCTTGCTTACGAACATTGTTTTTTATGGGGAAAAATTCCACTTTATACTGTAAAAGGTGAAGAAAAAAAAATCACAATCAGCCCCTTCAATTGCTGCAGACTCATACGCACTATTTCCTCAATAGCAGCCCTTAAAAATACTAAAAAAAGAGATGAATGGTGAATTCTAGCTCCACTGCCAGCTATCAACACTTCTTTTTCTAGTAGGTGTAGGACAAATGCCCTTTTTTTACCTCTTTATTCCTTTTAACCATTTAAAGATCACTACATCTTTATATTTAATTTTTACGTTTTTTTATTTAAAAAAAATACATGCTAAACCCCAAACATTATTTTCTCAAATAACGTATGATACACAGATAGCAAAAATTACATTATAAAATTTAAAGCAGTAACACTATAACCAAAAAGAAAAAAAAAAATTAGTTCTGTTTATATAATGCAAAATGTGGTTCAACTAAAATAAGTAAAATATTCTTCTCTGCTGGGAATGATGTTATGGAAACATCAGTCAGTCACTGAATGGCTGATATTTTATATTAAGCTATTGATTTGTGCCTATGACCAATTTGGTCTGGATTTCAACAATGACCTTAGGGTGAAAGGTTCTCTATACAGTGCGACCAGAAGGGACCATCTGTTCCAATAAATGTTAATGGATACAAAAATGTAAAACCATGTACAGTAGGAAAAATCTTTAAGGCTGTCTAAACCAAACTGTCTACATGGAAATATACTTAACGATTATATTTACTAGCAGGTAAAATCACCTTGCAAAATAGCGGGCAGCTGACAAAAGAGGTAAAATTTGTTAATTTAACAAAATATATTATTGTTACACAAAGAATATATGTGTAGCACACAGATCCCCTCCTTTACCTGCCTTGTTCGGCTCCTCGCAGGAAGAAGGGGCACACCATGCCACAAGCATGTACCCTCCTGTATAAAGAGGTTGAGCGGTGTTGTTGGCGGGTCTCCACAGCCGGAAACCAGAATCCTCCGAGAATGATTCTCAACTCTACAATAAACAGAGATAAGTCCTTGTTCCCCCCCAGTGACTTGAATGTCCACACCAGCAGCAACTCCAACGTAGAGTTTATTTTCTCTTTGAAAATAACAGTCTCTGATAGGTAAAGATTGGAGCAAGAAGACAGGACAGCATAAGGTGTGGGAGAGGTCCAGGCACAAACACAATCACTTCACTGCTCGGCTTCTCAAGCAGATTCAGCCCAAATGGATAGTCTCCCGAGGTAGGGACTAGCAGCCAAATGGTACTCTAACTTAACCGCACGGTCTCTGCCACAGACTGGATGAACTCGGTCTCTGCCACAGACCTGGTGGACTTGGTGCTTCAAAACTTGACCTCTTTGTAAGGAGAAGACATCCCATCCAGAGAGTTACCGGGCCCTTTCCTTCACCGTGACTTCTCACCGATCCCTCGGAACAGTTCCTCCCCCGGCCTCCTCGTCTAAGATACGGGTCCCTTCACAAGGCGGCACCCTGGGATTCCTCGATCTTTGATGGGCCCCAGCTGAAGGTGCTGGGCCCAAGGCCTTTGCTGCAGTCCCAGGACTAAAGGTGCCTGGGACCTATTCACCGACCTCCGCCCCTGGGCCAAAGGTGCCCAGGGCGGACAAGAACACAACTCCTGGGAGTAGGACTCCGACGACGGAAGACCCCGAACAGGCAGCGTCTGCCCCTTTTATATCCTCTCCCAGCATGCACAGCAAGCCTGCCACACCCACCGTACAGCTGCTGAGAGGGGACACACAAGGCACAGCACTGTATCAGCGGTTCAACCCTGGCCTACCATGGCAGCGCCACCTGCAGGCCACAGGGAACTACACACCGATACTCTCCCTGCAGACAAAAGTGGTTGATAGAATCCTGACAATTGGGGTGTTTGAGCATAACTACCACTCAAACACTTCCCCTAAATTTAGGACCCCGCTACATATGTATATAGCAGAAAATCATATCTGTGTGCATATTGGCACCCTTGCTTTGTGCCATGGCAGCTAGATGCATAGTGAGGCATAAAATATAAAGAAATTGCTACCATAACTTGTATCTTTGTATGTAATGTATCAATTGCACTTTTGTTGTTAACTATTGAAATTCAATAAACAAATTTGACAAGAATTTTGAACTCCCCCCCAAAAAAATATATATATATAAAGAAATTAACCTTCCTGGTGGTATTCCCGAGTCTGGCTCGGGGTAAAGTTTCAGCACCAAAAGCGGTAACCCCAAGCCAGACTCGGGATTGCATCGCAGTAATCCAGGCAGAGTTACTTACCTTCTCCCCTGGATCCTGCGATGTCTCCCCGCTGTGTGATCAAGCTGTCTCCTCGCTCGATTCACACAGTGCCGAGTGCCGTCGAGCTCCGTTCCCTGCGACGTTACGACGCTCGGGGGCGGAGATCGGCGCCAAATTCAAAAAAGTTAAAACACATTACACTGTAATCTTACAGATTACAGTACTGTATAAAAAAAATACACACCCCCTTTGTCCCTAGTGGTCTGCCCAGTGTCCTGCATGCACTTTTATATTATAAAAACTGTTCTTTCTGCCTGGAATTTGGAGATTGTCCATAGCAACCAAAAAGTGTCCCTTTATGTCAAAAGTGGTTTTAGACCAGCTAGAAAACAGCAATAATAAATTAGAATCACTCGCAGAATTAAGCGATAGCGATTTGTGGGGAAATTCGTCATCAAACACTGAAAAACACTTTTATTATTATTATATTATTATTTGTTATAATTATTTTATAGTTATTTATTATATTATAATTTATGATTTTGTTTTTTGAACTTTATCATACCCGGGATGTCTACTAGACTCTGGTTTGGACAGATTTAAGTGAGTTATTTCTAAGAATTACAGGCCTGCAATATAAAACGCCAAATTTCCATGCAGAATATTGGTACCACTTTCAGCACCTAAAATCTGACAGAATCATACCGCCAGGGAGGTTAACAGAGTATGTGCATTTTTGGAACAAGGGTAGTCAGAGGTAGAGGCACCTATACATAACTTGCATTGATTTGAGCAATAATTGGAATTCTATTGTTATAATAATGATGGCCGTGGGCATCTTCACAATATCCAAGCCATATAAAAAAGTCTAAATTATTAATTTTCAGTTTTTCTTCTGATTTACGCATATCTTTCAATATTTGGATCATCGGTTACTTTCCTAGAAAGTCCTGAGAACTCACACTGACCATCAAAGTAGATTTTCCAATTTCTTTACAGGAAAAGGGAAGAATCAAAACTCTGAGTACAAGTCCTGTCAATGTCAACCAAGAATTGCAGCATTTCTGTTCTGGAAAATTTTTTGGATTTTCTCACTGTTTGCATTAAGTATATCTCCCCATCTATATGCAGCTTATCTCTGCCTGATCTCTAAACAGAAAAATATTTGTTTATTCTATGATTCAACTACCTGCCTTTGTACCTAAGTAACACCTCTAATCTAATTAAGTAAACAGCAGGGTGGTCTTATTTTTGTTTTACTACGGTCTGGAAGTAAGATTGTTGTTTTTGTCAACAAGTAAAGGGAAGTGAGAATGGTCATTAAGGGCACTGTGTGCTATCGAAGACTATGTTTATTCAATGGAATAAATATACAAGCAAGAAAAAAAGAAACAAAATATTTAAAAAAAATGGTTTTCTTCTTTTTTTTTCCATCTCTTTATTACATTTTTATGTGTATATATATATACAAGAGACGGGAAGCACATCACGGCAATACATCACCTTGTACTTACAAAATAAATAAATAAATAAATAAATATATATATATGTATTAATAATTGCTTCTTTTTATTCTAGAAGATGCTACACTTCGAAACAGTAATACCCCATAAGGATATTAACCATATAAGTAAAGACCTTAGTTAAAATTGGTCTTGCAGTTATGGTAAATTTAAGTTTTTCCTATGCATATATTAATTTTTTATCATTTATAATGTTATATTATTGTTCCTTTAGCGAACGTTCACACTAGTGCTGATGAAATAAAAAAAGGTTTCAGTGCATTTCTGTTGCATTTTTTGCACTGTTTCATGCGTTTTCATGCTCCATACATTTTTTTTTTAGCCAATGACTAGTAATATCTGCTGTGACATAATTGTTATAGGAGGAAGCCATTGGATTTTAAGCAAACATATACACCCAAATGGGTCAAAAACACATTTTTCATATTTCTTTTGAAATCTATTGGGCCAAAAACCCACTGTGTAGCTCCACAAATAGCAAATGCGGAAACTTTGTTAATAATTAAAATTCATTTCTTTCCTAACCCAGGGGAGAGGGAATTTTTGTTTCTACTTTATTTTATTATTCATATATTCGTTTATATATTATTATTGTTTGTAGTGAGTGCTTCTCGTGTGCTTTCTTTGCATTGTAATACTATGGGGGTTATTTACTGAAGGCAAATCCATTTGCACTACAAGTGCAAACTACAAGTGCAAAGTGCACTTGAAATTGCACTGAAAGTGCACTTGGAAGTGCAGTCGCTGTAGATCCGAGGTGGGACATGCAAGGAAAATAAAAAACAGAATTTTAACCTGCACCTGATTGGATAATAAAATCAGCAGAGCTTCCCCTAATTTCAGATCTACCCCTCAGATTTACAGCGCCTGCACTCCCAAGTGTAGTTTGCACTTGTAGTGCAAAGTGGATTTGCCTTTCGTAAATAACCCCCTATATATTTCTTAAATAAAATAATGCAAAAAAATAAAAAGAAGCACCTTTTCAAAAATTGCACTGCATCATGTTGCATTGATGTGAATGGGCACCATAGATATTAATGTGAGCGGGGGGCTTAGAGTGGAGCTGAACTCAGAAAGTACATGGTGGAAGAAGGCATGGTAAAGAAAGCGATACATTACACAATTTTCTTTGCTTCAAACCACGGGTTGGCCAGCCGGCCTAAGTCAGTTCTCAGAGAAGAATTGCTGGAAACTTAATGGCAACAATGGTGACTTATCCTTTTACCCTCTGCTTTTTGGGGGGAACAGCTTTCACTGTACATGTCTAGTGATGAGCCGAACACCCCCGGGTTCGGTTCGCACCAGAACCCGCGAACGGACCGAAAGTTCGCACGAACATTAGAACCCTATTAAATACAATGGATGCGAACGTTCGGATTCTAAAGTGCTAATTATAACGACTATTATCCATGTTATTGTCCTAAACAGAGTTTGGGAACCCGGGTTCTGCACCAGGGGACATGTATCAATGCAAAAAGAAGTTTTAAAAACGGACGTTTTCCGGGAGCAGTCATTTTAATGATGCATAAAGTGAAAAAAAAAAAGTCAAATATTCCTTTAAATATTGTACCTGGGGGGTGTCTAAAGTATGCCTGTGAAGTGCCACGTGTTTCCCGTGTTTAGAACTGTCCCTGCACAAAATAACATTTCTAAAGGAAAAAAAAGCCATTTAAAACTGCTTGCGGCTTTAATGTAATGTCTGGTCCCGGTAATATGGATGAAAATCTTTAAGAAAAATGGCATAGCTACCCCATCAACCCCCCCCTACCCCAGCCCATTACCAGCCCCTTTGGGTCTTGTATGGATATTAAGGGGAACCCCGCACACTAGCGTTGCTAGCCAGGTGCGGGGGGGCGGGCCGCACCCGGGTGACACCCACCAGAGGGGTGACACCCGTGGGTAGCGCAGCGGCCACACTGACATCGCCCGCCCGCTGCCCTGTGCCTTAGGCTCACGCTGCGGCTGTGTCCCTCAGCGGAGCGGAAGGAAGCCGCCGCCCCCTCTGCCTCCTCTATGTTTACATCCACAGAGGAGGAGGAGGAGCCCGCGCTCGAGAGACACACCGCTGTGTGTATCTGCCGCTCTGTTCTGAGGTCTGAAAGGTAAGGGGGGCATCTTTACTGATGGGGGGAGGGGGTGTCTGTACTGCTGGGGTCTGCACAAGAGGGAGTTTGCACCAGGGGGGGGGGCTGTAGCTGAGGGGGGTGTCTGTACTGAGGGGGGTCTGGTACTGAGGGGGGTGTCTGGTACTGAGGGGGGTGTCTGTACTGAGGGGGGTCTGGTACTGAGGGGGGTGTCTGTACTGACGGGGGTATCTGTACTGAGGGGGTGTCTGTACTGAGGGGGGTCTGGTACTGAGGGGGGTGTCTGTACTGAGGGGGGGTCTGGTACTGAGGGGGGTGTCGGTACTGAGGGGGGTGTCTGTACTGAGGGGGGGTCTGGTACTGAGGGGGGGGTCTGGTACTGAGGGGGGTGTCTGGTACTGAGGGGGGGGTCTGGTACTGAGGGGGGGTCTGTAACTGCGGGGGGATCTGTAACTGAGGGGGATCTGTAACTGAGGGGGTGTCTGTTACTGAGGGGGGTCTGTTACTGAGGGAGGTGTCTGTACTGAGGGGGGTGTCTGTACTGAGGGGGGATTGGTACTGAGGGGGGTGTCTGTACTGAGGGGGGGGTCTGGTACTGAGGGGGGTGTCTGTACTGAGGGGGGTGTCTGTACTGAGGGGGGGTCTGGTACTTAGGGGGGGGTCTGTAACTGAGGGGGGGGTCTGTAACTGAGGGGGGATCTGTAACTGAGGGGGTGTCTGTTACTGAGGGGGGTCTGTTACTGAGGGGGGTGTCTGTACTGAGGGGGGTGTCTGTACGAGGGGGGTCTGTAACTGAGGGGGTGTCTGTAACTGAGGGGGTCTGCACTGAGGTGGGGGTGTCTGTACTGATGGAGCGGTCTGCACTGAGGTGGGGGTGTCTGTACTTATGGAGCAGTCTGCACTGAGGTGGGGTGTCTGTACTGAGGGGGAGGTTCATACTGAGGGAGGCGGGTCTATATTGATGGCGGGGAGTCTGTACTTAGTGGAGCGGGTTTGTACTGAGGGAGGGGATCTATACTGTGGGAGGGGGGTCTGTAGTTAGTGGAGGGGGGTCTGTACTGAGGGGGACTATAGTTGTTGGGGGGTGACACCATTTTTTTTTGCACCGGGTGACACCAACCCTAGTGACGCCACTGACCCCGCACACAAAATAAAAAAGGCCCTATATACTCTGAACAGCCATATACAGGCGGTGCATACAAGACAGGGACTGTAGGTTTGTTCTTATGTAGAATCTGTTTGTAATTTTGAACAGCTACATTGTTTAAGTCTAGCTCCATGCCAAATACCTATTTTTAAGCTTTTTGGAAAACATAGGGAAGGGTTATCACCCCTGTAACATTTTTTTTGCTGTCTGTGCCCCTGTTCAGAACATTTCACCTCACTTTGCGTCCCAATGACAACTGTTTTTGAAATGTGGTGTTTTTATTGAAACAAGGATTGGTGATAAAGCATCAGTAGAGAGGAGACACCTTTCTCCCATATTAATTCTTACAGGAGAGAATTTTCCTTCCAAGGGGTAGATTTCCTCTCACTTCCTGTTGTCTTCTTCCGTTTGCAAGTAGTAGTCGTTTGTAAGTTGGATGTTTGAAAGTAGGGACCTGCCGTATATACTCTGCAGAAATTGGCCCCTTAGGTGTTGGTGTTGGCACAACACTGTAAGCACTCACAGTTACTCTTGGTGGGTGCTGGAACGCCCTGCTGTCAACTATTATATCAGGAATTGTAATAACATATAATTGTTGATCAGTGGTAGTAAAAATTGGGCCTTTGATGGTGGTGCTGGTGCCACAACACTGTAAGGCCTGACAGTTACTCTTGGTGGGCGCAGCAATGGGCCCTGCTGTGAATTATTAGATCAATAATTATAATTGCATGCCCCTGTTGAACAGGGGCTGAAAAATTGGGCCTTTGGTGGTGGTGGTGATGGTGGTGCTGGTGCCACAACACTGTAAGGCCTGACAGTTACTCTTGGTGGGCGCAGCAATGGGCCCTGCTGTGAATTATTAGATCAATAATTATAATTGCATGCCCCTGTTGAACAGGGGCTGAAAAATTGGGCCTTTGGTGGTGGTGGTGATGGTGGTGCTGGTGCCACAACACTGTAAGGCCTGACAGTTACTCTTGGTGGGCGCAGCAATGGGCCCTGCTGTGAATTATTAAATCAATAATTATAATTGCATGCCCCTGTTGAACAGGGGCTGAAAAATTGGGCCTTTGGTGGTGGTGGTGGTGGTGGTGGTGATGGTGGTGCTGGTGCCACAACACTGTAAGGCCTGACAGTTACTCTTGGTGGGCGCAGCAATGGGCCCTGCTGTGAATTATTAGATCAATAATTATAATTGCATGCCCCTGTTGAACAGGGGCTGAAAAATTGGGCCTTAGGCACTGGTGGCACAACACTGCAACCCCTCACAGATACTGTACTTGGAGCACAGCAATGAGGCCTGTTGCAAAGTATTGCATCAAAAATTGTAATTACACGCCCCTGTTAAACAGGGGCTGAAAAATTGGGCCTTAGCCACTGGTGGCGTCACCCATAAACCAAAATGATCTTCCAAGCTATCATCATTAATCGTATCATTGAGGAGGAGGAGGAGGATAGCCAGTCAACATAACAGCACAGGCACTCAGCATCAGCATCAGTCTTGAAGGGATGTGACATTTTAAAATCAATTAGTCTGTTATATCAGCATCAGGTGTGTGGTAGCTGGTGGTGATCCAAGACTGGTTCATCTTGATGAAAGTCAGTCGATCAACCGAGTCGGTGGACAGGCGCACCCTGTGATCCGTGACAAATCCTCCAGCAGCACTGAATGTGCGTTCTGAAAGAACGCTGGATGCAGGACAGGCCAGTAGCTCAATTGCATACTTTGCAAGCTCTGGCCAGTGATCCATCCTCAAGACCCAGTAAGCCAGAGGATTTTCGGTGGGGAAGGTGTCCAAGTCTTACCTTGCCCCTAGGTATTCCTGCACCATGTATATCAGACGCTGGCGATGGTTGCTGGAACCGATCATACTTTGGGGCTGCGGACTAAAGAATTGTCTGAACGCATCGGTCAGACGGCCACCTTCCCCACCGCTCCTTCTTTGACTGCCCGAAGCCTCAGCAACTCGTTGTCCAGGACCAGGAGTTTGTAACCTCCCAGTCTCTGGGAACGCGTTGCACAGACCTTTCTGCAAGGCCTCCCGGAGTTGTCTCATCCTCTGCTCCCTCTGCGACGGTAACATAAGGTCCGCAACCTTAGCCTTGTACCGTGGATCAAGGAGAGTGGCCAGCCAGTAATGGTCACTCTCCTTGATCCGAAGAATACGAGGATCCTTCCGCAGACTTTGCAGGATCAGGGAGTCCATGCAGCGTAGGTTGGCTGAGGCATTCAGTCCGGAGTCCTCTGGGTCACTAAGGACGACATGATCCGCAGCCACCTCCTCCCAGCCACGTACAAGTCCACTGGTTTCTTGGGACTGTAAATCATCCCTAAAAGACTGCTGCTGATGATGCTGAGTGCCAGCCTCCACCTCCATGCTGACACAATCCTCCTCCTCCTCCTCCTCTTCCTGTGCGATGGGTGGGACAGAAGGAACACTGTCTGGGTAAAGGGGGCCTTGAGAGGCAAGGAAGTCCTCCTCTTCCTGCCTCTGTTCTGCCTCAAGTGCCCTGTCCATTATTCCATGCAGCGTGTGCTCCAACAGGTGGACAAGAGGTACAGTGTCACTGATGCATGCACTGTCACTGCTCACCATCCTCGTGGCCTCCTCAAATGGTGCCAGGACAGTGCATGCATCCCTGATCATGCCCCACTGGCGTGGTGAAAAAAACCCGAGCTCCCCTGACCCTGTCCTGGTGCCGTTGTCGCACAGGTACTCATTGATGGCCCTCTGCTGCGTGTGCAGCCGCTGCAGCATGGCCAACGTTGAGTTCCACCTGGTGGGCATGTCACATATAAGGCGGTTCTTGGGCAGGTTCAACTCCTTTTGCAGCTCAGCCAGGCGAGCACTGGCATTATAAGATCTGCGGAAATGCACACAGACTTTCCTGGCCTGCCTCAGGACATCCTGTAAGCCCGGGTACCTGCCCAAGAACCGCTGCACCACCAGGTTAAGGACGTGAGCCACACAGGGCACATGGGTCAGTTGTCCCTGTCGGAGGGCGGAGAGGAGGTTGGTGCCATTGTCGCAAACCACCATTCCTGGCTTAAGCTGGCGTGGCGTCAACCACCTCTCGGCCTGCCCCTGCAGAGCAGACAGGACCTCTGCCCCAGTGTGGCTCCTGTCCCCCAAACACACCAGCGCAAGCACGGCATGGCATCTTTTTGCCTGCGTACTTGCGTAGCCCCTTGAACGCCTACGGAGCACCACTGGTTCCGAGGACAAACCACAGGAAGAGGCCATGGAGGAAGAAGAAGAGGAGGGGGTGGAGGAGAGAGGTGTGTCACAACCAGTAGTAGAATTTTGGAGGCGTGGCGGCGGAACAACCTCCAACACTACTGCACCTTGTCCTGCATCCTTCCCAGCTGCCAAAAGAGTGACCCAATGGGCCGTGAAAGAAAGGTAACGTCCCTGTCCATGCCTGCTGGACCATGAGTCAGCGGCAATATGCACCTTACCGCTGACCGCCCTGTCCAGCGAGGCCAAGACATTGCCTTCCACATGCCTGTAGAGAGCCGGAATCGCCTTCCGTGAGAAAAAGTGGCGTTTGGGAACCTGCCACTGAGGAACCGCACATTGCACAAACTCACGGAAGGGGGCCGAGTCTACCAACTGAAAAGGCAGCAGTTGAAGCGCTAGCAATTTAGCCAAGCTAGCATTCAACCGCTGGGCATGTGGATGGCTGGGAGTGAACTTCTTTTGACGGTCCAGCAGCTGGGGCAGGGAAATTTGCCTGCTAGAATCGGACGTCAGTGTACTGCTAGCAGAGTGGTCGCAAGTACTTGGCTGTGACACACCTAATTCTACACCTTCATTCCTCTCAGTGCAGGTTTCAGAGAGGACTGAAGGTATACTGGGGTTGGAGATCCCAGCTGATGCGGTGCAAGGAGAGGTCCGCTTTGTTCTTTGGTGTGGGTCTTTAAGGTAGGCTTGCCAACGAGCTGCATGGCAGGTCAACATATGTCTGATCAAGCATGTGGTGCCCAAGCGGCTGATGTTTTGGCCACGCGATATACGCTTGAGACATATGTTGCAAACAGCAGCTGTGCGATCTGATGCACTCGCCTCAAAAAAGGCCCACACCAAAGAACTTTTTGAATGACGGGCAGAGGCAGCGCCCTGCACAGGCGGAGCTCTGCGGTGTGATTCCGTCGGTGTGCTGCCCATACGCTGGCCACCCAAGGGCATCCTGCCTCATTGGAGATGTGCCTCCTCCTCATCATCCTCCTCCTCCTCCTCTCTCCTATTAGGCACCCACGTGGAGTCAGTGACCTCATCATCCCCTCCCTCCTCATCACTGGAGCCAATCTGGCAGTATGCTGCAGCTGCTGGAGCATGACTGCCAGATTGGTGTCCTTCTTGAGCATCCCCTCTCTCTGCTCTCACGCTACTGCCTTCCTCTATCTGGGTATCATCATCAGATCCTTCGAAACGCTGGGCATCCTCCTGGAGCATGTACCCAACACTGTGCTCAAACAGTTCGGGGGACTCCTCAGGAGGAGGACATGGTGGGTCTAGGGAAGGATTGACTAATGAAGATAATGATACCAGAGAAGAGGACGCTTTGGCAGCTGCTTTGCCAGTACCCTGAGCCTGGGTGAGAGAGGATGAGGAGGATGAGGTGGGCTTGGTCATCCACTCTACCAAGTCTTCGGCATGATGTGGCTCAACATGTCCAGCTGCCGAAAAGAAGGACAAGCGTGTCCCATGGCCATGTGCTGATGACAATGCACCGCGTCCACGACCAGCACTGTTGCCCCCAGACACAGAGCCTGCTTGCCCTCTTTTTTTGCCTCCTGACTGTCTGCCTCTCCTTGTTTGCCTTCCAGACATTTTAGTGGATGGCCTGCAGGGAGATGGGAAAAACAGCAATAAGGGCTACCTTCAGGTGTATACTGTGCAGGAGGCTTAGCAACAATGACACTGACACTGTCCCCTGCCTATCCTTCTCTGTCCCTAAACACAAGGATTTGCAATATGCTTCAGCAAGATTGGTTTAGCACAGAATAGCACACTGACAGTTTCCCTCACTGTCCTTCTCTGTCCCTACAAACAAGATTTAGCACAGAATAGCACACTGATAGTTTCCACGAGTGTCCTTCTCTGTCCCTAAACTCAAGGATTTCAAATATGGTTCAGCAAGATTGGTTTAGAACAGAATAGCTCACTGACACTTTCCCTCACTGTACCTCTCTGTCCCTAAACTCAAGGATTTCAAATATGGTTCAGCAAGATTGGTTTAGAACAGAATAGCACACTGACACTTTCACTCACTGTCCTTCTCTGTCCCTACAAACAAGATTTAGCACAGAATAGCACACTGATAGTTTCCACGAGTGTCCTTCTCTGTCCCTAAACTCAAGGATTTCAAATATGGTTCAGCAAGATTGGTTTAGAACAGAATAGCACACTGACACTTTCCCTCACTGTACCTCTCTGTCCCTAAACTCAAGGATTTCAAATATGGTTCAGCAAGATTGGTTTAGAACAGAATAGCACACTGTCAGTTTCACTCACTGTCCTTCTCTGTCCCTACCAACAAGATTTAGCACAGAATAGCACACTGATAGTTTCCACGAGTGTCCTTCTCTGTCCCTAAACTCAAGGATTTCAAATATGGTTCAGCAAGATTGGTTTAGAACAGAATAGCACACTGACAGTTTCCCTCACTGTACCTCTCTGTCCCTAAACTCAAGGATTTCAAATATGGTTCAGCAAGATTGGTTTAGAACAGAATAGCACACTGACACTTTCCCTCACTGTCCTTCTCTGTCCCTACAAACAAGGTTTAGCACAGAATAACACACTGATACTCTCCCTACCTATCCTTATTTGTCCCTAAATACAAGGAATCCAGGATTAGTAAAGGAAAAAAAATGACACTGTCCCTGCCTATGCTTCTCTTTCCCTGCTCCGGAACACACTACACAAGGCCGCCGCGCTGGTGGCCTTTTATAGTGTGGGGCATGTACTAAACCCCCTCAGCAATAATTGGCCACAGGCATCCTGCCTGTGGCCAATCATTGCTCTCCTCGCTGCCGGCGCTGTGATTGGCCAAGCATGCGGGGTCACAGTGCATGCTTGGCCAATCACAGCGCCTGGATGACACTGCGATGGCGTAGTGCATTGTGGGCCGTTCGCGTCACTCGAATTTGGCGCGAACGGCCCAAATCGTTCGATCTTCGTCGAACGATCGAACAGCCGATGTTCGAGTCGAACGTATGTTCGACTCGAACACGAAGCTCATCCCTATACATGTCCTTTTTGAGTTTCTGTGAAGGCAATTTTACCCAAACATAAAAATATTTAATTGGCCAAATAATGGAAAAACATTATACCTGCTTCTTTGCTTCTTTCTAGGTAATAATTAAAGTGGTTGTAAACCCACTTTTCCAACTTGCACCTACAGGTAAGCCTAGATTAAGGCTTACCTGTAGGTGCAAGAAATATCTCCTAAACCTACACGGTTTAGGAGATATTTACTAAAATGACAAGCGCCGCTATCTACGGCGCATGCGCGCCGTAGACAACGGCGCATTTATGGGGTTAATCCCATTCACATACTCGGCTACTTCCCAGCAATCGCTGGGCGTAGCCGAGTGGGACGCCTCCCGCGCGCATGCGCAGAGTGACGTCTCCGCCGCTCCGGCCAATCACATCGCCGGAGCGGCGCTGTGATTGGCTGGTGCGGCGATACCCGGAAGTAACATTCCGGCTATCGCCGCAGTGATGTCTGCGGCTGGACAGAGGGACGAGGACGGCTTCGGGGGGCCCCGATCTAAGGTAAGTGGAACATAATGAGCTATTATGCTAGTCATAATAGCTCATTATGCCTTTCTCTTGCAGGTGGGCCAAAAAAAAAGTGGGTTTACAACCACTTTAAAGGGACCTGTCAGGAAAGTGCTGCTGATGCTGACATTGCTGACCTCCTTCTAAAGATGCTAAAAATATGTGTAGCGGGGTCCTCAATTTAGTGGGATACACTTGGGGGTAGTGTGACCCAAGTGTGTAATTGTGTTAGGGTTCAGACTCCTTTTTGTTATTCGTGGAGGATTGGGTGGTGTAATATTCTCCTTGACCAGTGGGTGTCAGTGTATCTACTGGCTCAGGGTAGAATCACTACCGGAGTGCTACCCTTCTTTGTCCCTTCCTGGAGATGGTGCGGCCGGGGCGGGAAACCCGCCGTGGTATCGTCGGGAGGAGATAAAAGGGGGAGACGCCCTTGCCACGAGGTCTTTTTCGGGGATCATCTCTTCACGCACCCAGGCACCTTCGGCCTGGGTGCGGGCGGTTCAAGGTTCCGGCCTAGGCGCCCTAGGCCTGGCCGGAATGAAGCTGGGATTCCATCCCAGGCACCTTCAGCCTGGGATGAGGTACTATTGAGAAGGCCTGGGACCCAGTGACTCCGACTGTCGCGTGACATACCCCTAGCTAAAGAGGACGGGGTGAGGGGGTGGCTACACGTGGGGGCTCGTCCGGGATGGTGTGTGTCTTGGCGATGGAACTGAGAACGTCTGTGTTTGAACTTTGCTGCCCGGAGGAGTTCCGAACAGGTCGGCCATGTGATTGGCCAAAGTGCATCCCTGCTCGGAGTTGTGGACATGACCCTAAGTCGGGAAAGGCCCACGCAGAGGAGCGTAAAAAGGGAGAGGTCCAGCCGTGTGAAGTACTACATGTGAGGACTGTTAATGCACTGCGCCAGGAGGCACCCCATGACTGTACAATTCGTGGGCGGAGGCTGGCGGAAGCCCGCAAAAACGTACAAGTTGTGGGAGGAGTCTGGCCACATGTGGAGATACACGTGGAGACTCCGGCGCATGGTCAGCGCGTGATGGAACAGCAAGTGGTCGGGATGGCCTCAAGCTCCCCGTGGATACCGGTACCTTACCCCACGAAGATGACTGCATTTGCTGCTCCCCTGACAGACACAGGGATAAGACTTAGGCCCCGAGGACAGTTGGCTCTGTATTCATGCAGAGACACGGAGGCCCTCGGGGTGATCTGTCCCGGATGCTCGGGACTGGTGGTCCAACTAAAGCCATTCGGGCGATGTGAGGCATGCAAGGAGTTCCTTTTTGAGGTTGAACCATACACGGAAAGGCCCCGGGCCCTACGCCTCAACTGCATCACAGGAACCGCCACTCCGGAGGAAGAGATCCAGGCCTCTGCGGAGGTCCCCGTACGCGCTGACCAGGGCGAAGTGACTGCCCAACCAGAGATTGAGAGAGAAAAATCCGAAGACACTGCTTCGGTCACCACAGACTCCCTGCTGCCACCCCCGAAGAGGAAGATAGGCCTGGTGCAGGCATCCTGTGGTCGTGGTCGAGCTTCACCCCGCCGCTTGCCTGGCCTGGATGACGCCGGTAGAGAAGAGAGTCCCGGACATCCCAGTTCTTCAGTAGGTCCAGGTGAGCTAGGGGCTGGGACTGTGGTGTTGGTTGGAGGTGTTGGGAGTTCACAGCCGGTGGAGCCCGAAAGGGAGGGTAGCCTTCTGTCTACTAGAGACTACCTTCCCGCCGAGATGTATGACACCTCCGACCTAGAGTCGTTGTCAGACTGTGGGGATGACGGGGAAATAGACGAGCTGTTTCACCGGAAGGGCTGGGACAGACGCCCGCTACCTGTGCTGAGTAAACCACAGGATTCCCCCATGTCCATAGAAGACAGTACGCTCCGGGCGCAGGCCCCGGAGTTCCCGAGGAAATCTAACCCTCTGACCAACTTTCCTCATTCAACTACATCACCCGCTCTGATGGTGGGGACGCAGCGTGCTTCGTTGCGGGCACCAAAGACAAAGCAACCCGAGATGGTGAAGGTACCTCGGCACCCGGAGGCCATCGTACAGCCAGGAGAAGGTGAGCGAGATGTGATGCCGCCCCTAGCCAGATTGCAGAGACTTTTCTCCCAGAGAGTCGCCCGTAAATATGGGTGGGAGTACCCCTACTTGCCTCGGGACTTATTGTATGAAGTTGAGGTCCTGCGACCAAGGTGGTATGACGAGTTTGTATGGGAAAAGCTTAAAGTACCCCATGCCAGGCGATACCTGTCATGTTCGCCGCCTGTGTCTAAAAAGTTCAAGGACTGCAAAGCTGATTGGAGACTTGGACGCCATATTCATGCTGATAAGGTGCTCATCTGTAGGAAAGAAGGAGAGGATGTCGAGTATTCAGTGGAAGTGTTTGACGGGCACCTGAAGCCTCTGTTTCTGCCGGATCCAAGGTTCTACTTATAGGAGGAGTGAGCTCCTATCTTGTTGCTGTTGAAACTTTCTGGATGAGACATTCCCAGACGCCTAGAACTGTGCCCTACTTTTGTTTTGATTTGGGCTTTTCTTTTACTCACTGGAGACTTGGGAGCTGTTGTGTTTTTTTTCTCCCTTTTCTTCATGTGCCAAAGGCAGAGACTTTTGGGGTAGAGTCAGAGTAGGAAAGCAGGAAGAATGAAGATCTCACCAAGTGTCATTACCGCAGCTCTGTCACAAGGTGGCAGTGTTGTGCAACGGTTGTTCGAAATGCTACACATGCATTACTTACTTATTGGAGTGAGCGGGTCTCTCGGCTGACGGACCCACTCATGCCAAGTTAACACAGAGTGTTAGGATGTGTTTTCTTTTTGTTGTTTCCCTTTTGCAGGAGATTCATCGGTCAAGACTACTGAGAGTGGAGTGGTTCTTAGACAGCGATGGGAGGGATTGTACATGTGTACAGAATAGATGTCTTATACAAATGTTTATCGTTTTATATTTCCCATTTCCCTTTTGGGCAGGTCTTGGCACATTTAGTATTAAAAAAAAAAAATATTTGAGGGATAGCCTCTGGGGCCCACTTCATGTCACCACTCTTTGGGAGACATGGGTGTGCACCTGACGCTGGGGACCAGCGTCAAATCACAGGGGGAGTGTGTAGCGGGGTCCTCAATTTAGTGGGATACACTTGGGGGTAGTGTGACCCAAGTGTGTAATTGTGTTAGGGTTCAGACCCCTTTTTGTTATTCGTGGAGGATTGGGTGGTGTAATATTCTCCTTGACCAGTGGGTGTCAGTGTACCTACTGGCTCAGGGTAGAATCACTACTGGAGTGCTACCCTTCTTTGTCCCTTCCTGGAGATGGTGCGGCTGGGGCGGGGAACCCGCCGTGGTATCGTCGGGAGGAGATAAAAGGGGGAGACGCCCTCGCCACGAGGTCTTTTTCGGGGATCATCTCTTCACGCACCCAGGCACCTTCGGCCTGGGTGCGGGCGGTTCAAGGTTCCGGCCTAGGCCTGGCCGGAATGAAGCTGGGATTCCATCCCAGGCACCTTCAGCCTGGGATGAGGTACTATTGAGAAGGCCTGGGACCCAGTGACTCCGACTGGGTCCCGCGAGGGTGAAGTTGCTCCAGGGCGCCCCTTGCGAGGGGACCCGCATCTGAGGTGAGGAGGCTGGGGAGGTCACCCGTTCGAAGACCCGGTACAGTGTCAACCCGGTGATGGATGGGCCTTCGGTAACTCTCTTGGAGGACATCTTCCCCTGATAGAGGTCGCAACGCAACGGAGGTATTCATGTCAAGACTCCTACAACCCTTGGTCCTAGCATAGGGGGTGTAGGGACCCAGATCAGTATAGTGCCTCGACCTGCTCATCTCACCGTATCATGCCATCGCATTGCCTGTATGTGGAGATACGAAATAAACCAACAGTTGGACTGTGATCGGTGTATGGACTCTGTTAATGGGAGCAAAGGGTGGTTCGGTGGTTTCTGCACGATAGACTCGGTACATGCTCAGGACACACCGGCCCGAGGAAACATCAGGTATTGGCCTTCACCTCGCCCGCCGTTGCGGGGAGGACATGGGCCGTAGCGCACCTCACCCTGTCGCGTGACATACCCCTAGCTAAAGAGGACGGGGTGAGGGGGTGGCTACATATGTACACAACTTTTTACTGCAAAAAGCTTCTCATATCATCTACAAAAAACAAACAAAAGCATTGAATCAAAATATGATAGTAAAATTGTAATTAAAATAATGCATAGTTTATTAAATGTTTCTTACGTTTAGATTTTTCGTAAATTCTACACTACGCAAAGGAGTCAATTTTTATCAATGTTTTCACCCAAGATTCACACATTTTTCTTGCAATTTTTTTTTTATTGAAGTTTAACCCTTTCACGACTAAGCCTATTTCTGACATTTGGTGTTTAGAAGTTAAAATCCATATTTTTTGCTAGAAAATCACTTAGAACCTCCAAACATTATATATATATATATATATATATATATATATATATATATATATATAATCACGATCATCTCCCACATCTGAAGATGAGTCTAACTCAGAAGTAATATACTCCTCCGCCGGTAGATAGCTGGCGGTGGAGGCAGACACAACATCTCTGAAAATGGAGGGTCTTTGTGGGCTGGCTGTCCACACATCCCCTGTAGCGTGGGGTGTGGGCTTCCCTTCCCTCTCCAACAAAGTCAATGTCCCTTTTCTTCCAGCCTCCTTACCTTCCCCCGACGCGGATCTCCTGGAGGTCCCTCTGGCTGGAAGATCCGGTTCAGGCAGGCGCTGGGGCAGGCTTCGACCGCAGGCCGCGGGAGGTCTTTACGTATGCCACCTTCCGCTTGGCGGGTGGGAGAGAGTTCTCTGTTGCAACGGAGGCAGCATCCGCGATGACCTCCGTTGTAAGCTCCCCAATGGTCGGAGCCCCATACTCCACATCTGTGGCAGTCGGGGTGGTGCGTGTGGGCTCGGCCGTGGGAGTACTGGTTTCCTCCTCAAAAGTGGTGACACCTGTAAGGCAGTTTACCCGGTAACCCTTCGGCTTCTCCGTCGGTTGGTCCACCTCAAAAAGGAATTCTCCACATGTGGCACACCTTCCGAAAGGCCGAAACTGCAGCGCCAGTCCTTGGCACTTAGGACAGAGCATGTCCAGGCCCTCCGCATCCCTGCAGGTGTAGAGCGCGAAGCGGCCCCTAGGCTTGAGCTGAATCCCTCTATCCGTCAGGGGGGCAGCAAAAGAAACAACGTCCATGACTGAGGCAGGTGGGAACATCCGTGGTCCCGATGAATAAGAACTCCATGGAGTGGCAGAGATGTTGCTTCTTCACCAGTTCAGCTATACTGTCCCTTGGCGCCAAACTGCCACGTGCAACACAAGTTGGCAGAGGCTCCTCCCCTTTCCTTCTCTTTCTGCACGTAGCTTGCAGGCTTTTTTATACTTCAGACACGCCCACGAACTACGCAGTTAGAAAATTCAGCATAGGTCTTGGTCTGTACCTCCATTTCTTCTACAAGTGACGCAGTGCACCTTTTTTAAAATGGCCGACCTCCAGAGAATCACACCAGGGGAAAAACACAAAGTCCAGCTTCGGGTTGCTGAATCCTGGACTCGAGCCCCCACGTGTAGCACACAAACCTTTTTCTCGCCTCGCTCACTTGCGAGTCAAGGCACACCGTGCTATATGCCCGTACCCTCTTGTTTGAAGAGGTTAAGCGTTGTTCATAAATTTGGGTCTTTCAGCGAGTCACCCTTCCCACTGGTTCTCTCCCCCAGAGTATGGGGTCAAGTCTCTGTTTCTTCCCCCAAAGAAAACAATGTCCAGAAGTACTTTAACTCCAACAGAGAGTTTATTTTCTATTTGCTGCGTAAAAGATAGAGACAGGTGGGTGAAAGAAGAAATAGTGTGGAGAATAGATCCAGGCACAACCAGCAATCTCGTCGCCACTCGATCCCGAGTGGGTTTAGCTCACCCGGATAGTCCTCTCTCACAGTCCTAGCAGCCGGTGTGGAGCTCGAACAGTTCAGCCACCCTATCCCCTCTTGGGACGGGCGTTGGAAATCCTTCTAACCTCTGTAGACTTCAAGAACAAGACAATGCCAATGGACACTCTACAGGTTAGCTTCCCCAAATAACAAATCCTTCCCTCTGACAGATCACCAGGCCTCTCCCGAGACAGCAATCTTCTATTACTCATCTCCTCAATGGGACCAATCCTCCCCTGGCTTCCTCTCGATCAGAGCGGGTACCCTTCCCCGGGCTCCCTGGGACTCTTCTTGCGGGGGTAGGTCCTATCTGAAGGTGCTGAAGGTGCTAGGCCCACTAGTAGAGTTGCAGGCCCCAGGCTAAAGGTGCCTGGGCCTGATCACGCCCACACGTACCCCCGGCCATGAGGGCCACAGGAGGTGGGGTAAGTGTCTCACTCCTCCGACTCTGACGGGGACCACCCCACCAACTCCAACCCCCTGACGTCTGCCCCTTAAGTACCCTCTCCCGGCATGCACATCAGGCCAGCCACGCCCACTGTACCGCGAGGACACCCCAAGGCGTAGTAATGCCACCCCTGGCTCAACCCTGACCTGATGTGATAGAGCCACCTACAGGCCACAGGGAACCATACACCAGGCAGCATCACATAGGCAGAAGCAATACCTAGCAATGAGAAGGGTCTGAGCCTGGCTAATAGCTCAGACCAGCCCCTAAATTTAGGCACATAACACCTCTTAAAAGTGAAAAGGGCGCTACACGAGTAAATAGATATCAAACATGTCACGCTTTAAAATTGCGCACATTCGTGGAATGGCGGCAAACTATGGTACGTGTGATTTGAACACCGTTTGCATATGCGGGCACGACTTGTGTATGCGTTTTCTTTGCTGCGCGAGCTCGCGGGGAGGGGGGCGCTTTAAAAAAAAAATATCTTATTTATTTATTTTTAACATTGTGTTTTTAAAAAAATAAAAAATGTTGATCATTTTTATTGCTGTCACAAGGAATGTATAACGTGAAGTTCATGGCGTCCACTGTGATAAGAAAAAGCCTAAATTATTAGAATAGACAGCAGAGTGTTTTTCATAAGAGTATTGGACATTAACCCTTTGTACTACTCCATCTATATTTGGTGTCATGGTAGATTTCCATTTTGCAGTTATAGTCAGAGTTGCTGCTATCAGAATATGTATTAGCATACTTCTAAATTGGGTTGGTATATTATTAATAGAGAGGTTGAGTAGGGCAAGATGAGGGGTGGGTCTAAAGAAAAAGCCAGTTACTTTTAAAATAATTGAAAAACCTAATTCCAGAAACTGCGCACATTCTTGCAGTCCCATAGAATGTGTGTTGTACTACCTCTTGTATCACATTGTTTTCAACAGGTATTGGATTCTAGAGGGAAGATTTGGAACAGCCTCACAGGGGTTAGATAGCTTCTGTGAATTATTTTTAGCATTATTTCCCAGTGGTTGGCGCAATAGGAATAACGATAGCCTGATTGGATAGCACGTTGCCATTCTTTAGAAGTAAAGGTAGAGCCTAGCTCCCTTTCCCAATTTGTCATATTTGATGTTTTAGTGAAAGGTCTATTATTCTGAAGAAGGGAGTAGAACCTGGATAGCCCCTTGGGCTTGTCAAATGCATTCACCAAATAGTGCCATAAGTCTTTATGGAGTTCATAATGAACTTCCGAATGAGTGGTGTGAAAATGCTGCAATTGGATGCCTGCATAAGAAAAAGGCTCTGGCTTTTTAGACAACAGCTCCTTATAATACAATACATTGTTGTGTAACCATGGGGAGGTTTTTAATTTTGGTAAAAGGTATTCATAAATTTGGCCATTACACCATCAGCCGAGCTCTGAGGAAGAGGGTGCGCCCCCGAAACGTGTCAGTTCTACACCCCTTTGATGTCAATGTGGTGTCCGCACTGCATTGTATTGTGTGGTCTGATGGCTATTTCTAGTTGCAATTTTGTGAGTATTCACTTTTATCTGCTTTTACATTGAATACATTTTTTTTTCTCGGTAATGTACTAGGTGCGTGCCTTCTTGTCTGTTTGTTTTTTGTAACATTACACCACCACCAGCCTGAAGTGTTGATACAAGGCAGGATAGATCCATGCTTTCATGTTGTTTATGCCAAATTCTGACCCTAACATTTCAATGTCGCAGCTAAAATCGAGACTCATCAGACCAGGCAATGTTTTTCCAATCCTCATTTGTCCAATTTTGGTGAGCCTGTGCGAATTGTAGCCTCAGTCCCATGTTCTTAGCTGACAGGAGTGGCACCCGGTGTCGTCTTCTGCTTCTGTAGCCCATCTGCTTCAAGGTATGCTGTGTTGTATGTTCAGAGATGGTATTCTGCATACCTTGGTTGTAACGAGTGGTTATTTGAGCTACTGTTGCCTTTCTATCATCTCAAACCAGTCTGCCCATTCTCCTCTGACATCAACAAGGCATTTTCGTCCACATAACTGCCACTCACTGGATATTTTCTCTTTTTCAGACCATTCTCTGTAAACCCTAGAGATGGTTGTTTGTGAAAATCCCAGTAGATCAGCAGTTTTTGAAATACTCAGACCAGACCATCTGGCACCAACAACCATGCCACGTTCAAAGCACTTAAATCCCCTTTCTTCCCCATTCTGATGCTTGGTTTAAACTTCAGCAAGTCGTCTTCACCATGTCCAGATGCCTTAATGCATTGAGTTGCTGCCATGCTAATTAGCAATTCGTGTTACCAAGCAATTGAACAGTACCTAATAAAGTGGCTGACTGACCCAATATAAACACAAAATTGTGACTTTTACATTTATAAAAGCTAATCACCATATTTAATATTCAGAAGAAACAAAGGTTTTGCTTTCGTGTTAGCAAATGTTTTGCAGATGGTCTGCATAGAATCATCATTTAGTGGTATTTTTTTCTATTCCATAAATATTGAGCGCTCCTGTCATCTATCATATTGCAGATGTGCCTGCATTGATGGATACATTATCTTTACAGTCCATTACCTCTTTCATTTGAATGAATTCTGGAACAAAATTCTGCCTACCTGGATGCATTATTCCTACCAAAAGGCAACACCTCATTACCTGTACAATTGTAGAATTTAATTACATGCTAGAATTATGTATCCTTCAGTCTTCACTTTTGGCAGTATTATTTAGTAGAAAATATTGCCAAAGAATTTATCCAGACATTTTCTTCTCGCAGACGACTTTTAATAGAAAATTATTTGGGGATATAGCATTAGATTAAATCTTGAGAGATACTGCGGACACTCAAACATACCTCCCAACGTTTTGAGATGGGAATAAGGGACACCTATCAGCAAAAGCATGCAGGCATAGGACACACCCCTTGCCACGCCCCCTTAAAGGAGAATTGTACAAAAAAAAAAACAAGATTGGTTAAAACCCACAAGTGCGTTTTTACTACTACTATTCCTTTATATTGGCTCTTGGAATTTACAAATGCAGCAATTTAGAAATTGGATGGAAGCTTTAGCGCTGGAAAACACTTTTTGAGAGATAAAAAGTGCATTTTATATACAACTATATAGATCAGACCAAAATGAGGGACAAATGAGGAGGAATGATGGAGAGAGGGACATTGCTCCAAATCAGGGACAGTCCCTTGAAATCAGGGACAGTTGGGAGCTGTGACTCAAACATAACAACAGCAAGATAAAAAAGTTGGCTTTAGTAAAGCTGTTCTGACACATCAGATCCACAGGGAATTTTCAGGAAACGAGATCCTAAAGCAACCCCTGGAGTGGAAGAGATGCAGAGTGGCAGCAGGTGACAAGTAATGGCAAGCAACAGATACTGTTATGCGGAATGATCTCCTGCCCAATAAATAGTACCTGTATAGTTCCGACCGTTACGTCACATTGAGCAATTCAGGATATGGAAATAAGTTACCAGCGTATGTCAGAGGGTTATAAGGGGGGTAATGGTCTTTTATTGCGGGGATGGCTCAAATGGTCTTTTATTACTCCCACTGTAAATGTATTATTCTTATTGACACCAAAACCCAAGGGGAGGGTATTTTATTAAACTGACCATATTTTACCCCCACCGACCACTGACACAGGGGCCCTTTTTTCTATCGCTAACTACTGATGACAATTTTTTTTTTACTCCACGCATAGGCATTCTTTATTTTTTATTCCCACCGACCAACCAACATTTTTTTAACACCTGTAGCACTGTCCCCGTAGGGCTTGCTGAGTGTAGACTTCATAGGCCTCTCTCTGGTTACCTGCAGCTGGTTGTTAATGGTTCCCCCTTAGTTGCTGAGGGTTCCCACTTAGTTGCTAAGGGTTCCCATTTTGGTTGTTGACGGTTTCCCACCTTGTTGCTATGGGTCCCTGCTTGGTTGCTAGGGGTTCCCGCTTGTTTGATAGGGGTTCCAGCTTGGTTGCTAGGAATTCCCGCTTGTCCCACCCTTACTCCTATTTGCTCCTTACGCAATAACCAGTCCAGGGTATTTGTGTTTTTGTATTTTATTTTGGAACTTGAATGGGAGAAGGGATGAGTGGGATACTCCAACTGGAACTATTCACAAAGGATAAGGACAACTCTCACTTGACCTCACCGGATTGGTAGTAGAAGCAGGCACACTGATTTGACCATACAGCCACATGTATGGAAGGGTTTAGTCTTCTTGCTCTCACTAGCAGCAGACTTGATGCACTAAATTATCTTTAGGACACGCTCTAGCATCCCCTTTATTGACACCGGTCCACTGACCCTTCTAGCTGAAGGGGGCGGCGCTCACTCAACAGGCCCCAAAGACACAGATCTTTACTCACAGTAGGCAGAATCAGATCCTTCCTGGTGTCTCCCTTCTAGTCAGCTCTGCAGGACCTCTAGGTTCAGCCTCTCGCTCTCTCTGGGCCCCTGGGTCGACCACCCAGGGCTGCATGGCCTCCTCCGTGGAGGAGAGGGCAGCTGCCCCTCTCCTTCCTAGGCTCTGTTCCCCGGCTCAACTAACTCTGAGCACATGTACTCTGGCTTTTTATACAGTATCCCAACATGCAATGCGGTACTTTCTCTCTACCATATGCCAGGGCTGTAACAAAGCCTGTGCACTCACTTGTCAGGTCCCCTCCCACTGTCCAATATGCCTCCCTATTGGACCAGTAGAGGACAGTCAGAACAAGCTGACCTGCACCTGAGTACAATGAGCAGACATAACCAATAGATCCTGCTCCCTGGTAGGCAGAGAGCACTCTAAGTTTTACCTGACCATCTACCTGGTAAGCAGAAAGACCATAAACTATACTTTCTTCTAGCACCTACCTAGGAGTGTGCTACACGCCCATCAATGTAAGGGCATTTTTATTTCTACTGACTTCCAATGCTGGGAAATTTGTATACTCCTATTGACCATATTATGCCCCCCTCATTATGTCTTTCCTCCAAAGTGACCCTGCCACCTATATAAAAAAAAGGAAGCCCTGTGAAGAATATCTATATGTGGGGTTAATTTACTAAAGGCAAATAGTATGTGCACTTTGCAAAGTGCAGTTGCACTCTGCAAGAGCAGTTGCGCCAGAGTTTAGTAAATGAGGAGGATCCCTGCTGACTTCCATCATCCAATCATGTGCAAACAAAAATGTGTTATTTTTTTATTTTCCTTGCACGTGATATGGTATTCTTTGCAAATTTATTAAGCTCTGGAGCAACTGCCCTTGCAGAGTGCAACTGCACTTTGCAAAGTACACAGCAGTGGCGGCTGGTGCTCAATTGTCTTGGGGGGTGGCCCGCGACCTCCCCAGCCAGCCAGCCAGCAAGCCACCCCCCCCAAGCCAGCCAACAATTCACCCCTCAACCCCCTGGCACTCACTCGATCGATCATCGCTTCCCCCATCGCACGATCACCTCATCGCTTGCCCGTCCCCTGCCAGGCCCCCTGTCAGCCCCACACTTACCCCATCCAGGTCGCGGCTTTGACAGCTTCCCCCTCTTGCATCTCTTCCCGAGTCCCGGCGGTCGCTTCTCCTCCCGGCCAATTAGGATTTAGGACTCGCGGCCAATCGGGTCTTAGGACTTCCAGGACTGGGAGGAGAAACAGGAAGACATTAGCAAATATTAATTCGCTAATGTCACACAACTGGACGGGCTCCGAGCCCACCCTTTTTGAACCCAATTAGAGCCTGAGGCTCTAATCATGTGCTTTGAAAAAAAAGAAACCCCATTGAAATCCATGCGTCCGGCGCCCTGCATGTAGATTAGGGGCCGGGCGCATGGATTAGGGGGCAGCGCCCCTGCACCCTGCATGAGCAGCCGCCATTGGTGCACAGTCTATTTGCCTTTAGTAAATCAACCCCTGTGGATATGTGGACACTGTGCAGTCAGCGTTGTTTTGAATCAGTACATGTGGAGTTCACAAGTAGGTATAAATGGACACTTTATCAACACATTGTTTTGTGTGGACGAATCAACATTATGTTTTTTTTTTTTTTGGGACACTGGGGTTTAATTGTTTTCAATAGTAAAATGCATGGACGCATATTATTTTTACACTGGTATACTGACATTTGGTCATATTGATGTAATAGCACTGCACAAGGAGTAAGTATCAATAGTACACAGCCTCATTACAATATCAGCAACTCAACATCCTTTTTTTGGGATAGAATACCTTGGAATGCCCCTGTTCCTCTGCTTTTCAGGAACTGTGGACTGTCTAACACTTTCTAATATGAAAGTAAAAAGAAGTAGTTATCACCTGAGCTTTTACCACATCCTCATTTTTATCATATCCCACTGTGGAGTGCAGGATATACTGCTCCCATTGAGCTTGGGTGGATTTTTGCAGTCTTCTAATCAATTTACTTCATGGAGCTAGGAGACTGGAGGAGCTGCGAGTTGCCTTAATCTTTGCTGCCCAAAGCCTTTTAGGTTCCATTTTTTTTTTTGGCAAAGCTTAATTGAACAAGCTGAAGTTAGAAGCTGATTGGCTACCATGCACAGCTGCACCAGATTTTGCACTCTCCAGTTTTAGTAAATCAACCCCATTGTGTAGGGTGAAGCACTAAAGCAGGGGTGCCCAACCAGTGGCCCGGGGGCCACATGTGGCCCGGGGAGCCCTTTGATGTGGCCCGCGACCTCCTGCTTTGGGATGGCGGGTGGCAAAATCCAGTTTGTGGGTTGCCGACCCACCATCCCAGAGCATCAATGTTGTAAATGAAGCCGACGGTAGAGGAAGCAAGTGGCTGTGGAGCAGAGCCGCATAAGCCGATGCTTCCTGTATAGCGCCGGGCGGCTCCTGGCACAGGTGGAGTGATAACAAATGCATTCTGCCTGGGACAGCAACAGCCAGCAATACCTGAATGGATGACTGTTATCAAAGGTAAGTTTATTACTAAAATCACAGTGTATATATGGGCATATCTGTTCTGCAGTGGTTATTGGGCTGCTTTCAAACTGATCTGCAGGTGCAGTGCAGAACACCTGTTGGTTACCTGCACTGAGCCATAGACTTCTGTTATTATCTGGAGGTTTGGTGCACTTCAGAAAGTGTACCACCCCTGCAGGATATAATAGAAGTCTATTATATCCAATTAGACCCTCCGTTCACCTCTATTGAACCACAGATGTAAACGGACTTGTGGCCATTTACACCCACCTACCTCCAATCCAATCCGCAAAAAAAAAAAAAAGGAGGGGGATATCCATCCATTTCCATCTGGGAAGATCAGTTCGGAAGGCCCATAGAGTAGAGCGATACCTGTTATAGTGGTGTAGCGGGGTTTTCAATTCAAGGGAAGTGTCTGAGTGATAACCAGGCTCAGACACATTAAATTGATAGGATTCATGGACCATTTTTGTTCTCAGGGGTTAATGCTGGTGATGCGTTCCCTGTGGCCTGTGGGTGGCGCTGCCATTCTGGGCCAGGGTTGAACCGCGAGCGCAGTGCTGTTCCTTTTGTGTCCCCTCTTGGCAGCCGTACAGTTGGGCGGGGAACCTGATGTGCATGCCGGGAGAGGGTATAAAAGGGGCGGACATCTTCTGAGAAGGGGTCTTCGTTCGTCCACGCCCAGGCACCTTCAGCCTGGGTGTGTGTGTGGTTCGTCCACCAGCCTGGGTGTGTGTGGGAGTCATCTCCAGGTGCCCTAGGCCCAGAGGCCTTGTTCCGGTTCTACCTCAAGCACCTTTAGCCTGGGGTGAGGTACTACCTCACTGTTCCTGTTCGCCTGGGCATGGAGGCCCAGGAGTTGCAGTAACGGCCTGGAGCCCAGCAGCCTTCGGCAGTGGCAGTGACCTTATCCACAAGGTCTGTGGCAGAGACCAACCTCATGGTCTGTGGCAGAGACCATGCGCCAAAACTGTTTGAGAATCTGAACAGTCCTAAGAGTTTGAGCTACGTTTGTGCCTGGACCTCCTCCACACCTTAAAGCTGTCCTGTGTCTTTACTCCAACCTTTCTTCTATGCAAGACACTATGGGGTTGATTTACTAAAGGAAAATCCACTTTGCACTTGACAGTGCACATGGAAGTGCAGTCGCTGTAGATCGCTGTAAATCTGAGGGGAAGCTCTGAAATTAGGGGAAGCTCTGCTGATTTTATCATCTAATCATGTGCAAGCAAAAATGCTGTTTTTTATTTTCCTTGCATGTCCCCCTCAGATCTACAGCATCTGCACTTCCATGTGCACTTTCAGTGCACTTTCAAGTGCAGAGTGGATTTTCCTTTAGTAAATCAACCCCTGCAAGTGAAAAATAAATATTGAGTTGGACTTTCAGCTGGTGTGGACATTTATGTTCCTGGGGAAGTCAAGGACTTGCATCTACACACTGTAGAGGTGAGAATCATTCTCAGGAGGACTTTATGCTCTGGCTGCAGACAAGGCCCAAAAACAACACCGCCTAACCTCTTAACACAGGAGGGTACGGGCTTGTGGTGTGGTGTGCCCCTTTTTCCTGAGAGGAGCCGAAGCAGACAAGGAGAAGGGGGGGTGTGCGCTACAGTGGTTTTACACTTTAATGCATTTTTTTGCACATTCAAAAACATTGGTTTTCTGTAACATTTATTTGCATTGTTATTGTGGTGATTTCATGTCAGTGTAACATATGCACTGTGGGAGTTTTTGATCTCACAATTCTTTTTATATTAATTCATTTTTTTGTAGTGTTGCACGCTGTGGTTTTATTATTAATATATCTTGTAGCAGGATATATAGTGTTAGCTGCAATTAGGGAGCACCTTTCCACCTAAGCACGGATTTTTCATTATTTACATATATATATACACTTACTTTTGGGGGTTGTTTTACTAAAGCCGGAGAGTGCAAAATCTGGAAAGCAATCAGCTTCCAGTTTGTTTGTTTTTGGTCAAAGCTTAACCACTTCAGCCCTGGAATATTTGCCCCCTTAATGACCAGGCCATTTTTTGCGATACAGCACTGCGTCGCTTTAACTGACAATTGCGCGGTCGTATACCCAAACAAAACTGACGTCCTTTTTTTCCCACAAATAGAGCTTTCTTTTGGTGGTACTTGATCACCTCTGCGGTTTTTATTTTTTGCGCTATAAACAAAAAAAGCGCCAATTTTGAAAAGAAAACAATATTTTTTACTTTTTTCTATATAAAATATCCAAAAATAAAAAATAAAAAAAATCCTTCCTCAGTTTAGGCCGATATGTATTCGTCTACATATTTTTGGTAACAAAAAAAAATCGCAATAAGTGTATATTGATTGGTTTGCGCAAAAGTTATAGCGTCTACAAAATGGGGGATAGATTTATGGCATTTTTATTATTATTATTATTATTTTTTACTAGTAATGGTGGCGATCTGCAATTTTTATTGGGACTACAACGTTGCGGCCAACAGATTGGACACTTTTGACACTTTTTTGGGACCATTGACATTTATACAGCGATCAGAGCTATAAAAAGGGACTGATTACTGTATAAATGTCACTGGCAGGGAAGGGGTTAACACTAGGGGGCGATCAAGGGGTTAACTGTGTGTCCTAGGGAGTGTTTCTAACTGTGGAGTGTCACTTTAGTTGGAGCTTACACAGGCTTCATACCTCTCTCTGTGCCCCTTGTGATAGCACTGAACAAAAACACAGCACTGTCATGTGGAGTCAGGCCTCGTACACACGACCGATTTTCTCGGCAAGAACCAGCAAGAAACTTGCTGGCAGAGAGGTCTTGCCGAGTAAATCGGTCGTGTGTACGCTGCTAGCGTGTTTCTCGTCGAGAAAACCGACAAGAAACCTCGACGAGAAAATAGAGAACCTGCTCTCTATTTTCTCGTCGAGATTCTCCTCGGCGTGTTTCTCGACGAGAAAAGTGAGTGTGTGTACACTTACCTGTCCGCCCGGAAGCCCGCGCATGTTCGAAATGAATTTGACGCATGCGCGGTAGCTTCCTAGGCATACGTAGGGTGTACCAAGATGGCGGCGACGGCATCGAATGTGACGAGCGCATGCTCGACGTAGTCGATGACGTCACCGCGTACACTCCTTTCAAAGAACCGCGGGTTCTTTGAAACGAGCGTGTGTACACTCGGCCGGGACAAGTTTCTTGTCCAAGAATCTCGTCGAAAAAAACGACATGTTTTTCTCAACGAGAATCTCGGCCGTGTGTACGAGGCCTGAGTCATGTTACTCTTTACAAGAAAGTACTAGGTATTATATTCACCCCCAGCAAGCTAAGCATGTGCTGCTGGGGAGGTAGGCACTAAAGCTCTGCATGGAAAAAGCATAGATTTGCTTAAAATTATATATTGATCCTCATGTATAAGAAGATATGATGTTTCATTTTTTTTTTTTTATTCAAAATATAACCATATGTTTATTAATTCTAATATATAAAGAAATTTTGCTTATTTAAACTTAACTTGAGCTCAATATATAGCCATCTCAATTAAAAGCTTTTCATATACATGGTAAAATCAGCATATTTGTTTTGCTAGAAAATTAAAACAGTATATATTTTCTGAAAGCAGAGGCCCTGGAGAATAAAATGGTGGCTGGTGCAATTTTTATGTTGATATTTGCGCATCCGTTTATCAAACATAAATTTTTTAGGAGAAAATACACAAACACAATATAATACCCAATTTTTGGGTAAAATATAAAAGGTGTTATTGCATCAAGTAAATCAATACCAAACATGTCAAGATTTAAAATTGCGTACGCCTTTTGAAATGGCAACAATTTATGGTACCCAAAATTGTTCATAGGCATCACTTTAAAAGCCTTACAGGTTACCAATTTAGAGTTAAATGTATACTCACGCACTAGAATTATAGCTCTTACCCTAATGTTTGTGACGCTACCTCACATAAGTGATACAGTTTACATGTCAAACCTACATGCACGTTTGCATTAGCACGTGAGTATGGGGGGACAGGTTGTTATTATTTTATTTAAATGTATTTTTTTTTACTTTTTTCATTTAACTTGTGTCTTTTTTTCAACCTGACTAACTATACTACTGTATACTTTACTGCAAAGAGGGGGGTAGGTGCTGAAGCGGGCCTACAGAGTAAGATTTCCCACATCCATGCAGACGCTGCTGCTCAGACGCTGCCGTCCACTGCCTCCCTGATCCTGCTCCAGGAAGTGCAGGGCAGAATCTTCCGTCACAGTGGATCACTCTCAGGACCCCACTACAGAGAGACTGTCCTTCTGAATATATGCACCTCTTCAGGTGCAGGAAAGCCCAGTGGACCACAAAAAGCCTTCTCCTGCACACCTCACAGTGTCCCGTGCCCTTTGTTGGGGTCTCGTTTCCTTGGGGGTGTTCCCATGTCCGGGTGGTACCTGGTCGCCGGACCGGGGTGGGGCGCAGTCTGTGAAGCAAAGGCACCCGTTTGTTGTTTTTAAATGGATGCAGCAATATGACTCTCAAGCAATCGCATATAACTACTGCTGACACAATCATTTCCCTGAAGAAGAAAAATCTTTTCGAAACACGTTGGTTTCATCATTCCATGTTTTCATTTAATGGTGTCTTTGATTGTCAGAATTGTATATTGCATGGTCACATGTTTGCATCCTCCTTGTCAACATTGCTTTATGTTATGTAGATCTCATCCATCTATTATCCCACATTTGTTTAAATAAACAACCCCCTTTTTCTACTCAATCTTCTACCAGTGGCGGTGCGTCCATAGAGGGCGCCGGAGCGCCGCCCCCTCTCGCTCCCGCACTGCCACTGAAAGACAATACACAGATTCATGCATTGCATGAATCTATGTATTGTCACCGCTGCCGCGCTGCCCACTATTCATATGGCCGGCCTCCTGGTGAGCGCCGGCCATATGAATTAGAGCGGCGGCCGGTGGTGGGTGTGACTTGGAAGTGTCTATCAGAGCCAGCGGCTCTGATAGGCTTTCCGAATACAGCTCTCAGGCTGTATTCGGCTTCCAAAAACTCCTCCCAGGTACGCACGGGGGTGCGTTCCTTGGAGAAGACTGTGGAGGTTTCAGCCAATCAGGTTCACCGGATCTGGTTACCGGTAACCTGATTGGCTGAAGCGACATCGAGGGCGGGAGAACACATCGAGGACGGCGCGGACCGAGGAAGGTAAGTGCAGGGCTGGGGGGGGGGAACTGGCTGTATATGGGGGACACACTGGCTGAATATGGGGGGAACTGGCTTTATATGGGGGACAAACTGGCTGAATTTGGGGGGAACTGGCTGTATATGGGGGACAAACTGGCTGAATATGGGGGGAACTGGCTGTATATGGGGGACAAACTGGCTGAATATGGGGGGAACTGGCTGTATATGGGGGACAAACTGGCTGAATTTGGGGGGAACTGGCTGTATATGGGGGACAAACTGGCTGAATATGGGGGGAACTGGCTGTATATGGGGGACAAACTGGCTGCATTTGGGGAGAACTGGCTGTATATGGGGGACAAACTGGCTGAATATGGGGGGAATTGGCTGTATATGGGGGACAAACTGGCTGAATATGGGGGGAACTGGCTGAATATGGGGGACAAACTGGCTGAATATGGGGGGAACTGGCTGTATATGGGGGACAAACTGGCTGAATATGGGGGGAACTGGCTGTATATGGGGGACAAACTGGCTGCATTTGGGGGGAACTGGCTGTATATGGGGGACAAACTGGCTGAATATGGGGGGAACTGGCTTCATATGGGGGACAAACTGGCTGAATATGGGGGGAACTGGCTGTATATCGGGGACAAACTGGCTGAATATGGGGGGAACTGGCTGTATATGGGGGACAAACTGGCTGCATTTGGGGGGAACTGGCTGTATATGGGGGACAAACTGGCTGAATATGGAGGGAACTGGCTGTATATGGGGGACAAACTGGCTGAATATGGGGGGAACTGGCTGTATATGGGGGACAAACTGGCTGAATATGGGGGGAACTGGCTGTATATGGGGGACAAACTGGCTGCATTTGGGGGGAACTGGCTTTATATGGGGGACAAACTGGCTGCATTTGGGGGGAACTGGCTGTATATGGGGGACAAACTGTCTGAATATGGGGGCACACTGGCTGTATATGGGGGCACACTGGCTATATATGGGGACAAACTGGCTGTATATGGGGGCACACTGGCTGTATATGGGGGGCACAATGGTTATATATATATATATGGGGGCACACTGGCTGTATATGGGGAAAAACTGGCTGTATATGGGGGGCACACTGGCTGTATATATGGGGGCACACTGGTTATATATATATGGGGGCACACTGGTTATATATATATGGGGGCACACTGGCTGTATATGGGGACAAACTGGCTGTATATGGGGGGCACACTGGCTGTATATATGGGGGCACACTGGTTATATATATATGGGGGCACACTGGCTGTATATGGGGACAAACTGGCTGTATATGGAAACAAACTGGCTGCATTTGAGGGGGCAAACTGGTGGCGTTTGGGCACAGTGGCTGCGTTTAATGGGCACAGTGGCAGCAATTGATTTTTTTTTTTCAGTTTGTTTGCGCCCCCCCAAAAATTTTGAGCACCAGCCACCACTGTCTTCTACGCATTTATTATCAGAGTATTTCCCTTAAAAGTCCCGCAAGAGGAACCCCTTCCTGCCCATACCATACTATACTATACTATACTATCGTAATTGCTATCACAAGGGGTGACCAAGACCCCACGTGATATCTTTTGACAGTGAAAGGTACTCTTTATAGATAAATCAAGGGACCCCCTGATGTCGCCCCAGCCTTTCAAGGCAATTGAACACAGATCCATTTGATCAGATGCTTCACTGGCTGTAACAGCCAAGGAAAGAGAGCTAAAAATCTGGACATGACCAAATTTTCATTGATGTCCTTTGATGACGCCCTAGAGGAGGGGCGAAACGCGTTGACGTTCTTTTGGTTTCACTAACCATTGACGCAACTTCTGCAACGTCAGCGGCGGACCTGTAAATTTTACACTGATGCCTGTTCATTCAGCTATCTTGTAAGTGGCGCCCTAATTGCACAATTGATGCAGTTTTAGCAGTATCTCACTATTCGTTTTTTCTCTGTCTCCCATCTCTCTGAGCATGTTCAATCGACTCTGATATGTCTGCAAGAACATCTTTAAGGAGAGGCTTCTGAGAATCAATTCCCCATATACCAGATCATATAGATCACAGTATTTTTGACCCCAGACTGCAAAGCTGAGGGTGCATACATTTTGGTGAGTGGGGTTACAAGATGGGAGTGTGGCAGATGACACCTGCAACAATTTTTGGAGTACTTATGCACTTTAATTTTGGAGCACCCAGCACTTTAATATAGACTGTGTTTATTCATCCATTTGTATACACCAATGTTTTTTGATTATCACTGCAAGTGTTCATTGATATGTTTCCACGTTATGATTGGTTTTTGTGGGTTTTGCATTAACATCCTGCAAGCGCTGTTTATATATCTATTTCAGTTTTTGAGGTTTTAGCACCTTTGTGACAGCTGCTGTCGTTTTTCTTTATTTAATCATTGCTACACCTTTTTCAGCACCTTATCACCTTAGCGTGACTTTGAATCACAGAGAAATGGAGAAATGGATGTTCCTCAGTCCCCTCTGTGGGCAGCCAACCCAACCACTTACAGGAGGGAGGGAGGCTTTGCAGTGCAATAAAAGTGATCGGGTGGCTGTAAAGCTGCCCCAATCACTTTTACAAGAAAGCCGATTGTTGGCTGAAAAAACAGTACTGTATATACAGTACCATACCCTGGATGGCAAGTGGTTAAAAATATTAGTCTCTGGTTCTTCAGGTAAAATTTTGTTTCTGAATATCTAGTTTGGATTTGTGGAATACAAAGCCTCTATTGTAAACCCAAACCATTACTTTTTTCAGCTTACTTGTTTGGAGTAGTGTGCTTTAAATTAGTATAAGTTGTCAGGGATTTTTTTTAACGCAAAATATTATTAGAGTGAGAACTAATCATTGCTTAAATGTTCCCTTTTATGACAGAGGTCACACTTACTAGGTTAAAAATTCAAAAAACTCCCTATAGCTGTCTCGCTGAGTCACACAACTTCTGCTTTTTTTGAAATCTAGAAATTAAAGCAGACATTCACCCATTAAAATAATTTTTTTCTCTGATTTCCTTCCCCCACTTTTTACTCAAAAGCAGAACATTTTATCAATTTTGTAAAAGTTTGTTAACTTATTTTTTGTGCTCTGTAGCTCAGTGGGGGAACCCCCACTGGCTCCTGGGATGTCCACATTACAGGTGGCAGTGTTTCACCGAAGGACAAATGCGCTATAAGATCAGTGCATACGCCAATGTGGCATCATGTGCATGCATACAAATAAGCCAGGTCTCTGATACATGAAACCAGTGGAATATGTGCACATGTGTGAGAATCCACTGAGCATGTGCATGGATGCTGCAGGTCTCTGCTAGGCAGAAACTTGCACCACATATTCTTTCGCATTCTTTCGCAGCGGATGTTTCAAAAGGGTGGCACAAAAGAGGAGCATCGGGAGAGGATTATCACCAGGGTTTCTTCATCTATCTATCTATCTATCTATCTATCTATCTATCTATCTATCACGGACAAGGATGTTTTCTGTGTGCAAAATCTAAATTTTACCCCCCCCCTCCTGTGACTCTTTCAGTCAATATTTAAATAGCATTGACAATTTGTAAACAATACCCATAAGGGTCCTTTCACACAGGGCGGATCCGTGCAGATCCGCCCCGTGAAGCTCCGCTTGCTCAGCGGGGATCGCTCCGTTGATCCCCGCTGAGCCGACGGATGACTGGGCGGTCCCCGCACACTGTGCAGGGACCGCCCTGTCAGAGCGCCGCTCTCCCCTATGGGGAATCGGATGACGACGGACCGTAGAGTCCGTTGTCATCCGATCCGCTCCGCCGACGGAGGGAAAAATAGGGTTTTCCTCCGTCACACTTTGGCGGAGCGGAGCGGATGTCAGCGGACATGTCTCCGCTGACATCCGTGCCTCCATAGGGGTACATGGAGGATCCGTTTTAGGTCCGCCTAAAAAACTGACAGGCGGACCTGAACGGACCTCCGTGTGAAAGAGCCCTAAGGGTAATCTGCATGCCCCATGGTGAATGGTGGTTATAACAAGATTATGTGTAACAGCAGGAGTGGCTTAAAGGGGGATGATTAAACAGAACCTGTGCCTATTCACTCTGTTCAGAGACATTGATTGGAGGTAACTGTGTATGTGGTGCCTAACGTAAAATTCCCCCTTTCACATCATCACATCAGGGTACCCCCTTTACAATAGAGTCCCTCCTTCACATCATAGTCCTTTCTTTACATCAGAAGCAATCAGGATATATGCCAATTATGTCCAGCAACTTGTAATGCTAATAAAATGATGTTCCCCCAGCTGGACTGGCATTAGAATCCTTTCATTGTCTTATGTGTAGATTCCTCACTACAGAGGGGAATGGGAGTCAAAGAAGAGCTGGATAGAGGCAGACCCCAGATGAGTTCATTCTGTTACAGAAGTTCAATCCTTCTGAAATCCGGGGGGCTGTATCTGGAGTGGGCCACCAATGCGCAAGTCATGCAGCTTTATTGGTCACTAAGATGCCGGTGGCTGGGCAGCTGCTAGTGTTCGAGCAACCAATGATAGGGAATGGGGGAGCCTTGCACTGGAGATTGTTGGAGGGAGACCCAGAAACTACAGGCAGCCCCTGCTGACCTTAATTCCTTTGGGACCCCTTTCCCCTTGGAGAACTTTTTGTACAGTATGCACTGCACATATTGATAATACGGCCCTGATTAAAGGTGAAATAAACAGCACAGGCCAGGGCATCATACTGCTGGATCCCTTTCCTCCATTAGCCTTTGATGAACAAGTGGGCAGGAGGACAGGGGAGAAGGATTATGATTTGCCACAGCCATACTGTCAGGTCACCTGAGTTGCCAGATGACAGGTGCACATCGTAGGTCAGGAGTGCACCACTAGGTTGTGAACCCTATGGCTGACTGCTGCAGATGGACCACTGGGTGGTTAAGGAAGGCCGATCCACTGGAGCACAGCAGGGATCCCACAGGGAGCTAGAGCCCAAGATTCCCCAGGGCACGGAGTCTAAGATCCAGCAGGTGTTCACCAGAGCCTCTAGTGGTGAGGATGGCCTAAGCTGCAGCTGGATCCAGGTCGCGGCCCCCAGAGTCCCCTAGCTCACGCTCCGTAGGGTATAGTGGATAGAGGGGAAGCAGCAGCTCAGGATACAAGAGATAGTGAGGAGAAAAGCCAAGGTCAGGGCAACAAGCAGACAAGGATAAACAAAGGACAAGCCAAAGGTCAAGGTCACAAGCAGACAGGGATAGTCGAGAATAAGCCAATATCGTTAACACAGAGACAGACGTAGCACACGGCAAGCAGCAACCCAAACACACAATGCTTAACAAACAACGTTGATCAGCAAGGCAGACTTGCAGTGCACAGGTTAATATAGAGTTCTCTGATAGGGCCTGGGGTGGAGACATTCTGGGAGGAGAGATTATAAAAGCAGCCAGGTGAGAGTGTCTGGCCTCTAAGGTGAACACATGGAGAGAAAGGTAAGCTGACAGACAACCATTACTGCATATCCATGACACATACTTTATCCTCACCCACCAGACTCACTGGAAAAGAGAGCCTGTGGAGAAGAAGGAGAGTGTTTTAAGTGGGTTCCAAAACTTGTGTTCTGTTGTAATATTACATCATTAGTTCTGCACCTTTTTAGTAGGAAATGTATAAATAGTGGGAGGAGAGTACATTTCAGTGAGTGCTTCAAAGACAGCTACAGAGATGTGGGGTGACTATGTTCTGCGGTCCCTTCGTGGATTTCCCTGTTATGGGCAATCTAATACCTTCATGAAACCCTGGAAAAGTGGGTACAACAGACTTTGCAAATGCCACACCATAACATGGTGGATTCTTGAATTGTTAAGAAAATTTTGAAGCACTTGGTTTGCACCTTACTATTCTGGTACTATTCTGGTAGGGTTTTATTACCTGATTAAAAGTGAAGAACTTGGCTTTTGGGTGGATATATTGTTATTGGATACAGTTACAATATGTAAAACGGGCAATTCATTTGGATGGGCTGCAGTCTCATAATATATTGGACTAGCAATACTGACAGGGTCTTGAGTAACCTGTACTAGCGTGAACCTGGTCAGGCCAGGAGTGGTGATGGCTAGCTGGAAAAAGGTCTGCCCTCCTGGTGGAGAGGTGACCCCTCTAGTTATGACACATGCCAGCTGACTTGATCCCCCATTTCGGATGGGCCACTAGTGTACAGACCGATCATTGAGGCTCTGGTATGGAACCACAAAAATGCAAGTAAGTAGCTCCCAGCAGCAGTGATCGGTCAAAGCTTCAGTGGACATTTTGGGGTATCAAAATCCACCATCTGTACACATCAGAGTAGACAGTGGAGGTCTAGGTACTGGGATCTGGCTTAACAACCCGCAGTTGTAGCATGCTAACACGGAGCCTGCTGGAGTTTTCCACCTGTCTGAAAGTGCACTAGACACCAGGTAGATCCCCAGGACACAAACTGGAAGAAAGGTGCTGACTAGTGTGAGGGGGTTAGCTCGGCAGCGGGTGTGTGTGACCCCCGAGATGGGCTCCCCACACAAAAACAGGCCCAGCAAACGGTGGTTGTGGTTTTCAAAATCATAAAGGTGCGGTTTATTTTCTATTTACAGTGACAAAACACAGCAAAGCAAAAGAAACATAAACAAAATAAATCCTGGTCAACTTGACCTCTGACTAAACATACAGGTTTCCTAACTAACAACTGGGATCAGCCTAGTGCTGTCCTAGTCCCTAAGTCCCTGGTTTTAAATGTCCAAGCAAATAGCCACACAGGCTTTGTCTCACCGCACAGGGGTTCACTCTCCCTAGACAGTCCACACAGGTCTGGTTCCAGGCATGAGCTAACATCTAATGAAGCTGGGAGTTCTTATAGAGGCCTAAATGAGCTGACAAGCTTCAGCTGGTCTCATCAACTCCCTGTCTGTACGACGCCCCACACTCTCCCTAGAGGTATGAGTCATCCATGAGCCCACTAGCCTTATACAACTCTCCACCTAGTTGTATAAGTCGGCGTAAAGCCTGAATCTGGGCGAAATATATCTACCCCCCTGGATGCAACCAGGTGACTTTACCTTCCTGCTGTCACATACCCCCCCTCTTGTTTTAACCTCGGGGTTGGAAGACCAGCAATCAGGCATTCATGTACTCGAGACAAAGCATCCACATTCCCCATTTGAACGCCAGGGCGATGCTTTACTGTGAAGTTGAATTCCTGGAGGGCCAGGAACCACCTATTCACTCTTCTATTTGTTTCTTTGTTTTGAGCCATCCACTTTAACGGAGCGTGATCCGTAACCATGTCAAAGTGCCTACCTAGCAGGTAGTACCGAAGGGAATCTAGAGCCCACTTCACCGCTAAACACTCCTTTTCAACGGTGGCGTAATTTACCTCATGGGACTTCAACTTCCTGCTGAGGTAAATGACTGGGTGCTCTTCCCCGTTCCAGACCTGGGACAATACTGCTCCTAACCCCACATCTGACGCATCACTTTGTACGACAAAGTCTTTAGAGAAGTCGGGTGAGTACAACACTGGCTGGCTACATAAGGCTTGTTTCAAGAATTGGAATGCTGCCTCAGCCTCGGGGGTCCATTTAATCATGACCGACCCTTTCCCCTTCGTCAGGTTGGTTAGGGGCACAGCCTTAGAAGCAAAGTGGGGAATGAATCGCCGATAATACCCAGCGATTCCCAGAAAGGCTCGTACCTGCTTCTTGCTGTTGGGACGTGGCCAACTCTGGATGGCCTCGACTTTGTTGAGTTGGGGTTTTATTACTCCCCTCCCAATGGTGTACCCAAGATATTTGGCCTCCTCCTGCCCAATGGTACACTTCTTGGGGTTAGCCGTAAACCCCGCTTCCCGAACAGAGTCCAGGACTGCTTGCACTTTTGGCAGATGTGAGGCCCAATCTGTGCTATGGACAATTATGTCATCCAGGTAAGCCGCAGCATACTTCCGATGGGGCCTCAGCATCTGGTCCATTTTCCGCTGGAATGTGGCCGGCGCATTCTGTAACCCGAACGGCATTCTTTTATATTGGAACGCCCCGTCTGGGGTTACAAATGCGGTTTTCTCTTTGGCCGACTTGGCCAGGGGGATTTGCCAATACCCTTTTGTGAGGTCAAGAGTCGTCATGTATCGGGCTGTTCCCAGCCGGTCGATCAACTCATCTATACGTGGCATGGGGTAGGTGTCAAATTTTGTAACTTTGTTCAACTGTCGAAAATCGTTACAAGATCGCCAGCTCCCATCCGGTTTAGGCACCAACACAATGGGACTAGACCAATCACTTTGGGACTCCTCTATCACCCCTAAGTTCAGTATTTTCTGTACTTCCTCCCGTATTGCCTCCCGTCGGGCCTCTGGGATCCGATAGGGTTTTAACTTCACCCTTTCACCGGGCGGGGTAATGATGTCATGCTCTACCCCAGATGTTTGTCCCGGCAGCTCAGAGAATACCTCCTTGTTGCGAAGCACAAACTCCTTAACCTCCTGTTGTTGGGGTTGTGACAAGGTGGCTGCTATTCCAACCTCCGGAATCACGCAACCAGTTTGAGCTGGTGACCAAGTGTCTGCGACTAGGGACTCTCTATCCCTCCAGGCTTTCAACAGATTAACGTGATAGATCTGTTCGGGCTTTCGCCTTCCTGGTTGTCTGACCTTGTAATTCACTTCGCTCACTTTTTCCATTATCTCGTAGGGGCCTTGCCATTTGGCAAGGAATTTACTTTCAACCGTAGGGACAAGTACCAGTATCCTATCCCCCGGGGAAAAGGTACGGGTCTTGGCTCCACGGTTGTACACTCTCTGCTGTGCTAACTGCGCTTGGGCCAAATGTTCCTTCACGATGGGCATTACCTGTGCAATTCGGTCTTGCATCAGGGCGACATGCTCAATCACACTCCTGTGGGGAGAACTCTCACTTTCCCAAGTTTCCTTGGCAATATCCAACAGCCCTCTTGGGTGTCTCCCATACAGTAACTCAAAGGGGGAGAATCCCGTAGAGGATTGGGGCACCTCCCTAATAGCAAACATCAGATAAGGAAGTAGACAGTCCCAATCCTTTCCATCTCTATCCACCACTTTCTTCAACATTTGTTTTAGGGTTTTGTTGAACCTTTCAACCAGCCCATCGGTTTGGGGGTGATACACAGATGTACGTAATTGCGTCACTTTGAACAATTTACACAGCTCCTTCATAACCCGGGACATAAAGGGTGTACCTTGGTCCGTAAGCAGTTCTTTACAAATACCCACCCGGCTAAACACAAGAGATAGCTCTTTGGCTATGGTTTTGGCCGAGGTATTTCGGAGAGGGATCGCTTCTGGATAACGGGTGGCATAGTCCATTATAACTAATATGTACTGGTGCCCCCTAGCGGACTTGATTATAGGACCTACCAAATCCATGGCGATCCTCTCAAACGGGACCTCAATGATGGGTAGAGGGACCAGCGGGCTACGGAAATGTGGCATCGGGGCCGACCTCTGACACACAGGGCAGGAGGAACAATAATTTTCTATGTCCTTCATCACCCCCGGCCAATAGAATCTCTGTAATACCCTCTCTCGGGTTTTCTCTGTCCCCAGATGACCTCCAAGAATGTGCCCATGGGCCAACTCCAACACCAACTTCCTGTAAGGTTTGGGCACCACAAGCTGCTCAACGGTTTCTTCTGCCCTTTTTGCCACCCGATACAGTAGGTCCTTCTCTACGCTGAAGTATGGGTAAGTGCAGGTATTATCTGGGTTCACTAACTCGCCATCTATTTTCACTACGTTTTCCCGTGCCTTTATTAGGGCGGGGTCTTTCAACTGTTCTGTGGCAAAGTTTTCCCTGTGAACCTCAAGATCAGAAAACTCCACAGACGGTAGGTTTTCATCTGAGGAGGTGGGCTCCTCTCCAGTTTCTTGAGTCTCCCCTGCCAATACTGATAAGGGAAATTCTGGAGAGTCCTCACCACTCTCAGGGGAGTTCTGGCTATCACATTCCTGGTACATAGGGGCACCAGTGGGGGGCTCAGGATCATCCCACAGTTCCCAGAACTTCGGAAAATCCCTTCCCACAATGGCGTCATGCGGTAACTGAGATACTAAGCCCACTGGATGAGAGAGGGTACCTTTGGGGGTCTCGAAACACACTGTAGTCACTGGATACTCTCGGGTGTCCCCATGCACACAAATAACAGCTACCTTGCTATTCCCAGAGACCTCTGTTTTAACTAACTCAGCCTTTATCAGGGTCACAAGGCTACCTGAATCCAGAAATACCACAACATTTCTACCATTAACACACATTTTGCATAAATGTTTCTCAGTTCCTCGAATGGCAGTGCATGCGACTGTCGCACACAGCGACTGACGTCTGCCCGTCAGAAAGTCACACTGCATGGGTTCCTCCACAACCGGGCAATTGGCTGCAATATGTCCCGCTTGCCGGCAGCGGTAGCAAACGATCCTTCTTGCGGCCTCTTGAGCCGCTGATTTCCCAGGCTGTTCTCGCCAAACTTGGGGTAGAGCTCCCACCCTCTCACTCTCTCCACCCTCACCCCTTGGAATCCTCTTATCCGCCCCTGGGGATGGTCTGGTCTTAGGGTGGAAAGTCCGAGTGTCTCTGGAAGAGGCCGTCAGGTTCTCTGTAGCCAAGTATTTCTCCACACGATCCACAAGACCATCGGCCGTCTCTGGGTCTCCATGGCTTACCCACTTTTGGATGGCAGTAGGAAGAGCTCTCAAAAACCGATCCATTACAACACGTTCCACAATCTTTGGTGCGGACAAAGTCTCTGGCTGTAGCCACTTTCTGCTCAGGTGAATGAGATCATACATTTGAGACCTGGGGGGTTTTCCAAGCTGGAAAGTCCAGTTATGCACACGCTGAGCCCGGACAGCCTGGGTGACACCCAGCCTTGCCAATATTTCAGCTTTTAGCATCGCATAGTCTTTTGCTTGGTTAGGCTCTAGGTCATAGTAAGCTTTCTGCGATTCACCAGTTAACAGAGGAGCCACCAGTCCAGCCCACTGCTCCTCAGGCCACTTTTCTCTTTCAGCGGTCCTTTCAAATGTGGTCAAAAATACCTCTGGATCATCCTCTCCAGTCATTTTTGTCAATAAACGACTCACCCCAAAGGACGCGGTATTAGTGGGACGGCTTTCCTCACTGGTCTGCGGACGTTGCTGCATTGCTGCTTCCATCTGTTGTTGTAGTCTCTGCTCTTGCTTCTGTAACAGGTCTATGAAGCGGGCCTCAGATTGCTGCTGGGCTTGTTGCTGAGCCTCCAGACTCTGTTGCAAAGTTGCGTTTGTCTGCTGCTGGGCTGCAAGGCTCTGTTGATGAGCTTGCTGCTGGGCTGCAAGGCTCTGTTGATGAGCTTGCTGCTGGGCTGCGAAGTTCTGTTGTTGAGCTGCAAGGCTCTTTTGCAAACCTGCATTTGTCTGCTGTTGATTGGCATTTGCTAGAGCCAGCTGCTTCAGTATCTCCTCCATGCTGGCTTAAAAAAAAACTGCCCGCATTCTCCACCAACTGTGAGGGGGTTAGCTCGGCAGCGGGTGTGGGTGACCCCCGAGATGGGCTCCCCACACAAAAACAGGCCCAGCAAACGGTGGTTGTGGTTTTCAAAATCATAAAGGTGCGGTTTATTTTCTATTTACAGTGACAAAACACAGCAAAGCAAAAGAAACATAAACAAAATAAATCCTGGTCAACTTGACCTCTGACTAAACATACAGGTTTCCTAACTAACAACTGGGATCAGCCTAGTGCTGTCCTAGTCCCTAAGTCCCTGGTTTTAAATGTCCAAGCAAATAGCCACACAGGCTTTGTCTCACCGCACAGGGGTTCACTCTCCCTAGACAGTCCACACAGGTCTGGTTCCAGGCATGAGCTAACATCTAATGAAGCTGGGAGTTCTTATAGAGGCCTAAATGAGCTGACAAGCTTCAGCTGGTCTCATCAACTCCCTGTCTGTACGACGCCCCACACTCTCCCTAGAGGTATGAGTCATCCATGAGCCCACTAGCCTTATACAACTCTCCACCTAGTTGTATAAGTCGGCGTAAAGCCTGAATCTGGGCGAAATATATCTACCCCCCTGGATGCAACCAGGTGACTTTACCTTCCTGCTGTCACACTAGAGAGGGGAGGCCCAAGGGATTGGGGCTTGCCTCTCACCTGACCCCCCAGAGACATCCCAGCAGCACAGAAACAAAGCAGAGAAACGGTGCAGCTCATGCCTCTCATCTGCCTTCATCCAGCCACAGACATTGTAGCCTACTCTTCATCAATCTCACTCTTCACCCATCTCCAGCTTGTTGCAAATGTGAACTGTCCTCTGATGGCAACTGTTGCGGTTGCCATCAGAGGACAGATCACATTTGTGAGGACATTGGTGAGGCATTGGTGTAATGGTGTGATTGTTGGCCTTTGGCCACTCTTAAGTGTATTGAACTTGTTGCTTTAATGGGGAATACTGTCTAAAGGGGGCTGCATTGCCCTTTCTTTTGCGTGTGAATTACACATATACTGACTTGAAGGGTGAACACTTCAATGTTAATTATAATAAACAAAGAAAGAAAATATTCACAAAGCAACATACTTTTTCTTAAAAAGATAATAAATTAAACTAAAATCGACCCTCCCCTCCCTTCCCGAATAGAAATAAAAACAGACTTGTATGCTGAATTCCCCCATATGATAACTTCAACTGCTTCCTGGCAAACTCAGTAATACCTAACATCCATGGGTGACGGCAGCAGTAATTAAAGGGCAGCCCATCTTTTTGCATCGAGTGAGGGTAATCACAACCTATAGATTTTATTATCTTTCTACAAACTATATAAACAAATACTGTATTACATTGAATACATTCACTTATGCTAGATAGACACATTTAAGCAAGGAAATACAAGTACTAGAGTTAGCTTCTTTTGTTGAGGATAAGGGAAAGACTATCATGTTTAAATGTAGGTTAACATGTATTAGACACAGTGCCACAAATTATAAAAAGAATCCCTTATCTGGAAGGCTCTTGGTTCCAAGAGTTCTGGTTAACAGATCCCATACCTGTCTTAAAATTATTAGCTGACTTTCTGTTCTTTACTTGTAACTGGAGATAGAAATCCTCTTTATATAGCGGTTCCAAAATTTCTGTTTCCTGTACTAATGGCACTTTTCATTGAAACAGGAAAAACACTGAGGTGTATGGCTGCACCTAGTCCAAGAAAAACACAGGCGCCACATCTGAATGTGCAGTGATGTGGAGCTGCTAATATTGCACTGGAAGGGAGCAGCTTGGTGCTGGAGTGAAAATTACATTTTGGATGTTGGCAACTATTCACATTTCTGCAATGAAAGCAGAAAGACACTAACCAAGTTCCAGCCTCATGTCTGTGGACAGGCAACGGGAAACTGTGGGGACTGGGAATGTATGCCAAGAGAGGATTATAACTTTTACAAGATTGAAATATAACTTTAATTAAAGTTCAGTAATATAGCACTTTTTGGGGAGAATTTTTTTCTACTTTTTCTGTCTTCTTTAACCTTTAACTACTTGTTAGTGAAACTAAAGAGACATTAAACTTCATAGAATTTTCATAAATGTTTAATTTGTAAGAGGTTTTGGTAAGAATCATACATAATATAAAGTACATGGTGAAAATACCTATGGTTATCAAGGTGTGTTTGCTAACAGAATAATTCTGAACTCATTGTTGTGTGCAGTAAGGTCTGCATTGTAAATGGCGTAAGTGTAGTGCTAAATCTAACCTATACTCCATTACCACAATAAATGCCTAATATACATCGACAAAAACAGTTCTGAAAAAAATTATATAACTCATACAAAATCATTATCCATATATAAAGAAAGAATATGCATCCAACTAGTAAGTGTGTCACAGAAATAGTATGGTGTGCATTACAACACACATTATCGCAACGCGTGTTATGTGCATTGGTGCACTGCGGTGCCATTCATTCTTGGGGTGCCATTCATTCTGAATGGCACCCCATTGCACCTTGGCAAAGGATGTGCATTGTAGCCCTGCACAACATGTGGTGTGGTCACTGCCAGAAATGCTACATGCCCCTTTTTTTTAGTCCATTAGACAGCCAATTAAAATTAATGGGCTGCTCAATGCAACTCACGTTAATATGCGACATAACGCACTTTGACGCGTGTGTGTTAAACACAGCACAACGATGTAAATGGGCCCTTAAAGTAAACCTGTCCTAAGACAAATATAGACTTTTGCCATCTCCTTAAAAATGCCAATTGCCTACCTGGCATGCTGAATGACTAGTTTTAATACTTTGAAGTTGATTTACTTAAGGCATATAGGCTATTCACTTTGCAAGGAAATTTGCTACTTTGCAAGGGAATTTTTTAAATTTATCAATTTTTTTGCTGTGTACCATTAGGGAAATTTATCTTCACTTCTTGTCCCAGATATGCAACAGGAAGTGCAAGGAAATCTTCCAAAGGGAGTGGAATTCCCATCTCAGATATTTGTTCCCCGACTAGGTGTCCACAATAGAAAATTCCTCCTTATTTCTTGTTCTGGTGACAACTCTGAAATCTTGGATTTTTCCCCATTTCCTGTCTCAGTGACAATGGCCACCAGTACAAACAAAGTGGTTAATCTCTGAAATGGAGACACAGGCAGCAATAAAAACTTGATAGATGGTCTAACCCCTCCCCACGCTATCCAAAACTAGAAAAAAAGTTTTGCCTAGAGATACACTTTAGCTACGAAAGGAGACAAGTGTGTAAAAATGTACTGTGGGGTTGATTTACTAAAAATGAAGAGTGCAAAATCTGGTGAAGTTGTTCATGGTAGCCAATCAGCTTCTAACTTCAGCTTGTTCCATTAGGCTGGAAGCTGAATGTTTACTTTGCAGAGCTGCACTAGATTTTGCACTCTCCAGTTTTAGTAAACCAACCCCACTGTGTAGTATCACTTGTGATCTTGCCTGCTATAAACTGATCACATGCTTGTCTTTACTTTGCTCTTTCATATAGAAATATCACAAATTTCTTCAGGTTATTTGCCAACCTTTCCTGAATAAATTACCTACACAAAAGACATATAATAGTAATAATAATAAAAATAATACATTCTACAGTGTCGTGTTAACAAGAAATATGTACTACAAACTTCTCTATCAAGTTTAGGCTTTGGTCTCTATCAGGTTTAAGCTAAGAAAAATCCTTCTAGGATATTACAATTTTTTGCTTACCTAAGACAAATAGGACAGATTGACATGCATTACCACAGCATGTACACTGGGACTAGCAATGCAATGGAAAATTGAAAGTGCATGGTTACACTTGACAGGGGGTCAGACCAGACAGATCATTAATATCAATAGTTGCATGATTTGTGGTAAGATCTTTATTCGTGGTAAATTTTAAGGTTAAAAGGTGTACTTTTAGATGATGTAAAATAGCCGCAATAAAGTGCACTTATGAGGAACTTCTGGCCTCTCTACCATCCATTCCTCGGAGACCCTTTTCCTTGCCATGTTCTTAAAGGCAGACTCGTCTTTTTGGCTGACTTTGTGGCTCCAAGAGACCTCAGTAATCCAATAACATACATGACCTCCAGTTATTAGCAGCTTTCCAATCAAACACACTTCAAATTCCTCTAGGGAGTATAAGAGCCTTAACTGCAGCATCTAAGGTCTGAAACCATAAGGCATATGCACATCATTGTGGTAGAAGAGTGTTTAAACGGAGTATATGTTTAAACACTAAAAGGGCAAGATCTGTTTAGGTCAAGTATATGTACAAATGTTGTGGTTTACTCATTGGTGAACATGAACCTTTCAGATGATCTTGCTGCCAGAGATCAAACTATTCATATAAAATGGGAAGTTCATTGAGAAAAATTTTCTGAAACTGAAGTCCATTGTGGAGTAGAAACAGTTGTGTGATTAAGTTCTAATGTAAGCAGCTATTCTGTGACTATTGTGCAGTAATTTAGAGTAGACATGTGCACACTGAAATATTTCGTTTCGGAATTTCGTTTTCGTCCAAAAAATAAATTTATTTAGTTACTCCCGAAATTCGTTTTTATTTATTTCGTTTTTCGTTAAAAATTGCATTCGTCCGAAAATCTGAATTAATTAAGGTCGAATCTGTCATTGAAGGCTTATGGTGTCTGTCGAATGTTCAAAGAAGATTCGACGGAGCAGCGAAACTGTATGACTCTGCAATCATACATTTCCGGTCGAATGTTCCGCCCACAAGCAGTGATCTTTTCTCTCTATGTCGAATCTTTTCTCTCTATAATGTCGAATATTTTCTCTCCTATGTCGAATCTTTTCTCTCTATAATGTCAAATCTTTTCTCTCTATAATGTCAAATCTTTTCTCTCTATAATGTCAAATCTTTTCTCTATAATGTCGAATCTTTTCTCTCTATAATGTCAAATCTTTTCTCTCCTATGTCGAATCTTTTCTCTCCTATGTCGAATCTTTCCTCTCCTATGTCGAATCTTTCCTCTCCTATGTCGAATCTTTCCTCTCCTATGTCGAATCTTTCCTCTCCTATGTCGAATCTTTCCTCTCCTATGTCGAATCTTTCCTCTCCTATGTCGAATCTTTCCTCTCCTATGTCGAATCTTTTCTCTCTATAATGTCGAATCTTTCCTCTCCTATGTCGAATCTTTCCTCTCCTATGTCGAATCTTTCCTCTCCTATGTCGAATCTTTCCTCTCCTATGTCGAATCTTTCCTCTCCTATGTCGAATCTTTCCTCTCCTATGTCGAATCTTTCCTCTCCTATGTCGAATCTTTCCTCTCCTATGTCGAATCTTTTCTCTCTATAATGTCGAATCTTTTCTCTCCTATGTCGAATCTTTCCTCTCCTATGTCGAATCTTTCCTCTCCTATGTCGAATCTTTCCTCTCCTATGTCGAATCTTTCCTCTCCTATGTCGAATCTTTCCTCTCCTATGTCGAATCTTTCCTCTCCTATGTCGAATCTTTTCTCTCTATAATGTCGAATCTTTTCTCTCCTATGTAGAATAATCTTGGACTAATAGAGTTAAGGTTAGGCACATTCGACCACAGATTCGATAGACACAGATTGTTATTGTCAGCGTCACGTCGAATCTCCTATCTATATCGAACTGTTGTAGCAACGAAAACGAAAATAAAGCATTTGTTTATGTCGGATCTTTCGGTTTTCGGATACTGTGCTTTCGTTTTCGTTTGTTAAAACGATAACGAAAATAGCTGAAATTCGGACGAAAATGCATTCGGACGAAAACGAATGCACATGTCTAATTTAGAGCAGGGATATGCAATTAGCGGACCTCCACCTGTTGCCAAACTACAAGTCCCATGAGGCATAGCGAGACTCTGACAGCAGCAAGCATGACACCCAGGGGCAGAGGCATGATGGGACTTGTAGTTTTGCAACAGCTGGAGGTCCGCTAATTGCATATCCATGATTTAGAGGATAGGTTTAGCTTGCCAAAGAACAAGTACATGGCACATGATTTAGGGTCCATTTACACTGTTGCAGTGCAATGATGCATGCCCCTGTATTATGGATAGGCTGCCAATGGACCAAATAAGGGACATGACCCTTCTTTTCTGCCGTAGTGCACGAAACATCCAATACGTAAAAAAACGTTTTAGCTGGAAATATACTTTAACATGTCAAGACAATGCTAAGGAAAGTTGGCATACCTGCATACCTGTTATAGGATTTAGCATATTGAATCCTGTAGTTTATTTGGCAATAGTAAAAATGTTTTTATCATATACCCTCGACAGTAAATAGCATAGAAGTTTCCATGTATTTCTAAGACATACATGGTTGGAAGCTCTAGCTGGAAAAATTAGATACTTGGAATTTAGAGCAATTTAGACTCCATGAAAACTTCGACTGAATGAGGAGGATCAGGTGAAAAATTCACTAAAAAACTAGTGGTCTGGCCCCTTTTCATTTAGAAAACACATGCAAGTCATGCATACAGTACCTGGATACTGTATCCTTAACCAGTATGTTTTTATTGTTTATCGAGAAGTCAACATGATTAATATAATGTTTCTGGAAAGCACAGTACACTTTCGTGGTTATGCTTTACAGTAGTAAATGTCCACAAACATATTTCAGACTAGAACTAACCCTTTGACACATATGAAAAAGAAAATGTGTCTTCCCACATGCCTAGAAGGTTAAACAGATGTGATTTTGAATATGTGATAGCAGGGCTAAAAATTTCAAGTCCTGAGCTACTAGCCAAGCCTCAAGGGTTACTCGCCACCAGTTGCCCCACCCAACCCCTACCATGCCCCACCCGTAAAAATGCCCTCATAAATTATCTCATGAAATGACACTTATTTATTTTTAGAACTTAATTCTGCATAAAACATTTAACAACAACTTTATTCATGTCCATCAGTGCAGCCTACCTGTGCCCATCAATGCAACCTCACCCGTGTCCACCAATGCAGCCTGCCCGTGTCCACCAATACAGCCTGCCCGTGTCCACCAATGCAGCCTGCCCGTGTCCACCAATGCAGCCTGCCCGTGTCCACCAATGCAGCCTGCCCGTGTCCACCAATGCAACCTTCCCGTGTCCACCAATGCCGCCTGCCCGTGTCCACCAATGCAACCTTCCCGTGTCCACCAATGCAACCTTCCCGTGTCCACCAATGCAACCTTCCCGTGTCCACCAATGCAGCCTGCCCGTGTCCACCAATGAAGCCTGCCCGTGTCCACCAATGCAGCCTGCGAGTGTGCACCATGCAGTCTTCCCGTGTCCACCAATGCATCCTGCCTGTGTCCATCAATGCAGCCTGCCCTTGTCCACCAATGCAGCCTGCCCGTTTCCATCATTGCAGCCTGCCTGTGTCCACCAATGCAGCCTTCCCATGTCCACCAATGCAGCCTGCCCTTGTCCACCAATGCAGCCTGCCCGTTTCCATCATTGCAGCCTGCCTGTGTCCACCAATGCAGCCTGCCCATGTCCACCAATGCAGCCTGCCCATTTCCACCAATGCAGCCTTCCCGTGTCCACCAATGCAGCCTTCCCGTGTCCACCAATGCAGCCTGCCCGTGTCCACCAATGCAGCCTGAATCTGTCCACCAATGCAGCCTGCCCGTGTCCACCAATGCAACCTGCCCGTGTCCACCAATGCAGCCTGCCCCTGTCAACCAATGCAGCCTGCCCCTGTCAACCAATGCAGCCTTCCCGTGTCCACCAATGCAGCCACTAATGCAGCTTGCCCGTGTCAACCAATGCAGCCTGCCCATTTCCACCTTTGCAGCCTGCTCATTTCCACCATTGCAGCCTGCCTGTGTCCAACAATGCAGCCTGCCCATGTCCACCAATGCAGCCTTCCCGTGTCCACCAATGCAACCTTCCCGTGTCCACCAATGCAGCCTGCCGGTGTGCACCATGCAGTCTTCCCGTGTCCACCAATGCAGCCTGCCCCTGTCCACCAATGCAGCCTGCCCCTGTCCACCAATGCAGCCTGCACCTGTCCACCAATGCAGCCTGCCCCTGTCCACCAATGCAGCCTGCCTGTGCCCAGCATGCTGCCTATCTGTGCCCAGCATGCTGCCTATCTGTGCCCATCATGCTGCCTGTGTCCTTCATGCAGGGGAACAGAGGAGAGGAAGTGGATTACCTGTTGGATGATGAGAGCACCGAGGAACATCACAGCTTTCATTTCCCGCCGCTCAGCGTCACATACAGCCCCGCCCCCTGGCCGTGGAACTTTGATACACATCACTCGTGATTGGATGGGTGATCTGTCTATCAAAGTCCCGGGACCAGGGGGTGGGGCTGTGTGTGACAGCGAGTGCAGGGAACACACGGCAATTGAAATGAAAGCCGCTAGTGATGTTCCCTGCACTCTGATGATCCGGCTGCCTGCTCTCCTCTCTTCCCCTCCGTGAGTGCTGGGAGAAGGACTCCCATACCACCCCACATGCCGGCGATGCACACCCCCCGCTTCCAGGCAGCCCTTCCTCGCCAGCCCTCAAAATCCACTCGCAAAATGCGAGCAGACGAGTGGAATTTTTGAGGGCTGTGTGATAGTATCTGTTCTGTTTCTTGTTTACATCTTCCAGTTGCTTGGAATATGGCATTTGATAAAGGGATACACACACACTTCAGAACACTGCAATTTCCTGGCAATAAGGCATGTTCAGTGCATTTTGTTAATCCTTCCTTAGGAAAGGATTTGCATCCCTGTAAAGCACATAAGCCTTCTAAAACAGTTATTTAGATTGCACGTAATAACAGTAAATAATCCTATTATTTTCACATATTTGCATAAATCTTTAAAGACAAAGCAAAAAAATATGCTCTTACAAAAAAAGAAAAAAAAAAGAAAACTAGGTAGTGTAAAATTAGAATACTGAAGTTACTGAATTAAAACAAAATCTGTTAAATTTGTTGGAGGTCGGCACTGAGTTTGGAGTATCTATACCAGGGTGCCCAACATTTTGAAGCACGAGGGCCACTTAAGCAACTTGGTAACTGGTCGCGGGCCACAATCAGCAGAGCGGGCAGATATGCAGAGCGGACACGGACACAGCCAGATCGGATTGGAGATAGGACACAAGTCAGTTTACATCTGCCACTCCTTAGAGGTGAATGGAGGGTCCAATTGGGTTGAACTGACCATGTGAAAGGGGCCCATGGCTGCTTTCACACTGATGCGCTGCGGTTTACCTGCACCACGGGTACAATGCAGTGTACCTTTGGCTTTTCTGCACTTTGAAATAGACGTCTATTATATTCTGCAGGTTTGGTGCACTTTCAGAAAGCTCACCAAACTTGCAGGTAATAACAGAAGTCTACAGCTCAGTGCAGGTAACCCGCAGGTAAACTGCTCTGCACCTGCGGATCAGTTTTAAAGCAGCCCAGTAACCACTGCAGAAAAGATATGCCCAAATATATGTAGCGGGGTCCCCTTTAAGACTCCCAGGACTACCTTACCCAGAACCCCTTTTGCCAATGTTTCCACCCCAGAGACTCATGGGAGGGGTTATATAAGGAGAAGGCGAGGCGGAGCTCGACCTCTTTGGGACACGAGACTTCAGTGGAGAGATCTTCCTGTGCGGATCCGCTGTGGTGCAAGGCCTGAAGCCTGGGGCCTTGCGCTGCTACCCAAAAGAGCCTTCCACCCCATCTCGAGCCTGGGTGGCATCTGACTCGGTTTCTTTAACTGCTGCTGAGCCGGAGACCCGACCGCTGCGGACGCTGTGTGTGGAGACACAGCAGGTGGAAGTTCCCGGACTGGGATCGCATCCGGAGGGGTGAGCGAGCACATGCTCAATCCACAAATACTGTATACCATTGTTGGGCCTACAGACTGCCGTGGCCCACCAGTTCCTATTTCAGTTCTTTTCCCCCACTGGAGATCCATAGCAGAACTGAGTTAAATGGATCTCTAGTGGAGTGTACTGTGTTGGCATTTTTACCCCCCTTGGATTACAAATGTGTTCCTGAAATGTGCACCACCGTTTAAAGACCTGCATGCAAATAATTTTACCCCCCCCTAGAGACTGAGTTATATGGTCAGGCCTGGCCATCTAGATAGTTTATTTAGTTGCTGCGCCATAGGGTGCATAGTGAGGTACTGTTACACGTGGCGCGTGTGCGCCATATCTTATTAGTTATAGTGTGACTATTACTGCAGGGCTCTGCAGATAGATTCATGTGATCTGTTACAACTGTTGATTTTATTGCTAGTAGAAAGTAAATTTGTTATTCTTCTATCACTGCATTGGTGTCTGAATTTAACCATAGAGCATAAGATATATATATATTACCCTAGACTAACTGTGCCAGAAGGGGGTCGAGTAAATTGCCGGGGGTTGGCGGAGCTGTCTTCAGGGCCCAAACTAAATCTGCGGCCCTCTTAACTGAAGGTATCGCTACACTTGGGGGCTCATCCGGGATCCTGATACAGCAAGAGAAGACCCCAGAGGTACCGGCATGGACCCGCAAACAGTAAAAGCATGGTGCAATACATCCAGAGCAGACCCGGACACGTTGGTAGTCATCAGCCTCCCTGGGGAGGAATGGTCGACAGAGACGGTAGAGCAGCTAATGGTGTCCGTGTCCCCAGATTATACACCGAGGGTGACGGAGATAAAACCAGACCCAGATACCTCGTATCAGTATGCACTAGTAGAGTACTGGGGCGGGATGCCAGAGACTTTCAAGCACAACTGTGTGCGGACGCCAGACAACAAAATCAATAGGTTAACGCACGCCATGGCTATATAGAAGGAACCATCACCAACGGGATCACCGCAAGGGGCAACCCGTGTCTCGCCTGAAAGAAGAGACAGGGTGACGCCTCCGGGGGCACCTGCACCCATCACTGCCATATCACCAGAGCTGATAAATGCCATAGGGGATCTGATAACCAAATGTCAGAAGACAAGCACGGTGCATGTAGAGACTAGCTACCAGAGACTAAAGACATTCTCAGGGAAGCTCCCTGTCCCTGCAGGGGAAGAAGATTTTGATACCTGGGTGGAGCAGGCATTACAAGCAGTAGAGGCATGGGAGGTGCCCGAAGCGCAGAGGAGGCAACGAGTGATAGAAAGCCTCAAAGGCGCAGCAGCAGAAGCAGTGAAAAGTTTTCGGTTTGGGAATGCAGACTGCACGGCTCAAGACTGTCTAGCCATGCTACAGGAAGAGTTTGGTCAATTGGAAAAGGTGACAGAGATGGTCTACCAATTTGAACATACTTTCCAACAGCCGAAGGAGAAACTTTCAGAGTATGTTAGGAGACTGAACAGGTTGCTGTGCAAGATTGTGTTGAAGAAGGGAATGAAGCCCCAAGATACAGATGCGGCAAGAATGAAGCAAGTCTTAAAGGGAGCGTTGCGCTCGGATCCAGTCTGGCTGCACCTGAAAACCTCAGGAGGAGGAACGTCACTGACTTACTCTGATTTGATAAAAATCATCAGAGATGAGGAGGCACTACAACAGGACCAGCAAATGATTAAGACAAATGTTGCCCCCGCACAGGTGTTAGTCAACCCAGTAATGACCCCTGAAAGAGACTCAGAGGTAGACACTTTAAAATCACAAATGTCCAGGGTGTTAGAGATGTTGACCTCTCTGATAGCAAAAGACCCAGAGGGCCCCAGGAGAGAAGTACCAAGGAAGAAACTATTCCCAATTGCCTCAGCACCCGCATCTTTACAAGAATGGGGAGATATAGTCTGCTTTAACTGTGGAGGAATTGGCCATATTGCAGCTACATGTTCCAGTCCCAAGAAGAAGAAAACAGATAACCGCAAGCCGGCGGGAAACTCCAGAGGGCCCTGGTGAAGGAGTCAACCGGGTGCCCATCATCTTCAGTGAGCTCCAAGCTGAATGCGAAGCAGAAGAAAAGAGGAGACAAAACCCCTCAGAGGAAACATAACATTCCTCAACAGAGATACACCCCAGAGAAAGGGGGCAAGACCCCTTAGAAGAGGCACAGCATTCCTCAGAGGTGATGCACACCTAAGAAAAACAATAATATCCCTCAGCAGGTCTGTACACCCATTGAAAGGAGGGAAATCAATGCATACCAGGCTCAAGAAAGACTAAAGGCCAAAGGGAGTTGGACGAGAGAGAGTCCGAAGGGAAAGGACCAGAAGAAGGCGACCCCTGCCAGGCCATATCCGGAGAAGCTGGTAGGCCCATCTCCTATAGTGCCCATTCAAGTGGAGGGAGTCTACACCAGAGCCATCTTGGATACTGGGGCACAAGTGACCCTATTATACCGGGATTTCTACGATAAGCATTTGAGTCACCTGCCCATCCAGAAGATAGAGGAACTGGAAATATGTGGGATTGGAACCCAGAGCTTCCCCTACGATGGCTATCTGCCCGTCAAGATGACCTTTGACCCATCTGTGGCTGGGAAGGCCGAAGTGTTTGACACCCTGGCAGTTGTGTGCCCTCGGCCGCCAGGAGCCAACAAGAGTTCCCTTATAATAGGGACAAACACGGACCTGGTCCGAAGACTCCTGACCCCTCTAGTGAAAGAGAAGGGGCAAGCGGCCACCAAGATCCACCCCATGCTGAAGACGGCCTACCAACGGCTGGTCCTAGAGCAGAAGACCTCTGGAGAGGGGATAGGGAAGGTGTGGAGACTTGGAAGAGAAGGGGTAGTGTTGCAGCCCGGCGAAGTAACCTGTCTCAGAGCCACTGTGAAGCTTACTTGGGAACAACCCGGACCCTTTGTCATGCTGGAGTCCGACCCAAGGGAAGAGTCCTCCGGTCTGGAAGTGATACCAGAAGTGATTCCTCTGAAGGCCCTGAAGAAGGCCCATTGTAGAGTTGCGGTGAGTGTTAGGAACACTACAGGTGGCCCCATGGAAATCCCAGCCAGGATGCTGTTGGGCCAGGTGAGCCCTGCTGCCCCGGTTACCCTGTCAGAAGTCAAGGGAACGGGTGGAGGAGGAGACGTTTGGGAGAAGCTGTCCATGGAAAACCCGAATCTGCCCAGGGCTTGGAAAGAGAGAGCCAAGGCCCAGTTGACCAGATGGGAGAAGATCTTCTCCAAAGATGAGTTCGATGTGGGGTGTGCAAGGAGTGCCACCCATCGAATCCGCCTCCAAGAAGACAAGCCCTTCAGAGAGAGAGTCAGGCGGGTCCCACTAGCAGATCTGGAGGATCTAAGGGAACAACTCGCAGAACTCAAGAGGACTGGTGTGATCCGGGAGTCTAGAAGCCCCTATGCCTCCCCGATAGTGGTGGTCAGGAAGAAGAATGGGTCGTTGAGGCTCTGTATAGACTACAGGACCCTCAACAGGAGAACCATCCCCGACCAGTACACCACTCCGAGGATAGAGGATGCTTTACAGAGTTTGTCTGGAGCCAAGTGGTTCAGCGTTTTGGATCTCAAGAGTGGATACTACCAGATCCCTATGCATCCAGAAGACAAGGAGAAGACAGCCTTCATAACCCCGGTGGGGTTCTTCGAGTTTGATCGAATGCCTCAGGGACTGTCTGAAAATCCTGCTACCTTCCAACGTCTCATGGAGAAGACTGTAGGAGACATGAACCTTATTGAAGTCCTTGTATACCTGGACGATGTCATTGTCTTTGGGAGAACCCTGGAAGAACACGAAGAGAGGCTGGAAAAAGTGTTGAGAAGACTCAGTGAAGAGGGACTCAAGCTTTCACCTGAGAAGTGTCGGTTCTACCAGTCTTCTGTGAACTATCTGGGGCACATAGTGTCTGAAGAAGGGGTGGCCACAGACCCTGAGAAATAGGAGGCAGTTACCTCCTGGCCAAGACCCACCACAGTAACAGAACTCAGATCCTTCTTGGGGTTCTGCTCCTATTACAGGAGGTTTGTGGAAGGATTCGCCCGAATTGCCAGACCATTGAATGAACTACTCAAGACTGAGGGGGAAGAGGCCGACTCAGGGCCCAGGAAGCCGGGAGAGTCAGTCAGAGATCAGTGGAACCAAAAGTGTGAAGAGGCCTTCCAGGCGCTGAAGAAGAGCCTAACCACTGCCCCAGTCTTGGCCTACGCAGACCCAACCAAACCCTATGAACTACATGTAGATGCTAGTCATGACGGTCTGGGAGGAGTACTCTACCAAGAACACGAAGGACAACTGCAGCCTGTTGCCTACATGAGCAGGAGCCTGACCCCCTCTGAGAAGAACTACCCCACTCACAAGCTGGAGTTCCTGGCCCTTAAGTGGGCGGTAGTAGACAAGCTCAAAGACTACCTGTATGGGGCGGAGTTCACTGTGAAGACCGACAACAGCCCCCTTACCTACCTTTTCACCACAGCAAAGCTGGACGCCACTGGACACAGGTGGCTGGCCGCATTGTCTGGATTCAATTTCAGCCTAAAGTACAGGCCAGGAGTTGGAAATCGAGATGCAGACGCTCTGTCCAGGAGATCTCTTGGCCCCACCAGTGACACAGAGGACTGGACTCAAGTGGCACCTGACAGGGGGGCGGGCCCTTTGTCAAGGGGCTGAATTACAAGCCAGAGGAGGCTCGAGGGCAGAAGAGATAGGAGTTACCATGGTAGGAGTCCCCAAACAATACTGTGGAGTAACCCAACTGGAGGAAGACCATCTGCCGAAACTGTCCAAGAAGGAACTGAGATGCGACCAATTAGAAGACCCCATGGGGAAATTGGTTCTGGAAGCCCTGGAGAATCAGGATCCAAATAGACTCCTGTGCCACTCCTCAAAGGAAGCTCGCCTGTTGAGGAAAGAGTGGGACAGGTTGCAGGTGCATCAGGGAGTGGTCTACCGAAGGGGCCCCTCTGATGACCTGGAAGATAAATGGCAATTGTTTTTCCGGAAAAACATCGAGAGACTGTTCTGATTGCCCTACATGACAATCACGGCCACCTAGGGGCGGAAAGGACCTTTCAACTCGTCAGAAGTCGGTTCTATTGGCCCTGCATGAGGGCAGAAGTAGAAGAGTACTGCCATTCATGTGCACGCTGCATCCAGAGGAAGACTTTACCCCATCAAGCTGCCCCAATGGGCCATCTACAAAGTCAAGGCCCAATGGATTTGGTATGCATTGATTTTCTCTGTCTCGAACCCGACCTGAGTGGACTAGGAAATGTTCTGGTGATAACCAATCATTTCACCCGGTATGCCCAAGCTTTCCCAACCAAAGACCAGAAGGCTTCCACAGTAGCCAAGGTACTCATGGAGAAGTATTTTGTCCATTATGGGCTGCCACAGCGACTCCATTCAGATCAAGGAAGGGACTTTGAGAGTTGGCTGATCCGGAAACTCCTGGATTCGTTAGGAATCAAGAAAACCCGAACCACACCTTACCACCCACAGGGAGATGCTCAGCCGGAGAGGTTTAACTGAACCCTGCTCAATATGTTGGGAACTCTGGATAGTGAGAAGAAACAACATTGGAGCAAACACATAGCAGCTATAGTACACGCTTACAACTGCACCACCAGTGATGCTACAGGCTACTCCCCATATCGACTCATGTTTGGGAGAGAAGCAAGGTTACCTGTGGACCTGGCCTTTGGCACCTCTTTAGACCATTCCTCAGCTACATCCCACAAAGGATATGTGGACAGGCTCAGACACAGCCTGAAAGTAGCCTATGAACAAGCTCAAGCGGCCTCAGATCAAAGGGGAGCTCGAAACAAAAAAAACTTCGACTTGAAGGTCCGGGTGCAAGACCTGCAGCCCGTGGACTGAGTACTGCTACGCAATCTGGGGGTCCCTGGAAAACACAAACTTGCAGATAGATGGAGATCTGAACCCTATCTCATCTGTAGGAAGCTGCCGGGCCTACCTGTCTACAAGTTGAAGCCAGAAGGAAAGGTAGGACCACTGAAGACGTGGCATCGAAACCACCTGCTCCCACTTGCTGAAGCAGTCAGGATACCTCCAGTGAGGGACTCCCCTGAACCAGTCTCTATTCTGGATACTCCCAGGCCAAACACCCGGTCCCAGACCTCTCGGGCTGAAGATGGAGAGGCCTCTGAACTTAGTGGAGACGAAGGAAGAGAACTTGACTGGCTGTGGCCTTCCCCAACTCCAGGAACTTCTGCTATAGATCTTCCAACCACTGAAGACACTATAGATGGACAACTGAATGCAGAAGCCACTGAGTTCATCCCATCTAGTCCTTCATCAGATTACTGGGAAGATGCCTGTGATACTTACTCTGAAAAGGACCCTAGAGACTCTATGTATCCCTCGGCTCCTGAAGCAGATGTTCCAGAGCCCGCCGTGTTGCCCGAACCTGCTACCGAAGAAGAGCCTGTGGCACGAGAGCCAGAAACCCCAAGAGAGCAAAGGGCTCGAAGAGTCATAAGGCCTCCCAAAAAGTTGACTTACCCACAAATGGGGAAGAGCTCAGAAGATTCTGTGGTCACTGCCAGGAGGAGTGCAGAGAATCCGGATCCCTCCACTGTTCATTTGGTGGAGGGCAACCCCCACTCACTCTCTGGCACAGTTAGGCAGGCCACCCATGATAGTGTGACCTGTGGGCGAGGGAATTCAACCCCTCGGTTTTGGTGGGAATTCCCTATGCCAACATCTTACGCAATGTTGTCTAGGGTTGTACGCAATGTATGCTAGAATTATCTTTGGGGACCAAAGAGTTTAAGTGGGGGGAGTGTGTAGCGGGGTCCCCTTTAAGACTCCCAGGACTACCTTACCCAGAACCCCTTTCAGCAATGTTTCCACCCCAGAGACTCATGGGAGGGGTTATATAAGGAGAAGGCGAGGCGGAGCTCGACCTCTTTGGGACACGAGACTTCAGTGGAGAGATCTTCCTGTGCGGATCCGCTGTGGTGCAAGGCCTGAAGCCTGGGGCCTTGCGCTGCTACCCAAAAGAGCCTTCCACCCCATCTCGAGCCTGGGTGGCATCTGACTCGGTTTCTTCAACTGCTGCTGAGCCGGAGACCCGACCGCTGCGGACGCTGTGTGTGGAGACACAGCAGGTGGAAGTTCCCGGACTGGGATCGCATCCGGAGGGGTGAGCGAGATCATGCTCAATCCACAAATACTGTATACCATTGTTGGGCCTACAGACTGCTGTGGCCCACCAGTTCCTATTTCAGTTCTTTTCCCCCACTGGAGATCCATAGCAGAACTGAGTTAAATGGATCTCTAGTGGAGTGTACTGTGTTGGCATTTTTACCCCCCTTGGATTACAAATGTGTTCCTGAAATGTGCACCACCGTTTAAAGACCTGCATGCGAATAATTTTACCCCCCCTAGAGACTGAGTTATATGGTCAGGCCTGGCCATCTAGATAGTTTATTTAGTTGCTGCGCCATAGGGTGCATAGTGAGGTACTGTTACACGTGGCGCGTGTGCGCCATATCTTATTAGTTATAGTGTGACTATTACTGCAGGGCTCTGCAGATAGATTCATGTGATCTGTTACAACTGTTGATTTTATTGCTAGTAGAAAGTAAATTTGTTATTCTTCTATCACTGCATTGGTGTCTGAATTTAACCATAGAGCATAAGATATATATATATTACCCTAGACTAACTGTGCCAGAAGGGGGTCGAGTAAATTGCCGGGGGTTGGCGGAGCTGTCTTCAGGGCCCAAACTAAATCTGCGGCCCTCTTAACTGAAGGTATCGCTACACTTGGGGGCTCATCCGGGATCCTGATACAGCAAGAGAAGACCCCAGAGGTACCGGCATGGACCCGCAAACAGTAAAAGCATGGTGCAATACATCCAGAGCAGACCCGGACACGTTGGTAGTCATCAGCCTCCCTGGGGAGGAATGGTCGACAGAGACGGTAGAGCAGCTAATGGTGTCCGTGTCCCCAGATTATACACCGAGGGTGACGGAGATAAAACCAGACCCAGATACCTCGTATCAGTATGCACTAGTAGAGTACTGGGGCGGGATGCCAGAGACTTTCAAGCACAACTGTGTGCGGACGCCAGACAACAAAATCAATAGGTTAACGCACGCCATGGCTATATAGAAGGAACCATCACCAACGGGATCACCGCAAGGGGCAACCCGTGTCTCGCCTGAAAGAAGAGACAGGGTGACGCCTCCGGGGGCACCTGCACCCATCACTGCCATATCACCAGAGCTGATAAATGCCATAGGGGATCTGATAACCAAATGTCAGAAGACAAGCACGGTGCATGTAGAGACTAGCTACCAGAGACTAAAGACATTCTCAGGGAAGCTCCCTGTCCCTGCAGGGGAAGAAGATTTTGATACCTGGGTGGAGCAGGCATTACAAGCAGTAGAGGCATGGGAGGTGCCCGAAGCGCAGAGGAGGCAACGAGTGATAGAAAGCCTCAAAGGCGCAGCAGCAGAAGCAGTGAAAAGTTTTCGGTTTGGGAATGCAGACTGCACGGCTCAAGACTGTCTAGCCATGCTACAGGAAGAGTTTGGTCAATTGGAAAAGGTGACAGAGATGGTCTACCAATTTGAAAATACTTTCCAACAGCCGAAGGAGAAACTTTCAGAGTATGTTAGGAGACTGAACAGGTTGCTGTGCAAGATTGTGTTGAAGAAGGGAATGAAGCCCCAAGATACAGATGCGGCAAGAATGAAGCAAGTCTTAAAGGGAGCGTTGCGCTCGGATCCAGTCTGGCTGCACCTGAAAACCTCAGGAGGAGGAACGTCACTGACTTACTCTGATTTGATAAAAATCATCAGAGATGAGGAGGCACTACAACAGGACCAGCAAATGATTAAGACAAATGTTGCCCCCGCACAGGTGTTAGTCAACCCAGTAATGACCCCTGAAAGAGACTCAGAGGTAGACACTTTAAAATCACAAATGTCCAGGGTGTTAGAGATGTTGACCTCTCTGATAGCAAAAGACCCAGAGGGCCCCAGGAGAGAAGTACCAAGGAAGAAACTATTCCCAATTGCCTCAGCACCCGCATCTTTACAAGAATGGGGAGATATAGTCTGCTTTAACTGTGGAGGAATTGGCCATATTGCAGCTACATGTTCCAGTCCCAAGAAGAAGAAAACAGATAACCGCAAGCCGGCGGGAAACTCCAGAGGGCCCTGGTGAAGGAGTCAACCGGGTGCCCATCATCTTCAGTGAGCTCCAAGCTGAATGCGAAGCAGAAGAAAAGAGGAGACAAAACCCCTCAGAGGAAACATAACATTCCTCAACAGAGATACACCCCAGAGAAAGGGGGCAAGACCCCTTAGAAGAGGCACAGCATTCCTCAGAGGTGATGCACACCTAAGAAAAACAATAATATCCCTCAGCAGGTCTGTACACCCATTGAAAGGAGGGAAATCAATGCATACCAGGCTCAAGAAAGACTAAAGGCCAAAGGGAGTTGGACGAGAGAGAGTCCGAAGGGAAAGGACCAGAAGAAGGCGACCCCTGCCAGGCCATATCCGGAGAAGCTGGTAGGCCCATCTCCTATAGTGCCCATTCAAGTGGAGGGAGTCTACACCAGAGCCATCTTGGATACTGGGGCACAAGTGACCCTATTATACCGGGATTTCTACGATAAGCATTTGAGTCACCTGCCCATCCAGAAGATAGAGGAACTGGAAATATGTGGGATTGGAACCCAGAGCTTCCCCTACGATGGCTATCTGCCCGTCAAGATGACCTTTGACCCATCTGTGGCTGGGAAGGCCGAAGTGTTTGACACCCTGGCAGTTGTGTGCCCTCGGCCGCCAGGAGCCAACAAGAGTTCCCTTATAATAGGGACAAACACGGACCTGGTCCGAAGACTCCTGACCCCTCTAGTGAAAGAGAAGGGGCAAGCGGCCACCAAGATCCACCCCATGCTGAAGACGGCCTACCAACGGCTGGTCCTAGAGCAGAAGACCTCTGGAGAGGGGATAGGGAAGGTGTGGAGACTTGGAAGAGAAGGGGTAGTGTTGCAGCCCGGCGAAGTAACCTGTCTCAGAGCCACTGTGAAGCTTACTTGGGAACAACCCGGACCCTTTGTCATGCTGGAGTCCGACCCAAGGGAAGAGTCCTCCGGTCTGGAAGTGATACCAGAAGTGATTCCTCTGAAGGCCCTGAAGAAGGCCCATTGTAGAGTTGCGGTGAGTGTTAGGAACACTACAGGTGGCCCCATGGAAATCCCAGCCAGGATGCTGTTGGGCCAGGTGAGCCCTGCTGCCCCGGTTACCCTGTCAGAAGTCAAGGGAACGGGTGGAGGAGGAGACGTTTGGGAGAAGCTGTCCATGGAAAACCCGAATCTGCCCAGGGCTTGGAAAGAGAGAGCCAAGGCCCAGTTGACCAGATGGGAGAAGATCTTCTCCAAAGATGAGTTCGATGTGGGGTGTGCAAGGAGTGCCACCCATCGAATCCGCCTCCAAGAAGACAAGCCCTTCAGAGAGAGAGTCAGGCGGGTCCCACTAGCAGATCTGGAGGATCTAAGGGAACAACTCGCAGAACTCAAGAGGACTGGTGTGATCCGGGAGTCTAGAAGCCCCTATGCCTCCCCGATAGTGGTGGTCAGGAAGAAGAATGGGTCGTTGAGGCTCTGTATAGACTACAGGACCCTCAACAGGAGAACCATCCCCGACCAGTACACCACTCCGAGGATAGAGGATGCTTTACAGAGTTTGTCTGGAGCCAAGTGGTTCAGCGTTTTGGATCTCAAGAGTGGATACTACCAGATCCCTATGCATCCAGAAGACAAGGAGAAGACAGCCTTCATAACCCCGGTGGGGTTCTTCGAGTTTGATCGAATGCCTCAGGGACTGTCTGAAAATCCTGCTACCTTCCAACGTCTCATGGAGAAGACTGTAGGAGACATGAACCTTATTGAAGTCCTTGTATACCTGGACGATGTCATTGTCTTTGGGAGAACCCTGGAAGAACACGAAGAGAGGCTGGAAAAAGTGTTGAGAAGACTCAGTGAAGAGGGACTCAAGCTTTCACCTGAGAAGTGTCGGTTCTACCAGTCTTCTGTGAACTATCTGGGGCACATAGTGTCTGAAGAAGGGGTGGCCACAGACCCTGAGAAATAGGAGGCAGTTACCTCCTGGCCAAGACCCACCACAGTAACAGAACTCAGATCCTTCTTGGGGTTCTGCTCCTATTACAGGAGGTTTGTGGAAGGATTCGCCCGAATTGCCAGACCATTGAATGAACTACTCAAGACTGAGGGAGAAGAGGCCGACTCAGGGCCCAGGAAGCCGGGAGAGTCAGTCAGAGATCAGTGGAACCAAAAGTGTGAAGAGGCCTTCCAGGCGCTGAAGAAGAGCCTAACCACTGCCCCAGTCTTGGCCTACGCAGACCCAACCAAACCCTATGAACTACATGTAGATGCTAGTCATGACGGTCTGGGAGGAGTACTCTACCAAGAACACGAAGGACAACTGCAGCCTGTTGCCTACATGAGCAGGAGCCTGACCCCCTCTGAGAAGAACTACCCCACTCACAAGCTGGAGTTCCTGGCCCTTAAGTGGGCGGTAGTAGACAAGCTCAAAGACTACCTGTATGGGGCGGAGTTCACTGTGAAGACCGACAACAGCCCCCTTACCTACCTTTTCACCACAGCAAAGCTGGACGCCACTGGACACAGGTGGCTGGCCGCATTGTCTGGATTCAATTTCAGCCTAAAGTACAGGCCAGGAGTTGGAAATCGAGATGCAGACGCTCTGTCCAGGAGATCTCTTGGCCCCACCAGTGACACAGAGGACTGGACTCAAGTGGCACCTGACAGGGGGGCGGGCCCTTTGTCAAGGGGCTGAATTACAAGCCAGAGGAGGCTCGAGGGCAGAAGAGATAGGAGTTACCATGGTAGGAGTCCCCAAACAATACTGTGGAGTAACCCAACTGGAGGAAGACCATCTGCCGAAACTGTCCAAGAAGGAACTGAGATGCGACCAATTAGAAGACCCCATGGGGAAATTGGTTCTGGAAGCCCTGGAGAATCAGGATCCAAATAGACTCCTGTGCCACTCCTCAAAGGAAGCTCGCCTGTTGAGGAAAGAGTGGGACAGGTTGCAGGTGCATCAGGGAGTGGTCTACCGAAGGGGCCCCTCTGATGACCTGGAAGATAAATGGCAATTGTTTTTCCGGAAAAACATCGAGAGACTGTTCTGATTGCCCTACATGACAATCACGGCCACCTAGGGGCGGAAAGGACCTTTCAACTCGTCAGAAGTCGGTTCTATTGGCCCTGCATGAGGGCAGAAGTAGAAGAGTACTGCCATTCATGTGCACGCTGCATCCAGAGGAAGACTTTACCCCATCAAGCTGCCCCAATGGGCCATCTACAAAGTCAAGGCCCAATGGATTTGGTATGCATTGATTTTCTCTGTCTCGAACCCGACCTGAGTGGACTAGGAAATGTTCTGGTGATAACCAATCATTTCACCCGGTATGCCCAAGCTTTCCCAACCAAAGACCAGAAGGCTTCCACAGTAGCCAAGGTACTCATGGAGAAGTATTTTGTCCATTATGGGCTGCCACAGCGACTCCATTCAGATCAAGGAAGGGACTTTGAGAGTTGGCTGATCCGGAAACTCCTGGATTCGTTAGGAATCAAGAAAACCCGAACCACACCTTACCACCCACAGGGAGATGCTCAGCCGGAGAGGTTTAACTGAACCCTGCTCAATATGTTGGGAACTCTGGATAGTGAGAAGAAACAACATTGGAGCAAACACATAGCAGCTATAGTACACGCTTACAACTGCACCACCAGTGATGCTACAGGCTACTCCCCATATCGACTCATGTTTGGGAGAGAAGCAAGGTTACCTGTGGACCTGGCCTTTGGCACCTCTTTAGACCATTCCTCAGCTACATCCCACAAAGGATATGTGGACAGGCTCAGACACAGCCTGAAAGTAGCCTATGAACAAGCTCAAGCGGCCTCAGATCAAAGGGGAGCTCGAAACAAAAAAAACTTCGACTTGAAGGTCCGGGTGCAAGACCTGCAGCCCGTGGACTGAGTACTGCTACGCAATCTGGGGGTCCCTGGAAAACACAAACTTGCAGATAGATGGAGATCTGAACCCTATCTCATCTGTAGGAAGCTGCCGGGCCTACCTGTCTACAAGTTGAAGCCAGAAGGAAAGGTAGGACCACTGAAGACGTGGCATCGAAACCACCTGCTCCCACTTGCTGAAGCAGTCAGGATACCTCCAGTGAGGGACTCCCCTGAACCAGTCTCTATTCTGGATACTCCCAGGCCAAACACCCGGTCCCAGACCTCTCGGGCTGAAGATGGAGAGGCCTCTGAACTTAGTGGAGACGAAGGAAGAGAACTTGACTGGCTGTGGCCTTCCCCAACTCCAGGAACTTCTGCTATAGATCTTCCAACCACTGAAGACACTATAGATGGACAACTGAATGCAGAAGCCACTGAGTTCATCCCATCTAGTCCTTCATCAGATTACTGGGAAGATGCCTGTGATACTTACTCTGAAAAGGACCCTAGAGACTCTATGTATCCCTCGGCTCCTGAAGCAGATGTTCCAGAGCCCGCCGTGCTGCCCGAACCTGCTACCGAAGAAGAGCCTGTGGCACGAGAGCCAGAAACCCCAAGAGAGCAAAGGGCTCGAAGAGTCATAAGGCCTCCCAAAAAGTTGACTTACCCACAAATGGGGAAGAGCTCAGAAGATTCTGTGGTCACTGCCAGGAGGAGTGCAGAGAATCCGGATCCCTCCACTGTTCATTTGGTGGAGGGCAACCCCCACTCACTCTCTGGCACAGTTAGGCAGGCCACCCATGATAGTGTGACCTGTGGGCGAGGGAATTCAACCCCTCGGTTTTGGTGGGAATTCCCTATGCCAACATCTTACGCAATGTTGTCTAGGGTTGTACGCAATGTATGCTAGAATTATCTTTGGGGACCAAAGAGTTTAAGTGGGGGAGTGTGTAGCGGGGTCCCCTTTAAGACTCCCAGGACTACCTTACCCAGAACCCCTTTCAGCAATGTTTCCACCCCAGAGACTCATGGGAGGGGTTATATAAGGAGGAGGCGAGGCGGAGCTCGGCCTCTTTGGGACACGAGACTTCAGTGGAGAGATCTTCCTGTGCGGATCCGCTGTGGTGCAAGGCCTGAAGCCTGGGGCCTTGCGCTGCTACCCAAAAGAGCCTTCCACCCCATCTCGAGCCTGGGTGGCATCTGACTCGGTTTCTTCAACTGCTGCTGAGCCGGAGACCCGACCGCTGCGGACGCTGTGTGTGGAGACACAGCGGGTGGAAGTTCCCGGACTGGGATCGCGTCCGGAGGGGTGAGCGAGATCATGCTCAATCCACAAATACTGTATACCATTGTTGGGCCTACAGACTGCTGTGGCCCACCAGTTCCTATTTCAGTTATTTTCCCCCACTGGAGATCCATAGCAGAACTGAGTCAAACGGATCTCTAGTGGAGTGTACTGTGTTGGCATTTTTACCCCCCTTGGATTACAAATGTGTTCCTGAAATGTGCACCACCGTTTAAAGACCTGCATGCGAAGAATTTTACCCCCCCTAGAGACTGAGTTATATGGTCAGGCCTGGCCATCTAGATAGTTTATTTAGTTGCTGCGCCATAGGGTGCATAGTGAGTAGGGATGAGCTTCGTGTTCGAGTCGAACATACGTTCGACTCGAACATCGGCTGTTCGATCGTTCGACGAAGATCGAACGATTTGGGCCGTTCGCGCCAAATTCGAGTGACGCGAACGGCCCACAATGCACTACGCCATCGCAGTGTCATCCAGGCGCTGTGATTGGCCAAGCATGCACTGTGACCCCGCATGCTTGGCCAATCACAGCGCCGGCAGCGAGGAGAGCAATGATTGGCCACAGGCAGGATGCCTGTGGCCAATTATTGCTGAGGGTGTTTAGTACACGCCCCACACTATAAAAGGCCGCCAGCACGGCGGCCTAGTGTAGTGTGTTCCGGAGCAGGGATAGAGCAGCATAGGCAGGGACAGTGACTTTTATTTCTTTCTTGCTTAACCTGGATTCCTTTAGTTTAGGGAAAGAGAAGGATAGGTAGGGAGAGTGTCAGTGTGTTTTGTGCTTGTGCTATAGTGTGCTTAAAAAAAACATTTTTTCTAGGGACAGAAAACTGTAGGTAGGGAGAGTGTCAGTTTCTTTCACTGTGCAAGTCCTTGTTTCTAGGGACCTGGAAGGACAGTGAGTGAATTCTCCTTGTGCTATATTGTGCTTAAAAAAAACATTTTTTCTAGGGACAGAAAACTGTAGGTAGGGAGAGTGTCAGTTTCTTTCACTGTGCAAGTCCTTGTTTCCAGGGACCTGGAAGGACAGTGAGTGAATTCTCCTTGTGCTATATTGTGCTTAAAAAAAACATTTTTTCTAGGGACAGAAAACTGTAGGTAGGGAGAGTGTCAGTTTCTTTCACTGTGCAAGTCCTTGTTTCCAGGGACCTGGAAGGACAGTGAGTGAATTCTCCTTGTGCTATATTGTGCTTAAAAAAAACATTTTTTCTAGGGACAGAAAACTGTAGGTAGGGAGAGTGTCAGTTTCTTTCACTGTGCAAGTCCTTGTTTCCAGGGACCTGGAAGGACAGTGAGTGAATGCTCCTTGTGCTATAGTGTGCTTAAAAAAAACATTTTTTCTAGGGACAGAAAACTCTAGGTAGGTAGAGTGTCAGTTTCTTTCACTGTGCAAGTCCTTGTTTCCAGGGACCTGGAAGGACAGTGAGTGAATTCTCCTTGTGCTATAGTGTGCTTAAAAAAAACATTTTTTCTAGGGACAGAAAACTGTAGGTAGGGAGCGTGTCAGTTTCTTTCACTGTGCAAGTCCTTGTTTCCAGGGACCTGGAAGGACAGTGAGTGAATTCTCCTTGTGCTATATTGTGCTTAAAAAAAACATTTTTTCTAGGGACAGAAAACTGTAGGTAGGGAGAGTGTCAGTTTCTTTCACTGTGCAAGTCCTTGTTTCTAGGGACTGGGAAGGACAGTGAGTGAATTCTCCTTGTGCTATAGTGTGCTTAAAAAAAACATTTTTTCTAGGGACAGAAAACTGTAGGTAGGGAGAGTGTCAGTTTCTTTCACTGTGCAAGTCCTTGTTTCTAGGGACTGGGAAGGACAGTGAGTGAATTCTCCTTGTGCTATAGTGTGCTTAAAAAAAACATTTTTTCTAGGGACAGAAAACTGTAGGTAGGGAGAGTGTCAGTTTCTTTCACTGTGCAAGTCCTTGTTTCTAGGGACCTGGAAGGATAGTGAGTGAATTCTCCTTGTGCTATATTGTGCTTTAAAAAAACATTTTTTCTAGGGACAGAAAACTGTAGGTAGGGAGAGTGTCAGTTTCTTTCACTGTGCAAGTCCTTGTTTCCAGGGACCTGGAAGGACAGTGAGTGAATTCTCCTTGTGCTATATTGTGCTTAAAAAAAACATTTTTTCTAGGGACAGAAAACTGTAGGTAGGGAGAGTGTCAGTTTCTTTCACTGTGCAAGTCCTTGTTTCTAGGGACCTGGAAGGACAGTGAGTGAATTCTCCTTGTGCTATATTGTGCTTAAAAAAAACATTTTTTCTAGGGACAGAAAACTGTAGGTAGGGAGAGTGTCAGTTTCTTTCACTGTGCAAGTCCTTGTTTCCAGGGACCTGGAAGGACAGTGAGTGAATTCTCCTTGTGCTATATTGTGCTTAAAAAAAACATTTTTTCTAGGGACAGAAAACTGTAGGTAGGGAGAGTGTCAGTTTCTTTCACTGTGCAAGTCCTTGTTTCCAGGGACCTGGAAGGACAGTGAGTGAATTCTCCTTGTGCTATATTGTGCTTAAAAAAAACATTTTTTCTAGGGACAGAAAACTGTAGGTAGGGAGAGTGTCAGTTTCTTTCACTGTGCAAGTCCTTGTTTCTAGGGACCTGGAAGGACAGTGAGTGAATTCTCCTTGTGCTATATTGTGCTTAAAAAAAACATTTTTTCTAGGGACAGAAAACTGTAGGTAGGGAGAGTGTCAGTTTCTTTCACTGTGCAAGTCCTTGTTTCCAGGGACCTGGAAGGACAGTGAGTGAATGCTCCTTGTGCTATAATGTGCTTAAAAAAAACATTTTTTCTAGGGACAGAAAACTCTAGGTAGGGAGAGTGTCAGTTTCTTTCACTGTGCAAGTCCTTGTTTCCAGGGACCTGGAAGGACAGTGAGTGAATTCTCCTTGTGCTATAGTGTGCTTAAAAAAAACATTTTTTCTAGGGACAGAAAACTGTAGGTAGGGAGAGTGTCAGTTTCTTTCACTGTGCAAGTCCTTGTTTCCAGGGACCTGGAAGGACAGTGAGTGAATTCTCCTTGTGCTATATTGTGCTTAAAAAAAACATTTTTTCTAGGGACAGAAAACTGTAGGTAGGGAGAGTGTCAGTTTCTTTCACTGTGCAAGTCCTTGTTTCTAGGGACTGGGAAGGACAGTGAGTGAATTCTCCTTGTGCTATAGTGTGCTTAAAAAAAACATTTTTTCTAGGGACAGAAAACTGTAGGTAGGGAGAGTGTCAGTTTCTTTCACTGTACAAGTCCTTGTTTCTAGGGACTGGGAAGGACAGTGAGTGAATTCTCCTTGTGCTATAGTGTGCTTAAAAAAAACATTTTTTCTAGGGACAGAAAACTGTAGGTAGGGAGAGTGTCAGTTTCTTTCACTGTGCAAGTCCTTGTTTCTAGGGACCTGGAAGGACAGTGAGTGAATTCTCCTTGTGCTATATTGTGCTTAAAAAAAACATTTTTTCTAGGGACAGAAAACTGTAGGTAGGGAGAGTGTCAGTTTCTTTCACTGTGCAAGTCCTTGTTTCTAGGGACCTGGAAGGACAGTGAGTGAATTCTCCTTGTGCTATATTGTGCTTAAAAAAAACATTTTTTCTAGGGACAGAAAACTGTAGGTAGGGAGAGTGTCAGTTTCTTTCACTGTGCAAGTCCTTGTTTCAAGGGACAGAGAAGGACACCTGAAGGTAGCCCTTATTGCTTTTTTCCCATCTCCCTGCAGGCCATCTATTAGAATGTCTGGAAGGCAAACAAGGAGAGGCAGACAGTCAGGAGGCAATAAAAGAGGGCAAGCAGGCTCTGTGTCTGGGGGCAACAGTGCTGGTCGTGGACGCGGTGCATTGTCATCAGCACATGGCCATGGGACACGCTTGTCCTTCTTTTCCGCAGCTGGACATGTTGAGCCACATCATGCCGAAGACTTGGTAGAGTGGATGACCAAGCCCTCCTCCTCCTCCTCATCCTCTCTCACCCAGGCTCAGGGTACTGTCAAAGCAGCTGCCAAAGCGTCCTCTTCCCTGGTATCAATGTCAGACTCATCATCAGTCACTCCTTCCCTAGACCCACCATGTCCTCCTCCTGAGGAGTCCCCCGAACTGTTTGAGCACAGTGTTGGGTACATGCTCCAGGAGGATGCCCAGCGTTTCGAAGGGTCTGATGATGAAACCCAGCTACAGGAAGGCAGTAGGGTGAGAGCAGACAGAGGGGATGCTCAAGAAGGACACCAATCTGGCAGTCATGTTCCAGCAGCTGCAGCATACTGCCAGATTGGCTCCAGTGATGAGGAGGGAGGGGATGATGAGGTCACTGACTCCACGTGGGTGCCTAATAGGAGAGAGGAGGAGGAGGAGGATGAGGAGGAGGCACATCTCCAACGAGACAGGATGCCCTTTGGTGGCCAGCGTAAGGGCAGTACACCGACGGAATCACACCGCAGAGCTCCGCCTGTGCAGGGCGCTGCCTCTGCCCGTCATTCAAAAAGTTCCTTGGTGTGGGCCTTTTTTGAGGCTAGTGCATCAGATCGCACAGCTGCTGTTTGCAACATATGTCTCAAGCGTATATCGCGTGGCCAAAACATCAGCCGCTTGGGTACCACATGCCTGACCAGACATATGTTGACCTGCCATGCAGCTCGTTGGCAAGCCTACCTCAAAGACCCACACCAAAGAACAAAGCGGACCTCTCCTTGCACCGCATCAGCTGGGATCTCCAACCCCACTATAACTTCAGTCCTCTCTGAAACATGCACTGAGAGGAATGAAGGTGTAGAATTAGGTGTGTCACAGCCAAGTACTTGCGGCCACTCTGCTAGCAGTACACCGACGTCCGATTCTAGCAGGCAAATTTCCCTGCCCCAGCTGCTGGACCGTCAAAAGAAGTTCACTCCCAGCCATCCACATGCCCAGCGGTTGAATGCTAGCTTGGCTAAATTGCTAGCGCTTCAACTGCTGCCTTTTCAGTTGGTAGACTCGGCCCCCTTCCGTGAGTTTGTGCAATGTGCGGTTCCTCAGTGGCAGGTTCCCAAACGCCACTTTTTCTCACGGAAGGCTATTCCGGCTCTCTACCGGCATGTGGAAGGCAATGTCTTGGCCTCGCTGGACAGGGCGGTCAGCGGTAAGGTGCATATTACCGCTGACTCATGGTCCAGCAGGCATGGACAGGAACGTTACCTTTCTTTCACGGCCCATTGGGTCACTCTTTTGGCAGCTGGGAAGGATGCAGGACAAGGTGCAGTAGTGTTGGAGGTTGTCCCACCGCCACGCCTCCAAAATGCTACTACTGGTTGTGACACACCTCTCTCCTCCACCCCCTCCTCTTCTTCTTCCTCCATGGCCTCTTCCTGTGGTTTGTCCTATGAACCAGCGGTGCTCCGTAGCCATTCACGGGGCTACGCAAGTACGCAGGCAAAAAGATGCCATGCCGTGCTTGCACTGGTGTGTTTGGGGGACAGAAGCCACACTGGGGCAGAGGTCCTGTCTGCTCTGCAGGGCCAGGCTGAGAGGTGGTTGACGCCACGCCAGCTTAAGCCAGGAATGGTGGTTTGCGACAATGGCACCAACCTCCTCTCCGCCCTCCGACAGGGACAACTGACCCATGTGCCCTGTGTGGCTCACGTCCTTAACCTGGTGGTGCAGCGGTTCTTGGGCAGGTACCCGGGCTTACAGGATGTCCTGAGGCAGGCCAGGAAAGTCTGTGTGCATTTCCGCAGATCTTATAATGCCAGTGCTCGCCTGGCTGAGCTGCAAAAGGAGTTGAACCTGCCCAAGACCCGCCTTATATGTGACATGCCCACCAGGTGGAACTCAACGTTGGCCATGCTGCAGCGGCTGCACACGCAGCAGAGGGCCATCAATGAGTACCTGTGCGACTACGGCACCAGGACAGGGTCAGGGGAGCTTGTTTTTTTTTCTCCACGCCAGTGGGGCATGATCAGGGATGCATGCACTGTCCTGGCACCATTTGAGGAGGCCACGAGGATGGTGAGCAGTGACAGTGCATGCATCAGTGACACTGTACCTCTTGTCCACCTGTTGGAGCACACGCTGCGTGGAATAATGGACAGGGCACTTGAGGCAGAACAGAGGCAGGAAGAGGAGGACTTCCTTGCCTCTCAAGGCCCCCTTTACCCAGACAGTGTTCCTTCTGTCCCACCCATCGCACAGGAAGAGGAAGAGGAGGAGGAGGAGGAGGAGGAGGAGGATTGTGTCAGCATGGAGGTGGAGGCTGGCACTCAGCATCATCAGCAGCAGTCTTTTAGGGATGATTTACAGTCCCAAGAAACCAGTGGACTTGTACGTGGCTGGGAGGAGGTGACTGCGGATCATGTCGTCCTTAGTGACCCAGAGGACTCCGGAGCGAATGCCTCAGCAAACCTACACTGCATGGCCTCCCTGATCCTGCAAAGTCTGCGGAAGGATCCTCGTATTCTTCGGATCAAGGAGAGGGACCATTACTGGCTGGCCACTCTCCTTGATCCACGGTACAAGGGTAAGGTTGCGGACCTTATGTTACCGTCGCAGAGGGAGCAGAGGATGAGACAACTCCGGGAGGCCTTGCAGAAAGGTCTGTGCAACGCGTTCCCAGAGACTGGGAGGTTACAAACTCCTGGTCCAGGACAACGAGTTGCTGAGGCTTCGGCCAGTCAAAGAAGGAGCGGTGGGGAAGGTGGCCGTCTGACCGATGCGTTCAGACAATTCTTTAGTCCGCAGCCCCAAAGTATGATTGGTTCCAGCAACCATCGCCAGCGTCTGATAAACATGGTGCAGGAATATCTAGGGGCAAGGTCAGACTTGGACACCTTCCCCACCGAAAATCCTCTGGCTTACTGGGTCTTGAGGATGGATCACTGGCCAGAGCTTGCACAGTATGCAATTGAGCTACTGGCCTGTCCTGCATCCAGCGTTCTTTCGGAACGCACATTCAGTGCTGCTGGAGGATTTGTCACGGATCACAGGGTGCGCCTGTCCACCGACTCGGTTGATCGACTGACTTTCATCAAGATGAACCAGTCTTGGATCACCACCAGCTACCACACACCTGATGCTGATATAACAGACTAATTGATTTTAACATGTCACGTCCCTTCAAGACTGATGCTGATGCTGAGTGCCTGTGCTGTTATGTTGACTGGCTATCCTCCTCCTCCGAGTCCTCAATGATACGATTGATGATGATAGCTTGGAAGATCATTTTTGTTTATGGGTGCCGCCACCAGTGGCTAAGGCCCAATTTTTCAGCCCCTGTTTTACAGGGGCGTGTACTTACAATTTTTTTAGCAATAATTTGCCATAGGGCTCATTGCTGTGCTCCAAGTACAGTATCTGTGAGGGGTTGTAGTGTTGTGCCACCAGTGCCTAAGGCCCAATTTTTCAGCCCCTGTTTAACAGGGGCGTGTCATTACAATTTTTGAAGCAATACTTTGCAACAGGGCTCATTGCTGTGCTCCAAGTACAGTATCTGTGAGGGGTTGTAGTGTTGTGCCACCAGTGCCTAAGGCCCAATTTTTCAGCCCCTGTTCAACAGGGGCATGCAATTACAATTCTTGATGTAATAATTCACAGCAGGGCCCATTCCTGCACCCACCAAGAGTAAGTCTGAGGGCTTACAGTGTTGTGGCAACGCCACCACCACCACCACCACGAAAGGCCCAATTTTTCAGCCACTGTTCAAAAGGGGCATGTAATTACAATTCTTGATCTAATAATTCACAGCAGGGCCCATTCCTGCACCCACCAAGAGTAACTCTGAGGGCTTACAGTGTTGTGGCAACACCACCACCACCACCACGAAAAGCCCAATTTTTCAGCCCCTGTTCAACAGGGGCATGCAATTACAATTCTTGATCTAATAATTCACAGCAGGGCCCATTGCTGCACCCACCAAGAGTAACTGTCAGGGCTTACAGTGTTGTGGCACCAGCACCACCATCAAAGCCCCAATTTTTACTACCACTGTTCAACAATTATATGTAATTAAAATTCCTGATATAATAGTTGACAGCAGGGCGTTCCAGCACCAACCAAGAGTAACTGTGAGTGCTTACAGTGTTGTGCCAACACCAACAACTAAGGGGCCTATTTCTGCAGAGTATATACGGCAGGTCCCTACTTTCAAACATCCAACTTACAAACGACTCCTACTTGCAAACGAAAGAAGACAACAGGAAGTGAGAGGAAATCTACCCCTAGGAAGGAAAATTCTCTCCTGTAAGAATAAATATGGGAGAAAGGTGTCTCCTCTGTACTGATGCTTTATCAGCAATCCTTGTTTCAAGAAAAACACCACATTTCAAAAACAGTTGTCATTGGGACGGAAAGTGAGGTGAAATGTTCTGAACAGGGGCACAGACAGCAAAACAAATGTTACAGGGGTGATAACCCTTACCTATGTTTCCCAAAAAGTTTAAAAATAGATTTTTGGGCTGGAGCTACAGTTCAACAATGTACCTGTTCAAAATTACAAACACATTCTACATAAGAACAAACCTACAGTCCCTGTCTTGTATGCACCGCCTGTATACGGCTGTTCAGAGTATATAGGGCCTTTTTTATTTTATGTGCGGGGTTCCCCTTAATATCCATACAAGACCCAAAGGGGCTGGTAATGGGCTGGGGTAGGGGGGGGGGGTCATGGGGTAGCTATGCCATTTTTCTTAAAGATTTTCATCCATATTACCGGGACCAGACATTACATTAAAGCCGCAAGAAGTTTTAAATGGCTTTTTTTTCCTTTAGAAGTGTCATTTTGTGCAGGGACAGTTCTAAACACGGGAAACACGTGGCACTTCACAGGCATACTTTAGACACCCCCCAGGTACGATATTTAAAGGAATATTTGACTTTTTTTTTTCACTTTATGCATCATTAAAATGACTGCTCCCGAAAAACGACCGTTTTTAAAACTTCTTTTTGCATTGATACATGTCCCCTGGTGCAGAACCCGGGTTCCCAAACCCTTTTTAGGACAATAACATGCATAATAGTTGTTATAATTAGCACTTTAGAATTCGAACGTTCGCATCCATTGTATTTAATAGGGTTCTAATGTTCGTACGAACTTTCGGTCCGTTCGCGGGTTCCGGTGCGAACCGAACCCGGGGGTGTTCGGCTCATCACTAATAGTGAGGTACTGTTACATGTGGCGCGTGTGCGCCATATCTTATTAGTTATAGTGTGACTATTGCTGCAGGGCTCTGCAGATAGATTCATGTGATCTGTTACAACTGTTGATTTTATTGCCAGTAGAAAGTAAATTCGTTATTCTTCTATCACTGCATTGGTGTCTGAATTTAACCATAGAGCATAAGATATATATATATTACCCTAGACTAACTGTGCCAGAAGGGGGTCGAGTAAATTGCCGGGGGTTGGCGGAGCTGTCTTCAGGGCCCAAACTAAATCTGCGGCCCTCTTAACTGAAGGTATCGCTACATATACACTGTGATTTTAGTAATAAACTGACCTTTAATAACAGTATTCTATTCCATCTCAATTCCCCCGGGCCATTGGTTGGGCACCCCTGATCTATACACTCCTGCACTCCCTCCTTGGCCACTGCACCTGTCACACTAACAGGTTTATGGCCGGAGAGTTTTGTAGTGGAAAGGCTAGTTCCTCATAGGTACACCATGTCTGTGATTGACAGTGCATGACAGTGGGCGCATCCATAACTTTATATATATATATATATATATTGTGACAGCAGGAAGGTAAAGTCACCTGGTTGCATCCAGGGGGGGTAGATATATTTCTCCCAGATTCAGGCTTTATGCTGACTTATACAACTAGGGTGGAGAGTTGTATAAGCCCAGCTGAGGCTAGTAGGCTCATGGATGACTCATACCTCTAGGGAGAGTGTGGGGCGTCGTACAGACAGGGAGTTGATGAGGCCAGCTGAAGCTTGTCAGCTCATTTAGGCCTCTATAAGAACTCCCAGATTCATTAGGTGTTAGCTCATGCCTGGACCCAGACCTGTGTGGACTGTCTAGGGAGAGTGAACCCCTGTGCGGTGAGGCAAAGCCTGTGTGGCTATTTGTTTGGACTTTTACTAAACCAGGGACTTAGGGACTAGGACAGCACCAGGCTGATCCCAGTTGTTAGTTTAGGAAACCTGCATGTTTAGTCAGAGGTCAAACTGACCAGGATTTATTTTGTTTATGTTTCTTTTTGGCTTTGCTGTGTTTTTGTCACTGTACATAGAGAAATAAACCGCACCTTTTGATTTTGAAAACCACAACCTCCGTCTGCTGGCCCTGTTTTTGTGTGGGGAGCCCAACCAGGGGGTCACACACACCCGCTACTGAGTTAACCCCCTCACAGTTGGTGGAGAACCAGTGGCAGTTTTTTTTAAGCCAGCATGGAGGAGATACTGAAACAGCTGGCTCTAGCAAATGCCAATCAACAGCAGACAAATGCAGGTTTGCAAAGGAGCCTTGCAGCCCAGCAGCAAGCTCATCAACAAGCCCAGCAGCAATCTGAGGCCCGCTTCATAGACCTGTTACAGAAGCAAGAGCAGAGACTACAACAAATGGAAGCAGTAATGCAGCAACGTCCGCAGACCAGTGAGGAAAGCCGTCCCACTAATACCGCGTCCTTTGGGGTGAGTCGTTTATTGACAAAAATGACTGGAGAGGATGATCCAGAGGTATTTTTGACCACATTTGAAAGGACTGCTGAAAGAGAAAAGTGGCCTGAGGAGCAGTGGGCTGGACTGGTGGCTCCTCTGTTAACTGGTGAATCGCAGAAGGCTTACTATGACCTAGAGCCTGACCAAGCAAAAGACTATGTGATGCTAAAAGCTGAGATATTGGCAAGGCTGGGTGTCACCCAGGCTGTCCGGGCTCAGCGTGTGCATAACTGGACTTTCCAGCTTGGAAAACCCCCCAGGTCTCAAATGTATGATCTCATTCACCTGAGCAGAAAGTGGCTACAGCCAGAGACTTTGTCCGCACCAAAGATTGTGGAACGTGTTGTAATGGATCGGTTTTTGAGAGCTCTTCCTACTGCCATCCAAAAGTGGGTAAGCCATGGAGACCCAGAGACGGCCGGTGGTCTTGTGGATCGTGTAGAGAAATACTTGGCTACAGAGAACCTGACGGCCTCTTCCAGAGACTCTCGGACTTTCCACCCTAAGACCAGACCATCCCCAGGGGCGGATAAGAGGATTCCAAGGGGTGAGGGTGGAGAGAGTGAGAGGGTGGGAGCTCTACCCCAAGTTTGGTGAGAACAGCCTGGGAAGTCAGGGGCTCAAGAGGCAGCCAAAAGGATTGTTTGCTACCGCTGCCGGCAAGCGGGACATATTGCAGCAAATTGCCCGGTTGTGGAGGAACCCATGCAATGTGACTTTCTGACGGACAGACGTCAGTCGCTGTGTGCGACAGTCGCATGCACTGCCATTCGGGGAACTGAGAAACATTTATGCAAAATGTGTATTAATGGTAGAAATGTTGTGGTATTACTGGATTCAGGTAGCCTTGTGACCCTGATAAAGGCTGAATTAGTTAAAACAGAGGTCTCTGGGAATAGCAAGGTAGCTGTTATTTGTGTGCATGGGGACACCCGAGAGTATCCAGTGACTACAGTGTGTTTCGAGACCCCCAAAGGTACCCTCTCTCATCCAGTGGGGTTAGTATCTCAATTACCGCATGATGCCATTGTGGGAAGAGATTTTCCGAAGTTCTGGGAACTGTGGGATGATCCTGAGCCCCCCACTGGTGCCCCTATGTACCAGGAATGTGATAGCCAGAACTCCTCTGAGAGTGGTGAGGACTCTCCAGAATTTCCCTTGTCAGTATTGGCAGGGGAGACTCAAGAAACTGGAGAGGAGCCCACCTCCTCAGACGAAAACCTACCGTCTGTGGAGTTTTCTGATCTGGAGGTTCACAGGGAAAATTTTGCCACAGAACAGTTAAAAGACCCCGCCCTAATAAAGGCACGGGAAAACGTAGTGGAAATAGATGGCGAGTTAGTGAACCCAGATAATACCTGCACTTACCCATACTTCAGCGTAGAGAAGGACCTACTGTATCGGGTGGCAAAAAGGGCAGAAGAAACCGTTGAGCAGCTTGTGGTGCCCAAACCTTACAGGAAGTTGGTGTTGGAGTTGGCCCATGGGCACATTCTTGGAGGTCATCTGGGGACAGAGAAAACCCGAGAGAGGGTATTACAGAGATTCTATTGGCCTGGGGTGATGAAGGACATAGAAAATTATTGTTCCTCCTGCCCTGTGTGTCAGAGGTCGGCCCCGATGCCACATTTCCGTAGCCCGCTGGTCCCTCTACCCATCATTGAGGTCCCGTTTGAGAGAATCGCAATGGATTTGGTAGGTCCTATAATCAAGTCCGCTAGGGGGCACCAGTACATATTGGTTATAATGGACTATGCCACCCGTTATCCAGAAGCGATCCCTCTCAGAAATACCTCGGCCAAAACCATAGCCAAAGAGCTATCTCTTGTTTTTAGCCGGGTGGGTATTTGTAAAGAACTGCTTACGGACCAAGGTACACCCTTTATGTCCCGGGTTATGAAAGAGCTGTGTAAATTGTTCAAAGTGACGCAATTGCGTACATCTGTGTATCACCCCCAAACCGATGGGCTGGTTGAAAGATTCAACAAAACCCTAAAACAAATGTTGAAGAAAGTGGTGGATAGAGATGGAAAGGATTGGGACTGTCTACTTCCTTATTTGATGTTTGCTATTAGGGAGGTGCCCCAATCCTCTACGGGATTCTCCCCCTTTGAGTTACTGTATGGGAGACACCCAAGAGGGCTGTTGGATATTGCCAAGGAAACTTGGGAAAGTGAGAGTTCTCCCCACAGGAGTGTGATTGAGCATGTCGCCCTGATGCAAGATCGAATTGCACAGGTAATGCCCATCGTGAAGGAACATTTGGCCCAAGCGCAGTTGGCACAGCAGAGAGTGTACAACCGTGGAGCAAAGACCCGTACCTTTTCCCCGGGGGATAGGATATTGGTACTTGTCCCTACGGTTGAAAGTAAATTCCTTGCCAAATGGCAAGGCCCCTACGAGATAATGGAAAAAGTGAGCGAAGTGAATTACAAGGTCAGACAACCAGGAAGGCGAAAGCCCGAACAGATATATCACGTTAATCTGTTGAAAGCCTGGAGGGATAGAGAGTCCCTAGTCGCAGAAACTTGGTCACCAGCTCAAACTGGTTGCGTGATTCCGGAGGTTGGAATAGCAGCCACCTTGTCACAACCCCAACAACAGGAGGTTAAGGAGTTTGTGCTTCGCAACAAGGAGGTGTTCTCTGAGCTGCCGGGACAAACATCTGGGGTAGAGCATGATATTATTACCCCGCCCGGTGAAAGGGTGAAGTTAAAACCCTATCGGATCCCAGAGGCCCGACGGGAGGCAATACGGGAGGAAGTACAGAAAATGCTGAACTTAGGGGTGATAGAGGAGTCCCAAAGTGATTGGTCTAGTCCCATTGTGTTGGTGCCTAAACCGGATGGGAGCTGGCGATTTTGTAACGATTTTCGTCAGTTGAACAAAGTTACAAAATTTGACACCTACCCCATGCCACGTATAGATGAGTTGATCGACCGGCTGGGAACAGCCCGATACATGACGACTCTTGACCTCACAAAAGGGTATTGGCAAATTCCCCTGGCCAAGTCGGCCAAAGAGAAAACCGCATTTGTAACCCCAGACGGGGCGTTCCAATATAAGAGAATGCCGTTCGGGTTACAGAATGCGCCGGCCACATTCCAGCGGAAAATGGACCAGATACTGAGGCCCCATCGGAAGTATGCTGCAGCTTACCTGGATGACGTAATTGTCCATAGCACAGATTGGGCCTCACATCTGCCAAAAGTGCAAGCAGTCCTAGACTCTATCCGGGAAGCGGGGTTTACGGCTAACCCCAAGAAGTGTACCATTGGGCAGGAGGAGGCCAAATATCTTGGGTACACCATTGGCAGGGGAGTGATAAAACCCCAACTCAACAAAGTCGAGGCCATCCAGAGTTGGCCACGTCCCAACAGCAAGAAGCAGGTACGGGCCTTTCTGGGAATCGCGGGTTATTATCGGCGCTTCATTCCCCACTTTGCTTCTAAGGCTGTGCCCCTAACCAACCTGACGAAAGGGAAAGGGTCGGTCATGATTAAATGGACCCCCGAGGCTGAGGCAGCATTCCAATTCTTGAAACAAGCCTTATGTAGCCAGCCAGTGTTGTACTCACCCGACTTCTCTAAAGACTTTGTCGTACAAAGTGATGCGTCAGATGTGGGGTTAGGAGCAGTATTGTCCCAGGTCTGGAACGGGGAAGAGCACCCAGTCATTTACCTCAGCAGGAAGTTGAAGTCCCATGAGGTAAATTACGCCACGGTTGAAAAGGAGTGTTTAGCGGTGAAGTGGGCTCTAGATTCCCTTCGGTACTATCTGCTAGGTAGGCACTTTGACATGGTTACGGATCACGCTCCGTTAAAGTGGATGGCTCAAAACAAGGAGACAAATAGAAGAGTGAATAGGTGGTTCCTGGCCCTACAGGAATTCAACTTCACAGTAAAGCATCGCCCTGGCGTTCAAATGGGGAATGTGGATGCTTTGTCTCGAGTACATGAATGCCTGATTGCTGGTGTTCCAACCCCAAGGTTAAAACAAGAGGGGGGGGTATGTGACAGCAGGAAGGTAAAGTCACCTGGTTGCATCCAGGGGGGTAGATATATTTCTCCCAGATTCAGGCTTTATGCTGACTTATACAACTAGGGTGGAGAGTTGTATAAGCCCAGCTGAGGCTAGTAGGCTCATGGATGACTCATACCTCTAGGGAGAGTGTGGGGCGTCGTACAGACAGGGAGTTGATGAGGCCAGCTGAAGCTTGTCAGCTCATTTAGGCCTCTATAAGAACTCCCAGATTCATTAGGTGTTAGCTCATGCCTGGACCCAGACCTGTGTGGACTGTCTAGGGAGAGTGAACCCCTGTGCGGTGAGGCAAAGCCTGTGTGGCTATTTGTTTGGACTTTTACTAAACCAGGGACTTAGGGACTAGGACAGCACCAGGCTGATCCCAGTTGTTAGTTTAGGAAACCTGCATGTTTAGTCAGAGGTCAAACTGACCAGGATTTATTTTGTTTATGTTTCTTTTTGGCTTTGCTGTGTTTTTGTCACTGTACATAGAGAAATAAACCGCACCTTTTGATTTTGAAAACCACAACCTCCGTCTGCTGGCCCTGTTTTTGTGTGGGGAGCCCAACCAGGGGGTCACACACACCCGCTACTGAGTTAACCCCCTCACAATATATATATATATATATTTTTTATATATATATATATATATATATATATATATATATATATATATATATAAATACTGGTATATATATTCAGTCCAATGGCGGCTTTCAAATGGGCCCACTGCCAACCCCTGTCAACTAAAAGCAAATGAAGATATTTCCCATTATTCCTTAGTGTTTCCAAGACAGGAAGTGAGGGCAACCTCTCCAATAGCACCTCAGACAGCAATGCACATAGATTTTAGTGGATTAGGAAAGGCTTAGAATCTATAAGAGGTTTTGTTTTGCTCTCTGTAGGATACAGCTTAAAAACCCAACAGAGATTCCAAAGCTTCCTCACACTGTCACACTATCCAAAAAAAAAAAAAATGTCTTAAGTATATTTTAAATTTGTTTAATAAACAGGCGCAAAAAGCAAATAACCCGTGTGACATTAAGGAAGGCGAGGTGATTGATGAACGTTATGTTTCACCTCGCATGCATTCATTTGCAGACAACTAAGTGTAATCCAGTCAGGGTTTTACCAGCCACCTTGGCAGGGTTGGTTCTGCAACCTTTTAAAAATAAAACTGGCAACCAGTCAGATTTTAAGAAACCTGCTGTTTGGACTACTTTTTTCCCAGGGAAGGTGATCCCCTTTGAGTTAACCCCTGACACCCGCCACCCAGCCACCCCCCGCCGCTGGAGACAAATGGCAGCAATCACCCACCACCCCTCCACGGGGAGACACTAGACACTCTGAATGTGCCTTACCTTGCCATAGGGGGAAGGAAGAGCCAGGCCGCTCAGGCGAGCACACAATAGGACATCTTCCTCCCGGCCACACAGGAACAGGAAGTGTGTCCTGAGACACGATTGGCCAGGGAGTCCTAAGACTCCCTGGTCAATAGGGGCTTCCTGATTGGCCGGGAGGAGGATCAGTTTGTCCATAGCAAATATTCATTCGCTATTGCCACACAAGTGGGTGTGCTCGGGGCACAGTGCTCTGCTCCCTGAGCCAACCCTTTTTTAAAGCCTATTAGAACCTCTGGCTCTAATCACATGCTTCAAAAAAACACAACCCCCCATTGGAATCCATAGTCCAGAGCCCTGTATGTAGATCAGGGGGCTGGATGCATGGATGGGGGGGGGGTGGCGCCCCTAATGAAGCGGCCACCACTGAGTACGATGTTGAAGACATTTATGAAATGACTTTTGTTACTTTTTTTAGTCTTATGAGCCTTAACAAAATAATTTTTTAAAGCCCTATGCAATCTCTTCTGATTATGCAAGATTATACAGAAGTCCTGTTTTGAAGGCAGGTAAACAGAGTGCATAATTTATTTATTACAGCGCAGGATAAACCATTGCTAGTACTGACTGTAACTGATGATTGATTCACTGCAATACCTCACTCCAATTCCTTTCCTTAAAATTACATTTTTTATATTAGAGATTTGAATATCATTTCCATTGTTCAGCTTATTTGTTTAAAACATTTATTTAATAAAGATATGTGGACGTAAAATGTTGTGTGTTTGTTAAATAGGACTGCTTTTACTTAATATTATACTTAGGCCCGGTTCACACAGGGGCGACTCATCAGGCGACTCGGTCGCCTGACGAGTCACGTCCCGCTCTGTGCTATGGAACCGTTCTAATAGGAGCGACTCAGGTCGCTCCGATTTAGAAAAAGGTTCCTGTACTACTTTTGGGGGCGACGCAGGGCGACTTGCATTGACTTCTGTACAGAAGTCATTATGCAAATCGCCTCGGCGGGCGTCTCAAGTCGTCTTGAGATCGCGCCGCAGAGGTCACCCCGGAAGTCGTGCCGCCCCTGTGGGAACCGGACCTTAGCAGAATATTTTTTAGTTTTATGTTTTAAATGTTTAGAATATATATAAAAAAAAAAATATATATATATATATATATATATATATATATATATATATATAAAATGTAGCAGGGTGCTATATTTAGGGGGAGCATCTGAGTGGTAACTAGGCTCGGATGCACTAATTGTTAGGTTTCATGGACCATTTCTGTCCCTGTGAGATAGTACTGATGTGCAGTTCCCTGGGGCCTATAGGTGGTGCTGTTGCCATAGGCCCGGGTTGAACCGTAGTACAGGGATGTGCCTTTTCTTGTCCCCTCTCGGCAGCAGTATGGCGGGGCGGGGAACCTGCTGTGCCTGTCAGGAGAGGGTATAAAAAAGGGGCGGCCATCTTCCAGTCGGGGATCCACGCCCAGGCACCTTAGGCCTGGGTGTGTTTGTGTGTCGCCTCCAGATGCCCTAGGCCTGGGTCATCGTCGTTGGTTCCGCGCCCAGGCACCTTAGGCCTGGGCATGTGTGTTGTCTCCGGGTGCCCTAGGCCCGGAGACGGAGCTGCTGTTTCCATCCCAGACACCTTCAGTCTGGGGTGAGGTACTTTGGCGAGGGCCTGGAACCCAGCAACCTTCGGCTGGGGTCCGCTAAGGATCGAGGCTCCCAGGGATCTGCCTTGCGAGGGGACCCGTATCCAGGATCGAGGAGGCCAGGGAGGTGACCCTTTCTGAAGACCCAGCGCAGAGTCGTGGTGACAGAGGGGGTCTCTTGTAACTCTCCGGAGGGATGTTCTTAGCCTAAAAAGGGCCAAGTTACTCAAAGAAGGAAGTGCGGGTTCTTTATGTCATAGTGGCAGTGACTCTACGCACACCAGGTCAGTGGCAGTGACTTGCAACTATTCACCAGGTCCGTGGCAGTGACCAACCTCAGGGTCCGTGGCAGGGACCATGCGCCAAGCCTGTTCATGCAAACCAGAACAGGAGAAACCTTAAATTAAGTTTGTGCCTGGACCTCCTCCCACCTTATCTGACACGTGTTTGTCTCAACCTGTCTGCTCTCAAATAGACTATTTATTGCCCTTATGAATAAATAAGAAGTTGGACTTTTCAGTTGGTGTGGACAGTTGCTTACTGGGGAGAACTAGGACTTGTTTCTGGCTACCCCAGAAACGAGATCAGCTCTGGAGGTTTTCAAACACTGGCTGCAGGCAGGCCCGAGAAACTAACACCGCTCAACCTCCCCATTCAGGAGGGTACGGGCTTGTGGTGCGGTGTGCCTCAGTCCTTTCCTGCGAAGGAGCCAACTATAAGAAAAGCAGGTAAATGCTGGGGTGGGTGCACTACATATATATATATATATATACACACACACAGTGGGTACGGAAAGTATTCAGACCCCCTTAAATTTTTCCCTATTTGTTATTATGCAGCCATTTGCTAAAATCATTTAAGTTAATTTTTTCCTCATTAATGTACACACAGCACCCCATATTGACAGAAAAACACAGAATTGTTGACATTTTTGCAGATTTATTAAAAAAGAAAAACTGAAATATCACATGGTCCTAAGTATTCAAACCCTTTGCTGTGACTCTCATATATTTAACTCAGGTGCTGTCCATTTCTTCTGATCATCCTTGAGATGGTTCTACACCTTCATTTGAGTCCAGCTGTGTTTGATTATACTGATTGGACTTGATTAGGAAAGCCACACACCTGTCTATAGAAGACCTTACAGCTCGCAGTGCATGTCAGAGCAAATGAGAATCATGAGGTCAAAGGAACTGCCTGAAGAGCTCAGAGACAGAATTGTGGCAAGGCACAGATCTGGCCAAGGTTACAAAAAAAATTCTGCTGCACTTAAGGTTTCTAAGAGCACAGTGGCCTCCATAATCCTTAAATGGAAGACGTTTGGGACGACCCAGAGCTGGCCGTCCGGCCAAACTGAGCTATCGGGGAGAAGAGCCTTGGTGAGAGAGGTAAAGAAGAACCCAAAGATCACTGTGGCTGAGCTCCAGAGATGCAGTCAGGAGATGGGAGAAAGTTGGAGAAAGTCAACCATCACTGCAGCCCTCCACCAGTCGGGGCTTTATGGCAGAGTGGCCCGACAGAAGCCTCTCCTCAGTGCAAGACACATGAAAGCCCACATGGAGTTTGCTAAAAAACACCTGAAGGACTCCAAGATGGTGAGAAATAAGATTCTCTGGTCTGATGAGACCAAGATAGAACTTTTTGGCCTTAATTCTAAGCGGTATGTGTGGAGAAAACTAGGCACTGCTCATCACCTGTCCAATACAGTCCCAACAGTGAAACATGGTGGTGGCAGCATCATGCTGTAGGGGTGTTTTTCAGCTGCAGGGACAGGATGACTGGCTTCAATCGAGGGAAAGATGAATGAGGCCAAGTACAGGGATATCCTGGACGAAAACCTTCTCCAGAGTGCTCAGGACCACAGACTGGGCCGAAGGTTTACCTTCCAACAAGACAATGACCCTAAGCACACAGCTAAAATAACGAAGGAGTGGCTTCACAACAACTCCGTGACTGTTCTTGAATGGCCCAGCCAGAGCCCTGACTTAAACCCAATTGAGCATCTCTGGAGAGACCTAAAAATGGCTGTCCACCAACATTTACCATCCAACCTGACAGAACTGGAGAGGATCTGCAAGGAGGAATGGCAGAGGATCCCCAAATCCAGGTGTGAAAAACTTGTTGCATCTTTCCCAAAAAGACTCATGGCTGTATAGATCAAAAGGGTGCAAATACTAAATACTGAGCAAAGGTTCTGAATACTTAGGACAATGTGATATTTCAGTTTTTCTTTTTTAATAAATCTGCAAAAATGTCAACAATTCTGTGTTTTTCTGTCAATATGGGGTGCTGTGTGTACATTAATGAGGAAAAAAAAGAACTTAAATGATTTTAGAAAATGGTGAAAAATATAAGGGGGTCTGAATACTTTCCGTAACAACTGTATGGTAAGCTCTTAATTCCCTCCCTGGTCATCTCTCGCCTCGACAACTGTAACTCCCTTCTCATTGGTTTACCTCTACATAGTCTATCCCCCTTCAATCCATCATGAATGCGGCTGCCAGACTCATCCACCTTACCAATCGCTCAGTGTCTGCTACTCCTCTCTGTCAATCCCTTCACTGGCTTCTGCTCACCCAACTAATTAAATTCAAAATACTAACAACTACTTACAAAGCCATCCACCCAGCTACATCACTAGCCTAGTCTCTAAATACCAACCTATTTGTTGTCTTCGTTCCTCTCAAGACCTCCTGTGGGCTAGCTCCCATGCTTGCCTCCAGGACTTCTCCAGAGCCTCTCCAATTATATGGAAGCCCAATCTGTCCCATTATCTCCTACTCCATGGGTGCTCAACCTGTGGCCCTCCAGCTGTTGCGGAACTACAAGTCCCATGAGGCATTGCAAGCCGCTGACATTTACAAGCTTGACTCCCAAAGGCCGAGGCATGATGGGAATTGTAGTTTTCGCAACAGCTGGAGGGCCACAGGTTGAGCACCCATGTCCTACTCTATTAGTATCCAAAATGATCCGAAAAGAATAGTATGTGTGGCAAAAATATCCAATTGCTTAATGGTTTTCTAAAGGCAAAAAAATACCTGTATCATGTATGCATGACCAGCTAGAAGATAATTTGGGTCCATTTTAAAAGTTCACCAACCTTAAACACTTTGGCTTTAAAGCAATTTCAACTTTTGCACACATGAAAAAATCTGCATTTTTAGCTGTAAAATTATCTAAAACCCCCAGAATTGTCTGAATTTTTGGAAAGCAGAAGACCCGTAGAGAAAAAAGATAGTAGTTGCTATTATTTATGTTGTACTACATATGTCGCAACTGTTATTAAACGCACATTTTATGAAAAAAATATAATAAAATTAATTTTAATGCAAACACACACAATATAATATTTTTTGGGTAAAATATAAAAGATGAGGTTGTGTTAAGTAAATAGATACGAAACATGCCAGGTCTTAAAATTGCGTGTGCCTGTAAATTTGAAAAAAACTACAGTACCCAAACATCTCCATAGGCAACACATTAAAAGCCTTTACAGCTCAACAGTTTAGAGTTAAATGGGTAGTATGGGGCACATAAAAAAAATAAAAAAATAAAAACCTAGGTGGATGCAGCATTTTTCTGATGCTGCATCTGTTCCTTACTGCCTCTGCACTGAAAACTGAGGGATCAAACACCACTGATTGCTCATTTCTCCCCCTCTGTTCTGAGCAGAAAGCTGTGACTGTTAGTCACTGGAGAGAGGGGCAGCTGGCTCAGTCTCCCAGTGGCACAGCTGAGCCAGCTGCCGGTCCAGGCATCTGGGTTGATCCTGACTGTCAAGTCGAGATCTTTCCCCTGTCTGGACCGGTTGAGTGACATCATCCAACAGGAGGTTTTAGCCCCCTGTTGGCTGAAAACGGATAACAAGAGGGCAGAAGAACTCCATAGGAGAAGTAGGGTCAAAAAAGCTTTGGCCATACTTCTTCCTTTACTGTGAGCTGTGGTGCTAACATTATTGCTCTCATTCATCATGGTTTACATGTGCGCACTCAAAACATGCGTTTGCATTTGTATGTGCATTCAGGGCGGGTTAGTGAAAATTTTTGTTTGTTTTCATACATTTTATTATAATTAAAAATTTTCTAACTTTTCTATTTTTTATTTGATTACCTTGCTATTACAAGGGGTTAACAGCTGACAGGAACTGTTTATAGAGACATAAGGGGACAAAATCATCATTGATTCCAGTTTCATTCTGGGCAGAAGAGATCAAGGAATGGATGTGCCTCTATCTCCTTACAGCCACCATGTTGAAGCTCTGCGATGTGCAACTCCTGCACCGTGTAAGTGATCTGTGGCTATAGAGCCAAAACCAAAATTAAAAAAAAAATGCATGGGGGTCGCCCCAAATTTCATACCAGGCCTTTCAGGTCTGGTATGGATATTAAGGGGAACCCTGCGCTAATTTAAAAAAAAAATGGGGTAGGGGCCCCCATCAAAATCCATACCAGACCCAAATTCCATACCAGACCCAAAATCCATACCTGACAAAAATGGTAAAAAAAAACACACACACAGCTTGGGACAAGTCCTTTAATAATAATTTTTTTTTTTCCAGTGATGTAATCCTTCAAGGACCCGACGATACATGCCGCCACGATCGATACAGCCTCCAAATGACGCGCCTAACAGCTGTTAAATAGCCGAGGGTGGGGCCACCCGTGACGTACGCGGATGACCCCGCCCCCCTCTGACGCAACAGGGGTTTCCGGCGGTTTCCCCGTGGTGTCACGGGTGACCCCGCCCCACTCTGACGCATCACGGGAAACCTCCTTTGCGTCAGAGGGGGCGGGGTCACCCGTACATGTCACTGGGTAACCCCGGCGTTTCCCCATTGTGTCAGAGGGGGCGGGGTCACCCGCGCACGTGACCGGTGGCCCCGCCCTCAGCTATATAAGAGCTGTCAGGCTGGAGAGCGTCATTCATTGGGTGCCTCCCATCGTGTCGGCGTCATTGTATTTATTTTTTTCGTATCCTCGCTGGAGATCGAGAATGGATTTACATCGCTGGAATTTTTATTTTTTTATTTTTAATAAAGGACTTGTCCCAAGCTGTGTACTGTGGTTTTTAACATTTTTGACACTTTTTTTGTGAAATGGTAGGGGTACATGTATCCCGTTACCAATTCACATAGTGGGGGCCGGGATCTGGGTGTTGCCCTTTGTTAAAGGGGGATTCCAGATTCCGATAAGCCCCCCGCCCGCAGACCCCCACAACCACCGGGCAAGGGTTGTGGGGATGAGACCCTTGTCCCCATCAACATGGGGACATCCTCCCCATGTTGAGGGCATGTGGCCTGGTACGGTTCAGGAGGGGGGCGCTCTCCCGTCCCCCCCTCTTTTCCTGCGGCCTGCCAGGTTGCGTGCTCGGATAAGGGTCTGGTATGGATTTTTGGGGGGAACCCCACGCCATTTTTTTTTATTTTGTCACGGGGTTCCCTTTAAAATCCATACCAGACCTGAAGGGTCTGGTATGAATTTTTGAAGGCGGCCCCTACGCCATTTAAAAAAAAAAATAGGTGCAGGGTTCCCCTTAATATCCATACCAGACCTGAAGGGCCTGGTATGAAATTTGGGGGGACCCCCACGCATTTTTTTTTTTACTTTTAGTTCAGGGTTACCCTTAATATTCATACCAGACCCAAAGGGCCTGGTAATGGACTGGGGGGTAATCAATGCCGTTTTTTTCAATGACTTTTATCTGTATTGCCGGGACCCGACAATTCATTATAGCCATGAGTAGTTTTAAATTACTTTTTTCCTTTAGAAATGTCATTTTGTGCAGGGACAGTTCTAAACACGGGAAACATGCGCTATTTACAGGCATACTATAGACACCCCCCCAGGTACGATTTTAAAGGAATATTTCACTTTTATTGTTTCACTTTAAGCATTATTAAAATCACTGCTCCCAAAAAAACGTCCGTTTTTAAAACTTTTTTTTGCATTGATACATGTCCCCTGGGGCAGAACCCAGTTCCCCAAACACTTAACTTGCATATTAACCTTTAAAATTAGCACTTTTGATTTCTACCATAGACTTTTAAAGGGTTTTCCGCGGCTTTCGAATTTGCCGACAACACCCCAAATTGTTCGCTATTCGGCGAACGGGCGAACAGCCAATGTTTGAGTCGAACTCATGTTCGACCCGAACATAAAGCTCATCCCTAGTAGATTGTACTGCCAACACCATTGCAACTTTGACAAATTGCAGAATGGAATAATCTCTGTGTAGCTATGGGAATACCTGTTACTGTATGTACAATATATTGTGACAGTTAATATTTTATAACATGACTGTTATTTTAAAAAAGATCTAATATTTACAAGTTCAAAATAGGACATTATCTCCCTGTTACTGTTCTGACATCATCCTCTTCACTAACTATGATAAAATACTGTATAACACCATGCATACTGTGCTTTCACTGACTACTGCAAAACTTTATCCAAAATTAGAAATTCGATTTTTAAAATAATCCAAAAAAAAAACATATGGGCAGTGATATTGAAGTGATGTTATCAGTACTTATAATGATCTAGTTGTGCTACCTAATTGCTTGCGGTACAATTTGTGTCATAGAGGCAAAAAGGTATCTAAAAAAAGGTCTGTTTTTCTGTAAAGTACTAAATTGAACCCTGTTGTTAGACTCTCCAAATTACTCTCCAAATATTATTTCTTCCGACATAAGGTCAGTATGACCTGTCTGTGATGTAGCGTAGTTTTACTGCAAAAAATATTGCTTTAGCCAAAACATACCATACTTTCTTACTGACTTAGTATAGGTGCTGATACAGATGAAAATTCTTTAATTTTGTACAATGTGCCTGCTAACTGGTTAACATATATCTAAACTGGCAGTAATATAATATAATAATAAATGCCAGCTTTACCCAAAAGTATTAAATGTTTTGTGTAGACATCATGGGATTTGATTTATGGCCTTATTCCGAAAAAATCCTTTTAGCAATTTCTGCCCCTTAATCTCTCAATGGTGGACTCCTTAATTATTTGTTTATTCTATAGTATTAAGAGTTTATTACCGTATATACTCGAGTATAAGCCGACCCGAGTATAAACCGAGAACCTAATTTTACCACAAAAAAATGGGAAAACTTATTGACTCGAGTATAATCCGAGGGTGAGAATTAAGCAGCAGCTACTGTAAGCGGAAAAGAGGGTCACTAATGCCCATTTGCACGCCTCACTGTGCCCATTTGCAACCTCACTCTGCCCATTGCAGTCTCACTGTGCCATACCTCACTGTGCCCATTTCAGTCTCACTGTGCCATACCTCACTCTGTGCCATACCTCACTGTGCCCATTGCAACCTCACTGTGCCATACCTCACTCTGAGTCTGTGCCATACCTCACTGTGCCCATTGCAACCTCATTGTGCCATAACTCACTGTGCCATACCTCACTCTGTGCCATACCTCACTGTGCCCATTGCAGTCTCACTGTGCCATAACTCACTGTGCCCATTGCAGTCTCACTGTGCCCATTGCAACCTCACTGTGCCATACCTCACTCTGTGCCATACCTCACTGTGCCCATTGCAGTCTCACTGTTCCCATTGCAACCTTGCTGTGCCATACCTCACTCTGTGCCATACCTCACTGTGCCCATTGCAGTCTCACTGTGCCCATTGCAGTCTCACTGAGCCATACCTCACTGTGCCCATTGCAGTCTCACTGTGCCCATTGCAACCTCACTGTGACATACCTCACTCTGTGCCATACCTCACTGTGCCCATTGCAGTCTCACTGTGCCCATTGCAACCTCACTGTGCCAGAGCTCACTCTGTGCCATACCTCACTGTGCCCATTGCAGTCCCACTCTGCCCATTGCAACCTCACTGTGCCATACCTCACTGTGCTCATTGCAGTCTCACTGTACCCGAGTACCTGAATTCTTGACAGGCGTCCATTTTTTTAAAAGTCGCGGCTTCCTCCTGGCCTTCCGTTCCGTGATAGGCATTTGACACTGTGTTCTGCCTATCATGGAGGTCCTCTCATCCTCGGACTCAGTTTCCCAGCAGACACTGTGTTCAGTGTTCCCCCAATCACGGACATTCTTTCATCCTCGGATAAGAGGACATCCATGATTGGCGGAACACAGTGTCAAATGCCTATCACGGAACAGGAACGCCAGGAGGAAGACGTGACTTCAAAAAAAATGGACGCCTGTCAAGAATTCAGGTACTCGGGCACAGTGTGACTGCAAGAAAGTCACCATTTCTGGTTATCTTCATCCCCAAGTTTTCTGTGCCTTGATACCTGTTCCTAGACCTCAGTCAACTTTACACCCTCCATTCCCCTTTATCTTTCGTCAACCTCTTCCACATGTAGTTGCCGACATTACCTTCAGATTTATCATCTTTATGGTGCAGACGGAGTAATTTGAGTCTTTTCTACTGCCGTTCATTGAACATTATAAACTCTCTTTACTGGAGCGTTCTTAATGGCACATACATTTGGTACTTGTCGCAGACACTGGCTGCAGGGACTTTTTCTGCCCACTTTCACCCTGGTATTTGTTGTTGCTATACTCCTCTTTTTGTTACATTTTTGAGAGACTGTATTCTTGGATTTGCCCCAAGACTATTCTTAGTTTGTTTAATTCTGAACAATACATGATCATTGAAAGAGCTGATCACATTGACCTCCGGAGACGGACTGTCTGATCACCTAGGCTGCCTCAAGTGCTGTGTTAATTAACATGCTAATTATATAGTTGTCTGCTAAGTTGTTGCTAGAGGGGAGGGGGGAGTATCCAAGAGCCAGCCCTACCTCGTTATCTAACCCCTTGTGTTAAAAGTGTATAAAAAGGCTGTATTCTTTCCAATAAACCATTCAAGATTCTACAAGCTATTATCGGATAGACTTGTATTCAATGCCGCTATAATAATATATCTCTCTGATGGTCAGACTGGAGGAAGCAGTATTACTGACGGAAGCACTCAGCGGAGTGTGGGATAGGATCCGTCGCAGTACTTTTATCCTCAGGATCAGGTTAGCAGTCTAAAGCCCCATACACACGGTAGGACTTTTTGACAACAAACTTCAAAATGAGCACGTTTTCAAAAAAATCCTACCGTGTGTACGCTTCATCGGACAAACTTTTTTGTTTTCATCGGACAAAAGTTTGCTCTGCAAACGGACAAACTTTTCGGCAACAAAAGTCCTACGGTGCAAAGTCCTATCATGTGTACAGAAATCCATCAGACTTTTGTGCGAAGTACAAACATGCATGCCCAGAACCAATGTTAAAATCAACCAACAATAGCAGAAGTTGACCAAAGGGTGGTGGTAAAGAGCTAAAAAGAGCAGAGAAAGTTTTGAGAAAGTTTGCAGAAAAGTCCTGCCGTGTGTATGCTATGGGTGTTCCCGACCAACTCCCTTCGGACAAAAATCCACAGAAAATTTGTTTGAAGTCATATCGTGTGTATGAGGCTTTACACTATTCTGTACAAAACAACACGAGTATGATCTCTGTGGGTCACTAAGAGGACTTTCCTTTTCTTCATAACTTCATTAAAGAGGAACACTTAAAATCCTTAGGCGAGCACAGCCATACTGCCCCTAGAATGGGGAAATAAAACACCATCTACATGGCAACTTCTCATCTGCAATCTCCTCCAAAACGTGAAAACACAACCACACACTCCTCCAGTCTATATAATTCTATATCACATGAAACTGCAAATGTTAATATGCACTATTATAAGGGTGAAAATTCACCAATCTTGGAGAAAACAGGACACACAGGGACATTCTTAGGGAAGTAAAGGATCTACCTTTAACGATGGCAGGCGGGATCACCCCTCGTTCTGGGATGATGTCCTATGATGTTGCCCCAGTCACACCACTCTCGCATGCCTACAGGGGTGCACAGCACGGCATGACCCTGATCTCAGTAAAAGCCGATGACGCGGCTCTTTACCCATGTGATCGGCTGTGTCCAATTACAGCCGATCACATGTAAACACGGAAGTGCCAGAAATCAGCTCTCCTCGCCTAACTCTGACAGAGTGTGAGGTAAGGAGAGCCGATCAGCGGCATCATCTTTCAGGGGAGACCTATACAGATAATCCGGGCACTGATCATCAGTGCCCGGATTATCTGTGCAGTCCCAACAGTGCTCATCAGTACTGCCAGTTAGTGCCCATCAGTGATGCCAATTTGTGCCCATCAGTGATGCAAGTAAGTGCTGACTTTTAGTGCCTGCTCATCTGTGCCACCCATCAGTGACACCTATCAGTGCCACCTATCAGTGATCATCAGTGCTGCATATCAGTGCTACCTATCAGTGCCCATCAATGTGGCATATTAGTGTCTCCTCATCAGTGCCACCTCATCAGTGCCCTTCAGTGCCGTCTCATCAGTGCCCATAAGTGCTGCCTCATCAATGCCCATCAGTGCCGCCTCATCAATGGCCATCAGTGCCGCCTCATCAGCGCACATCAGTGTAGGAGTAAAGTTACTTATTTACTAAATTTTATGACAGAAACGAAGAAAAACATATTTTTTTTTTAGCAAAAAATTTAAAACCCAGTGGTGATTAAATACTACCAAAAGAAAGCTCTATTTGTGTGAAAAAAAGGATAAAAACATAATTTGGATACATTGTTGCATGGCCACGCAATTGACATTCAAAGTGTGACAGCGCTGAAAGCTGAAAATTGGCTGGGCAGGAAAGGGGTGAACGTGCCCAGTATTGAGGTGGTTAAGGATACCCAACATTCATATTAAATAGTTCATGTTTGCAATATTTAAAAAAATATTATGTTTAATTTTTTTTCTTTTTGAGCTTCAGTTGGAAAGCTTTAAGTAGATTTGAAGCTTAATAAGGTCTGCTAAAAGCTTGTTTAAAGCTACAGCCAACAGATCCATGAAGATCTCTATACATAACTTTAATAGAGGAATTGATAACTAATCAAAGTATATATGAGGGCTAAGCCATCAGTTTTGTTTTTTAATTGGAGGTAAATTTAATTAACACTGACTAATGTGCATAACCTAAAGGCAATTTATAGTATTATCAAATACCTTTTAGTTATGCATGTAAAAGAAAATAGTTTGATATAAACAAAATATCAATGTGTTTTAAGGTTTTAATGTGTTTTAAAGTTACTCTGATTGCGAGTAACGCGGTTTACTCTGAGATTCTCTGAGACACTCGGAAACACTCAGACATTATGTTCCCAAGCATCTCCAAGTGTTTCCAAGTGTCTCCGGCGCCCCCGCACCTCTGGCGACATGCGGTACTGCATAGACAAACAGTTCCTGTGGAACCGATTATCAGAGTTTCCAATATTTCCTACGGGGAAACTCGCTTTGATATACAAGTGCTTTGGATTACAAGCATTCTTCTGGAACATATTATGCTTGTAATCCAAGGTATAACTGTATATGTTCTATGTAAAGTCTCTAATTATTTATGTGTGTGTTTAGTCATATCTATGTAGCGACTCCACCTCTCACTCCCTCTTTCTCTTCTCGGTCAATGGCTCTCGTCTAGGGGACCAGGGAGGAGAGTGTGGCGCACCACCAGCTCGTATCTTCTTGTGTGCAGAGGTGTGAGCTATAACTTTTTACCTTCGGGCCTGTGTCCCCGTCCAGAGCCAAAACTTCCCTCAAGGATGACTCCCACCCTCCATGCAGGTGGAGGCAGGGCCGGTGCTAGACTTTTTTGCACCCTAGGCAAGACCAGCTACTTGCGCCCCCCCAAAAAAAAATCGAAAAAAAAAATGGAATGGCTTTGTGCAGTGTCATTAAATAATAGCACAATACACTCTTTGATCACAGATCCCAGTGTGTATTGTGATCAAATGTTTTTTTTTTTTTTTATAATGCCACTCTTTATTTATTTCACTGTGTGCCATTATAAAAAAAATATATTAGTGGTGGAAGTTGCGGAACACCAGGGCCTGATTGCAACTGCGACCTTTGCGGCCTGGTCATTCGGCCTGCATTAGGAGCATCATAGGCCTGGTGCTGAGGATTTTGGTGGGCCCTGGATTCTGATGCCCCTTGCCCTGTATGCTACATTAAAATTTTCTCTACAGCCTTGCCTTTATTAACCACCACTTGTGCCTAGGCATTCTTTTCATCACCAACCACTGCACCTGGAACCCCTTTCCTCATTATCTACTATGCCTGCAGCCTCCCTTGCCTTACCACCCACTGCAGCTACAGCCCTCTTCCCTCACCACCCAACATGCCTGGGCCCCCCACCCCTCACTATCCACCATGCCTAGGTACACCTTCCCTCACCACCTACTGTGCCTGTAGCCCCCTTTATTGCAGAAATACTACAGGAGATAGTTACAGACTGCAAAACATACTACAGGAGAGGGTCAGAGACTGCAGACATACTACAGGAGATGGTCAGAGACTTCAGACATGGTACATGAGATGGTCAGAGACTGCGGACATGGTACAGGAGATGGTCAGAGACTGGGGACATGGTACAGGAGGTGGTCAGAGACTGCGGACATGGTACAGGAGATGGTCAGAGACTGCGGACATGGTACAGGAGATGGTCAGAGACTGCGGACATGGTACAGGAGATGGTCAGAGACTGCGGACATGGTACAGGAGATGATCAGAGACTGCGGACATGGTACAGGAGATGGTCAGAGACTGCGGACATGGTACAGGAGATGGTCAGAGACTGTGGACATGGTACAGGAGATGGTCAGAGACTGTGGACATGGTACAGGAGATGGTCAGAGACTGCGGACATGGTACAGGAGATGGTTAGAGACTGCGGACATGGTACAGGAGATGGTCAGAGACTGGGGACATGGTACAGGAGGTGGTCAGAGACTGCGGACATGGTACAGGAGATGGTCAGAGACTGCGGACATGGTACAGGAGATGGTCAGAGACTGCGGACATGGTACAGGAGGTGGTCAGAGACTGCGGACATGGTACAGGAGATGGTCAGAGACTGCGGACATGGTACAGGAGATGGTCAGAGACTGCGGACATGGTACAGGAGATGGTCAGAGACTGCGGACATGGTACAGGAGATGATCAGAGACTGCGGACATGGTACAGGAGATGGTCAGAGACTGCGGACATGGTACAGGAGATGGTCAGAGACTGTGGACATGGTACAGGAGATGGTCAGAGACTGCAGACATGGTACAGGAGATGGTTAGAGACTGCAGACATGGTACAGGAGATGGTCAGAGACTGTGGACATGGTACAGGAGATGGTCAGAGACTGCAGACATGGTACAGGAGATGGTTAGAGACTGCAGACATGGTACAGGTGAGGGTCAGAGACTGCAGATATAACACAAGAGAAGGTCAGACTGTGGTCATAGGATAGGAAATGGTCAGAGACTGCAGACATAGTACAAGTGTGTCTTAGCAGTGACCAGTGTGGAAAAACATTGATCACTGCAAACAGGAGTTTACAAGCTATAACTTTAAGTGGCAAAAAAAAAAAAAAACAACGTATTTTCTAACAGGCATTTCTCAAGCACAGGACAGTAAATGGTTAACAGGTCTGTGAAGCTCCCAGCATGACCAGCTAATTCCTTCAAAGATAACAAGGAAAGTTGGATAAATCAGGGATGGCTGACACCAACTCCGGCACAAATAGCTATAGAAACAGCTTCAGTTTGAAGGTCTTGCAGAAGTCTAATCATCAGTCACCATGCAGTGTGCAATGTAAATAAAAACACAGATAAGAAGCAGTGTGAAAAGAACTGAGGGGAAATCATCATTGTCTAATCTACACACAGGACAGGAGAACACACCGATTATTAAACTTCTGCATTAGCAGTGAGTGTGACATGATCAGACCTTCTTCATTCTCAGGTATGTCGGATCCTCTCCACCCCACCCTGCTCTGGTCACTAGTATCTTCTGATCAAATGTAGCGGGCTGGGCAATCTGATTGGCTAAGGGGGTGGTGATAGGCGGAGCAATTTAGCAGTCACGCCCTCCCACTTAGAAGAGCAGCGCTATTGGCTGCCTGACACACTGGTCTGTCCCTCTCCCTCCAGCATGTGAAAGCCGTGGGAGGGAGAGGGGTGAAAGCTGTACACCGCTCTGCACTTAATTACACCCGCCCGCCGCACTGAGCGCCTTGCTGTCCGGGGCCCCTCTATCCTCTGCCGGGAGCGACAATGATGATAAAGAGGTGAGGCAAGAGTCAGCAGCGCCCCTAGGTGGCAGTGCGCCCTAGGCGGCTGCCTAATCCGCCTAGTGGAAGCACTGGCCCTGGGTGGAGGCAGGACCCTTTAGCTCCCAGAAAGTCAAGTTCCACACCACTGAAAGTCCAACATTTATTTATTCTTCAGAGTAATAAATAGTCCTTTGAGAGCGACTGGTCAGACACAGAACAGCTTAGAACAAAGTGGGAAGGAGGACCAGGCACAATCCTATCAATGAAACGAAACTGTTAGGATTTCACAACAGTTATGGCGCACAGTCGCTGCCACCGACTGTGAGGTTGGTCCCTGCCACAGACCATGATTGTTGGGTCTCTGCCACCAACCTGATTCCCGTTGGGTCCCTGCCACAGACCATGAAAACGTGGACTACCTTCAAAAAGTTGCGACCCCTGTCAGGGAGAAGACATCCATCCGGACGGTCACCAGAGGCCCCACCGTCACCAAATTGCTGAAATGGGTCTTCGGAAAGGATAACCTCTCTGGTCCCCCTTGTCCTAGATTCCGGTGCCCTCACTCGGTGGACCCCTAGGATTCCTCGATCGCTCGCGGGACCCAGTCGAAGGTGCCTGGGATGGCATTCAATCCCCTACACCCAGGCCAAGGGCACCTGGGCGCGGGCGAACCGGAACAGCAGCCCCAGGCTGAAGGTGCCTGGGACTCGGACCCCGTGTGGAAGATGGCCGCCCCCTTTATACCCCCTCCCAGCAGGCACAGCGGGTTCCCCGCCCCGCCGTACCACCGCCGAGAGGGGACACAAAAAGGCCCAACCCTACAACGATGGTTCAACCCCAGTCTATGGCGACAGCGCCACCGATAGACTGCAGGGAACTAGGCACCATTGATCTCCTGCACAGGAAAATTATAGTCCATAGACCCTATCAATAGTGCATCTGAGCCTGATTACACTCAGACACCTGCCCCCTATATGTAATACCCCGCTACACTTACTCATATTTGCACGCTCTGGTTCCTATTGTGAAGTTTAACACAGTAGTTCTGCTATACTGCCTTTTCCCACTGTGCACGTCTACGCCCTTTTAACTTATTGAAAACAGTAGACTAGCTACACTATAAAATCACATGCTAAGCAATAACAATACCATGGAAGCATCTAAATACTGCTTAAAGATTTCTTAAAGACTGTTATAAAAGCTCAAAATGTGATCAATGAAAATATACTATAAAAACATAGGAGACATATTTAGGCAGGGAGCTCCTCAAAAATGTACTTGCCAGGAGTAGTTATCCTGGTTGATTGATAGAGATCTATTGATTTCTCTCTAGGTTTGGCCTTGTTGCACTTTTCTCTTCTACCACTAGGTGGCTGGGTATTTGGTGGTACTAGATATGAGAAGGACAACCCAAGGTCAGGTTGTGGGTATATGGGGTATCTCAGACAATGGGCAGGGGTTTACTTGGATCCCTTGTCCTGCTGGAAGAACCTATATATTCGGGTGGAGTCAGGTGATCTATGTTCTGTGCCACCCGGACAGCTGTCTGGGTGGACGTGTGTCGTATTGCCCGGGCTGCTAGGCCAGAGATTGGGCTCATCCCGGGCACATATGGCTACTAGGCTGTCTGAGGGCCTATCCAGAAGCAAGAGAGCAGCGCAGGGTTGGGACTGTCCATCTTATTACCAGGGACCACAGTGAGTAACTGAAGCAAGTACCGGAGCAGTATTCTCACCAGACGGGGACGGTGGAGAATCGGGAAACTTCAGTGGAAATCAAGTCAGGGACCCAGCCAGTGGAGGTGACGCTTGCAGAGCAGCCTTGTGTGTCAAACTAGGAACCGAGCTGGCCAGCGTGGGTGAAGCTTGAGAGGTATCTAGAGTGCAAAGCTAGGGACACAGCAGAGAAGCGGGGTGACGCTTGAGGAAGATACCGCCTTGAAGATTGGTAGAGCACAAGGGATTCAGTGGCAGTGAATCAGAGGGTCTAGTGAGAGCCCGGAAGCTCAGCGTATGGAAGAACTACAAGGAGAAGTTGTAGTGAGGCTGAAAGAACTGTTACGCTTTGTGTTAGGAACTGTTAAAGACCGTGGCCATAAGAGACAGCATTCCTGCACGTGCATTTGTGGCTTCTTGCTGGAGGCCTTTCCCTTGCACGGCTGTCCTCCTATTGAAGTTTTGGAATCTGCTAATTGAATTTGCAACTACCTAAGGGTGTCCCTCTTTCCCCTAAAAATACAAAAATGACTTTTAAAAGAAATATTACCTCTTTTACATCCAAGAAATGTCTGGCGCCCAATGACTCACCATCTTTGCACCCACTATACCTCACAATCCCCTACATACAGAAGGATGTCAGCTATCTCTGGCCCTGGAGGTTCTCATTAGACCGAAGGAGGGCTGGGACCTTGCAACATTTTTAATAACAAACATGATACACTTACAGTGCCTTGAAAAAGTATTCATACCCCTTGAAATTTTCCACATTTTGTCATGTTACAATCAAAAACATAAATGTATTTTATTGGGAATTTATGTGATAGACCAACACAAAGTGGCACATAAGTGTAAAAATTGTATTCGTGTTTAGAAACTAAGACCCCTTTCACACTGGGGCGGGCAGGTGCGGTGGCGGTATAGCAGCGCGATTTTCAGCGCTGCTATACTGTCGTTCTTACCGCGGTATGCGGTCGCTAGGGGGGTTAATTTAACCCCCGCTAGCGGCCGAAAAAGGGTTAATACCGCCCGCAAACCGCGGCTATTGCCGCGGTTTGCGGGCGGTATTACCGCGCTGTCCCATTGATTTCAATGGGAGACCGCGGTAAAGGAGCGGTGAACACACCGCTCCTTTACCGCTGTAAAGAAGCGGCTAGCAGGACTTTTGGAGCGGTCCTGCTAGCGCACCGCTTCAGTGTGAAAGCCTTCGGGCTTTCACATTGAAGACACAGGGCAGGATTTTTTCATGCGGTATAACAGCGCTATTATTAGCGCTAAACCGCATGAAAAACGCCCCAGTGTGAAAGGGGCCTTAAACAAAAAACAAAACAGCAGCTGTGCACTATAACCCAGATACCATCATCAGGTGTAATTTATGATGAAACCATCTTCGGGACTGATACGTACACACACTACTGTGCATGCGCGATCGCTATCTGGCCATTTACAAGGGTTTCGTTTGGATTTATGTATCTATCTGCCTGTATTTTACTAATCTGATGAAAGTGCATTACCTTTTATTAAATTTGAAGCTGATACAGTATCACACTATGTGGGGTCTTTTTTTCCATATATACTTCAGCTAGCTGATCCATTGGTTGTTTTTGACACTACTTCCTGGTTTGTTGAGAGCCTTCTGGTTGACCAATTAAGGACACCCGAGAGAGCACCTCGGCTTTTCTTCAGGCTCGGTTCACACCTAAACCGGCCATGGACGAATCAGGCCAGAATCTTTGCCTGAATTTGGCCCTGAAACGGAGGCAAAGCCACCCCGTAGATATGTGAACCGGCTCCACAGAGAGCCGGTCACATTCTCCTGCTATGCAAATTAGTTGCGGGGAAACCCGCATCCAATTCGCATAGGTGTGAACCCAGCCTCAGTGGATCAGAGATCCAGTCAAGCGCTGTATGACCTCCCTGAGTAAGGGGGGGGGGGTCGCAGGCTTTCTGGTAAGCCTCCATTTTTTACTTTGGTGATGGGGGTCACACAATTGATCATCATTTCAACACGGTTTTGCAATGGACTTTACACATTTTTTTCAGAGATCGGCACCGTTTTTATATATTGCACTGATATTTATGCTTGAAATTCATCTCTAGCTGAATTTTAGGTTTTACACAATTGATGGCACTTATTGCACTTTAATTAGTATATGTTTTATTTGAGTTTTTGCATATAAATTTTGTATGCAATATAATTGCATATAATGCAATATATATTGTTCATACACTATTGATTGCACTGAATGCACTTTATTGATCTTTGCACTTGTAAGATGCATTGTGTTATATATTGCTAGCATATTTTTAGCGCTGCACTTTTTTATTTACAAAGTGGCACATAACTGTGAAGTGAAAGGAAAATGATAAATGGTTTTAATTTTTTTTTTAAATAAATATGTGAAAAGTGTCGTGTGCGTTTGTATTCAGCCCCCCTTTACTCTGATACCCCTAACTAAAATCTAGTGGAACCAATTGCCTTCAGAAGTCACCTAATTAGGAAATAGCGTCCACTTGTTTGTAATTTAATCTCAGTATAAATACAGCTGTTCTGTGAAGCCCTCAGAGGTTTGTTAGAGAACCTTAGTGAACAAACAGCATCAGGAATGCTAAGGAACACACCAGGCAGGTCAGGAATAAAGTTGTGGAGAAGTTTAAAGCAGGGTTAGGTTATAAAAAAATATTCCAAGCTTTGAACATCTCACGGAGCACTGTTCAATCCATCATCCGACAATGTAAAGAGAATGGCACAACTGCAAACCTACCAAGACCTGGCTGTCCACCTAAAATGACAGGCCGGGCAAGGAGAGCATTAATCAGAGAAGCAGCCAAGAGGTCTGTGGTAACCCTGGAGGAGCTGCAGAGATCCACAGCTCATGTGGGAGAATCTGTCCGCAGGATAACTGTTAGTCGTGCACTCCACAAATCTGACCTTTATAGAAGAGTGGCAAGAAGAAAGCTATGGTTGAAAGAGAGCCATAAGAAGTCCCTTTTGCAGTTTGCGAGAAGCCATGTGGGGGACACAGCAAACATGTGGAAAAGGTGTGCTGGTCAGATGAGACAAAAATTTAACTTTTTGGTCTAATAGAAAAATGTGTGGCTAAAAACTAACACTGCACATCACCCTGAACACACTACCGTGAAACATGGTGGTGGCAGCATCATGTTGTGGGGATGCTTTTCTTCAGGGACAAGGAAGCTGGTCAGAGTTGATGGAAAGATGGATAGAGCCAAATACAGGGCAATTTCAGAAGAAAACCTGTTAGAGTCTGCAAAAGACTTGAGACTGGGGCAGAGGTTCACCTTCCAGCAGGACAAGGATCCTACATTTTTGGTTGTAACATGACAAAATGGGGGGAATTTCAATTTCAAGGGGTAAATAAATACTTTTTCAAGGCACTGTGCCTGCTCTGTAAAATGGTTTTGCACAGAGCAGGCCCAATCCTCCTCTTCTCGGGTTCCCTGCCAGCGCTCTTGGCCCCTCCCTCCTTCTGAGTGCCCCCAGAGCAAGCAACTTGCTATAGGGGCACCCAAGCAGGCCTGCTACCAAGCCGCTGTCTCAGCCAATAAAGAGGGAGAGTCCCCGGAGAGCCGAGGCTCTCATTCATATTGCTGGATCAGAATGGGGCACAGGTAAGTATTAGGGGGGCTGGGGAGGGGACTGCTGCACAAGGTTTATTACCTTAATGCAAAGAATGCATTAAGGTAAAATATAAACTACTGCCTTTAGAACCACTTTGAAGTAAATCAAATCCTAGCTGAATTACATTTAGTTTGCTAAAGTATTATGGGGTGACAACACAGGGGCATGATTGAGCAACAGTTATAACCCCATAACAGGAAGTGCCATAGCAGCTTGGTGTATATAAATATGTTCCTTATTTTTATTTGAGGAATGTGGTCACCTTTTTAAAGTGAGCTTGTCATGATATTAAGATAGGGCCTACACTTTTTACAAAATCATTTTAATTATACCCCTCAATGTCCCTACTTGCCATTATGAATGTTTTTTATCCAAACTGTAGTTTGCCTTTTTTGGCACCTCTAGCCAAAAATGGGAGCTATCACTAAACAGTAAACTCAACAATAAGCTATATGAATATAGCGATACCCTCAGTTTAAGAGGGCTGCTTGTTTGTTTTGGGCCTTGTAATGCATCATTGTCAACCCCTGGCAATCGGCTCTAACCTCTCATGGCACAGTTAGGAAAGGGGAAGGATGGTATGACTGTACTATCTCTATACTGTTATATTGTACAACCCCTTTGTATCCCAGCACAGTAATTGACACTGACAACCAAATTACTTAACTATAACTCTTTACTATTGGTAAAAGTATAAAAGGTAATTAGTATACAGTGTCTCATGCAGATCCCTGCAATATAGGTGTACACAATAAAAGGGTATAACATTCAGCAACACAATGGTAATATAATAACCCCGCTGCAGCTATCCTCCCTCGTGAGCAAAAATGGCGCCCAGCAATGTCCTATACTACCCAGTCAGTCCTGACAATAACTTGGGGTATAGTTTGTTGAAGAATCTTCGCTAGCAACTCTCGGTGGTGCACATAAAGAACAAACTGTAATCCAAAGGGGTAGCGAATGACCGCTAACTTGGTAAAGCTGGAGAGACTAATAAACTCAGTTCAGCAAACAGTCTCTCCAGAGTATAACTGTAATCACTGATGGGCCTAGGCAAAGTTAATAGGCAACAAAGTTAATTAGATGCGGTTCTGAGCTGGCGCTCTCTCACCTGACCGGACCGACTCCTCTCCGGTACCTCCGCTACTGTGAGTCGCTTCACAGTGCCCACGATGCGCCGGGTCTTCGGTCCTCCAGAAGATGGTGGCACCTCAGGTGGATCGGATGCTCTGCAGGCTCCTCTGTGGGGTGGAAGGCTCTCTGGAACAAAATGCAAGGCCCAGGCTTCAGGCCTTTCACGTGCAGCAGGTAAGTGCAGGAAACGTCTCGCAAGGAGGGCGGCCTCCAAAGAGAAAGAGAGAGGCTCCTCCTCTCCCTTTTAAAGTCCACCCCAGCAGTCCTTGCGTGGGGAATGGCACCCTGGGTGCCGCAAAGCATGCTGGGAACTGTAGTCTAGGGGTAGGAAACGATACCCTGCTACACACTCCCCCCACTTGAAATCTTTGGTCCCCAAAGACAGTATCAAGAGTAGGAAAATACAAACTCATTAAGGGCTGCTAGAGAAGTTGGCAGAGGAAACTCCCACCAAAACGGGGAAGGGAGCTTGTCCTGCCCACTGGTTACATCAACGGGGTTGACCTGCCTAACTGTGCCAGAAAGTGAGCTGGGGTTGCCTTCCACCAAATGCACAGCGGAAGGACCAGGTGTTGGTAATGTCCTTCGAGCAGTGGTTACTGTATCCTCAGAACTTTCCTCCATTTGGGTATAGGTTAACTTCCGAGGAGGACGAATGGTTCTCTTGGCTCTCTGTTCTCTTGGGGTGACTGTTTCATCCGCCACAGGCTCCTCTTCTGGAATGGGTACACTGGGTTCCAATGCTTCCGATACATCCAAATCAGGTGCAGGAAGGTGTCGAGAGTAATCTTGATGATCAGCAGAAGGTGACCATATGGCATCTTCCCACTCTTGAGACAGAGGGCTAGACGGAACAAACTCAGTGGCTTCCACATTCAATGTACTATCCACAGTGCCTTCAGAGGGTGGAAGATCTATAGACATGGGCTCCGGGGCCTGAGATGGCCACAACCATCCAAGCTCTTCTTCTTCGCTCTGTTCACAGACATCCATTTCTCCAGACTGAGATACCTGAGGCCGAGTGTTGGGCCTAGGTGTATCCAAGCTTGATGACGGCCCAGGTGAATCTTCTACAGGAGGTATCCGAACCGCTTCTGAAAGTGGAAGTAAGTGGTTTCTGTGCCATGTCTTCAGCGGCCCTATCTTTCCTTCTGGCTTTAGCTGATACACCGGCAGGTCTGGTAACTTCTTACAGATCACACATGGTTCAGGTCTCCATCTGTCTGCTAATTTATGCTTCCCTGGAACTCCTAGGTTTCGCAACAGCACTCTGTCTCCTGGTTGTAAGTCCTGGATTCGAACTTTGAGGTCAAAGTTCCTCTTGTTCCGGGCTCCTCTTTGCTCTGATGCCACTTGGGCCTGTTCAAAAGCTAGCTTCAAACTCTTCCCCAGTCTATCCACATATCCCTTATGTGAGGTGGCCAAAGTGTGATCCGTTGATATACCGAATGCCAGATCCACAGGCAGTCTTGCTTCCCTGCCAAACATTAGGCGATATGGAGAGTATCCTGTGGCATCGCTAGTGGTACTGTTATAAGCATGCACGATGGCTGCTATGTGCTTGCTCCAATGCTGCTTCTGCTCGCTACTCAGAGTTCCCAACATATTTAACAGAGTCCTGTTGAATCTCTCCGGCTGAGCATCACCCTGGGGGTGATAAGGGGTAGTACGGGTTTTCTTGATACCCAAAGAGTCCAGCAATTTCTTAATTATTCGACTCTCAAAGTCTCTCCCTTGGTCTGAGTGCAGGCGTTGTGGCAGCCCATAATGCACAAAGTATTTCTCCACTAAGATTTTAGCTACAGTGGATGCCTTCTGGTCTTTGGCTGGAAAGGCCGGGTGAAATGGTCAGTTATCACCAGAACATTTCCTTGTCCACTTAAAGGGGTTGTAAAGGTTCGCTTTTTTATTTTCTAAATAGGTTCCTTTAAGCTAGTGCATTGTTGGTTCACTTACCTTTTCCTTTGATTTACCTTCTAAATGTTTTTTTTCTTTGTCTGAATTTCTCACTTCCTGTTTCTCCTCACTAAACTTCACACCATCATCCGAGTGGTGTGGAGTCAGCCAGAACAGCTTACTGAACAGCTTACTGAGGAGGAACAGGAAGTGAGAAATTCAGACAAAGAAAACAAAGAAAACAAATATTTAGAGGGAAATCTAAGGAAAAGGTAAGTGAACCAACAATGCACTAGCTTAAAGGAACCTATTTAGAAAATAAAAAATGAACCTTTACAACCCCTTTAAGTCAGGTTCTAGACAGAGAAAGTCAATGCACACCAAGTCCAAGGATCCTTGACTCTGCAGATGGCCCATTGGGGCAGCTTGACGTGGCAATGTCTTCCTCTGGATACAGCGAGCACAGGAGTGGCAGTACTCCTCCACTTCAGCCCACATACAAAGCCAATAGAACCTATCCCTTACAAGCTGGAATATTCGTTCGGCCCCAAAGTGGCCATGATTATCATGTAAGGCAGCCAAAACAGTTCTTCTGTATTTCTCCGGCAGAAACAGCTGCCACTTCTCTTCTAGGTCATCAGAGGGGCCCCTTCGGTAGACCACCCCTTGATGCACCTGCAACTTGTCCCATTCTTTGTGGACCAATCGGGCCACCTTGGAGGGGTCCTTCAGAAGTCTGCCTGGATCCTGGTCCTCCAATCCCTCCAATGCTAATCTTCCCCAAGGATCTTCCAACTGGTCTCTCCTTAGGTCCTTTTTGGAAAGTTTTGGCAGGTCATCCTCTCCAACTTGGGTCACATTGCAGTAACACTTAGGCACCCCCACCGCAGAAACACCAATCTCTTCAGCCCTTGACACTAGCTTGAAGTTGTACTCCTTGACACAAGGCCCGTACCCCATCTGGGGTTACCTGGGTCCAATCTTCTGGATGGCGGGTGGGTGCGTGGGCTCTTCTGGACAATGCATCTGCATCACGGTTTCCAGCTCCGGGCCTATACTTCAGGCTGAAGTTGAATTCGGATAGGGCTGCCAACCAACGGTGACCAGTGGCATCCAGCTTGGCTGTGGTGAAGAGATAGGTGAGTGGACTATTGTCAGTCTTTACTGTGAATTCAGCCCCATACAGGTAATCTCTGAGTTTATCCACGACTGCCCACTTTAGGGCCAGGAACTCCAACTTGTGGATGGGGTAGTTCTTTTCTACAGGTGCCAGACTTCTACTAACGTAGGCAACTGGGCGCAACTGTCCTTCATATTCTTGGTATAGCACCCCTCCTAGACCATCATGGCTGGCATCTACATGCAATTCGTATGGCTTTTTGGGATCAGCATAGGCCGTGGTAAGACTCTTCTTTAACATCTGGAAGGCTTCTTCGCACTCCCCTGTCCACTGGTCTTCCACGGACTCTCCAGGTTTCCTGGGGCCAGTATCATCTTCCTCTCCTTCCGTCTTCAGTAGCTCTTTTAGGGGTTTGGCAATTTTTGCAAACCCTTCCACAAATCTACGGTAGTAGGAGCAGAAACCCAGGAAGGATCTGAGCTCGGTCACTGTTGTTGGTCTGGGCCAGGAGGTGAGTGCATCAAGTTTATCCGGGTCTGTAGACACTCCTTCTGCAGATACTATGTGTCCCAGATAGTGGACCGAGGACTGGTAGAACTGGCATTTTTCTCTGGAGAGTTTTAACCCCTCTTCACTGAGTCTCTTCAGGACTTTCTCCAATCTTTCTTCATGCTCCTCCAGTGTCTTCCCGAAGACAATGATGTCATCTAGTTACACCAGGACTTCGATCAGATTCATGTCCCCAACGGTCTTCTCCATCAACCTCTGGAAAGTAGCGGGGGCTTCCGAAAGGCCTTGGGGCATCCTATTGCATTCATAGAATCCCACTGGGGTGATGAAGGCCGTCTTCTCCTTATCTTCAGGGTGCATTGGGATTTGATAATACCCACTCTTCAGGTCCATGACACTGAACCACTTGGCCCCAGACAGACTCTGCAAAGCATCTTCTATCCTGGGGGTAGTGTACTGGTCGGGTATGGTCCTTCTGTTGAGAGTCCTGTAGTCTATGCAGAGTCTCAGCGACCCGTTTTTCTTCCTTACCACCACGATGGGGGAGGCATATGGACTTCTGGACTCTCGGATGACCCCTGTCCTCTTTAGCTCTGCCAACTGCTCACGCAAATCTTCTAGGTCAGCCAGTGGAACTCTTCGGACCCTCTCCCGAAAGGGTTTGTCTTCTTGAAGATGGATTTTATGGGTGCCACTTCTCGCACACCCCACATCAAACTCATCTTCTGAGAATATTCTTCTCCACCTAGTCAGCTGAGCCTTGGCTCTCTCCTTTTCAGTGGCAAGGTGGTATCTTCAAGGCCGAGCTCCTCCAGGGTGGCTTCTCCTTCTTTGGACTTTAATTCAGACAGGGTCACTGGGGTAGCAGGATTCACTTTGCCCAGTAGTACCCGGGCTGGGATCTTCACAGGAGAATTAGTGACATTTCTAACACTCACTGGAACCTGGCCCTTCGCTTTCTTCAATGCCCTCAACGGAACAACTTCAGGGATCACTTCCAATCCTTGATGAGTGTTGAAGGGGTCTGGCTCCATGACCACAAAGGGACCTGGCTGCTCCCAGGAGAGTTTTTTCCGTAGCCTGAAGACAGGTCACCTCACCAGGCTGCAGTATCTTCTCTCTTCTAGACAGTCTCCAGACTCTTCCCACCCCCTCTGCCGGGGCCTTTTGCTCCAGGATCAACTTCTGGTAGACCTGTTGCAGCATGGGGTGAATCTTCTGTTTGGGAGAACTCCGCTCTTGCACAAACATGGTCAGCAGTCTCCGGACCAAGTCAGTGTTGGTCCCTATCAACATGGACATCGTGTTGGCTCCTGGTGGGTGAGGGAAAACCACCGCCAGGGTGTCAAAAACTTCGGCCTTCCTGGTTACAGAAGGGTCAAAGGCCAGCCTGATTGAAACATAACCGCCATAGGGGAAGCTACGAGTGCCAAATCCCCCCTATCTTCAGGTCTTCCAGCTTCTGCAACGGCACGTGACTCAAATGCTTCTGATAAAAGTCTCTATATAAGAGAGTCACCTGGGCTCCTGTGTCTAGGAGTGCCTTTGTGTAAACTCCCTCCACTTGAACGGAGACTAGAGGGGAGGGTCCAACTAATTTATCTGGGAACTTCTTAGGAGGTATTTTCTCCTTTGGACTCCTTGATTTTTCCAATGGTATTTTCTTATTTTTCCAATCCTCTCTGGACCTCAACCCCTTTTGGACCTGGTATGCATTGATCTTTTTCCGGTTGTCAAATTTCAACTCCCGACAGGCGGTATGGGAGGTTTTATGAGGGGCATTGTTTCTCTTCTCTTTTTGCTCTGCTTGTTTTTGGATCTTCTTGGAGCTTTCTGTAGGTAGCGGGTGCCCGGCTGACTCCTTCACCGGGGCCCTCTGAAGTTTTCCGCCGGCTGGTATTGAGTGCCTCGGTTATTCCTTGGGCTGGTACACACTCTTTCAGGGTGACCAACTCCTCCACAATTGAAGCAGATAATTTCCTTCCTTATTTTTGGGGATGCTGGAGTGGGAACATTCTGGTTCGGTTCCTTCCGGATCTCTTCTTTCTACTTGGCTCCTGAGTTCTTGGCCAATAAAGAGGTCAATAAATCCAGTACTTGGGCCATCTGAGACTTCAAAGTTTCTACTTCTGAGTCACGTTTGGTAACTACTGCCGTTCTGACTCCCACCGAAACGGGTGGGGTGGTCTTCTCAGCCCCCTCTTGATCCTTCATCAAGGCCTCTTCGTCCCTTATGATCCACACAAGGTCTGTGTAATTCAGAGCCATGACTCCGTTAGAGGTCTTCAGGTGAAGCCAAACTGGATCCGAACGCAAGGCTCCCCTTAGGATCTGCTTCATCCTGGTAGCGTCTATGACCTGTGGCTGCATTCCCTTTCTCAGTACAATCTGGCACAGCATTCTATTCAGTCTCCGGACATACTCGGACAACTTCTCCCTCGGGTGTTGGAAAGTATGTTCAAATTGATACACCAGCTCCGACACCTTCTCCAGCTGGCCAAATTCCTCCTACAACATAGACAGATAATCCATTGCAGTACACACAGTATTGCTGCACCTAAGATTTTTCACAGCCTCAGCATCAGGACCCTTCAAGCTTTCATTGATGCGCTGCTTCTTCTGCGCCTCTGGAACTTCCCAACCTTCTACTGCCTGCATTCCCTGCTCAATCCAGGTGTCGAAGTCTTCCTCCCCGGGTGGCACAGGTTGTGTTCCTGAAAACACCTGGAATTTCCGGTACCCAGCTTCCACATGTACCGTGCTGGTTTTCTGACACTTGGCAACAAAGTCCCCCAAAGCAGTCAGCAGTTCCGGACCTATGGCTGTCAGGGGTGACTTTGGGGCTTTCGTTTCACTACTGCCTCCCATGATGGAGAAGAGTGACAGAGATAACGGTGGGGAGGTTCGTGGAGACTCTTTCTTCACAGCCCCAGTATGCACTAAGCGATACGTTCTGTCATCTATGTCTTTTACACTATGCCCTTTGAATTCTTCTGGAATTCCTCTTGTCCATTCTACTAGTGCATATGCCCCCGAGGTATCTGACTTTACATCCACCGCCCATGCTTTTCATTGTGGCGATATTGACATTACTAGCTGCTTTACTTCTTCTCTCGCCTGGATTCCTCCCTGGGGTTCAATGGCTACCGCCCGGACTGGATCCACAGCCTCCTCTGCGCACCATTGTGTCACTGCCTGCAAGTCCATGCTGGTACTTCAAACCGGCTTGATTGCAGCGTGCAATATACAAGGATCCCGGACGAGCCCCCACGTATAGCGATACCCTCAGTTTAAGAGGGCTGCTTGTTTGTTTTGGGCCTTGTAATGCACCACTGTCAACCCCTGGCAATCGGCTCTAACCTCTCGTGGCACAGTTAGGAAAGGGGAAGGATGGTATGACTGTACTATCTCTATACTGTTATATGGTACAACCCCTTTGTATCCCAGCACAGTAATTGACACTGACAACCAAATTACTTAGCTATAACTCTTTACTATTGATAAAAGTATAAAAGGTAATTAGTATACAGTGTCTCATGCAGATCCCTGCAATATAGGTGTACACAATAAAAGGGTATAACATTCAGCAATACAATGGAAATATAATAACCCCGCTGCAGCTATCCTACCTCGTGAGCAAAAATGGCGCCCAGCAATGTCCTATACTACCCAGTCAGGCCTGACTATAACTTGGGGTATAGTGTGTTGAAGAATCTTCGCTAGCAACTCTCGGTGGTGCACATAAAGAACAAACTGTAATCCAAAGGGGTAGCGAATGACCGCTAACTTGGTAAAGCTGGAGAGACTAATAAACTCAGTTCAGCAAACAGTCTCTCCAGAGTATAACTGTAATCACTGATGGGCCTAGGCAAAGTTAATAGGCAACAAAGTTAATTAGATGCGGTTCTGAGCTGGCGCTCTCTCACCTGACCGGACCGACTCCTGTCCGGTACCTCCGCTACTGTGAGTCGCTTCACAGTGCCCACGATGCACCAGGTCTTCGGTCCTCCAGAAGATGGTGGCACCTCAGGTGGATCGGATAGTCCGCAGGCTCCTCGTGGGGCGGAAGGCTCTCTGGAACAAAATGCAAGGCCCAGGCTTCAGGCCTTGCACGCGCAGCAGCAGGTAAGTGCAGGGATCCTCTCGCAAGGAGGGCGGCGTCCAAAGAGAAAGAGAGAGGTTTCTCCTCTCCCTTTTAAAGTCCACCCCAGCAGTCCTTGCACGGGTAATGGCATACCATAGTAACACTGTACTACTCTAGGGAAGTGATCAGGATTTTTTTTTATATTTTTTAAACATTATGATTGCTTATACCAGGGAATTTCATTGGTATAAGCAACCATTTTTATTGAATGAAACTGAATCATTCAATGTCTTTTATTGTGATTAGCTGTAATTGGCCAAAGCTAATCACATGTTACAGGTGGGTTGTCATTGACCCTGTGTATCATGTGATCACTGTGACCAATCACAGCTAGCAACACAATTATATACAATGAATGGCATTAAAGGAAGCCATCCATTGTTTACAATTCTCATCTGATCTGATTGGTCACAGTGATCCCATGATACTGGTAGCAGGCCAGTATAGTGAACAGTCATCGGCTTGGTTCCAGTGGAGACAGCCGGTGACAGATCGCACAGCTGTGCGGCCCCACAGCCACGCAAGCAGCACCTTCTGGGAGGACATAATATGACGTCCACTCAGAGGAACGAAAGTCCCGCCTGGCCATAAATCTGCTATAGGCTGGTCGGGAAGGTGTTAAAAGCATGCACTAATGAAAATAGTGCCAGACCAAAGGATAAAAGTGTCCAAATAACTTATAAGTTTATACTAAAAAACAGTCAATGCATTGTGAGTGTCAGGAAAAAAATCCCCCTTTATCAGGGCTTCAGTTAAAATAAGAACCTTGAATGGAAAATAGAGCTTTCCTGTGAGAATCTGTGTAGGGAAGCTAATTTCTGGATCAGAAGATTTACTGACCAGCAATATCTGCATGAGCAGTCAAGATAAGAACTATTTTAATTGAAGCCCTGATTAAGGAGGAGTTCCTTTGGACCCCCGAAATATATTGTATTTTTTTTTTATATATAATCTAATAAATACATTTGGACTCTTTTATCATTTGGACTGGCGCTCTTTCCAATAGTGCATGCTGGTAACCTACTTAAGTTCCCACAGGAGGGTAGCCTTGTCTGTTGTGAGCAGTCTAACTTGAACCAGTAAGCTCTAGAATGTTTTTATCCTCTCACTACTTTGTATGAACTCACATATGGGTAGCGTCACCTGTGACAAAAACTCGTAGGGCAGAGCTACATGCTGACGTCATCGCGTCTTAGTTATCCCGGGAGTGCGTGTGTTATGAGAATTGCCTGCAAAATAATTGGTTTACTGTATTGCGCATTGACTTCTTTTACCATGTAAGTGCAATTTTATTGTTTTAATAAATTAAACCAAAGATATCACACTATTGGAGCATTCTGTCTTTACATTCCTCATTAGAATAAGAGGATCTCTGGTGGAGGAGTATTATTCATTTTCTGCCCCCTATGAAGTGGAGTTGGAGATGCCTTTTTGCTGTCCCCCTGTCATGATTATGATTTGAGCTTGGTAGACCTTTCTAGAGATAGAAGGTCACCTACGGCGGTAAGCATGCATTTTTTACCATTTGTGGTGGCGGTTCTACACAAGGTTGGGATATATCAATGGTGATGGGTGGTGGATACGTATTATATTTATGAACTTTTTAAGAAGCATTCACTGGTTTAATCACATGGATTTTTTTTGTTTCCTTTCTCTTCATTATGTTTTGCATCATTGGTGTTTCTATTGTGAGATGTATATTTATTGATTATCACATTGAATGTTGTTAGCGCAGCTCTGCTGTTCGTGTATAAACTCACATTACAGCCCCAGATCCTCTTGGATTCTTTTTTTCTCATTGGAGATTTTAAAAGCATGTCTTTTTAAAGTGAGTAACGAACCGAGAACAAGTATGGAGCCAGTGAAGACAGAATACCTAAAGTGTATACAGTAAAACCTTGGTTTGAGAGTAACTTGGTTTGAGAGCGTTTTGCAAGACAAGCAAAATTTTTAAATACATTTTGACTTGATATACAAGCGATGTCTTGATATAAAAGTAGCGTTATGTCACAACTGAGTATAAAATAGAAGAGAGGCGCCTCTAAGTGTAGCAATATGGTTACATTTAATGAAGATACAACATTTAGAAACTCACATGGTTGATGATTAAAACAGGCACATCTAAGTATGCAGGCATCCGGGCTAAACTGTCCACATAGACCATTCTCCTCACCGCCATTGATGTCGTCCCTTCCACAAGCGGTTGAAGCCTCGCTTTCAGATCGCTCTACTGCAAGGTAGTCTTCCCGGTCACGATTGCAGACTGATAGCGGTGAGAGCCGGCGGTGTGGATGACGGTCTATGTGGACAGCTTTACCCCATATGCCTGCATACATAGATGTGCCTCTTTTAATCATCAACCATGTGAGTTGCTAAATGTTGTACCTTCATTAAATGTAATGTAGCGCCCCTTTACTTTTCAGGGGTGCTATGTGCCTAAATGTAAGGGTTGATCTGAATTAGTAGCCAGACTCAGACCGCTTTGATTGTCAGGTATTTGCTTCTGCCTATGTGATGCTGCCTGGTGTATGGTTCCCTGTGGCCTGTAGGTGGTGCTGCCATATCAGGTCAGGGTTGAACCGTGGGTGACATTGCTACACCTTGGGGTGTCCTCTCTCGGCAGCGGTACAGTGGGCGTGGTTAACCTGCATTGCATGCCGGGAGAGGGTACTTAAGGGGCAGACGCCATTTTAGAAGGGGGAGTCGAGGAGAGGAGTAGGAGCGGGAGTGAGACACGTACCCCACCTTCGGTGGCCCTCATGTGGGTGTGATTAGGCCCAGGCACCTTTAGCCTGGGGCTGCAACTCTACTAGTAGGCCCAGCACCTTTAGCTAGGGCCTACCCTTGAAAGAAGAGTCCCAGGGTGCCCAGGTGAGGATACCTGCTCTGACCGAAGGGAAGCCATAGGAGGATCGGTCCCATTAAGGAGATGAGTGATGGAAGATCGCCTGGTGACCTGTCAGAGGGAAGGATTCTTTACTCCACAAAGCTAGCCCTGTAGAGTGCCCATTGGCATTGTTCTGTTCTCCAAATTCTACAGAGGTCAAAGGATTTCCTGAACCCGTCCCTGGAGGGGATAGGGTGGCAGAGCTGTTCAAGCATCATTCCGGCTGCTAGGACTGTGAGAGAGGACTATCCGGGTGAGCTAAACCCATTTGAGATCGAGTGGTGACAAAGTTACTAGCTGTGCTTGGACCTAATCCCTCAAACCTATTCTTTCTCTCATCATCTTTCCCTGTCTACTACACAGCAATAGAAAATAAACTCTCTGTTGGAGTTAAAGTGTTTCTGGACATTGGCCTTCTTGGGGGGGGAGAAATAGAGACTTGTCCCCATACACTGGGGATGAGAACCAGTGGAGGAAGGTAACTCGCTGCAGGACCCAAAATTTGTGAACACCGCTTAACCTCTTCAAACAGGAGGGTACGGGCATATAGCACGGTGTGCCTTAACTTGCGAGTGAGCCAGGCAGGAAAAAGGTCCGTGTGCTACAGTAACATATTGCTACACTTAGAGGCGCCTTTCTTCTCTTTTATACTGTGTAGCTCCTGCTTCTAATCTCCTTGAGGAGGCTTCCATTTTTGGATGGACATTTTATGGTTACACAACTTATCACATTGCTATAATCTTTTTATATGGACTATAAATTGAAGGATTTATGAATAAATGGTTGTGGAACGAATCATTTGAGTTTCCATTATTTCTTATGGGAAAATTTCCTTTGATATACAAGTGCTTTGGATTACAAGCATGCTTCCGGAACAAATTATGCTCGCAATCCAAGGTTTTACTGTACTTGTGTGGTTCAGTGACCTACCAAGTAGGATGACAGATTTGGAACAAGCAGCTTGTTTAAAAAGAACTCCCCAAGGCATGTGTTTATAGAATGACAGGTTCCCTTTAAGATAGCATTTCCCGTCAGCCGGATAATGTACATAAAATACACCTGCGATGTTGGTTGTCTGCACTTAGCTCTAATAATTGATTTTCCATTTTTGCCCTTTGTGAAATGTGATGACTATTGAACAAATTAAACTTTTATTGTGTATATATTTAATCTGGACCGGGAGTGCTGAGCAAAGTAATTACTGAGTTGCGCTTACATAAACTTTAAAAATTAGCACCCCCGGATGTCTGCTGTGTGTATCTTTACTATATTTGGTATAATAACCTCAGTTCTAGGCTTGCAAGCTACGACCATGGACAGGCAGAAGAAAACATATGTGAATAAACCTGTCATCTCCAGGATCCCGTTCCCCTCACAGCAAAAGCTATAGCTTTTTTCGTATTGCATTTTAAATGCTTAAATATGAGCATACTAGAAGAGGCTTCTGCTGCTATGTGCACAGCATATTATCCAAAATGCAATGTCTAGACAAACTCCTACTGTCTGACCATTTATGTATTTCCTAATCCAAATAATTGTGCCAAATTTGGTGACTAAGCACGCAACAGTTCACTTTACACTGTGTCATGAAGGGCTGACAAGGCCCAGGTCACAGTTATAAATTTCATGCTGGCTACTTTAGCAAGCCTTGGCTCTCATTGCATAAGACATCTCCCAGGAGGTTGCAGGGCTAACTATGATGATGTATACTCTGGATCATCATGAAGTAATTCTAAGACTGTAAAATTCAAAAGCCACAGTTCTGTCGGAGAACAGAGAGCTCTATTATCCTGGAAGCCCCCAGAGTATTTATAAACCGTAAAATGAAGGCTGGAGAAATTTGAGGCAAAGCAAGGTAAACACTGGTGATGTAAAGTCCAGTACACTGTGCTGTCGTCACTTTTAAGGAGGCGCTCGTAGCTGCAGGAAAACGAATAAAGGAGGCTATTTTTCAATTTAACTCTTAAAGAACGTAGCAAATTAAAGGACCATGAAAATGGATTTCAAGTTGGGAAAATCATTTTTAACAAGGATCCATACCTCCCAACTTTCGGTGATAAGAAAGAGGGACACCTTTTAGTGGAAAGTATGAAGTCAAAATAAAGAAAAAAAACTGAAAAGCTTCAAGTTCTAAGGTCCATAAAGAAATGATACTCAAAAAAGATTGGTTTAACCCAAACCAAAGTGATTTTTTTCTCCACTTCTCGTTAGTTTCAAACGAACAAATTCAATAATGTACTGGTTGGATATACTGTATGGTTTATTGCAATAAAACACTTTTGGTAGCTGAATAATACCTTTCTTTATAAAGTTCTATACATCAGACCAAAAATAGGGATAAATAAGGAGGAAAGTGTACGGGATTCCCCACTTTCCGGGATGCAGTATGAGCCCTTGGGGGCATCCCGGGGGTCGGAGATTCAATGTTGCAATGGTCTAGGTTTACCTCCATCTGGTTATGGATGTACGTAAAAAGGCACAGGAAGATACTGCTAGGACAGTTTAGCTCGAAGTATCTCGCAAGATTCATCTATGTTTATTTTATTGGACCTTGTGTTGATATTGACGCACACTGTATTAATGCACTGTTTTGACTACTTGTTGGCGATTCTTCTGTTATCATTGAAAATTTTCAATAAAAATATTTTAACTAAAAAAAAAAAAAAAATAAGGAGGAAAGAGGGACAGAGGGATTTGCTTCTAAATGAAGGAGAACCCCTCCAAATTGGGGACATTTTGGAGCTGTGATGGTCATCAGTATGTCAATCTTTGGAGAATTTACAGGACCTAAGCTAGAATTCCTGTCCAGTACCAAAAATACAAAGTCTAAGTACATACCTATAGACAGAGGCGGCTCTAGGCTTTGTGAGGCCTTAGGCAAAACTTGACATGGGGCCCCACTCACGCCCATGATGGGGAAAAATAATTGCTCTTTAATAACTAAGGGGCGGGGGCCACCCGGTGATGTCACCTGGTGAACCCGCCCCCTTGTGACGTCATTGACTGAGGGCATGCTGGGTCATGGACGTCACAAGGAGTGGTGTCAGCGATATTCGCTGGTTGTTAGGGACGCTGGCGGCCCCGCTCCTGAGTCAGGGCTCTTAACGCTGCCTGAGCACAGCAGCATTAAGGTCCCCTGACGCTCAAAACTGGGGTAATACATTGGGTAAGTTAGGCGGCCGCGAGGCCCCTGTGAGTGCGAGGCCTTAGGCGACCACCTAATTTGCCTAATTAAAGAGCCGCCTCTGCCTATAGAAGTGGATAGCCATTTACTCAGGTCTCTTGATTTGTTTTTAGATGCAAAACTGGACACAAATTCTTTTCAGTGAAATTTTGGGCCCCTAGCAGGAAGCGAAGCCCGACTTTGAGAGTGTTACTTGCCTGGATGCTCTAGACACCAGTTGCCCATTGTACATATAGTTTTGCCAGTTTTTCTTAGTTTTTCCTAACCACAAAAAGCCTATATTACAGAAAACTTTTTTGTGTTAAATAGCAAATTATTACAAACCACTGTAATTTTATTTATTTTTTCATGTGTGTCCGGTTTCCCTTCGCTTCTTTACCCCATAGTCACAACAGGTAAATGAGATGAAATCTCTCCAAAGTGAGGGAAAATACCTCCCTAGGGTCTGTGTTGATGGGCGCTTTGCTTGTGTTAAAGAGGAACTGCAGTCTGCTTACATAATTTGTAATAAAAGCATCTTTGCCACTCTGAAACTTCCCTCCAACCACTTTGCATATTTTTTTATATATACTGTGATTCTGTACTTGCCAAATATGCTGCAGAAATCTCCCTCCACTGAGTCGGCTGCAACCATTTTAACTGTGGGCAGCTGAAGCTGCTGTCTGTTCACTTCCTGGATTTACATAGACACAAAGAGGCACACCTCATTGGCCCTCTTATGACTTACCCCCCTCCCTTCCTGGTGTAGCGGGTGGTCATATTTAGGGGAGGCATCTGAGTGGTACCAGGCTCAGATGCAACAATTGTTAGGATTCCTGGACCAATTTATGCCAGTGGAGGATATCAATGGTGTCTAGTTCCCTGTGGCCTATAGGTGGCACTGTTGCCATAGGCCGGGGTTGAATCGCCATTGGAGGGCTGCGCCCTTTGTGTCCTCTCGCGGCAGTAGTACAGCGGGGCGGGGAACCTGCTGTGCATGCTGGGAGAGAGTATAAAGGGGGCAGACATCTTCCGCTCTGTGTCCACTCCCAGGCACCTTCAGCCTGGGGGTGCGTGATGGTGGTCTCCGGGTGCCCTAGGCCCAGGGACGGAGTTGCGGTTCCACCCCATACACCTTTGGTCTGGGGTGAGGTACTCTCTGGAGGCCTGGGGCCCAGTACCTTCGACTGGGTCCCGCAGGGGATCGAGGGCTCCTAGGGTGTCCCCCGGTGTGGACACCCGAATCTGAGACGAGGAGGCCAGGGAGGTGACCCTTCCGAAGACCCAGTGCAGCATTTGCTGGTGACGGCGGGGCCTCTGGTAACTGTCCGGATGGATGTCCTCTCTCTGACAGGGGCCATTGCTCATAGAAGGTAGTCCACGTTCTCATGGTCTGTGGCAGGGACCCATCATGAATTAGGTCGGTGGCAGAGACCCAACAACGAGGTCTGTGGCAGAGGCCTTATTCATCTGGTCTGTGGCAGGGACCCCTCACGGTCGGTGGCAGCGACTGTGCGCCAAGCCTGTTCGTGCTATAACGGAACAGGAAAAAACCCAAGTTCAAGTTTGTGCCTGGACCTCCTCCCCACTGTGTTAGGAACTGTTCTATGTCTAACCAGTCACTCTCAAAGGACTATTTATTGCTCTGAAGAATAAATAAGTGTTGGACTTTCAGTGCTGTGGAACTTGACTTACTGGGAGTTAAAGGGTCCTACCTCCACCCGCGTGGAGGGTGGGAATCATCCTCAAGGGAAGTTTTGGCTCTGGACAGGGACACAGGCCCGAAGGTAAAAGGTTATAGCTCACACCTCTGCACACAAGAGGATACGAGCTGGTGGTGTGCTACACTCTCCTCCCTGGTCCCCTAGACGAGAGCCATTGATTGAGAAGAGAAGGAGGGAGAGAGAGGTGAGGTCGCTACACGTGGGGGCTCTGGGTCCGGGATCTGTGTCTGTGTTGATGGAGCCGAGACTTTCAGAGCTTGAACTTTGCTGCCCAGAGGAGGTCGGCCATATTGGCCAACGCGCACGAGGCACACCCTGGCTGCGCAGTTCGTGGGCATGACACAGCAGAAGCCCGCGACAGGTGCGGCAGAAGGGAGGAGTCTGGCCATGTGAAGTGATGCACGTGGGGACTTTGGCACGAGATAGTCAGTGCGCGATGGAGAAGCAAGCGGTCAGCACGTTCACTACTGCCTCGTGGGTTCCTACTTCCACAGCCACGAGGATGACTTTGTTTGCTAATCCGCTGACAGATACGGGGATTAGGCTCAAGCCCCGGGGGCGATTCGCCCTGTACATATGTAAGGACGTTGAGGCCCTCGGTGTGATTTGTCCCGGTTGCTCGGGACTGGTGGTCCATCTGAAGCCATTCGGGCGATGCGAGGCCTGTAAAGAATTAATCTTCGAGGTGGAGCAACCCACGGAAAGGCCTCGGGCCTTCCACCTCAACTGTATTACAGGCGCCACTACTCTTGAAGGAGAAGTCAGAGCTTGTACAGCCATCCCTACGTGCACTGACCGGGCTCTGGAGGAAGCCCCAGTTGAGAGTGAGACTGCGATTGAGAAATCCGAAGATGCTGCTTTGGTCACCACGGCATCCCTGCTTCTACCGCCAAAGAGGAGAGTCGGTTTGGTCAAGGCTTCCTGCGGCCGTGGGAGAGGCTCACCCCAGCGCTTGCCTGGCTTGGATGGATCCGGAAGGAAGAGCCCCGGACATCCCAGTTCAAGTAAAGGCTGAGGTAAGCCGAGGGACGGGACCTGGTGTGTGGTTGGAGGTGTCGGGGATCCAGAGGCTCTGGAACCTGTCCAAGGGGGTGACTCCACGTCTACACAGAGTTACTGTCCCGTGGAGGAGTATGACACCTCCGACCTGGAGTCGATCTCTGGTGTTGGAGATGACGTTGTAATTGACAAACTTTTTGCTCAGAAAGGCTGGGACAAGATACCCCTATCCTCGTCCCGTGTGAAAAGGGACCCACCCATGTCCACTGGGGATAGTACACCCGGGTGGAGGCCCCGGCGCCTGAGGAGGGATCTGGTCCCCTGCATGCCTCTCCACCTCTGGAGTCGCCTGCGCCCATTGCTGGGGCGAAGCGAGTGTACCTGCGAGCTCCTATGCCCAATCTATAGGTGGTGAAGGTGCCCCGGCACCAGGATGCTATAGTGCTGCCTGGTGAAGGAGACCGTGCTACAATGCCACCCCTTTCCCGTTTGCAGAGACTTTTTGGTCAGAAAGTTGCCAATGAATATGGGTGGGAGTACCCATATTTGTCCAAGGAACTTTTATATGAAGTGGAGGCCTGCAGACAGCGGTGGTATGATGACTTCATCTGGACACATCTCAAGGTGCCCCACGCTCGCAGGTACCTCTCATGTTCCCCTGCAGCCTCCAAAAGGTTCAAAGACTGCAAGGCAGAGTGGATCTTGGGTTGGCACATCCATGCTGACCGGGTGCTTATTTGTCGAAGGGAGGGGGATGATGTGGAATATTGCATGGAGACTTTCAACGTGTATTTGAAACCCCTGGTATTGCCGCACCCAAGGTTTTATTTTTCGGAGAATAGACTCCTGTGTTTTTGTTGCTGAACATCCGGAGTGCCTTTGCCGGGACTCTTTACATGCAAAGGGTGGCCTACTTCTGGAAGAATTGGGAGCAGTTTGTTTTGTTGTTCTCCTTTTTCTTTCTCCACCACAAGGATACTGAGACTTTGGGGTGTAGTTGAGACAGGGCCACAGTACAGAGAAAAGGATTTCTGGATGGAAGAAAACAAGTGTTCTGACTGTGACACCACCACCAGGTGGCGGTGTTGCGCAACGATTGTCACACACACCACACATTACTCTTGGAAGGAAGGGGTTTCCCCTAGGGGGAGCCTATTCATTCCAAATCACATACTGTGTCAGATAATGTGTTATTTTCCCCTCTGCAGGAGAACGTCAATCAAGTCTGCTGAGAATGGGGCAGATCTTAGTCAGTGATATGGGAGGGGGGAAATGTGATTTTGAAAAAAATAAATTATGCTGTTATGCTTTTGACTGTTTATACCTGTGCATGTTTAGCGGTTGTTCTTCCCTTCCCTTTGGTTCAGGCACAAACGAAACAAAAATTTAAAATTGTCATGTTTTTTCCCTTTTGGTTAGTTTGTCTCTGGATCGAATTTATGCTGACTCTGCTTTAGAGAGGGCATGAATTGGTTTCAGAAACTGGGGACCAGTGTCAAATCACTGGGCGGGGATGTGTAGCGGGTGGTCATATTTAGGGGAGGCATCTGAGTGGTACCAGGCTCAGATGCAACAATTGTTAGGATTCCTGGACCAATTTATGCCAGTGGAGGATATCAATGGTGTCTAGTTCCCTGCGGCCTATAGGTGGCACTGTTGCCATAGGCCGGGGTTGAATCGCCATTGGAGGGCTGCGCCCTTTGTGTCCTCTCGCGGCAGTAGTACAGCGGGGCGGGGAACCTGCTGTGCATGCTGGGAGAGAGTATAAAGGGGGCAGACATCTTCCGCTCTGTGTCCACTCCCAGGCACCTTCAGCCTGGGGGTGCGTGATGGTGGTCTCCGGGTGCCCTAGGCCCAGGGACGGAGTTGCGGTTCCACCCCAGACACCTTTGGACTGGGGTGAGGTACTCTCTGGAGGCCTGGGGCCCAGTACCTTCGACTGGGTCCCGCAGGGGATCGAGGGCTCCTAGGGTGTCCCCCAGTGTGGACACCCGAATCTGAGATGAGGAGGCCAGGGAGGTGACCCTTCCGAAGACCCAGTGCAGCATTTGCTGGTGACGGCGGGGCCTCTGGTAACTGTCCGGATGGATGTCCTCTCTCTGACAGGGGCCATTGCTCATAGAAGGTAGTCCACGTTCTCATGGTCTGTGGCAGGGACCCATCATGAATTAGGTCGGTGGCAGAGACCCAACAACCAGGTCTGTGGCAGAGGCCTTATTCATCTGGTCTGTGGCAGAGACCCCTCACGGTCGGTGGCAGCGACTGTGCGCCAAGCCTGTTCGCACTATAACGGAACAGGAGAAAACCCAAGTTCAAGTTTGTGCCTGGACCTCCTCCCCACTGTGTTCTGAACTGTTCTATGTCTAACAAGGTCGCTCTCAAAGTAGCATACTAGCTCATTATGAATTACTTACCTTACATCGAAGCCCCCCGCAGCGGTCCTCGTACCCCCTCCGGCTGGCAACATCACTCCTGGAGTTACTTTCGGGTATCGCGGGCTCCGGCGCTGTGATTGGGCTAAGCTACGATGATGTCACTCCAGTGCATGAGGCACATGCAGATACAGGGGATATATATATATATCCTAAACCGTGCAGGTTTAGGAGATATCCGGGGTAGCTACAGGTAAGCCCTATTATAGCTGTAGCTGTTTTACAACCACTTTAAAGCGTTACTAAACCCAGGTCCCTGCATTCACTACAGTATACAGTGGGGCAAAAAAGTATTTAGTCAGCCACCAATTGTGCAAGTTCTCCCACTTAAAAAGATGAGAGAGGCCTGTAATTGTCATAGGTATACCTCAACTATGAGAGACAAAATGTGGAAACAAATCCAGACAATCACATTGTCTGATTTGGAAAGATTTTTTTTTGCAAATTATGGTGGAAAATAAGTATTTGGTCACCTACAAACAAGCAAGATTTTCTGGCTCTCACAGACCTGTATCTTCTTCTTTAAGAGGCTCCTCTGTCCTTCACTCATTACCTGTATTAATGGCAGCTGTTTGAACTTGTTATCAGTATAAAAGACACCTGTCCACAACCTCAAACAGTCACACTCCAAACTCCACTATGGTGAAGACCAAAGAGCTGTCGAAGGACACCATAAACAAAATTGTAGACCTGCACCAGGCTGGGAAGACTGAATTTGCAATAGGCAAGCAGCTTGGTGCGAAGAAATCAACTGTGGGAGCAATAATTAGAAAATGGAAGACATACAAGACCACTGATAATCTCCCTCGATCTGGGGCTCCACGCAAGATCTCACCCCGTGGAGTTAAAATTATCACAGGAACGGTGAGCAAAAATACCAGAACCACACGGGGGGACCTAGTGAATGACCTGCAGAGAGCTGGGACCAACGTAACAAAGGCTACCATCAGTAACACACTATGCCGCCAGGGACTCAGATCCTGCAGTGCCAGACGTGTCCCCCTGCTTAAGCCAGTACATGTCCGGGCCCGTCTGAGGATTGCTAGAGAGCATTTGGATGATCCAGAAGAGGATTGGGAGAATGTCATATGGTCAGATGAAACCAAAGTAGAACTGTTTGGTAGAAACACAACTCGTCGTGTTTGGAGGAGAGAGAATGCTGAGTTGCAATCAAAGAACACCATACCTACTGTGACGCATGGGGGTGGCAACATCATGCTTTAGGGCTGTTTCACTGCAAAGGGAACAGGATGACTGATCCGTGTACATGAAAGAATGAATGGGGCCATGTTTCGTGAGATTTTGAGTGCAAACCTCCTCCCATCAGCAAGGGCATTGAAGATGAAACATGGCTTGGTCTTTCAGCATGACGATGATCCCAAACACACTGCCCGGGCAACGAAGGAGTGGTTTCTTAAGAAGCATTTTAAGGTCCTGTAGTGGCCTAGCCAGTCTCCAGATCTCAACCCCATAGAAAACCTTTGTAGGGTGTTGAAAGTCCGTGTTGCCCAGCGACAGCCCCAAAACATCACTGCTCTAGAGGAGATCTGCATGGAGGAATGGGCCAACATACCAGTAACAGTGTGTGACAACCTTGTGAAGACTTACAGAAAACGTTTGACCTCTGTCATTGCCAACAAAGGATATATAACAAAGTATTGAGATGAACTTTTGATATTGACCAAATACTTATTTTCCACCATAATTTTCCCAAAAAATTATTTCCAAATCAGACAATGTGATTGTCTGGATTTGTTTCCATATTTTGTCTCTCATAGTTGAGGTATACCTATGATGACAATTACAGGCCTCTCTCATCTTTTTAAGTGGGAGAACTTGCACAATTGGTGGCTGACTAAATACTTTTTTGCCCCACTGTATCTGGTCTCCCACACTACACAGAACATGGAAATGCAAATATTTTAGTAACTATAAACTGCTAAATACATTTTCTCATCAGCAGTTAGAGCAGTCTTGTGACTTCTATCAGTGTCTGGTTAAAGCTTGTAGGAGGAGTTTTCATTCTCCTCTGACTGTCCTATCAGTATGCAGGATCCTTGACACTCTGTCTGGAAAGTGCTGGTTGGTCCTGTGTTGATCACATGTACCCTTCCAAGACAACAAAAAAACTCTTTAGCAATACACACCAAACTGAGCATGTGCAGCTTGTCCCTGGCTCTGTATTATCAGGAAACATATTGGGAACTGTGGAAGAAGGGGAGGATCAGATAAGACAGCATCAAACAGCCTTTTTACACAATGCAGAGGAATAGCTCCTTAGGTTCCACAGTGAGCATAACAAGCATGCTTTACTGCATATATAGACTGATTTTACTGTTGTGGGTTTAGTAACACTTTAAGTTGGTTCCAATTTAGTTAATTAAAATACTTACAAATACAGTATCTGTTTTTGTTTGGTGTATATGAATTTTCTTTAAGCAGAAGTACCTCCTAAACCAGAAGTACCCCTTATGCCGCGTACACACGATCGATTTTCTCGACGGTGAAAATACCGTCGAGAAAATCGATGGGAAAAACGAGGAGCGGCTTGTTCCCCTACACACGGCCGTTTTTCTCGTCATTTTTTTCTCTTGGTCGAGAAAAACGACCGTGTGTGGGCTCCCCGGTAGGGATGAGCTTCAAGTTCGAGTCGAACTCATGTTCGACTCGAACATTCCCTGTTCGCCCGTTCGCCGAACAGTGAACAAATTGGGGTGTTCGCGGCAAATTCGAAAAATCTATGGGAGAAATCTAAAGTGCTAATTATAAAGGCTTATATGCAAGTTATTGTCCTAAAAAGTGTTTGGGGACCGGGGTCCTGCCCCAGGGGACATGTATCAATGCAAAAAGAAGTTTTAAAAACGGCCGTTTTTTCGGGAGCAGTGATTTTAATAATGCTTAAAATGAAAAAATAAAAGTGAAATATTCCTTTAAATTTCGTACCTGGGGGGTGTGTATGATATGCATGTAAAGTGGCGCATGTTTCCCGTGCTTAGAACTGTCCCTGCAAAAAATTTCATTTTTGAAAGAAATAATGCATTTAAAACTGACTCGCGGCTATTAATGAATTGTCGGCTCCCGGCAATACAAACAAAAGTCATTGATAAAAAAAAAAAAAAAAAAGCGTGAGGGTTCCCCATAATTCTATTACCAGGCCCTTCAGGTCTGGAATGGATATTAAGGGGAACCCCGCCACAAATTAAAAACAAAATTGACGTGGGGTTCCCCCAAATATCCATTCCAGGCCCTTCAGATCTGGCATGGATTTTAAGGGGAACTCCACCCCAAATTAAAAAAAAAATGGCGTGGAGTCCCCCTAAAAATCCACACCAGACCCCTTATCCGAGCACGCAACCTGGCCGGCCGCAGGGGAAAAGGGGGGGACGAGAGAGCGGCCCCCCCTCCCTCCTGAACCGTACCAGGCCACATGCCCTCAACATGGGGAGGATGTCCCCATGTTGATGGGGACAAGGGCCTCATCCCCACAACCCTTGCCCGGTGGTTGTGGGGGGTCTGCGGGCGGGGGGCTTATCGGAATCTGGAAGACCCCTTTAACAAAGGGGACCCCAGATCCCGCCCCCCCCCCCCCTATGTGAATTGGTAAGGGGTACATTGTACCCCTACCATTTCAGGAAGAAAGCGTAAAAAAATGTTTAAAAAAACACACAAACACCTTGAAAAAGTCCTTTATTTAAAAAAAAACAAAAAAAAAACATTCCAGCGGTGAAATCCAGTGTCCCGCGGCGATCCCGATGTCCAGTGCTGTCCTTTATTGGTTGTGCCTGAGCGGACCTGATGGGGAACTCCCTCTCAGTATTTTAAATGTATAGACCCGCCCCTTCTAAAGTTCCCCATCAGGTCCGCTCAGCGGACCAGATGCGGAACATGAGAAGGGGCGGGTCTATACATGTATTACCAAAGTGAGAGCAGTTCCCCATCAGGTCCGCCCCCTCGGTATGTCGGACCCTCCTACGTCATTGGCTTGAGCGGGGAACTTCCTTCACTGTGTAATTTAAATTTACATAGTGAAGGAAGTTCCCCGCTCAAGCCAATGACGTAGGCGGGTCCGACATACCGAGGGGGCGGACCTGATGGGGAACTGCTCTCACTTTGGTAATACATGTATAGACCCGCCCCTTCTCATGTTCCGCATCTGGTCCGCTGAGCGGACCTGATGGGGAACTTTAGAAGGGGCGGGTCTATACATTTAAAATACTGAGAGGGAGTTCCCCATCAGGTCCGCTCAGGCACAACCAATGAAGGACAGCGCTGGACATCGGGATCGCCGCGGGACACTGTATTTCACCGCTGGAATGTTTTTTTTTTTTTTTAATAAAGGACTTTTTCAAGGTGTTTGTGTGTTTTTTTAAACATTTTTTTACGCTTTCTTCGTGAAATGGTAGGGGTACAATGTGCCCCTTACCAATTCACATAGGGGGGGCCGGGATCTGGGGATCCCCTTTGTTAAAGGGGTCTTCCAGATTCCGATAAGCCCCCCACCCGCAGACCCCCACAACCACCGGGCAAGAGTTGTGGGGATGAGGCCCTTGTCCCCATCAACATGGGGACATCCTCCCCATGTTGAGGGCATGTGGCTTGGTACGGTTCAGGAGGGAGGGGGGGCCGCTCTCTCGTCCCCCCCTTTTCCCCTGTGGCCGGCCAGGTTGCGTGCTCGGATAAGGGGTCTGGTATGGATTTTTAGGGGGACTCCACGCCATTTTTTTTTAAATTTGGGGTGGAGTTCCCCTTAAAATCCATGCCAGATCTGAAGGGCCTGGAATGGATATTTGGGGGAACCCCACGTCAATTTTTTTTTAAATTTGCGGCGGGGTTCCCCTTAATATCCATTCCAGACCTGAAGGGCCTGGTAATTGAATTCTGGGGAACCCCCACGCTTTTTTTTTTTTTTTTTATTAATGACTGTTGTATGTATTGCCGGGAGCCGACAATTCATTAATAGCCGCGAGTCAGTTTTAAATGCATTTTTTTCTTTCAAAAATGACATTTTTTGCAGGGACAGTTCTAAGCACGGGAAACATGCGCCACTTCACATGCATATCATACACACCCCCCAGGTACGAAATTTAAAGGAATATTTCACTTTTATTTTTTCATTTTAAGCATTATTAAAATCACTGCTCCCGAAAAAACGGCCGTTTTTAAAACTTCTTTTTGCATTGATACATGTCCCCTGGGGCAGGACCCGGGTCCCCAAACACTTTTTAGGACAATAACTTGCATATTAGCCTTTATAATTAACACTTTAGATTTCGAACGTTCGAGTCCATTGTATTTAATAGGGTTCTAAAGTTTACACGAACATTTTGTCTGTTCGCAGGTTCTGGTGCGAACCGAACAGGGGGGTGTTCGGCTCATCCCTGCTCCCCGGCAGTGTTTCCCTATGGGAAAACTGCTGCGGAAAAAAATGCTATGAATCATGACGAGAAAAATTAGAGCATGTTCTCATTTTTCTCGTCGTGATTAATGCTGTTTTTCTCGTCGGGAAAAATGACCAAAAGCACACACACGGTCGTTTTTCTCGTCAAAGAGAAAAAATTAAATTTTTCCCGACGAGAAAAATGGTCGTGTGTACGCGGCATTAGGGCTCGCTCACAGGTGCACTGGGACTGCACTGACCAGCCTTGCCCAGCACAGTCCCATGCAAGATAAGGCAAAACGTTCCATATGAAGGCAGTTCATCCCACTGTCCTGCATGCAATACTTTTATTTTTTTTTAGAACAGCAGGTTGCGATGAAAACTACCACATTGCAATGCCACTGTGTGAGTATAACTTCATGAAATATAATGTGACATTTCAAATAAAGTTCAAACAATAAAAAAGAAAAAGGATTGTTGCACCAACACTCTTTACTCCTATTGCACACCAGTGGCCATGTGAGCAACATGGCTTGTTGGTGTAAATGAGCCCTTATGCCGCATACACACGACCGTTTTTCCAACTTTCCACCTGCTTTTTTACTGCTACCGTGCCAACTCTTCTTCCTGCATTCCTCTTTGTCCTGCTGCCTCCTTGCATTCCACATGCTAGTGGACACTTATGATGGAAAATGGATGGCAGCTGCTATATTGCCTTCTGACCAAAATAATGGTGGCTGACTATCTGACACTGTGATGTAGCACATGCCACAAAAAGTGGCAATAGGATGTTAGACCAAGCTGGCATGAAGATGCTGGACCTCGGGGTGATACAAAACATGATGAATACAGTAGTTCTATTATAAGCAAAGTTTATCATCACCAATAATAACTAGACTTGTGCACAACAGAAAAATTTGTTTAGTTTCGGTTCGTTTCTTGTGCACAACGGAAAAATTTGTTTATTTTCGGTTCGTTTCTTTTCGGTCCTGTTGATTCGTAATCGTTCGTAATTTTGCTAGACGGGATTTTTCGTGTTCGGACTAATTCGTACTTTCGGTAGAGTACATTGTTTTTCGTTGATTCGGGACACAACTCCTACTTTCGTAACTTTTTTGGGGTTTGTTGATTCGTAATTTTCCGTGTCTCTCTCACAACGACGCTGCCTATTATGCCTAATGTGTTTCGAATGGATTTGTACTTTTCTAAATACATATCGGTTATTTGTATCGATTCGAAATCTCGTATCTTGATTTCATTTTTTACATGCGGCTATAGCCTCCGCCCCTGTAAACCATTTTGAGAGGGAGTTTAGCATGGTGAGGGAGAAGCAGAGAGCAGAGCAGAGTGTTATTGTGCTTTGAATGGATTCGTACATTCGTAACTTTTTTCATAACGAATTATGCCGAAGACATTCGGGCATTCGCTATTTGCGATATAATTTATTTCGGATTCGGTTTTATTCGTAATTGCTTTGTTCGGAAATTCGAATGCTTCCGAATGTCCGAAAGTTTCTAAATTCTGACTAATTTTGATTCGTTACGAAACAAATTGCACAAGCCTAATAATAACCCACATTCAGGTTTATGGAAAATACAAGATATGCTACATACAAATATTGGGCAGGGTGATAGGGCCACAGGTACATCAGTAAGGAGAACCATCATTCAGCTTTCTTACATAGACTATAAAAAATAATAAACAAGCCATATAAAGGACTCTGCACATGGGTCTGGGTCTAAAGGAACATTATAGGAAGAAAGAAATGAAAAGGAAAGGAAGAGCAATAACATGGAGGAAGTTGATTAGAGGAGAGGGGCTTGGTAGTGTAAGATAGCATAGGAGGTGGGGAATGGAGGGGGAAAATCAACCCACAGAGTTACAGGTAGAATAGAGACTGTATAAATGTGTGACATTTAGACATGTGCAGTTTGTTATGTTCTGAATTGATATTCGGACAATTTTTTCATTATTCGGAGATTCAGATATATCCGAATACCCGAATTACAAAATAAACACATTTGGTCATTAAAAACGATCGTGTGTAGGCTCCAGAGCATTTTTAACGACGTGAAAAATGGGCTAAAAAAAATTAGAACCTGCTCTATTTTTTCACGTCGTTTTTCACGTCGTTCTTTTTAACGTCGTGAAAAACGGTAGTGTGTATGCTTTTACGAGGGGAAAAAAATGCGCATGCTCAGAATCAAGTATGAGACGGGAGCGCTCGTTCTGGTAAAACTAGCGCTCGTAATGGAGATAGCACATTCATCACGCTGTAACGGACTGAAAAGCATGAGGCTGAAAAGCACGAATCGGCTCTCACCAAACTTTACTAATACGAGGATCAGCAAAAGCAGCCCAAAGGATGGCGCCATCCGAATAGAACTTCCCCTTTATAGTGCCGTCGTACGAGTTGTACGTCACTGCGCTTTGCTGGAGCATTTTTTTTTCACGATAGTGTGTAGGGCAAGGCAGGCTTGAGAGGAAACACGAAAAATCACGTCGAGATAAATGTCGTTTTTTTCAATGACATTAAAAACGGCCGTGTGTACCCGGCATTAGAGTACTAGTTGAGCGCAAGAGTTTCAAAGTGAACTTTCACAAATATCTACAGGGGTATAATATACATACGATATGCTGCGCGGCATGAACTACCTGTATGGGTTCCTGGCTGTGTTCAGCAGGGGCAGAGAGCATACCCAGAGTGGCAAAAACTGTAAAGCCCTGTACACACGATCGGTTTTACCGATGAAAACAGTCTGATGGACTTTTTTCATCGGACAAACCGATCGTGTATGGGCCCCATCGGTCTTTTTTCCATCGGTGTTAAAAAATAGAACATGTTTTAAATTTATCCGATGGAAAAAAAAAACAATAGCAAATTACTATCGTCTGTGGGGAACTCCATCGGATAAAAAACCCACGCATGCTCAGAATCAAGTCGACGCATGCTCAGAAGCATAGAACTTTATTTTTCTTGGCTCGTCGGAGTGTTTTACGTCACGGCGTTTGGGACGATCATTTTTTTTTGACTGATGGTGTGTAGACAAGACTGATGGAAGTCAGCTTCATCGGATTTCCGATGGAAAAATCCATTGGTTTAAAATCCATAGGAAATCCGATCGTGTGTGTACAGGGCTTAACAGGATACGTAATAGTAAATAATTGCCAGCCTGACATAGACAACACCCACCATTTTCCTCTAGGCATACCCCCACCACTGGCTGCATAGAAAGAATACACCAGATGTAAACTCTGTACAACCCAGCACTAAATTGCCAGTTCAAATGATACTTGTGTCTAGAAGAAGAGGTTCCCATTCATAGGTATAATTTTGCAACACACCGTCTGCCTGCTGCAGCCCTGCAACTTTTTCTTTAAGTACATTTATCCTTTAACCCCTTTTTCTTAAGGCCACTAAACTCTTATCCTGGCAAATAAAAATGGGAATATTAGGGCACTGTGTTATGTGTACAGAGCAGGAACTGAGAATAAAGTCTGCACAGATGCTCTGGCAGTTGGATGTTTATGTGTGCATGTCAACTCAACATCTGTTTAACATTATGTTTGTTTTAATGCAGAGCTTCTTATTTTGCCACAAATCAGAAAACTGAAGCACACACATCTACATAAATAGAATACCAGACCTGGATAACTATGATTGTTACTGCCCAATAATAAGATCACGTTTAGATGTTTTTATTTCAATAAATTTTAGCGACATATAAATACAGATGGAGGTTTAAATGTTCATTCTGTTGTACACCACAGTCCAGATGTATCAGCTGAAAGATGATAACCTATTGGTTCTGTTTATGCAATAAACTAAGTGTTTACCACCAGCACATTAATCCTTCAAACTTAAAAGCCGAACTCTAGCAAACAGCTATATACATATGTAGCACCTTCTAGTGTGCTAGAAGGATAAAACAGTTTTTTTTTTTGAGAGTAGGTAAATTAGTGAGTAGTGCTGGGTGACTCACAGGTGGTGTCACCAGGACCTCCCACTTCTTTCTAGAATCTTCTGGTTCTTTCTGGAAAGAGAGGTGGAGCCACCTAGGGTGTTTTGAGGAGCCCTGACCAATCCCCAATCTGGATTGGCAGGGGGCAGGCCTCCTTAAATACCCAGGATCAGCCCAGCTGGGGAGGAGTTGATCGGGTGGAAGATGGAGATGGAATGTTAGGCTGTCTGGGCCTTTGAGGGAGCTCAGAAGGAGCAAGAGACGTCAACGGGAGAACACTGCCGGGCAAGTCTCCGGGAGTTCCACAGAGGCAGCCAAGAGAGTGGTGAGTGTACACACCGTCGGAAGGACTGGGAGGCACGCTTGAAAGGACTGAAATGCAGCAGTCTGGGAGGGGTGCAGAGCCAGTCTGGAGGATGGTGGTGTCGTAGGCAGTGGAGCGAGGCAGCTGCAGCCAGGAGGGCTGGCAGTGCCTAAAGAGGTGGTAATGAGAGCAGTAACCACAGGGACAGCTAGCACTGGAACTTGCTATTTTGCTACAATATAGGGGCCCGCGGTCCCTGCCTGTAAAAGGCATCTGCTTTAGACCCGGCTGAGCCACTGTCAGATCTACAGTGTTAGCTAGTCCAGAGAATACAAGGAAGTGATGTGCTGGAGGAGTGAGGAGTGATAGTCTGCAAGCAAGGAAGTGCAGGAGGAGAAGAGGAGATTGTATATGCCGAGGTGTATATAGTTGGTCCCAATATTGATTTTTAATTACCTGGGCATCTCATAAGTTTCCCATCCCTACCCAAGTTTAATTCCCCTCAATAAAACCTGCCTGTGGACATCTATCTAGTCCTGAAATTGAAAAAGTCCTGTCAGACAGCAAAGCTGGGTTGATGATTTGAATTTTCTCTGCTGCAGTTAAGCAATACAGTTTGGCAGATCCAGGAAAAAATGAGTGGGTAGGTGGGGAAGCTGTCATGCAGGAGGGGGACACCATGTGGCAAGCTGTGCTATCCTCACCACACACCCCAGATTAGTGACTGTTAACCAGCAGGCCTTGGCTTTATATCTGCTCTGAGGGACATACTGCTGTCACACCATGCGCCAACATTCACACCACTACTCACGGTCGACACAAAAAGCACACCATGCCTGTGCAACCACCTCCTAGCTACATCAAAGGAGCAGCAGGGAAGTAGGCCCGTTCTATGTCATGTGTGTAAGGGTAGGGTGATAGGGTGATCGTAATATTCTCCAGGCTTTCCCTTCTAATTGGGCACGAGGGTCACATAGGAGGCCTACCCCAGGGTGAGTTCTTTGGGCTATGCCAGATTTTTAATTAGGTCACTAAGGCTTCATGTACATGGGATGTTGTTCAAACTCTCCTAAACAATTTACCTTGACAGCTAGAAACCAGTGTCTAAAAACGGCCGTTTAGCCGCATTTACATGCTGCGTTTAGCTGCATTTGCGTCTAGAAGCATTTGAAAAAAAAAATGTTTTTATTTTTTTTTGTTAAAATGAAAAACGTCTGTAAACGAAACGCTGCTAAACACAAGTTGCCGTGTTTTTTTTTTTTAAAGATATTTTTATTGAAGTTTTTCAACAAACTAACAAACAAAAAAAAAAACAACACACACACAGAAAAAAAACCCCACAATTACCATACCAGATAGACTGGTTCGAAACGGTAGGCAATATGTTCAGACATAGACAAATAAAGAGATATCAATACAAAGGATATACAGTAGGCACACCGGGAAAAGGTGCATGTAGACCAATACGGGCACAGCAAAGGTGGATACGGGCACAGCAAAGGTGGGAGTCTAGACGTTAGAGATCCTTAGGGCGCAGTCTACCACTGGTCAAACAAGTGTACTTCAATTAGTGCTGAGAGAGAGTAAGTGGGCTAGATAGCCACCTACCCCAAATTTTATGAAAGGTTTTGGTCCGTTTCCGGATTTCAAAAGTAAGCTTATATACCGGAATGGAGTCATTAATAAGTTTCAACCAAAGGGCTTTCAAAGAGGTCTGTGCCCCCTTCCAGGACAGTAGAATGTTTTTTTTAGCATAAAAATATAGTATACGGAGCAGTCTCTTGACATGCGTTGATAGGTGTAAGTCACCAAAAATGCCTAGTAGGCAGTTCTTGGGGTGAATTATATTTGGGAGGCCCAATGCCGAGGAGACAAAGGCACCCACCTCCCCCCAGAAGTCCCGAATCATTGGGTATGACCAAAAACAGTGTAAGAAATCGGCCTCCTGGCCACAGCCCCAGAAGCAAGCGGCCGAGGACAGGAGACCCATCCTATGCAACCTCGCAGGAGTAAGGTGGGTCTGGTGGAAAACGTAACTTGTATGACTCGGTCTCGGGACGCAATGACAGACATTTTGTATGTATCACTGAATTCCGACCAGTCCTCGGCCTCTAAGGAGATGTCCATAGAAGTCCATTTGTCCTGAGCTCTATGGAATCTGGGGTTAGAATCGGTCAGCAGGGTTGCGTAATAAGTGGAAATAAGTTTAGTGGGATCTGGTTGTCGGAGCAATTTTCCCAATGGTGGCAGGTCAGTGGGGTCTTTCAGGGAACCAAACTGGGCCTGCATAGCATGCCGAAGCTGGTAGTAGTAAAATAAGTATGAGTTTGGTAGGTCAAAGTCTAAGCGTAGTTGAGAGAACGTTTTAAAGCCCTGAGCGTTGTTTAAGTGACATAGGTATTTGACCCCCTTAGAGTACCAGCGATTGGGATCAGGAAGAGTGTACAGTTCCTGCAGGTTTGTGTTGAACCACAGAGGGTTCTTAGGGGACTGCGACCAGGTATGCGTGGATACCTTCTTGACAATGTAACGGAAAGATGAAAGGGAGATGGCCAATAGAGAGGTTCCGGGGCAGTCAGGGACTCGTCCTCTGTAGATGATATTATGCAGAGTCTCCAGAGAGGAGGCTATAGCCCCCTCCGTGGAGGTACAAGCATTTGCTGGGACTGGACACAGCCAATCATGGTTGTGCACCAACTGGGATGCTAAGTGATAGAGGAAGAAATTTGGAAATGCCAGGCCCGCCAAGTGTGCCGGTAATCTCAATGTTTCAAGTGCCACCCTGGGGGAGCCGCCCTTCAACAGGAAAGTCGTGTAAATTGTGTCTATGCGTTTAAAGATAGCTTTAGGCACCTTGCAAGGGGAGTTAGCAAGGATATAAAGTAATCATGGTAATTAAATTACAAGTTGCTGTGTTTAGCCGCGTTTAGCCGCGTTTGGCGCTTCAACTGCCTCTAAACACAGCTTCTGAACGCATTTTTTTGGGTTCAAGAAAAAGCCTCTAAACACAACTGCCTAGAAATGACTATAAACAAACCAGTGTACATGTACTGATAAGATAACATAGAGGAGGGTTCAGGAGCAGTTGAAAAAAATTCCCAACTGCTCCTAAACGTCAGTTTACCAGCAGCAGTGTACATGAGGCCTTACCCCTGCACATGGGGTAACACTTTAGTCCGAAGGCATGCTCACCAATGCCTAGGACCAGGTGCGAGCCATCATGTGAAAAGTCAAACATTAAAGAGGAAGTAAACCCTCTCGGTAAAAAATAAATAAAAATACACCCTACAAGACAAAGGCATAATGAGCTAGTATTACTTACCTGAGATTGAAGCCTCCGCAGCGGCCCTCGTTCTTCTCCTCCGACACCGCCATTTCTCCCGGAGTCACTTCCGGGTATCGCGGCTCCAGCGCTGTGAATGGCTGGAGCCGCGATGATGTCACTCCTACGCATGCGCACTGGTGCCGCCACTAACGGCATGATCGCCTTTAGAAACGGCTCACTCAGTGCGCCTGCGCCCGATCTACGGCGCATGCGCCGTATACATCAGTGCTGCTATTTCTGCAAATATCTCCTAAACCTTTTAGGTTTGGGAGATATTTCTTGCACCTACAGGTAAGCCTTAATTTAGGCTTACCTGTAGGTTAAAGTGGTTGTAATGGGTTTACAACCACTTTAAGGTGGACTCCCAACTCAGAGATGAGCCACATGTGTGCAGTATCCATATTATGGAGTTCCTCCTTAAACTGCTTTGTCCGATGTCCTATACATTTGTACTAATGTATGTTTTGCATTCGGAGGGAAAGGCTGAGCCTCTGCTCACTCCATCAGTCAGCATACTTCTTTTACCTCACTCCCAGTAACAGAATGGGGTCCGGCCGAGTACATAGCACGGACCTCATGCATGCTCTGACTCAACTCTTCTCTTCCGGCACCTAGTGACCAAACTATAGATCTTCATAAGGCTAGTCAACTTCCAGAGACCATCAGAGACTGTCAGAGACAGGCAGAGATGGAAAGCTAGGGAGGGGGTCAAAGCATCGACCTCATCGCTACCGAGAATCTATCACCTAACCAGGTACCACGCCAATGACTGGTTACTGTTTCTTCTTGTGATTACTCATGGCAACTACCTCTTCTTTCTTGTCTTGTTGAAGGAACCTCTGTCATAGTGATGTTACACATACCTCATTTTGTGGTTATGGACCCAAGTTCTTTAGTAATATGCCAAGACCTCACATGCATCCCTTTGAAAAACTTCAGATAAGGCTCTGAGCAGTTGAATCAACTTTACTGTAAATTTGGGACAACATGTATAACATGCAATAATGTCCTTTTCCTAACTAAACCAAACGGTGGCTGCCCCAGGTTACCTGCATAGTTGAAGTCTCTTTGAGAAAAGGCCATGCTTGGCAATGCTCGAACAGGGAAATATATGTTCCTGGGCTCTTCCAGTAAATTGGCATTCCAAAGCAGACCACAGGTCCCAGCAAGTTTATAGTTGCATGATTTCCCAATGTGTTTCTCCAGGTGTTCCCCGGAATCCCTTTAGGATCTAGACCTCTTCCCTTTTATAGAACACAGGAGAGAGGCTGGGCCTCAGCAAAAGCCTGATAACACACACTTGGGAAAGGCGTCAAAACATTAACCCTTTCCCCCCTGACCTGGGTAGCCAGGTGCTAACTAAATACACAGTAGGCCACCTACCTACATGCGTTAGCAGTGGGAGGGGGGGTATAGTTCTGTATCCTTACCCTGGACCCTTGATGAACCCATCCCAATACTGCAGCTTCTCTTCCCCCAGCCTGTCATTAAGCATAAAAGAGCAGCAGCAGGCTGATAAGCTTATTCCTTTGATCCAACCTAAAGTCATGTTTTCAAATCTGAATGCGCCAAGAGGATATCAACAAGCTGATACCAAGACAAATGCGGGCACCTACCCTGGTTACATACAGTTTATTGAACACATAACATTCATTGTTTCTTTTATCATGTTGGAGTTCTCTGCATCGCCATGCCTGGCTACCTGCTGCTGCTATTGCAAGTCATTTCCCCTCTTGCCACTGGACTCTCCTCCAATGGGCTGGCATGCAGTGGGAGAGTCACCACTCCTTTACCTACTTTGTAACAGCTTCAGTGTATGGCATAGCCAAACTCTATTTGGTAGATTTAAGCACCAAAGGTATAAAGGTGGATATATAGAGATTTAATCTGTGAATGCCCACTGAAAATATATCTTTTTTTTTAAATATCTTTTCACAATGCACACTTTTTCTTTTACTTCTTTATCAAGCTAGCAGCAGCTAATTACACAGCAATAAAAAGTGTCTGCAGTGTATGTTCCTTAGGCTGTGACACTCCACGTCCTCCTTATATACAGTGAATATAAAAAGTCTACACACCCCTGGTAAAATGTCAGCTTTCTGTGATATAAAAAAATGAGACAAAGATAAATAATTTCAGAACTTTTTCCACCTTTAGGCTGGATTCACACCTATGCATTTTTTGTGCTTTTTGCATTTTGCAGACTTGCACTACAGAACGTGTTCCATAGGAAACCATGTTAAATGGACTGTAGCGCAAATCTGCAAAATGCAAAAAGCACTAAAACTGCATAGGTGTGAATCCAGCCTCAAGGTGACCTATAAACTGTACAACTCAATTGAAAAACAAACTGAAATCTTTTAGGCCTGGTTCATACCTATGCATTTTTTAGGGTATTTTCAAATTTGCAGAAACACAGTACAGTCCATTTAACATGGTTTCCTATGGGTCATGTTCACATCTGTGCATTTTATGTAAATGGCCAGGGACTTTTTTTCTGGTTTTTGGTTCCAAAGACTTCAATGGATCAAAAACGCGTATTGGGAAAAACGCAAAATGCACCTGGAATATGCAAACTGCAACCTGCATAGGTGTGAACCAGGCCTTAGGGGGGAAGTAAAAATAAAAAAGTAAAAAAATGTGGTTGCATACGTGTGAACAACCTTTTATAACTGGGGATGTAGCTGTTTTCAGAATTAAGCAATCACATTCAAACTCATGGTAAATAGGAGTCAGTACACACTTGCCATCATTTAAAGTGCCTCTGATTAACCTGAAATAAAGTTCAGGTGTTCTAGTAGGTCTTTTCTGACATTTTCTTAAGCCCCGTACACACGATCCGAATATCGTACGAAAAATGTCGTCCGAGGAAGAATCGTACAATAATCGGATCGTTAGTACAGAGCTTCAAGAGCCGATCATGACAGTTCATCCAATATTATTTAATCGGACGTGCACAAAAATTTTCCTCGTACGATAACAAATCGTACGATTTTCGTTTAGTCAGTACAGTTGTCGTCCGAAAATACAATACAAATACATTACAACACATGACATCACTTCCGATTTTTTTTTCTGTCGTACGAGAATTTTCGTGACTTTAATAACCTATTTAATTTTACTTGCGACTATTAAGCGAAAAAAGTTGTACGATCCGTTGTACGATATTCGGATCGTGTGTACGGGGCATTAGTCGCATCGTACAGTAAAAGCCATGGTCCACAGAGAGCTTCCAAAGCATCAGAAGGATCTCATTGTTAAAAGGTATCAGTCAGGAGAAGGTACAAAAGAATTTCCAAGGTACTAGCTTCTATGCATTTTCGTTCCAGCACGCGTCATCCGGAAGTTCCTGATGATGCGTGCTGGAACACTAAATGCATAGAAGCTAGGTCTGACACGCTCTTCACGTCACTTTCGCTGGGGGGTTGCTATATGCATAGCATACACCGCTGGTCAGATAGCGCTGTCTGAACGGACTTCCACCTAACTAGGTTGTTCCTCACTTGCTGATGCACTCCCCTGCTGAAAAAAAGTGTAAGTAACATTTTAAAACAATAAACAAGCCATACTACACTATATCTGCCTTCCCTGGCTCTTTTTGGCAGAGCTTGCTTTGCAGACGTGGGTGATTGAAGCGGAGGATAGATACTAAGGATTTGATCTGGCTGTTCCCGGGCTCATTCGACCTAGTTCACCACACATGTGAACGATCGTTTGGGAGGAGATCGTTGAATGGTTTCCAGGGATTGAGGAGCTACTCCATGCTTTATGGTCACTTGCTGGCCAGAGCAATCTGGTGAGTGTATTTTGTTGTCACTTTGGGTGAAAAGTCACAAATTTTATCTGGAACACGGATTTTATTTTTCACATGGTGTTTGGAGCAGAATCATCCAAAAAGATTTCTGGAGATATTTTGAACTTTTTATGACATATTTGTTTGGAGCAATTATGAACTATATATATGCATAGTTGCCAACATTGCAAAAAAATAATTCGGGACACTTTTTCGCATGTAAGCGCGCCGCGGCGAAAAATAGGTGTGGTTTACGTGGCTAGTGGGAGTGGCTTAAATGGGCGTGGCTCAAAGGGGTGTGGTTAGAGTCTGAGATGAATGAGGGATGGAGGGAGAAAGAAAGAGGGAGGGAAGGAAAGAGAAGGAAGGATGGAGGGACAGCAGGCCCAGATCCTACACCACAATAGAAATATGTGTATTCTAGAGTTTAACAATCAACAGATAAAGATACTCCACACACCTGGTGTTAGCTCTTCAATCATCCCGGCACCAAGGTTGTTATGGTGTCAGGATGACTGAAGTGCATTATTTCTCTTATTACATTTTAATATAAAATGAAATCATTCAACTCACCATAATGCAGAATCAGTGTTAGCCCCGAGTGTGTCACCTGCCACGTCGCCTGCCATCAGATGCCATCAGGTGCCCCCAACGGTGTCCGTCCTTACATCAGGTTTACCCAGCGGAGTCCTTCCTTACATCAGGTGTCCCCAGCGAAGTCCCTCCTTACATCAGGCGTCCCTAGCGGAGTCCTTCCTTACATCAGGCGTCCCCAGGAGGAGTTCCTCCTTACATCAGGCGTACCCAGCGGAGTCCTTCTTTACATCAGGTGTACCCAGAGGAGTCCCCCCTTACCACAGGCGTCCCCAACGGAGTCCCCCCTTACCACAGGCGTCCCCAGCGAAGTCCTCATTTACCACAGGCGTCCCCAGCGGAGTCCTCCCTTACCACAGGCGTCCCCAGCGGAGTCCCCCCTTACCACAGGCGTCCCCAGCGGAGTCCCCCTTTACCACAGGCGTCCCCAGCGGAGTCCCCCCTTACCACAGGCGTCCCCAGCGGAGTCCCCCCTTACCACAGGCGTCCCCAGTGGAGTCCTCCCTTACCATGGGCGTCCCCAGCGGAGTCCTCCCTTACCACAGGCGTCCCCAGCGGAGTCCCCCCTTACCACAGGCGTCCCCAGTGGAGTCCCCCCTTACCACAGGCGTCCCTAGCGGAGTCCCCCCTTACCACAGGTGTCCCCAGCGGAGTCCCCCCTTACCACAGGCATCCCCAGCGGAGTCCCCCCTTAACCACAGGCGTCTCCTGTCTTGGCCGCCATTACTGTTTCCCCTTCCCCGAGGGGGAACAAAATAGAGGCAGAGCCGACAGCATGGCTGCAAAAAAATAAAAAAATTAAGCTGTGGCGCCGCCCACTCCCGCCCCTTTCCATTACAGACAGACCTGCAGGGCGGGGCGGGGGGGTGGCCGGCCGGCCAGCAAAAACACGGATGTAGTACAATAGAAGATAAAGCTGCTCCGGCGCCGCCCACCCCCGGAGAGGCGCGGGGTGTGGGCGGCGCCGCAGCAGCTTTATTTTCTAATGTACTACATCCGTGTTTTGGTCTTCTTGAACACAGCGGCCCGCGGCGACCAAATTCGCGGAAAACGGGAAAAATTTAATTGGCCGGGACAAAATAAATCCGGGAAAAGGGTTTGAATCCCAGGAATGTCCCGGCCAATCCGTGACTGTTGGCAACTATGTATATGTAGCACACAGACCCCTTTTTACCTGCCTTATTCGGCTCCTCGCAGGAAGAAAGGGCACACCATGCCACAAGCTCTTACCCTCCTGTAATAAGAGGTTGAGCGGTGTTGTTGATGGTTCTTTCACAGTCAGATAACCAGAAAATGTCTCTCACCTCTGTGAATAACAGAGATAAGGCCTTGTTTCCCCCAGTAACTGAAATGTCCACACTCGCTGCAACTCCAACACAGAGATTTTTTTTTCTCCTTTAGTAAAACAACAGTCTCTGATAGGAAAGAGGTTGAAGTGAAGACAGGACAGCATAAGATATGGGAGAGGTCCAGGCACAATCTCAATTGCTTCACTGTTCGGCTCCTCGAACAGACTCAGCCCCAAATGGATAGTCTACTGAAGACAAGACTAGCACCCAAATGACACTCCAACTTTACCTAGGCCTCTGCCACAGACCTGGTGAACTCGGTCTCTGCCACAGACCTGATGAACCTGGTCTCTTCCACAGACCTGATGAACTTGGCCTCCGTTCAGGGAGAAGACGTCCCTCCGGAGAGTTACCGGGACCCTTCCTTCACTGTGACTTCTGCACCAGTCCCTCAGAACGATTCCTCCCCCAGCCTCCTCTTCCAAGATACGGGTCCCCTCGCAAGGCGGCACCCTGAGACTCCTCGATCCCCTGTGGGCTCCAGCCGAAGGTGCTGGGCCCAGGCCTTTGTTGCAGCCCCAGGACTAATGTTGCCTGGGACTGATTCACCGACCACGAACTGCAGACCTGCCCCTGGGCTAAAGGTGCCCAGGGCGGACAGGAACAAAAACCCTGGGGTAGGACCCCCGACAACCAACAACAAACCCTCAACAGGCAGCGTCTGTCCCTTTTATATCCTCTGCCAGCATGCCCAGCAGGTAGACCACACCCACTGTACGATTGCCGAGAGGGGACACACAAGGCACAGCACTGTATCAGCGGTTCAACCCTGGCCCACCATGGCAGCGCCACCTGCAGGCCACAGGGAACTGTACACCAATACTCCACCTGAGGACCAAAATGGTTCCAAGAACTCTAACAATTGGGGTGTTTGGGTATAACTACCACCCAAACACTTCCCCTAAATTTAGCACCCCGCTACATATTTATATAGCTTTTTGAAACATTTGTGCACATGTATAAAGTGAAGCAATTCGCTAATACACGTTTAAACAAGGTTACAAACGTATACATATTATTTACATAGATCACTCTTTGCACTTTCAGCAATTGTATTGGGAGCGCCCTTTATCACATCATCATGAAAATATATATATATATCTTATATCGTATCAAGAAGGAGAATCTGATCCAATAACACCTTCACACTTGCTCGTCGACCCATTTCACTAGATATTAGCTTCCTCAGGACAAATACTGGGTAGGTGCTGGTGAGTCTATGTCCAAGGATGTGGGAGACTTCACAAAACTGAACAAACATTCAAAGATCTATAATTTCGGGTGTACCATAACGATGCAAATGCATGAAAGTATGTTTGTTAGGGATGACCTTTAGGCCCCTTTCACACTGAGGCGCTTTGCAGGCGCTATTGCCCTTTGGGTCTGGTATGAATATTAAGGGGAACCCCAAACCAAAAAAAGATAAAAAAAGCGTAGGGGTTCCCCCCCAAATTCCATATCAGGCCCTTCAGGTCTGGTATGGATATTAAGGGGAACCCCGCGCCATTGCCAGAGAAAGTCATGGCTTACCCAATGACGTAGGCGTGGGTGACCCCGCCCCGTGACGTCACGGAGCGGGGTCACCCGCCCACTTAATTGGGTAACCCCACTTGCCGGAGAAACCCAATGACGTTGGCGGGTGACGGGCGGGTGACCCCGCCCCCTCTTACGCGTCATGAGGGTTTCGTTCCTCGCTGGAGAATGAGTGGAGACTGCAGCGTCGCTGGAGAATGGATCATCGTTGGACATCGGGGAGATGGAAGACGGGATTACATCTCTGGAAATTCTTTTTTTATAAACTTTTTATTACAATAACTTGCATATTAACCTTTAAAATGAGCACTTTGATTTTTCATGTTCGTGTCCCATAGACTTTAACGGTGTTCGCGTGTTCGAACAAATTTTTGGCCTGTTCGCATGTTCTGGTGCGTACCGAACCGGTGGGTGTTCGGCTCATCCCTATTGTTTGTAATAAACTTGGTAAATGAAGTGCAAGAAAGCTGTAAACCACTAATGGAACCAGGTATCCTATGTCAAGGCCCTCGACAAAAGGCCTCGTTAATAGGGATTTCTGCCATACCGAGATACTAAAGGTTGATGGGACCCTATTCCTCTTAGTTTGGTGAACACTCTTTTTGATAGCTAGTCATAGCATTTCAGGATCAGGCCTATACGTCCTTGATATTTCTCCTGGTTGACAGGTCATGCCACAGTGTACGGAAGTATATATCTCCCTCATGGGCTTGGACCCTGTTTTAGATATGCGGTTGGTCTAGTCACTTATATAGTAGATATATATGTCTGAACCTGGTTCCATAGTGGTTTACAGCTTTCTTGCACTTTATTTACCGAGTTCATTACAAACAACCTTTCATGCATTTGCATCGTTTTGGTACACCCAAAATTATAGATCTTTGAATGTTTTTTTCAGTTTTGTGAAGTCTCCCATATCCTTGGACATAGACTCTCCAGCACCTACCCAGTATTTGTCCAGAGGAAGCTAATATCTAGTGAAACGCGTCGACTAGCAAGTGTGAAGGTGTTATTGGATCAAATTCTCCTACTTAATACGATATAAGATATATATATTTTCATACCTAGATCCAACCTTCATAACTGCATTTTTGGCACCTATCCAGTATTGTCCTGAGGAAGCTAATATCTAGTGAAACGCATTGACATAGGTCCAACCTTCATTATTGGATAACTGGTAACCTGTGTCCATATGGGGTGTTGATTGTATATTTTTAATTATGTTATTATCAAATTACAGTAAAACCTTGGTTTGAGAGCGTTTTGCAAGACAAGCAAAATTGTTTAATACATCTTGACTTGATATACAAGCGATGTCTTGATATACAAGTAGTGTCATGTCACAAAGAAATAATGGAAAATCAAATCATTCGTTCCACAACCATTTATTCATAGGTCCTTCTGTTTATAGTTCATATAAAAAGATTATAGCAATGTGATAGGTTGTGTAATCATAAAATGTCCATCCACAAATGGAAGCCTCCCAAGGAGATTAGAAGCTAAATCCAGCAGGAGCTACAGAGTATAAAAAAGAAAAAAGGCACCTCTAATTGTAGCAATATGGTTACATTTAATGAAGGTACAACATTTAGCAAGTAGAGGCGCCTCTACACTTAGAGGCGCCTCTCTTCTCTTTTTATCTGTAGCTCTTGCTGGATTTTGCTTCTAATCCCCTTGGGGAGGCTTCCATTTGTGGATGGACATTTTATGATTACACAACCTATCACATTGCTATAATCTTTTTATATGGACTATAAACAGAAGGACCTATGAATAAATGGTTGTGGAACAAATCATTTGATTTTCCATTATTTCTTGTGGGGAAATTCGCTTTGATATACAAGTGCTTTGGATTACAAGCATGTTTCTGGAACGAATTATGCTCGCAATCCAAGGTTTTACTGTATATTTTTTACTAAGCTCTACTCTTATGTGTGCCCACAAAGTCCACCTATTTTTTGAGTCTCTCAATCCTTTTTATATATATTTTGGATGTTGGCATGGTGAGGGTCCTCCCTTCTTAACCCCACACCATAATCCCCCCTCCACCAAATGATTTGGACCAGTGCACAAAGCAAGTTCCATAAAGACAAGGATGAGAGAGTCTGAGGTGGAGGAACTTAACTGGCCTACACAGAATCCTGACCTCAACCCGATAGAACACATTTGGGATGAATTAGAGTGGAGGCAGCGAGCCAGGCCTTCTCGACCTCACAAATGCGCTTCTGGAAGAATGGTCAAACATTCCCATAGACACACAGTGGGAATGTTTGACCATTCTTCCAGAAGCGCATTTGTGGACAGCCTTCCCAGAAGAGTTGAAGCTGTTATAGCTGCAAAGGGTGGAACAACTCGATACTGAACCCTATGGATTAAGACTGGGATGCCATTAAAGTTCATGTGTGTATAAAGGCAGGCATCCCAATACTTTTGACAATATACATATATTATGTATACATACATACATACATACACACATACTGTGTATATGTGTGTGTGTGTACATATATATATATATATATATATATAGCGCACACACCCCTCTCTTCCTGCATAAATTTCGGCTCCCAGCAGGAAGGGAGAGGCACACCACACCACAAGCCCGTACCCTCCTGTATAAAGATGTTGAGCGGTGTTAGTTTTGGGCCTTGTCTGCGGCAAGAGTCAAAGTCCTCCCGAGAATGATCTCACCTCTACCTTGGATATATGCAAGTTCTTGCTTTCCCCAGGAATGTGAATGTCCACACCAGATGAAAGTCCAACTCAATGTTTATTTCTCACAGGATAATAAACAGCCTCTTTGATAGCAGACAGGTTGATGCTAAGATACAGGACAGCTTAGATGTGGGGAAGGTCCAGGCACAAACGTAGCTTAACTCTTTAGGACATCCCTCCGGAGAGTTACCAGAGGCCCCAACCGTCACCACGACTCTGCGCTGGGTCTTCGGAAGGCGTTACCTCCCTGGCCTCCTCGTCCTAGATACAGGTCCCCTCGCAAGGCGGCACCCTGGGAGTCCTCGATCCCTGGCGGACCCCAGCCGAAGATGCTGGGCCCCGGGCCTTCAGAATAGTACCTCACCCCAGACTGAAGGTGTCTGGGATGGAACAGGAACTCCACCTCCGTGCCTAGGACACCCGGAGATGACCCTCACTCACCCCCAGGCCGAAGGTGCCTGGGTGTGGACCTCGAACGGAAGATGTCCGCCCCTTTCATACCCTCTCCCGACAGGCACAGCAGGTTCCCCGCCCCGCCGTACTACTGCCGAGAGGGGACACGAAAGGCACAGCCCTCTATTGATGGTTCAACCCTGGCCCACGGCGACAGCGCCACCTGTAGGCCACAGGGAACTGTACACCAATACTATCCCCCGTGAACAGAAATGGTCCATAAATCCAAACAATCAGTGTGTCTGAGCCTAATTACCACTCAGACACTCCCCCTAAATTGAACACCCAGCTACATATATATATATATATATATATATATATATATATATATATATATATATATATAAATAAAAGAGCATTATGTATGCTACCCTAAAACAATGTAAATTGTTATCCTGAGTTTACTATGTGAAGTTGCCAAAAGCTGCTTATCCACAAATCGCTGTGCTAGTCCCTGTTTCACTATATATATTTCCTACAGGCATGTAAGTAAAGCTTTCTAATAGTCCTGCTGTGGTGTATTAGATCATAGGTAACCAGATACATGCCCCTACTAACATTATGTTGAATTATTCTACTGTTTGATGGAAGCCAGTCTACAGCCTGTTTGTGAGAGAGCCAACAGTGGAATCAACATTGTATTTTTCAGATGAACTTAAAGATCGCATTGGCTTTTACTAGTGTTAAGATGTTTGATAAGTGAAATATTATATGTTTGCGAGTTCAAATGTTCCAAATGTAAAATGATGAAGTCACACAATGAAGGATTTTGTTTTAAAAGAAAATGAGAGAATTGCATGATGTGCTAGCCAGTGTTGCCTGAATGAGTAGGTGGTTAGATAAATGCACAAACACACAGGCCAACCATTGTCTTAATACAGTTTATTTTAGTCCAAGCTAATGTATAATTTGTGAAAATAGTATTCTTCAAAGCAAACCTGGCATAAAACGAAGTTTACAAAAAAACTCTCCAGCGTAATTGACAATCAACAGAGAGCTTTGGGGCCCTGTTTTGCACAGAAACAGTGCAGTACCAGAGAAAATGACATTGTGGGAGGAAATCTGAGACCAATACATGATTACAGTAGGGGGAATTATTAAGTTGCGTCACTAAATGGTTATTTTTCTTTACCAATAGAAAGCTGGGCAACATGTCAGTTGTATTTAAATACTGTAAATACTTGTTCTTATATTTGGCATGGCAAGCTTTCAATGTAGTGAGTATGCACAATAGGTTTCAGTTAAAGTGGAACTTCACTCTCTCAATCAACATTAAAGTGTTACTTATCTCACAACAGTAAAATCAGTCTGTATATGCAGTAAAGAATGCTTGTTATGCTCACTGTGGAACCCAATGGGTTAATCTTGTGCATTGTGTAAAAAGGCTGTTTGTTTGCTGTATGCTCTGATCCCCCCTTCTTCCAGAGTCCCCAACCCATCTCCTGATAGTACAGAGCCTTGGGGACACTCTGCACATGCTCAGTTTGGTGTATATTGCTAGAGAGTTCTTCTTTCTTCGGAGGGTACATATGATCAGCACAAGACCAATCAGCATTGTCCAGACAGAGGGTCACGAGTCATGCAGCCTCATAGGACAGCCAGAGGGGAATGAAAACTCCTCCTACAAGCTTTAACCAGACACTCATAGAAGTCACAAGACTGCTATATACTGCTGATGAGAAAAGGTATTTAGCAGTTTATATTTACTAAAATAATAGCATCTTCATGTTCTGTGTACTGTGGGAGACCAGGTATATTGAATGCATGGTCCTGGGTTTAGTAACACTTTAACTATACTTCATCCTTGAGCTGCAAGCATTACTAAATAGATAGAAAGGTACTGTATATTATATTAACTTGTTTTATACGTTTTTTTTTTTATTTCTTTAATTACTTCCTGGTTTATTGCCTGGGCAAATTATGTCATGCATTCGGACAAAAAGGATGTGACCTGACACAGCTGCAATGACAAGCCTCCATCCCTAATAAAATTTGTACAAAGAAGAGAAAAATAGTGGGACTTTAAATGAGGCATGTCCCCGCAACAGATAATGCATAGAGTGTATATATAATTAAATTTATTTGGTCAAATTTGGACATTTCATAATCTCAAAATACATGATATGTTCTGAAATAATGACAAAACCACATGTAAAAGAGCTGTAAAAATGCAGAAATACACATACACATGAATAACATAATAATTTCACATAATATTCATACATAAAATGTAAACACCAGCAGATGCATTATGGAGGTAAATTAAGAGCCAAACTTGTCTAAGCACCCTAAAAAACTCTACGCGTTTCATGGCTCTCGTCCACTCATCAGGAGTTTGATGCAAGGATAAGCTACAGATGCAAATAAATAAACAGAAAATGTTTGTTAGAAATTATGCCCTTTAGAGGGAGAACAAGCTTGTAGGGAGCAAGGGGTCAGATACTCACAAGTCAGCTCCAAAGCTGTTCCCAGCTTATTTCAAGGGAGACATAGGGGGCCTCAGACAGAATGTCTGACCCGGGGCTGAGGCAGGAAACCCTGTCCAAACCAAGTGGACACCCAAATGGCAGGCCAGATCACCATGACACAGTCCATATGTGTTGTGAATAATGTGAACACGTCTCAACCACACTGATCTGTATAAAATGTGTAAAAGTGTAATATGAATTTGTGAGAAAAAAATAAATAAATAATATATATGTAGCGGTGCACTCTGGGAACAAGTTCAAAAGATCCACACATCATCCTGTTGTCTGACCCTCCATTCATCCATCCATCTCACTTCCTTTTCTTTAGACACAATGAAGAGTCACTTACTTTACCTTGCGGTATTTTTATTGTAGGGATTTCTTGGGTAGAGTTGGGAAGGGTGTAATGACATGGGATGCCCATAGATATTAGCACTTTAGTAGATTACATTCTAAAGATAAGGCACAGAAAAGATTGTAGTTTAGTGAGCTGCGTCACTGCAGACTTTTGCTCCCTTATATGCTGTACTGATTCCTGCAGAATATTACTTTAAGGATTCCTAAGTAAAACCTCTTTTTTTTGTATTTAGGACAAGTCACTCTGAATGACTTTTTGTGGTGATAAATAGTTATCCAAATGCTGGCCCTGTGTCCGGAGCATATACTCACACACCCCCCTCTGACCCCACAGTCCTTCTAGGCCCAAATAGTCCAGTGATGGAAAGGCTGAGTTCCCTGGCCACAGCCTTCCATATTAAGGTTAGAGTCTCTCCTTGTAACATCCTGCTGTAAAGGGCTGACCGTGCAACATCCCATCTAAGACACCCCCTTGTGGCTTTCAGTTACTAGGGGCAACAGCAGATATTCCCAAGCTCCTTGAATAGACTCCTCCGGTCCCATCACTTGCTGTCATGTACCCACTGACCTTTTCCATGGCCCCCCGTCCATGGAAGAGACATGGTTCAACCGCACAGTCCAGCAGTAACAGTTCCAGGCTTCTTCCTCTTTGTTCTGAATTCCTCCTCTGCAGTGTTTAAGAAAAGTGGTCCTGTATCAGGACTTTCTCCTCTGCACCTGGTATGCCCCAGGCCCTCAGGCAGGGGCCTCCTCAAAGACACAACTGCTCCATCCTCTTTCCTCTCATGCCTCCTCCCCAGTGGCATGTTACCTCAGCTTATATAGCAGGCCGGCCCCCTGCAAATCCTAGTTGGGGATTGGTCAGAGCTGCCATACAAGCTGGCTGTCGCTCCAATACTAGGCCCTGCCTCCTTCTCTGTACATTCTCCCCAGAGACAGGGGAGGCGCCTCAGGACTAGAGCACAGGTGGCCACACCCACTGCTACACTGACACTCCCAGTCCCAGATCAAAACAACCAGGCGTAGCTTAAGCACTTGGTGCCCGCGCTAGACAAAAGACGTCTACAGTGCGGCGCCTTCCTGCCGGGAGGACATCCGTGGACGTCCTCCTTTTTACTTCCGCCGCGGCGCGCATCGGGGAAAAGCTGTGCCCGCCATGTCACGCGGGTGCCGATGCGCGTGCCTGGCGGCAGCGATGTCTGCCGGGTACCCGCGATCGGCTGTCACAGAGCCAGCGACGTGGATCTCTGTGTGTAAACACACAGATCCACGTCCTGCTAGGGAGAGGAGACCGATGGTGTGTCCCTTGTACATAGGGACAACCATCGGTCTCCTCCCCCAGTGAGTCCCCTCCCCCCACAGTAATAATCACAAATAGGCAACACATTTAACCCCTTCCCCCCCTCTAGTGTTAACCCCTTCCCTGCCATTCACATTTATACAGTAATCAGTGCATATTTATAGCACTGTTCGCTGTATAAATGTGTATGGTCCCAAAAATGTGTCAAAAGTGTCCGATGTGTCCGCCATAATGTCGCAGTCACAATAAAAATCGCAGATCGCCTCCATTACTAGAAAGAAAAAAAAAGTCATAATTCTATTCCCTATTTTGTAGGCGCTATAACTTTTGCGCAAACCAATCACTATATTTATTGCAATGTTTTTTTACCAAAAATATGTAGAAGAATACGTATCGGCCTAAACTGAGAAAAAAATTGTTTTTTTAAAAAAAATTGGGATATTTATTATAGCAAAAAGTAAAAATATTGTGTTTTTTTTTCAAAATTGTCAGTCTTTTTTTGTTTATAGTGCAAAAAATAAAAACCGCAGAAATGATCAAATGCCACCAAAAGAAAGCTCTATTTGTGGGAAATAAAGGACATCAATTTTGTTTGGGAGCCACGTTGCACGACCGCGCAATTGTCATTCAAAGCGTGACCGTGCTGAAAGCTGAAATTTCACCTGGGCAGGAAGGAGGTATATGTGCCCAGTAAGGAAGTGGTTAATGCACAGGCCTGACTAGATTTTGCCTGCACTGACAGTTTAAAACAACAACACATACCAAAATGTAGTGGGCGCTACATATATATATATATATATATATATATATATATATATATATATATATATATATATTAGGGCTGTGGAAATTAACTATTAATTCTCGATTAATCGATTAATTTTTTTGATCGATCAAAATTGTTTTGATCGGTACTCACCTCTCGGCTTCCGGGTCTTCAGGGAGTTCTGTTGGAGATCCAGTCACGTCACGGACACCGGCGGGGCTTGCCATGTCCGTCTGAAGGGCTCCTTTGCTGTGCCTTCATATCTGTATGCGGGCGGGACCTTACTATCTGCCACACGCAAGGGCTGTTACACTTCCCTCTATCATTTCCCTCTATCAACCTGGGATTCTACAGCCATCCACTGGGAGTTGTGATAGTTCCCTTCATGGGACATCTACATGCCGACAGACTGATGTTAACCCCTCCTCATCTGGATTCAGCAGTGGTATCGTTGTACACATTTTTATACCAGTATCATACTTAGCTATATGTTTTTATGACTGCTTTTGCTACCATTTGGTATTACATACACCATTTTTACAGTTTATGTAGCTACATTGATTTTATCTCCAGTGCAATATTTATTTTGTTACCTACTTGAAGACTATAAAAGTTTTCATGCTATTCCCAGCGAGCGCTGCCTTTGTGTTTTTTTTGTGTCCTGCTATCCATTTTTCCAGTGGTTGGTAGCTGCACTGGGAATCGGCCTGCAAGGAGATCAGCTAAAAGTAGTTGGATTTGTATGTGCGTTATAAATAATCGAAATTAGTTGATTATCGATTAAAAAAAATCGATTAATCGAACACGAAAATTTTAATCAGTAACAGCCCTAATATGTATATATATATATATATATATATATACAGTGGGGCAAAAAAGTATTTAGTCAGCCACCAATTGTGCAAGTTCTCCCACTTAAAAAGATGAGAGAGGCCTGTAATTGTCATCATAGGTATACCTCAACTATGAGAGACAAAATGTGGAAACAAATCCAGACAATCACATTGTCTGATTTGGAAAGAATTTATTTGCAAATTATGGTGGAAAATAAGTATTTGGTCAATATCAAAAGTTCATCTCAATACTTTGTTATATATCATTTGTTGGTAATGACAGAGGTCAAACGTTTTCTGTAAGTCTTCACAAGGTTGTCACACACTGTTGCTGGTATGTTGGCCCATTCCTCCATGCAGATCTCCTCTAGAGCAGTGATGTTTTGGGGCTGTCGCTGGGCAACACAGACTTTCAGCTAGAAAAAAGGGGATGAGACATATATAGGGAGAGCGAATGGTGCTGCGCACCCCGGTAAATGAGAAAATGGGAATGCCCCCCAGTGGGGTTTTCTAGGCAGCGAAACTATACAAAAGTATGATAAAACATATTTATTGCATATGTACACAAGGTTACAAACAATTTAAAGTTCTGATGGAGTTTACACATACAGAATGTTTAAACACAACATAAATGGAACACAGCAGTGCTATACAGCTAGACACATGGATATGCATCTGTATACGTCTGACGCGTTTCGATCACAAAGGATCTTCTTCAGAGGATATATGGATTGCTGCAAAAAATTATAAGGAAAGTATCACTTCATTACCTGGGTATGTACCCACAGGTAAGGGACACAAATTATATAATTACCAGTGTGCTGTGTGTTAAAACCCAACTTCCAATCAGAGCTCCGCAAAAGGGCAGGCGCCTCCAGGGATCCAACAGCCCCCCAGCCACCCGACACCCCGAGGGCCGGCGCCACCATAAAATGGATGCGACCTACAGGGAGCCATACCGGAGGGGGGAGCTCCACGTGGGGCGCGCACGGACAGGCGACCAGCACCTATGGAGGACATCAAAGACATCAATGTAGGATGCATGGGTGTTGCTTCCATAGGATTCATAAATTATAGATCATCTGTCATCTTATTATATATGCAAATAGGAGGTCCATATATGTTGCCCTTACATTGTTTAAAGTAGGGATATTGGTATATTGTTTAATGAGTTCTATTCATATGATGGGTGCAGCAGTGAATAAGTATGTTGTGTGTTAAGTGATAGTGAGGGAATGTGGTGGGTGGGGCAAGTGAAAGTGAAGCAAGGATGGGAAAATTAGTAAGGACAAATAAGTAGAAAACAAAAAACAGGGGACCAAAACAAGACAAAAAACAAAACAAAAAATGGTTAGCAAAAGTGAAAATGAAAATAAAAATGAGTGAAAATGAGGTTGGAGGAATAATGTGTGGTCGAAGGTGTGAAGGAATGAAGTGTGAATATGAAAGGTGAAGTGGAATGAAGTGGAATGTTGTAAAGGTGATAAGAGGAAAGTGAATTGAAAAATGTGTGTGTGAGAAGTGTGAAATGCTGCAACCATATTGAAGTCAAAGCTAATTATAAGGGAACTAATCCCATTAATACTAAAAGGTTCCAAGCCAAATCTTTGGGATATAACCCAAAAGAAAAGGAAAAGGGGAAAAGAGACAGTCGGCCTGTGCACTATACTGCTTCTCAATGGGCTTCTCCATTTGGGCTGGTTCCTGTGGGGTGTCCGTGGCCTCCCGGCCGCCCGCTGTCTCGACATGCTGGCACCGCCCATGGGTGCGGCTTCCTGGCAAGGGGGAGGAGTACAGCCAACTGTGCTCCTAATACGCCCAATGGACGGCGGAGGTTCTCTCTGTCCCCATTCTATGAGCGTTTCCACTTGCCGGCGGCGTCCCCGATCCCCTCCGGGTGTCTCCACGCCGCTCGTATGTGCGCGCCTTTTGTGCACCCGCGTGACGTCGGGACACCGCGTGGTTTACGGCGGAGGTGACGTCAGATGTCGGGGACGGTTGTCCTTCCGGGACGCCGAGGTAGCCATCCAGGGAGGGTTGCCTTTTGGCATGGTCGCCCCTGCGAGGCGACGCATGGGGGAGGATCATCCCAGTACATCTTCCTCAATTGAGGATCATATATAAACACACCTTGGAAACTGGGTAGATCTCCTATTGATCCCCAGCTCCACAAACATGGCAGATCAGAAGGTCCAGATTATTGTAAGTATTAAACAGCCTACACAGGCCGAACGCTCATAGAATGGGGATGGAGAGAACCTCACAGGAACCAGCCCACACACATTTTTCAATTCACTTTCCTCTTATCACCTTTACAACATTCCACTTCATTCCACTTCACCTTTCATATTCACACTTCATTCCTTCACACCTTCGACCACACATTATTCCTCCAACCTCATTTTTTGTTTTGTTTTTTGTCTTGTTTTGGTCCCCTGTTTTTTGTTTTCTACTTATTTGTCCTTACTAATTTTCCCATCCTTGCTTCACTTTCACTTGCCCCACCCACCACATTCCCTCACTATCACTTAACACACAACATACTTAGTCACTGCTGCACCCATCATATGATTAGAACTCATTAATCAATATACCAATATCCCTAATTTTAACAATGTAAGGGCAACATATATGGACCTCCCATCTACCTATATAATAAGATGTCAGATAATCTATAATTTATGAATCGTATGGAAATAACACCCATGCATCCTACATTGATGTCTTTGATGTCCTCCATAGATGCTGGTCGCCTGTCCTTGCGCGCCCCACGTGGAGCTCCCCCCTCCGGTATGGCTCCCTGTAGGTCGCATCCATTTTATGGTGGCGCCGGCCCCCGGGGTGTCGGGTGGCTGGGGGGCTGTTGGATCCCTTGAGGCGCCTGCCCTTTTGCGGAGCTCTGATTGGAAGTTAGGTTTTAACACACAGCACACTGGTAATTATATCATTTGTGTCCCTTACCTGTGGGTACATACCCAGGTAATGAAGTGATACTTACCTTATAATTTTTTGCAGCAATCCATATATATTCTCTGAAGAAGATCCTTTGTGATCAAAACGCGGCAGGAACGTATACAGATGCATATCCATATGTCTAGCTGTATAGCACTGCTGTGTACCATTTATGTTGTGTTTAAACATTCTGTATGTGTAAACTCCATCAGAACTTTAAATTGTTTGTAACCTTGTGTACATATGCAATAAATATGTTTTATCATACTTTTGTATAGTTTTGCTGCCTAGAAAACCCCACTGGGGGGCATTCCCATTTCCACACGGACTTTCAACTCCCTCCAAAGGTTTTCTATGGGGTTGAGATCTGGAGACTGGCTAGGCCACTCCAGGATCTTGAAATGCTTCTTACGAAGCCACCCCTTCATTGCCCGGGCGATGTGTTTGGGATCATTGTCATGCTGAAAGACCCAGCCACGTTTCATCTTCAATGCCCTTGCTGATGGGAGGAGGTTTGCACTCAAAATCTCACGATACATGGCCCCATTCATTCTTTCATGTACATGGATCAGTCGTCCTTTTCCCTTTGCAGAGAAACAGCGCCAAAGCATGATGTTGCCACCCCCATGCTTCACAGTAGGTATGGTGTTCTTTCGTTGCAACTCAGCATTCTCTCTCCTCCAAACACGACAAGTTGTGTTTCTGCCAAACAGTTCTACTTTGGTTTCATCTGACCATATGACATTCTCCCAATCCTCTTCTGGATCATCCAAATGCTCTCTAGCAAACCTCAGATGGGCCCGGACATGTACTGGCTTAAGCAGGGAGACACGTCTGGCACTGCAGGGTCTGAGTCCCTGGCAGCGTAGTGTGTTACTGATGATAGCCTTTGTTATGTTGGTCCCAGCTCTCTGCAGGTCATTCACTAGGTCCCCCCGTGTGGTTCTGGGAATTTTTCTCACCGTTCTTGTGATCATTTTGACCTCACGGGGTGAGATCTTGCCTGGACCCCCAGATCAAGGGAGATTATCAGTGGTCTTGTATTTCTTCCATTTTCTAATTATTGCTCCCACAGTTGATTTCTTCACACCAAGCTGCTTGCCTATTGCAGATTCAGTCTATCCAGCCTGGTGCAGGTCTACAATTTTGTTTCTGGTGTCCTTCGACAGCTCTTTGGTCTTCACCATAGTGGAGTTTGGAGTGTGACTGTTTGAGGTTGTGGACAGGTGTCTTTTATACTGATAACAAGTTCAAACAGGTGCCATTAATACAGGTAATGAGTGGGTGACAGAGGAGCCTCTTAAAGAAGAAGATACAGAGCCAGAAATCATGCTTGTTTGTAGGTGACCATATACTTATTTTCCACCATAATTTGCAAAAAAAAATCTTTACAAATCAGACAATGTGATTGTCTGGATTTGTTTCCACATTTTGTCTCTCATAGTTGAGGTATACCTATGGTGACAATTACAGGCCTCTCTCATCTTTTTAAGTGGGAGAACTTGCACAATTGGTGGCTGACTAAATACTTTTTTGCACAACTGTATATAGATAGATATATATGTAGCAATACCCCCAGTTAAGAGGGCTGCTGGTATTGATTTGGGCCCTGTAGTGCACCCTGTCAACCCCTGGCAATCGGCTCTAACCTCCCGTGGCACAGATAGTAGTAGTGGGATAAGACCGCGTGACCGCAACTCTTGGTGACGCAGTCTTATAGCAAGCATGCACAGCCATATACTTTTAAAACTACTATTAAAGTAACTGAAGCTGACACCAAATGTACTTGGCCCAGATGTTTTACTAAGGCTAATGGGCAAGTAATAAAATAACAGTATAACAAAGTACAGATCTTAGAAATAAACAGTATTTAAATGAACAAACAATCAGATAGCTCAAGTAATGCAATGCGGCTCTAGCGCTGCCTCTTTTCAATCACTTCCCCTCATGGGCAGACTAACTCTCAAAAGTATCTACCTAACAGTCAGACCTGACTGATCTAAAAGGAAGTTCAGGGAACACAAATCTTCGCATGCAATCTTTCGGTGGTGCACTTGATGAACAAACTTATAATCCAAATGAATAGTGAAGATAAAGTATCTGTCTATGAGCAAGTGCTCTCTCACCACCCCGACAGTCCAAGTCTGTTTCCTCCGCCAATTCGTCTAGGAACAGGAATCCACTGACATCCGGGCCTTCAGTCCTTCTGGTGTACTGCAGCAAGGAGGAGAATATGTCTCTCAGGTTCAGCTAGGCTGGCGGAGGGCTCTTTGGAGAAATGCACAAGGCCCAGGTTTCAGGCCTTGTGCACACAACAGTTCAGCACAGGGATCCTCTTGCTAGGAGAGGTGGTGTCCAAAGAGACAGAATAAACCCTGCCTCCCCTTTATATAGTCTGCCCCAGCAGTCCCTGCTCCGTGGCAATCCACCCTGGGTGCTGCAAAAATGTACTGGGAAATGTAGTCTCTCTGTATTAAAGGGGAATACCCCGCTACACACTCCCCCTCACTTTGAATCTTTGGTCCCTAAAGACATCTAACATTTTTAGATCTGCAAAACATTTTAGCTTCAATGCGATTGCATAGGATTGACAGAGGAGCCTCCCACCAATCATCATATGATGGGGAGCTGTCCTGTCCACAGGTCGCTTCAGTGGGGGTGACCTGTCTAACTGTGCCAGGAAGTGAGCTGGGGTTGCCCTTCACCAAATCTGTGGTGAGAAGGTCAGTCTCTCTTGGCAACCCTTGAGGGTAACTTCTTCGGTGCTCTCACCCATCACTTCACAAGTCGGTCTCTTGAGAGGATACTTAACTCTTCGCTTTCTCTGTTCCACTGGCTCAGACATGGTATGCTCACTAGCCTCTTTGAGTACTTCTGCCTCCTGCAGATTGGTTTCTTCCACTACTGCTATGGATGCTTCTTCTGGCAGTGAGGGTAAGGGATCACATCTGGGGACAGTAGGGGCTAAAAGCCATTTCGCCAGATCGGTATTGGTCCCAACGATGAGAGAGCTTCTTGAGGGCCCTGGCAGCCAGGGACAGACAATGGCCAGTGTCTCAAAGTTCTGGGGCTTCCCAGCCCTCAATGGATCACACGACAACTTGATCCGCAGACATCTATCGCAAGAGTACTCTTCTGCTTGGATACCCTGAATCTTGGTGTCTCCCATCTCTTCCAGGGGCAGGTATGACAGGTACTTCTTGTAAAAGTCTCTGGTCATCAGGGTAATCTGAGCACCTGTATCAAGGATGGCTCTGGTGTAGATCCCTTCGATCAGAACAGGCACTACAGGCAGAGGACCTACCAATTGGGTAGCAGTCCTTTTGGAAACACCTGTAACAGCAGACTGGCATACTTGGACTTGTGCTCTCTTCAGCTTCCGGCGCTGGGAATGCCGTTTCTGGCGTTGTTTGGAAGGCTGATAAGCGTTGTTCACTGAGACGGCATACACTACAGGTGTCCTCCACCGCTCCCTCGCAGATTCAGGGAAAGTTATTTTTGAAGACCCGGATCTTCTCTCCATTCTTGGGTCACTTCTCTGAGGCCTCCGCCAGCCTTCTGTCTCCATTCGTGGACTTGGACATACTCGCTGGTAGTGGCCTACACCTCCACAGTTGAAAAATACAATCTCTCTTCTCTTCTGTGGGGAGGTTGGTGTTGAACTGCTCTGGCGTGGTTCATTCTTAATTTCCTCGGGTTCCTTCATTCCTGAGTTTTTAGACAGGAGTGAGGTCAAAAGATCCAGCACCTGGGTCATTTGGGACTTCAGGATCTCCACTTCTGAGTCCCGTTCAGTAGCCATAGCTGATCTGACTCCCACCGCAGGGAGGGTAGTTGGTTCGGTATGTTGACTCCTCCTTTTGTCTTCCAACATAGCCTCCTCCTCCCTGACTATGCGGATCAAGTCGGGGTATTCCAGGCTGCTCCCGTCCTGCCGGGTGCGTAGCATTAATGCGATGGGGTCCAAGGGTTGAGCTCCCCTCAACATCTGCTGGGCACGGGCCTCATCCACTTTTCTTGGATCGATCCCTTTCTTCAGTAGGATCTGATGCAGGATCTTATCTAGACGTCTTATGAATTCTGACAGCTTCTCTCCCTCCTTTTGGTAGCAGTGCTCCAGCTGGTAAGTAAGTTCAGTGACCTTTTCCGTCCCGCCGAACACAATCTGTAGAATGTCCAGATAATCCTGTGCATTGCAGGCTTTCTTGCTTAGCTTAAGGTTATGTATGGCCTCCAGCGCAGGCCCCTTTAAACTTTCCGCAATCCTTCGTTTTTTTTTGTTGTTCTGGGACCTCCCATTCTTCTAGGGCCTGAGTGGCACCGTCTAGCCACTCTTCAAATCCCTCTTCCACTGAAGGTACAGGTTTCTTTCCAGAAAAAATCCTGAGTTTCCTGTATCCTGACATCGGGTAGTCTGTAGGGTCCCTTTTACACTTGGCCACAATCTCCCCCAGGACAGCGCATAATTCTGAGCTAAGGGTGGTCAGTGGTGATCCCGGGCTTAATATTTCCTTAGACTTTTCTGCTTTAGGGGATAGTGGTGGAGATAATCTCGGGGTTGATGGCTTTGGTGTCTGGAACCATTCTCCCTTCACTGGCAGCGTATGTATCAAGTGATAGGTCTGATTATCTATGGCTTGTATACTTGGACTTTTAAAATGTTCTGAGATTTCGTTTTTCCATTCTACCAGTGTGTATCTAAACGAGGCATTTGACCTTATATCCATCACCCATGCTTTCTGGCTCGGTGATAGTGACATTATTTGCTGCTTTATTGCTTCTTCTTGCCAGATCCCCCCCAGGAGTTCAACAACTACCGCCGCGGTTGGATCGGCGCCAATCGCTGCGCACCACTGTTCCATTGCGAGTGGGTCCATGCTGGTACTTCTGACCGGCTTGATTGCAGCGTGCAGTGTACAGGAATACCGGACTGAGCCCCCACGTGTAGCTATACCCCCAGTTAAGAGGGCTGCTGGTATTGATTTGGGCCCTGTAGTGCACCACTGTCAACCCCCGGCAATCGGCTCTAACCTCCCGTGGCACAGATAGTAGTAGTGGGATAAGACCGCGTGACCGCAACTCTTGGTGACGCAGTCTTATAGCAAGCATGCACAGCCATATACTTTTAAAACTACTATTAAAGTAACTGAAGCTGACACCAAATGTACTTGGCCCAGATGTTTTACTAAGGCTAATGGGCAAGTAATAAAATAACAGTATAACAAAGTACAGATCTTAGAAATAAACAGTATTTAAATGAACAAACAATCAGATAGCTCAAGTAATGCGATGCGGCTCTAGTGCTGCCTGTTGTGTTACACTATGTGATTATTCTTGCTCTGTGTCTTTAGGATCTGTCCCCTTCTTTCTAGCTGAACTCTCTCTCTCACCGTAGTTCTTTATATGTCTCCTCCACTTCCTGATTCTCTCTCATTACTCCTGTATTTCTTCAATGCTAAACATCTTACATGTGGCTTACAACTGCAACGTTTTTCTATCTATGAATATCCATTATTAAACGGAACATTCGAAAGGATTCATCGTCTGTCGTCCTAACTGTGAGTTTATTCATTGAGTTAAACTGTCTGTATCGATGCAAGGGATAATAGCAAACCAGCTTGTGTAAGGCCTACTTCAACCTGGAGATGAACTTTATCGCTTTGTAGTTGAGACAGAACACTGCCTCTTTTCAATCACTTCCCCTCATGGGCAGACTAACTCTCAATAGTATCTACCTAACAGTCAGGTCTGACTGATCTAAAAGGAAGTTCAGGGAACACAAATCTTCGCATGCAATCTTTCGGTGGTGCACTTGATGAAAAAACTTATAATCCAAATGAATAGTGAAGATAAAGTATCTGTCTATGAGCAAGTGCTCTCTCACCACCCCGACAGTCCAAGTCTGTTTCCTCCGCCAATTCATCTAGGAACAGGTATCCACCGACATCCGGGCCTTCAGTACTTCTGGTGTACTGCAGCAAGGAGGAGAAGATGTCTCTCAGGTTCAGCTAGGCTGGCGGAGGGCTCTTTGGAGAAATGCACAAGGCCCAGGCTTCAGGCCTTGTGCACACAGCAGTTCAGCACAGGGATCCTCTTGCTAGGAGAGGGGGTGTCCAAAGAGACAGAATAAACCCTGCCTCCCCTTTATATAGTCTGCCCCAGCAGTCCCTGCTCCGTGGCAATGCACCCTGGGTGCTGCAAAAATGTACTGGGAAATGTAGTCTCTCTGTATTAAAGGGGAATACCCCGCTACATATATATCTAGCTATATATAAGTTGGGCTGATGAGCTAATGGGCTAATAATAATCCACCTATGCACCCCCGTATGGGAACTGCATAAATGTAATTATAAGCAACTGTCTACATCTCCTGATTGTGCTTATGTATCATTGCAGCATCATATCCTCAATCAGAATTGTATTACAAGTTTTCTGACCTTCAGGCTAACAGACATATACACAGATGAAATACATACATGAGACACATTGGACTTACATTTCTGTGTCACACAGCACAGTCCTGCCTTTCTGCTGCAGTTTCACTTCACTTACAAGTGTCCTCTCTATCCCAACCCTGTGTGACTGGACAGTGAATGAAAAAGCAGCAGTCTGCTGCTATCTCTCTTTCACAATACTCTCTACTCCTATTAGTATGCACCTTAACCTGCAACACACTTGGCTGGCTCCTCATACTGCTTCCCACAGTACAGGGACTGCAAGTGGGTAATACCAAATCCAATTCAGGTACACTGTTTGCATTTAAAAACATAAAAACTTTGTATTTTATATCTTGTCTGGATTTTGGCTTTAACTTATGTATTGCTAAGTTGCTGGAAGATTACATTCCCTGTTCTTTTTCTCCTCTTATCCATGCATTGAATCTCTTGGTCTCATACACCTGACCTCATATAAATCAACGTTTCTTCCGTATTCCATATTTTCCTTGGGGGAAGATAGAACATTACTGTAATATATACATTTGAAGCACATAGGTGTTAATCCTAACAGCCTGTAGGATACATTCTACTACTACTTACAAATAATGTTTTATTAAGCTGGATACATAAAATAAGATACACAATAGTGTAAAAGAAATGAACAAAGACACTGTAATGTTACCTATTAAGCTAAATAATGCAGTTTATAGGTGGACTCCAGATAAATTGAAAAAATTCTGATAATGCAGTTATGAATTGATTTAAAAAAACAATGAAATTCATTTTGAAGTATAACTAATATAGAGGATACTTTGAGGCCCCATTCACACCTTCCAGCTTTGTAGGCCAAACCTGAAATCACTAGCAAAAAACATTGTTTTCTATGGTGCCTGTTTACACCTAGGTGCTCAAGTGCCTGTAGCAAAATGCCTTCACTCCAAAAAGTACAGGAGCTTCTTCTGAGATGAATTTCAGTGTTTTTGGTTTCATAGTCTTTAAAGTGGATGTAAACCCTGAAAAAAAAAAACCTGCAATACAAAGCCATAATGAGCTAGTATGACTAGCATACTAGCTCATTATGCATTACTTACCTTAGATCGAAGCCCCCGAAACCGTCCACGTCTCCCCCTCCGGCCGCAGTCATCTCGTCGAAAGATTACTTCCGGGTATCGCCGCCCCAGCGCTGTGATTGGCCGGAGCGGCAAAGACGTCACTCCGCGCATGCGTGCGGGAGCCGTCAAATCTGGCAAGGCCGGATTTGTGAATGGGATTTACAGTGTGCCTGCGCCTTTGCTGCGGTGCGCATGCGCCGTACACAACGGTGTAATCCCTTTGGCAAAAATCTCCTAAACCATGTAGGTTTAGGAGATATTGCAAACATCTACAGGTAAGCCTTAATCTAGGCTTACCTGTAGGTGTAACTTGAAAAGGAGGGTTTACAACCACTTTAATGGCTGTGCTTGTAAATGCAAAATGAGCAAATTTTTTGAGGAATTTGACGCTTGGTTTTCAGCTCATACAACAGGTCTTTTCACCTCCAGAAAAAAAACAAAATACCTCTATGTAAACAAATCTTTGGCATTCATTATTTGATCCTGAGGCATTTATTAAGATTGAGGGACCACCTTTGCGTCTATGATCCCCAGACACCCAGCACAAAGGTAAAGGAAGGTGAAGCAGGGCATGGGACTAAATAGGTATGTAATCGTACTTTGAGTGATAAGGCTTCTCTGCCACCCAAAAACAAAAATAAAGGTAATTATTTTGCACCTGTTAAATAGCTATGTTATTGTGACACTTTAAGGCTACTTTGCCATTATTTAGCATTCAAACATGCATAGAAACTTTGTTTTAGCATTACACTAACAGATATGTGAGCCTTGTGTTTAGGTTGTGTTGTTAGAAGTGATGCAAGCTTCCATGGGAACTATCCTGTGGGAGACATAAAGTAGGATGCTAAATAATCCCTGACCTGTCCAACTTGCCTGCTGTCCCAAGCTCTGGTCCAGTGGGCTCTTTCCATGTTGTTGATGTCTGAACCTCCAAAAAAAAAAAAGCCATTATGCTGGCAAACAAAGCTGTACAAGGCACTTGCTGCTTTAACTGCATTGATAGTGTTCTGAATGTTTAACCACTTAACGACCGCTCACTGTATATATACGTCGGCAGAATGGCACCGACAGGCACAATCACGTAGAGCATACGTGATTGCCTTTGTACAGTTGGGGGGTCCAATCGGACCCCCCTCCTATACAGTGAGCTGTGGCTAAGTGTCCGGGAGCGTTCCGGGATGAGGGGGCAGCCATTCGTTTCTGGCCACCCCCTCGCGATCGCTCCCGGCGAATGGAAATGCCCCCTCTGTCTGTGTCAGACAGAGGGAGCAGGAGGAAGTGATGTCATCTCTAGTGCGGCGCTCACATATACCGAGCGCCGTACAAGAGAAGACATCAGGTCAGTACACACAACACTACACTGACACCAGGACACATAGGGACATAAATCGCCCCCCCCAGGCCCCCCCAGACACCCCAGATCACCCCCCAGATCACCCCCCCAGCCCCCAGTCACAGTGTCACTGATTGCAGTGACCATTTATTTAGTGATCACTGCAATCAGTGACATTTGTGACTGTAAAAGTGTCACCAAAGTTTAGTCTTAGGTCCAGTGTAGCCCCCTAACCCCCCCTAATAAAGGTTTAACCCCCTGATCACCCCCCAGATAACCCTTTCACCCCCTATCACCACTGTCACTAAGCGATCATTTTTCTGACCGCTGTCTTAGCGTCAGTGATGCCGATCGGCAGCCAGTAATTTTTTTTAGGTTCGCCGCATGTTTTTATCGCGTCAGGTACCCCAATATATTATCTAATAAAGGTTTAACCCCCTTGATCGCCCCCCAGGTAACCCTTTCACCCCCTATCACCACTGTCACTAAGCGATCGTTTTTCTAAACGCTGTCTTAGTGTCTGTGATGCAGATCGGTAGCCGGTAATTTTTTTTAGGTTCGCCGCAGGTTTTTATAGCGTCAGGTACCCCAATATATTATCTAATAAAGGTTTAACCCCCTTGATCGCCCCCCAGGTAACCCTTTCACCCCCTATCACCACTGTCGCTAAGCAATTGTTTTTCTAAACGCTGTCTTAGTGTCGGTGATGCAGATCGGTAGCCAGTAATTTTTTTTAGGTTCGCCGCATGTTTTTATAGCGTCAGGTACCCCAATATATTATCTAATAAAGGTTTAACCCCCTTGATCGCCCCCCAGGTAACCCTTTCACCCCCATCACCACTGTCACTAAGCGATCGTTTTTCTAAACGCTGTCTTAGTGTCGGTGATGCAGATTGGTAGCTGGTAATTTTTTTTAGGTTCGCCGCAGGTTTTTATAGCGTCAGGTACCCCAATATATTATCTAATAAAGGTTTAACCCCCTTGATCGCCCCCCAGGTAACCCTTTCACCCCCTATCACCACTGTCGCTAAGCAATCGTTTTTCTAAACGCTGTCTTAGTGTCGGTGATGCAGATCGGTAGCCAGTAATTTTTTTTAGGTTCGCCGCATGTTTTTATAGCGTCAGGTACCCCAATATATTATCTAATAAAGGTTTAACCCCCTAATTGCCCCTAGTTAACCCTTTCACCCCCATCACCACTGTCACTAAGCGATCGTTTTTCTAAACGCTGTCTTAGTGTCGGTGATGCAGATCGGTAGCTGGTAATTTTTTTTAGGTTCGCCGCAGGTTTTTATAGTGTCAGGTACCCCCATATATTATCTAATAAAGGTTTTAACCCCCTGATTGCCCCTAGTTAACCCTTTCACCAGTGATCACCATATAAGTGTTACGGGTGACGCTGGTTAGTTAGTTTGCTTTTTATAGTGTCAGGGCACCCGCCGTGTATATAACCCAATAAAGGTTTAACCCCCTGATCGCCCAGCGGGTGATATCAATTAGGTTTTAGCGTCAGAGAGGGTCTGCGGCACACCCCGGGCAGCGTCAGGTTAGTGCCAGTAACGCTAACACCCACGCGTGAAGCATACACCCCCCTTAGTGGTATAGTATCTGAACAGATCAATATCTGATCTGATCAGATCTATACTAGCGTCCCCAGCAGTTTAGGGTTCCCAAAAACGCAGTGTTAGCGGGATCAGCCCAGATACCTGCTGGCACCTGCGCTTTGCCCCTCCGTCCAGCCCAGGCCACCCAAGTGCAGTATCGATCGATCACTGTCACTTACAAAACAAAAACACACATAACTGCAGCATTCGCAGAGACAGGCCTGATCCCTGCGACTCCAGTGCTGTAGGAGGTGATTTCACCACCACAGTTAAAAAAAAAAAGCAAATATGCCGAAGCATTGGGGCAGCAGGGGCGGAGGAGCGATTTTGCTCCTAATGCCGCGTACATACGGTCGAAATTCCGACAGAGGCTTGCCCGTGGAAAAGTCCGACCATGTGTGTGCGGCATAACTTTTTTGCGGGAGGATGCCCCCATGCTTCGGCATATATAAATGGTGCGTGTATGCCCATCATTGGAAGTGGGTGGATGAAGGACGGTATTCTAATGGTGGGCATACCCACCGATCAATCTCTTTTTTCGTTCAGCCAACTGGCTGCATGAAAAAAAAAGATTACAATACATGTCCAACAAGGACCAGCAACGTACTGGTATGTTGCTGGACTTTGAATGTTTATACCAGAATGATGCCTGCGGGTTTAGGTATCATCTTGGTATCATTCTTTTCAGCCTGCGGCCGGCTTTCATATAAAAGCAATCCTAGCGGCTAATTAGCCTCTGGACTGCTTTTACAAGCAGTGGGAGGGAATGCCCCCCCCCGGATATAAAAAGCGCCATTGGGAAATTGGGAAAGCATTTTATCACACCGATCTTGGTGTGGTCAGATGCTTTGAGGGCAGAGGAAAAATCTAGGGTCTAGAAGACCCCAGTTTTTTCAAAAAAAGAGTACCTGTCACTACCTATTGCTATCATAGGGGATATTTACATTCCCTGAGATAACAATAAAAATGATAAAAAAAAAAAATACTTGGAAGGAACAATTTAAAAATAAAATAAAAAAGCAAAATTAATAAGAAAAAAAAAAGAAAAAAAAAAAAAGCACCCCTGTCCTGCCCTGCTCTTGCCCAATGGCGAATGCAAGCGTCGGTCTGGCGTCATATGTAAACAGCAATTGCACCATGCATGTGAGGTATCACCGCGAAGGTCAGATCGAGGGCAATCATTTTAGCAGTAGACCTCCTCTGTAAATCTACTGGGGTAATCTGTAAAGGCTTTTAAAGGCTTTTAAAAATGTATGTAGTTTGTGGCCAATGCGCGTTTGTGTGAAATTTTAAAGCATGTCGTGTTTGGTATCTATGTACTCGGCCTAAGATCATCTTTTTTATTTCATCAAACATTTGGGCAATATAGTGTGTTTTAGTGCATTAAAATTAAAAAAAGTGTATTTTTTAACCCAAAAAATGCGTTTGAAAAATCGCTGCGCAAATACTGTGTAGAAAAAAAAATGCAACACCCACCATTTTAATCTGTAGGGCCTTTGCTTTAAAAATATATATAATGTTTGGGGGTTCAACATAATTTTCTTGCAAAAAAAAAATGTTTTCATGTAAACAAAAAGTGTCAAAAAGGGCTTTGTCTTCAAGTGGTTAGAAGAGTGGATGTAAGCTTCCTAATGTTGTGTATAAAATGCCAGAACAGTTCAAACCCCCCCCCCCCCCAAATGACCCCATTTTGGAAAGTAGACACCCCAAGCTATATACTGAGAGGCATGTCGAGTCCATGGAATATTTTATATGTTGACACAAGTTGCGGAAAAACGACAATTATTTTTTTTTTTTTAACACAAAGTTGTCACTAAATGATATATTGCTCAAACATGTCATGGGCATATGTGGAATTACACCCCAAAATACATTCTGTTGCTTCTCCTGAGTACAGGGATACCACATGTTTGAGACTTTTTGGGAGCCTAGCCGCGTACGGGACCCCAAAAACCAAGCACCGCCTTCAGGCTTTCTAAGGGTGTAAATTTTTGATTTCACTTCTCACTGCCTATCACAGTTTCGGAGGCCATGGAATGGCCAGATAGCACAAAACCCCCCCAAATGACCCCATTTTGGAAAGTAGACACCCCAAGCTATTTGCTGAGAGGTATTGTGAGTATTTTGCAGATCTCGCTTTTTGTCCCAAAGTTTTGAAAATTGAAAAAAAAAAAATCTATATATATATTTTCTTTCTTCATTTTCAAAAACAAATTAGAGCTGTAAAATACTCGCCATGCCTCTCAGCAAATAGCTTGGGGTGTCTATATTCCAAAATGGGGTCATTTGGGGGGGTTTTGTGCGATTTTGGCATTTTATGGCCTTCGAAACTGTGATAGGTAGTGAGGAGTGAAATCAAAAATTTGTGCCTAGAAATCCTGAAGGCGGTGCTTGGTTTTCGGGGTCCCGTACGCGGCTAGGCTCCTAAAAAGTCCCACACATGTGGTATCCCCGTACTCAGGAGAAGCAGAAAAATGTATTTTGGGGTGTAATTCCACATATAACCATGGCATGTGTAAGCAATATATCATTTAGTGACAACTTTTTGTAATTTTTTTTTTTTGTCATTATTCAATCACTTGGGACAAAAAAAAAATATATTCAATGGGCTCAACAGGCCTCTCAGCAATTTCCTTGGGGTGTCTACTTTCTAAAATGGGGTCATTTGGGGGGGTTTTGTGCTATTTTGGCATTTTATGGCCTTCGAAACTGTGATAGGTAGTGAGGAGTGAAATCAAAAATTTGCGCCCTTAGAAATCCTGAAGGCGGTGCTTGGTTTCCGGGGTCCCGTACGCGGCTAGGCTCCCAAAAAGTCCCACACATGTGGTATCCCCGTACTCAGGAGAAGCAGCAAAATGTATTTTGGGGTGAAATTCCACATATAACCATGGCATGTGTGCGCAATATATCATTCAATCAGTGACATTTGTGACTGTAAAAGTGTCACCAAAGTTTAGTCTTAGGTCCAGTGTAGCCCCCTAACCCCCCCTAATAAAGGTTTAACCCCCTGATCACCCCCCAGATAACCCTTTCACCCCCTATCACCACTGTCACTAAGCGATCATTTTTCTGACCGCTGTCTTAGCGTCAGTGATGCCGATCGGCAGCCAGTAATTTTTTTTAGGTTCGCCGCATGTTTTTATCGCGTCAGGTACCCCAATATATTATCTAATAAAGGTTTAACCCCCTTGATCGCCCCCCAGGTAACCCTTTCACCCCCTATCACCACTGTCACTAAGCGATCGTTTTTCTAAACGCTGTCTTAGTGTCTGTGATGCAGATCGGTAGCCGGTAATTTTTTTTAGGTTCGCCGCAGGTTTTTATAGCGTCAGGTACCCCAATATATTATCTAATAAAGGTTTAACCCCCTTGATCGCCCCCCAGGTAACCCTTTCACCCCCTATCACCACTGTCGCTAAGCAATTGTTTTTCTAAACGCTGTCTTAGTGTCGGTGATGCAGATCGGTAGCCAGTAATTTTTTTTAGGTTCGCCGCATGTTTTTATAGCGTCAGGTACCCCAATATATTATCTAATAAAGGTTTAACCCCCTTGATCGCCCCCCAGGTAACCCTTTCACCCCCATCACCACTGTCACTAAGCGATCGTTTTTCTAAACGCTGTCTTAGTGTCGGTGATGCAGATTGGTAGCTGGTAATTTTTTTTAGGTTCGCCGCAGGTTTTTATAGCGTCAGGTACCCCAATATATTATCTAATAAAGGTTTAACCCCCTTGATCGCCCCCCAGGTAACCCTTTCACCCCCTATCACCACTGTCGCTAAGCAATCGTTTTTCTAAACGCTGTCTTAGTGTCGGTGATGCAGATCGGTAGCCAGTAATTTTTTTTAGGTTCGCCGCATGTTTTTATAGCGTCAGGTACCCCAATATATTATCTAATAAAGGTTTAACCCCCTAATTGCCCCTAGTTAACCCTTTCACCCCCATCACCACTGTCACTAAGCGATCGTTTTTCTAAACGCTGTCTTAGTGTCGGTGATGCAGATCGGTAGCTGGTAATTTTTTTTAGGTTCGCCGCAGGTTTTTATAGTGTCAGGTACCCCCATATATTATCTAATAAAGGTTTTAACCCCCTGATTGCCCCTAGTTAACCCTTTCACCAGTGATCACCATATAAGTGTTACGGGTGACGCTGGTTAGTTAGTTTGCTTTTTATAGTGTCAGGGCACCCGCCGTGTATATAACCCAATAAAGGTTTAACCCCCTGATCGCCCAGCGGGTGATATCAATTAGGTTTTAGCGTCAGAGAGGGTCTGCGGCACACCCCGGGCAGCGTCAGGTTAGTGCCAGTAACGCTAACACCCACGCGTGAAGCATACACCCCCCTTAGTGGTATAGTATCTGAACAGATCAATATCTGATCTGATCAGATCTATACTAGCGTCCCCAGCAGTTTAGGGTTCCCAAAAACGCAGTGTTAGCGGGATCAGCCCAGATACCTGCTGGCACCTGCGCTTTGCCCCTCCGTCCAGCCCAGGCCACCCAAGTGCAGTATCGATCGATCACTGTCACTTACAAAACAAAAACACACATAACTGCAGCATTCGCAGAGACAGGCCTGATCCCTGCGACTCCAGTGCTGTAGGAGGTGATTTCACCACCACAGTTAAAAAAAAAAAGCAAATATGCCGAAGCATTGGGGCAGCAGGGGCGGAGGAGCGATTTTGCTCCTAATGCCGCGTACATACGGTCGAAATTCCGACAGAGGCTTGCCCGTGGAAAAGTCCGACCATGTGTGTGCGGCATAACTTTTTTGCGGGAGGATGCCCCCATGCTTCGGCATATATAAATGGTGCGTGTATGCCCATCATTGGAAGTGGGTGGATGAAGGACGGTATTCTAATGGTGGGCATACCCACCGATCAATCTCTTTTTTCGTTCAGCCAACTGGCTGCATGAAAAAAAAAGATTACAATACATGTCCAACAAGGACCAGCAACGTACTGGTATGTTGCTGGACTTTGAATGTTTATACCAGAATGATGCCTGCGGGTTTAGGTATCATCTTGGTATCATTCTTTTCAGCCTGCGGCCGGCTTTCATATAAAAGCAATCCTAGCGGCTAATTAGCCTCTGGACTGCTTTTACAAGCAGTGGGAGGGAATGCCCCCCCCCGGATATAAAAAGCGCCATTGGGAAATTGGGAAAGCATTTTATCACACCGATCTTGGTGTGGTCAGATGCTTTGAGGGCAGAGGAAAAATCTAGGGTCTAGAAGACCCCAGTTTTTTCAAAAAAAGAGTACCTGTCACTACCTATTGCTATCATAGGGGATATTTACATTCCCTGAGATAACAATAAAAATGATAAAAAAAAAAAATACTTGGAAGGAACAATTTAAAAATAAAATAAAAAAGCAAAATTAATAAGAAAAAAAAAAGAAAAAAAAAAAAAGCACCCCTGTCCTGCCCTGCTCTTGCCCAATGGCGAATGCAAGCGTCGGTCTGGCGTCATATGTAAACAGCAATTGCACCATGCATGTGAGGTATCACCGCGAAGGTCAGATCGAGGGCAATCATTTTAGCAGTAGACCTCCTCTGTAAATCTACTGGGGTAATCTGTAAAGGCTTTTAAAGGCTTTTAAAAATGTATGTAGTTTGTGGCCAATGCGCGTTTGTGTGAAATTTTAAAGCATGTCGTGTTTGGTATCTATGTACTCGGCCTAAGATCATCTTTTTTATTTCATCAAACATTTGGGCAATATAGTGTGTTTTAGTGCATTAAAATTAAAAAAAGTGTATTTTTTAACCCAAAAAATGCGTTTGAAAAATCGCTGCGCAAATACTGTGTAGAAAAAAAAATGCAACACCCACCATTTTAATCTGTAGGGCCTTTGCTTTAAAAATATATATAATGTTTGGGGGTTCAACATAATTTTCTTGCAAAAAAAAAATGTTTTCATGTAAACAAAAAGTGTCAAAAAGGGCTTTGTCTTCAAGTGGTTAGAAGAGTGGATGTAAGCTTCCTAATGTTGTGTATAAAATGCCAGAACAGTTCAAACCCCCCCCCCCCCCAAATGACCCCATTTTGGAAAGTAGACACCCCAAGCTATATACTGAGAGGCATGTCGAGTCCATGGAATATTTTATATGTTGACACAAGTTGCGGAAAAACGACAATTATTTTTTTTTTTTTAACACAAAGTTGTCACTAAATGATATATTGCTCAAACATGTCATGGGCATATGTGGAATTACACCCCAAAATACATTCTGTTGCTTCTCCTGAGTACAGGGATACCACATGTTTGAGACTTTTTGGGAGCCTAGCCGCGTACGGGACCCCAAAAACCAAGCACCGCCTTCAGGCTTTCTAAGGGTGTAAATTTTTGATTTCACTTCTCACTGCCTATCACAGTTTCGGAGGCCATGGAATGGCCAGATAGCACAAAACCCCCCCAAATGACCCCATTTTGGAAAGTAGACACCCCAAGCTATTTGCTGAGAGGTATTGTGAGTATTTTGCAGATCTCGCTTTTTGTCCCAAAGTTTTGAAAATTGAAAAAAAAAAAATCTATATATATATTTTCTTTCTTCATTTTCAAAAACAAATTAGAGCTGTAAAATACTCGCCATGCCTCTCAGCAAATAGCTTGGGGTGTCTATATTCCAAAATGGGGTCATTTGGGGGGGTTTTGTGCGATTTTGGCATTTTATGGCCTTCGAAACTGTGATAGGTAGTGAGGAGTGAAATCAAAAATTTGTGCCTAGAAATCCTGAAGGCGGTGCTTGGTTTTCGGGGTCCCGTACGCGGCTAGGCTCCTAAAAAGTCCCACACATGTGGTATCCCCGTACTCAGGAGAAGCAGAAAAATGTATTTTGGGGTGTAATTCCACATATAACCATGGCATGTGTAAGCAATATATCATTTAGTGACAACTTTTTGTAATTTTTTTTTTTTTGTCATTATTCAATCACTTGGGACAAAAAAAAAATATATTCAATGGGCTCAACAGGCCTCTCAGCAATTTCCTTGGGGTGTCTACTTTCTAAAATGGGGTCATTTGGGGGGGTTTTGTGCTATTTTGGCATTTTATGGCCTTCGAAACTGTGATAGGTAGTGAGGAGTGAAATCAAAAATTTGCGCCCTTAGAAATCCTGAAGGCGGTGCTTGGTTTCCGGGGTCCCGTACGCGGCTAGGCTCCCAAAAAGTCCCACACATGTGGTATCCCCGTACTCAGGAGAAGCAGCAAAATGTATTTTGGGGTGAAATTCCACATATAACCATGGCATGTGTGCGCAATATATCATTTAGTGACAACTTTTTGTAATTTTTTTTTTTTTTTTTTTTTGTCATTATTCAATCACTTGGGACAAAAAAAAAAATTCAATGGGCTCAACATGCCTCTCAGCAATTTCCTTGGGGTGTCTACTTTCCAAAATGGGGTCATTTGGGGGGTTTTGTACTGCCCTGTCATTTTAGCACCTCAAGAAATGAGATAGGCAGTCATAAATTTAAAGCTGTGTAAATTTCAGAAAATGTACCCTAGTTTGTAAACTCTATAACTTTTGCGCAAACCAATAAATATACGCTTATTGACATTTTTTTTACTAAAAACATGTGGCTGAATACATTTTGGCCTAAATGTATGACTACAATTGAGTTTATTCGATTTTTCTTATAACAAAAAGTAGAAAATATCATTTTTTTTCAAAATTTTCGGTCTTTTTCCGTTTATATCGCAAAAAATAAAAATCGCAGAGGCAATCAAATACCATTAAAAGAAAGCTCTATTTGTGGGAAGAAAAGGACGCAAATTTCGTTTGGGTACAACATTGCATGTCCGCACAATTTACAGTTAAAGCAGCGCAGTGCAAAATTCTGAATTCACCTCTGGTCCTTTAGCTACCAAATGGTCCGGGGCTTAAGTGGTTAAGTAGATGGTAGTATGCAAAAAACGAAACCTATTGCAAAGGATTTCCGAATGCACTCTCCACAACTCTGTGTGTTCTGGTGAGGTGATATTTGAACACCATCTTCTGTAAATTCAGAGCACAATTTAAAAAGGACCTTAGCAGATGCTTACCCACAGCAAAGGCCTCATGTCCCACAAAAACACTTGGTAGAGCTAGAATTCCTTGGTAGTGCACAATTCTTGGCAAGGTCAGGCCCATTTGCCCCTAGCATCTGTCCAAATAAAGAGTGGGAAAATATACAGAGTCTGAGCTGCTATTATATAACCTTAAGTCAATATAACTAAAGCAATAATTTGCATCTGCCACCTCAAATAAAACAACATTTTTTTTTCTTATATAATTATTGTACTTGCTGCCACTCCCTACTGACTTGTTGATCTGGATTTGTTTTCCACCAATTGCTCCCACGCAATTGGAAAAAATTGCAGAACTCCCAGAAAAAGTGGATTATCTCTGACCATTATTCACTTGTAGGTTTTTTTGGAGACAATATTGTTCAGCCCATTCTATACGACTGAGCAGGTGTCACAGACAATGTAGCTTGTCGTTGATTTTCCAACCAGAAACACAGAGTGCCAAAAAACGAACCACTGACTGCTTCTTTGCTAGGTACCTAGCAATAAACCAAAATGATCATTTATGTTCTCCCCCCAGTCCTGCCCTTGATTCTGTCCTCACACTTGACCCCCAGGGGGAGGTCGAGGTTTGGCGCCTATTGGTTCTGATGGGTCCACTGGTGCACAAGTAGCAAATATTTATCATTTATTGACTGTTCATATGGTTTGATTTTTTATATGGGTTGATTGCAGAATTATTGGTCTCCATATACCCTCCTGAAGAAGAAGGGTACTCCTGCGAAACACATTGAGATTTTTGCTCCCTTGAACATCCCAGCTCATCTGTTTAATCTCTGAAGTTACCTCCTATGTTACCCAGTATACTGGTATATGTATCAGAAATATTTAGCCTGGCATGGCAAGGGGTCCTATATTAAGGTAGAGTTGTATCTTCCTGCTGACATAAATCAATCCAGGACATATGAGATTATGTTTATTTTAAAATTTCATATCAATATATTTACATCATTTTAAACAAATTCTATGTGTGTGGGCACCTTTAAAATCAATTTAAAAAAATCCTATCTAAACCAAAATTCCAATTCTAATTTTTTTTTTTTTTTTTTTTACAGTAAAGCTCATCCAGACAAAGTGGAAGAGTACAATCACGCATATGCCACTGAAGACTTCTCAGAGAATACAAATGTGGGTCAGTGATGTCAGCTCTCACAAAATATGTCCTTTGGCCAATCGTGGAATTGAAGAATTAAAATGGCATATGTGGTCATGTGAGTTTTTGCAAATATAGGTTAATGAAGTTGGGATGTTCCAAGACATATTTTCAGTTTACAGCGTGGCAAGACACTGGGATGTTCCTGCAGAAGTGGAAGAGATAGATAAAGATATTCCAGCAATGCAAGAGCCACAACCAACAGCAAGCACCTCCTTTTGTGCCACTCCCTTGCCCAAGGAGGAGGTAACATGGTGGAAAATCTTTTGCGATCAGCGAATGCAGCCATTTAGTGGTAGATTTGTTGTATTTAGATTATACGTTGTCCGTGTCATCAAAGACATCAGCTCATCAGCCCTACTTTTGCTAGGGCTATTTTTTTTGCAATGTTTATATTATGCAGAATGAATGAATATTTCACTATATATTTTTGTTGCAACATTTTCACATTGTAGAATTTATTTATACATTTCAAATATTTTCCTCAATAGCAGTCAATAAACGCAATAAAAGATGCAATAAAAGATGCTTTAAAAAATAAATATGTAAAGCAAAGTTAAAACATACAAACATCTCCAGTGCTTAAAGTACTGCCATAAAGTCTTGATAATACGTGGACCATTGAAAGCAAGTATGAGAGAATCCTTCTGGCATGCTTTGTCGATGCAGCCCTCCCCAGACAGGGACATTTAGTAGAAAACTGTAAAAAAAAGCACACAGGAGGCTCAAACATCTAGCACATTAGCAAAACTTTATTGTATATAGGACAAATAGCCAAATCAATACTCACAAACCCCCTTCCTGCTAGCTCTTAGGAAGGGGGTTTGTCCCCGAAACACATCAGCTTGCCAACGTAGTGGTGGATCAGCTCAAGCCACGTACAGTAACACCCGCGCAGGATCATGTTTGGTGTATTACAATGCTTATATCTTTCCCACTTTTGTGAGTATTGATGTGGCTGTTTGTCCTATATACAATAAACACTTGGTGTTTGCACCCTCCTGTGTGCTTTATTACAGTTTAAAGCACAGTTAACTTAATTTGTGTTGGTGTTTTATTAGTAAACATACAGAAATGCCATCCCAACTGGATTTCCACTATAGGGTTGATTTACTAAAGACCAATATGCTGTTCACTTTGCATGGGAAGTGGCACTTTACAAGAGAATTTTTCAAAGAGCTTTGTGAATGTTGTGAAATTTCACTTTGAAAAAAAATACGCAATTACATGCAAGAAAATAAAAAAATGCTTATTTGCTAAAATGATGGAAGTGAACAGAGCTTTCCCTATTTCACTAAGCTCTGGGGTAGGTTCCTTTGGAAAGTGCAATTTCCCTTTCAAATTAATCAGTCTACTTGCCTTTAATAAATCAATCCCTAGGACTCAATATGCTACAAGGTTGGGTGGGGCAGGTGCTTGTACTTAGCATAGATATTAAGTGGGAACTAATTCTAAATACGAAGCACTGTGTGATAAGATACTCTAAAGAGTATAAGTATCATGTACCTAGTGATGACTGGAATGTTGTGGGGGCCTTTTTTGCACCTCCTGACCAACACTCCTGAAGGTGGAGACAGAGAGTGGGAAGGCACGGAGTGGCACAACTGGCTGGTGAAGTCCGCTCTTAGATGGATGAAGCTGGGGGTCTCAGGCCTAAGAACAGGATACTGAAGCAGCTTGGCACTAGAGCAGGAGATGGTAGCAGAGCCGGTATGCAGGCAGTGACCAGCAGCAACAAGGTAACAAAGGACCGAGTGGGCAGGCAGATCAAGTCCAGGAAACAGGCCAAGGTTGGTAACAGCTGGGCAGTGCAGTACAGAATCAGCAGGCAAAGACAAGTCCAGTAAACAGGCTGATGTCAGAGTGATCTAGTAAATAAAGTTAATGCAGGAGCAAAGGCGAAGTCCAGGAGAAATCTGGGTCATACACAGGTAAGCAGGTTCAATAGATCAGGTCACAAGAATACAGGTACAAGCTGAAGACCACTTAGCAACTGCTCATGGTGACAGGCCAGTTTAATAAGGCAACTGGGTGGCAAGTATGCACGCTAATTCGCATGTGCACGTGCATCTGTGCGAGTGCGTGCACGAATGCGAGCATGACGAACTGGAATAATACATCTATTGCCTCTTTGCCTAGCAGTATTAGCATGTGAGCAATGCACACACGCATGAATATGAGCATAAACCCACACTGGTCGTCTAGTGCTGGGAATCTGGTTTACCTTACAATAAGTAAGACATTTACAAATATTTCCTAGGTGGGAAGCAAATTGCTTTCTATGTGCACCCTGAAAAAATTATAACCGTAGGTATGGGTCTGTGCTACTCATCCGCTGATAACAGATAAGATCTTTATTACTCATGTAGCGGTGCACTCTGGGCACAAGTTCAAAAGATCCACACATCACCTTGTTGTCTGACCCTTCATTCATCCATTTCTCTCTTAAGACACAATGAAGAGTCACTTGCTTTACCTTGCGGTATTTTTATTATAAAGATTTCTTGGGTAGAGTTGGGTAAGGGTGTAATGACATGGTATGCCCATAGATATTAGTACTTAGTAGATTAGATTCTGAGAATAAGGCACAGCAAAGATTGTAGTTTAGTGAGCTGTGTCCCTGCAGACTATTGCTCCCTTGTATGCTGTACTGATTCCTGCAGAATATTACTTTAAGGATTCCTAAGTAAAACCCTTTTTGGATTTCTTGCTTTCTGGAAAAGTCACTCTGAATGACTTTCTGTGGTGATTACAGTTATCCAAATGCTGGCCCTGCGTCTGGAGCGTATCCTCACACACCCCCCTCTGACACCACAGTCCCTCTACTGCAAATGGTAACTGACGGACTACTAGGCCCAAATAGTCCAGTGATATGGAAGTTGAGTTCCCCAGCCACAGCCTTCCATATTGAGTTTAGATAAGGTTAGAGTCTCTCCTTGTAACATCCTGCTGTATAGGACTGACCGTGCAACATCCCGTCTAAGACACCCCCTTTTGGCGTTCAGTTACTAGGGGCAGATATTCCCAAGCTCTTTGAATAGACTCCTCCGGTCCCATCACTGGCTGTGATGTACCCACTGACCTTTTCCATGGCCCCTGGTCCATGGAAGAGACATGGTTGAACCGCACAGTCCAGCAGTAACAGTTCCAGGTTCCTTTCTCTTTTTTTTTATAATCAAATTTATTTTATTTTATTATAAACTTCAACATTTCCATTCAGCATTGTACATTCTTATATTACATAATTTACATAAGACACAAATGAACCTTACAGGAAAGAACCAGGTACAAAATTGTCTTATCAAAAATGTATCAATTATGCTACCCCCCCCCCAAAAAAAAAGGAATAGGAAAGAAAAAAAAAACCATGAAAAAATAAAATAATTCCCCCCCCCCCCTCCCTCCACGCCATCCCTGGCTGCGGAGGAGTAAGTCTGCTCTATCCCTACTCACTCCATTCCCTCTACTTAAGTCGTGTGTTCTCCTACTGTGCCCTTCTGTGTCACTTAAACAACGCCCCCTCCTACTTCCAAAAAGGCCACCGATGGCCATAGTTACTATTCTTTTTTTAATGTGGAGAAAAAAAAAAACTGGAGAAAAAAAATTATAATAAAAAAAAATATATATATATATATATATATATATATATATATATATATGTGTATGTATATTGTGCCTCGTGGTTAAGTAGTTATTGCCCATAATTGTGTGTAGCGGCCCCCATGGCCTAATTCCCCAACTTAAGTGACAACAAATAAGCTTAAAAAAAAAAAGAAAAAAAAAAGGGAATAGGGGAGGGATCCCCTCTCCTACTTCCACGTGTTTATTGATTCCCCTCTACCCAGACCTCATAAGAGGCCACTAATGGCCATGGTGTTAAAAATAGATTATTATACCTTGTGATATCTTCACCTGTGTTTACATTCAAGCGATCCTCCTGACCTACTCTTCCCCCATAAATAAATAATAATTAAAAAAAAATGGTGATATCCTCGCAGTGATCATGTACAATCTATGTACAATCTATGTCCAAATACTACTTTAAATCCCTCTTCTCCTGTGTGTGCCCTATTCCTTATCATCCACCCCCCTTCCCATCCCTCCCCTCACTATTTCAACGTGACTTAACTCTCTCTCTCTCTCCTAATTAGGGGTAGACATCTCACTCCACACTATCAAAGCCGTAAGAATTTATTAGGGAGGTCAATGAGAGAGAGGGGGGGGGGGGGAGAAAAAAAAAAGGAAAAATCAAAATTAAGAAATAAAATAAGAAGGAAAATATATCAATCCTGGTCAAGGTTCATGGTTCGGCTCTTTATTCTTCTATAGCTGAAACCATAAGAAACTATACTGGGGATTCTTATGGATCTGCTACACCCCCTGCTTTCCCACTCCATGTCTCTTATCCTCAGCCCATCTCAGGTGCACACTGTATCCAGCCTGCCCATGTCTTATCAAATTCCCCTTTTTTGTCTTTCACTACTTGCGTCCACCTTTCGGCTTCCATTATATGGTTGACTTCCTTTTTCCAGTCCTCTAGTGTTGGACAGGCGGTCTGTTTCCAAAATCTGGGGATTAATAATTTAGCTGCGTTCAATAAGTGTGGTGTGATACTCTTCCTGTAGGTTTTAAAGGAGCCGGGTGTTCCATGGAATAGGAAGCTTAGGGGCGTAAACTCCATAGGTCTAGGGGTCAACCTCTTAATCCATGGTTCCTTTCTCTTAATATTGAATTCCTCCTTTGCGGTGTTAAAGAAAAGTGGTCCTCCATCAGGACTTTCTCCTCAGCACCTGGTAGGCCCTCAGGCCTGGGGCCTTCACACAGACACTACTGCCCCATCTTCTTTCCTCTTACGACTCCTCCCTAGTGGCATGTTACCTTTGTTTATATAGCAGGCCCGCACCCTGCCAACCCTAGTTGGGGATTGGTCAGAGCTGCCACAAAAGCTGCCTGTCACTCAGAGCTTACAGCTCCGCCCCCTTCCAGAACATTCTCCTGGAAGCAGGGGAGGAGTTCCAGAGTCTGAGCACAGGTGGCCACACCCACTGCTACTCTGACACTCCCAGTCCCAGATCAAAACAACCAGGCCTAGCTTAATGCACAGGTCTGACTAGATTTTGCCTGCACTGACAGTTTAAAACAAATAAACACTAATTTAGCACATGCCAAAAGGTAGTGGGCGCTACACTCATAATATGTTGTATTTCAGGGATTGGACTTGTTTTCCCTTTATGGGTTTCTGGTATATCAATTATTCGTATTTTTCTTTTTACAAGACGTATTCCCTGTTCCTTAACCTGCACAAGTCATCCTGTATTTCCTGTGCTACGTTCCTCTGACTGTAATTGAATCTTAGTTTCTATGCAGAAAGGGACATACATATTCATCATTTTAGTTTTATATGTTCACCTATTGCTGTGGCCCTTGAGAAAAGTAAATTGCACAAAAAATGATAAAACTCCTGTCTATACTTAACACTGAGGGAGCCTTTCTGCCTTCTCCTGGATTGTTAGTGCTTCAAGGTTTATCCATGATCAGACCCATGGGGAGTAAAATTGAAAGCTGTGATGTGAATACCATGACTTGCCCTGAATATATTACAAATGTGCTCAGATGTCGTAATCAACAATCTACACATCTCATTATAGAAAAAAAAAACAAGGTTGGCAAATAACAATAATGGAAAATATACAGGACAGCCCATGCTTGCTCTGGCAAAAACATGTATGTGGGATGGAGGGAATCACAGAGTGAATAAAATGCCTAAATAGTTGCTGTTCATAATGGACTCTTGATTTCTATACTTTGGAGCTCTACAAACTAAGGGTGCCAATTGCAAATGGGCTTATATAACAATCTAAATATTTCCCCTTAGATAATTATAATCGTGCAGGCTAACCTATGAACAATATATACTTCTAGTTTGTCTGAGGGTGACTCTTGGAGCTAAGAGTCTGTTTAAGGTCTGCAAGTTGCTGCCCTGCCAACTGCCTGATCTTATGGTAATCATGCATGCTATTGTCTGACTCCTAAGGAACTATAAAAACATAAAACCATGGCTTTATATTATCATTTTTCATGATAATAGCAGTGGCGGTGCGTCCATAAAGGTCACCGCCCCCTCTCTTCTGCACCAGTCTATCACCATAGATAGATTCATGCATTGCACCCTATTCAGGTGTCCGGCCCCTTGTCAGGGTCCCGGGCATCTGAATTACAGCGGTGGGGTGTTTTGGAAGTGCCTGATTAGAGCCGTGGGCTCTAATAGGCTTCCAAATTGGTAAACAGCGGGCGCAATGCTGTGCGTTCGCTGTTTACTCAGTGTTGTGTTAGGGAAGCAAATAAATCGCTTTCCTATCACCTGATAGGAGTCCAATCACAGCACCTGTCGCTTCAGCCAATCAGGCGTCCAATAATAGCAGAAGACGGGAAGAGGAGAAGATATCGAGGACTCGGAGCGTGGAGGACATTGCCGTGACCCGAGACAGGTAAGTGCAAGGCGGGGGCGCACACTGGCAGCATTTGATGGGGCACAGTAGCGGCAGTTGATGGGCAAACAGCAGCAATTGATGGGCACCCTGGCAGCAATTGATGGGGCACAGTGGCAGCAATTGATGGGGCACAGTAGCAGCAATTGATGGGGCACAGTAGCGCCAATTGATGGGCACACTGGCAGCAATTGATGGGTACAGTAGCTGCGTTTGATGGCACAGTGGTGGAAATTTATGGGCCCAGTGGCTGAATTTGATAGGCACAGTGGCTGCGTTTGATGGGCACAGTAGCTGCGTTTGATGGGCACAGTGGCTGCAATTGATGGGGTTTTTTTTCAGTTTGTTTGCGCCCCCCCAAAAACTTTGAGCATTAGCCTCCACTGGATAATAGGCATATGAAATGGTGGGTAACAAAACGGATGAAGCCTTACAAAGCAATATCATGGATGAGTATCCAGGACAGCATAATCACAAAATAAAGCCTTGCTTATAGTTCTGCGTGATGTATAAGAATGGAAAGAACAATTTGGGTTATTCTGGAAAAGTATTTTCCTTAAATTCAGAGTTATTATAGATATAAATTAACTAGCAAATAATTGCATATTTTTATATCACATGATATACAAAACAACGTGCTAAATATGGATGTTTTGATGTGGAAAGCCGCGGTAAAATATACAATTGAACAATATGAAAACCAGACTTATTTTATGAAGGATTAAAATCAAAATTTAAAATATTTATTCCCCCAGGAAAGGAATGAAATCCAGATCTTCATTAAAATTTTGAGATGTAATAAATGAAATAAAGTAAATTTTTTGCCAAAGCCACATGAAAACATAAGTCTCCCCACTTAAAAACATTTACAAGAAAAAATACATGAAATACTTGAAAGAGTTGATCTGTCACAGCAATTAGATTTCTTTTTCTTACAAAATATCACTGCTTTTACAAAAGATTTACAGATGGAAATACACAAATAAACTCAATTGAAAGCACTCCGAAAACCATATAGAATAGTACTTAGATGATTTCAGAAATGTCTTCATGTGTCGGACTATGTTAAGTATCTCGGTCTATTGACCAAACAACTTCCACCTAAAATGTATGTACCTACACCATCCTAGATCGTTTAGGTTTTCATTACACTTTTTTAAAATGTATGTTTTTAACCACTTGCCAACCAGCTCTTGCAGATATACTGCGGCAGGTTGGCAGTGCTGCACGAATCACTGTACCTGTCCGCCAGCGACCCGCGATCGCCTATAGTACAGAGGCAGAACGGGGATCTGCCAGTGTAAACAAGGCAGATCCCCGTTCTGCCAGATGACATGTCAGAGATCTTCCGTTCCCAGTGATCGGGAACATTGATCTCTGTCATGTCCCAGTGAGCCCACCCCCCCTTACAGTTAGAACACACCTAGGGAACACACTTAACCCCTTGATCGCCCCCTAGTGTTAACCCCTTCCTTGCCAGTGCCATTTTTACATTGATCAGTGCATTTTTATAGCACTGATCAATGTAATAATGTCACTGGTCCCCAAAAAGTGTCATTTGGGGTCAGATTTGTCCACCGCAATGTCACAGTGGCGCAAAAAATCGCTGATCGCTGCCATTACTAGTAAAAACAATAGAAAAATAAAAGTCACTAAATCTATCCCATAGTTTGTAGACGGGATAACTTTTGCACAAACCAAACCTATTGCGATTTTTTTTTTTTACCAAAAATATGTAGAAGAATATATATTGGCCTAAACTAATGAATAAATGTGTTTTTATATAAAAAAATTCGGGATATGTATTATAGTAAAAAGTTAAAAAAAAAAATTCAAAATTGTCCCTATTTAATTGTTTATAGCCCAAAAAATAAAGACCGCAGAGGTGGTTAAATACTACCAAAAGAAAGCTCTAATTGTGGGAAAAAAAGCATGGCAATTTTGTTTGGGTACAGCGTTGCACGACTGCGCAATTGTCAGTTAAAGTGAAGCAGTGCCGTATCCCAAAAAATGGCCTGGTCATTAAGGGGGTAAATCCTTCCGGGGGCTGAAGTGGTTAAACTAACATTTTACATATATACTATAAATATTTCACAGAAAATCATTTCATATGTGACAAAGGATTCCCAGTACATTATCAGTTTTCTCAAGTGAAAGCATAGCAATGTTGCTTGCTGTCAGACAAGCTGTCACTAATTAACCACTTCAGGTTCGCCTCATAACAAATTTTCTTGTGCGCTGGATCCGGCTCTTCCGGGAAGGGCGCGCGCTTTGCCAGCTGCTCACTTCCACTGTGATCACACACAGCGGAAGCCCAGCGGTGGGTACCATGGATTTAATGTCCGCCGGCACCCCCCGATTGTTCAATATACAGGCAGAATGGTGATCTGTCTATATAAACAAGGCAGATCGCCGTTCTGTCAGTAGGAAAGACATGAATCCTGTGCTCCTGCAAAGCAGGGACATGAATCTATGCCTTCCCCTAGTAAAAGCACCTCCCACAATTTAGAAAAACACAGGCTAGGCACACATTTAACCCTTTGATTACCCCTGATGTTAACCCCAGTCAGTGTCATTAGTACAGTGATAGTGCTAAAAATATGCACTGATTACTTTAATAATGTCACTGGTCCCCAAAAAGTGTCAAAAGTGTCAGTTAGTGTTCAAATTGTCCACTGCAATATCACAGTCCTGCTATAAGTTGCTGATCTTCACCATTACTAGTAAAAAATAAATATGTAAAAAAATTTATAAAAAAAAAAATATCCCATAGTTTATAGTTGCTATAACTTTTGCGCAATCCAAACGCTTATTGGAATTTTTTTTTACCAAAAATATGTAGCAGAATACATATTGCCCTAAATTGATGAAGACATTCGATTTTAAAAAACTTTTTATTAGATATGTTATATAGCAGAAAGTAAATTTTTTTTTATTTTTTTATTTTTTTATTATTGTTGGCCTTTTTTTGTTTACAGTGCAAAAATACAAAATGCAGAGGTGGTCAAATACCACCAAAAGAAAGCTCTATTTGTGGGGAAAAAAACTCCATAAATTTTATTTGGGTACAGCATCGCATGACCACGCAATTGTCAATTAAAGTAACGCAGTGCCATATCCCAAAAAATGGCCTGGTCAGGAAAGGGTGGTCAAGTGGTTAAAGTGGATGTAAACCCAATTTTTTTTTTTTTTTTGCTGTCACAATGTATAGTATAAGATTTCCTATCATTTGTGCCAGGTCTTGCCACAAAGAGTTAATCCAGCTCTGAGCAATCCTCTTTTATTGTTCAGTGAGATAAAACGGACAAACAGAGAAAAACCTTTGTCCGTTCCGCCCCTTTACTTTGAGTGACAGGTTATTTACATATCTCGTGCGCTAGCTTTAGACAGGCATTATTTTTTAATTCCCACCCCCACTCCTTTTCTGAAGTCATGTGGTTACTTTTCTGGATTTTGACTGGATGTTAGTGATCATAGCAGAAGGAATACACAGGAAAAAATGAATGTTGACAAGGGGAGTGTAGAGGTGGGCGGGGAGTCTACTGACATCACGACTCCACCCACCGAGCTCCGGACAACAGATCCACCCACAGAATCTGCAGTTTTTCAGTTCTTATAACAGACAGAGGGGAGACATTTGACAGATAAGGATACATGCAGGAGGCATCTACTGTATATCCTTATAGATCAGCACTATGGCAATAGTTTAGAAAGGATGAGAGTGGGTTTACATCCACTTTAAAGCCGGACACAGACGGATCAAAATTTGACCGGTTCAGCAGGAACCAGCTGAATTTTGATCAACCTATGGGCAGACTGATTGTACTGAAGTCAACGACTTCAGTACAACCAGCCTGTCAGGTTTTTGCATTCGATCACTGCCAATGGCTATAGCCACCTGAAGTGATCATTGTATTCTGATGGCTGGGAAACCTCCCACTTTCAGAAAACAATTCCCCCATCAACACTAGCCAATGGATGAAGGAAATAAAATTGTATAGTGTATGTACCTAAGACAAGTTGACCCTGTTGGGGTATTTACCAAAGCTGGAAAGTGCAAAATCTGGTGCAGCTCTGCATAGAAACCAATCAGCTTCCAGGTTTTATTGCCAAATATTAATTGAACAAGCTGAAGTTAGCAGCTGGTTGACTACCATGTACCAGATTTTGAGTGCACTCGTTTTGGTAAATCTCCCCCTGTGTCATTTAATGGCTGGTCGCAGCTGGTACGTTACATTGTTTTGAACATTGATGGGTATCTGTTGTAACCCGCATAAAGATGGGGCTGTAAGAGCTGTACAGAGGGAAAGGGTAGAAAGGTGGATGATTCATTGCCCTGATCTATAGCTCCTACTCATTCATATACGGTATGTGTGTATATTTTAGCTTAAGTTATTAAATTCTGTAAACAAAAGGCTTTTTACAACTCAGGAAAACATGAACCCCATGCTCTACTTGCTAGCTGGAAGAATTGGTAGCCACCAGGAAACATGTCAAAATTCAGTGGCTTTTAGCTCTTTTGGTGAAGATTTTACGCTGCTTGTTAATTTCACTGAAATGAAAGTAATATGCGCCAGCATCTGATGAACCTATTATATTCCCTTGCATCAGAAGCTAAAGTCAGATGAACATATATACTGTAAATATGTGTAGCGGGGGTCTAAATTTAGGGGGGATACACCTGGGTGGTAGTATGACCCAGGTGTGTGTAAATCCTAGAGGATTTGGACCACTTTCAGTCGTGGAGGACTTTGGTGGTGTACTATTCTCCTTGGCCTGGGGTGGCGGTGTTCCCACAGGTCGAGGTAGAATCACTGCCGCAGTGCTGTCCTTTTTGTCCCATTCCGGCGGTGGTACAGCGGGGGCGGAGAACCTGCTGTGGCGTCACGGGAGGAGATAAAGGGGAGAGACGCCCTCGCCACAAGGTCTTCTACATCTGGCGCCCAGGCACCTTAGGCCTGGGTGCGGTCGGTCCGGAGTTCCGGCCCAGGCGCCCATGGCCTGGTCGGAGCAGTGTTGGCGTCCATCTCAGGCACCTTAAGCCTGGGGTGAGGTACTACACCGGAGGCCTGGGGCCCAGTAACTTCGACTGGGCTCCGCAAGGGTGGATGAGTCCGAGGGACCCTGAGGTGGATGGGGCCCATGTCTGAGGTGAGGAGGCCGGAGAGGTTACCGGTCTGAAGAGTCCAGAGCAGCATCAACCCGGTGACGGAGGGGCCTCTGGTAACTCCCTTGGAGGGACATCTTCCCCCTGACAGGGGCCGCAACGCAGCAAAGGTACTCCATTCATGTTCTTCAGAGTCGCTGGTAGAGACTCATACGTTTCAAGTTCCTCTCTCTAGCCAATGGCTATAGCAACCGCTGGTGAAACCACAGTGGTTTAGTTTATCGTTAGGACAGTGCTTCGACCTGCTCACCCCACCGTGTTGAACTGTTTATGGATCTCAACTAATTGGCTAACAAAGAACTGTTTATTGTGTGTTACAAAAAAAGAAGTGTTGGATCCTTATCGGTGTGTGGAACTCTGGTTGATGGGAGTGAAGGGGAGTGTCAGCACAGCAAGACTTGGTTGTGAATAGAAACACACAGGCCCGAGAAGAATATTTGGTACTGGCCTTCACCTCACCTGCTGCAATGGGGAGGACATGGGCCGTAGCGCATCTCACCCTCACGTACAACATACCCCTAGACAGAGAAGAGGGGGCGAGGCCGCTACATATGTATATCACTTAAAGGCTTCCATGACCCCAGCAGGCGGCCATCTGAACACTTGTGTACATTTAACCTAAAAGAATGAAAATTAATGAAAAGCAAAAAACTAAGCAACCAATTTTAATTTAAATTTTTTTTTTTGCTTTAGTTTTTGACCATACATTTATTGCTGTTCAGATGTAAAAATGGTGAGCACTATGCTTTAGATAAAATAAAATAAAATCTTTATGTAAACATACAAACTACAGTATTAGTATATTGTAATCTATTGTTGAATAATGTTAAACTACTACAATAAACAGATTATAAAAATAAATAAAAAATAAATTACCTTGCTCCTTTCTACTACTGCATTCCTGAAAGTAGCTTATTTTGACAGACACAATAATTTATATTATGTAGCTTAGTTTTATTTTTTTATTTTTTTTTCAGTGACAGTCAGTAGGTATTTCAGATATTTATGAAACCAAACCAGAAATTAATAAGTAACATGTGTTTGGTAGTTTTTATGGTCATTAGTAGACACCCGTTAAAGTGTTTCCTGGCATGACCATGAGTTAAATCAAACTGTTAGCTGCTGCAAAATAAACACACATTTGGAGGAATATTGTTTTGGCCCCATTAGAATCTGTATAAAAATAGTTTTATTAACAATTATGTGTCCAGATATTACTGATATAGTAAGGGAATTGAGGAGATCTAGAGGTTTGATAAAATGCTAGAATATACTGTATATATAATTGCTTAACTAATTTTAGAAGAACATTAGAAAGTCTCAGACATACGGGGAGATTTTAGTGCATTATACAAGTCGGAGTAAATTGTTTTCTGCAAAAAGAAAAATGAAATAAGCGGGTGACATGAGACCGGAACTGACCTGGTGACTTGAAGGCTGCATGTGACCCTCCAGATCAACTACAGCAATCCATAAAGTCATTAACTATTTCAGGTCTCGTACCTTTGTACCCCTTATAACCTGAGACATTTTTACATTTCCTCTATGGGCCTGTTTATTCAGTGAATTATTTGTTATTACTCAAAATAAAGTAATACATACATTGTTTGTTTTTTTGACACACTAGGCTTTCTTTTTGGCAATATTGTCTTGCAAAACATTTTTATATTCTACATCTAATCTATAAGTAAAAAAAAAAGAAAAACATTTTTTTTTTTTCTAATTTGACCATTGTTAACCACTTAAGCCCTGGACCATTTTGCTGGCCAAAGACCAGAGAACTTTTTGTGATTTGGCACTGCGTCGCTTTAACTGACAATTGAGCGGTCGTGCGACGTGGCTCCCAAACAAAATTGACGTAATTTTTTTCCCACAAATAGAGCTTTCTTTTGGTGGTATTTGATCACCTCTGCGTTTTTTATTTTTTTTGTGCTATAAACAAAAATAGATTTTTGCTATAATAAATATCCCCCAAAAATCTATAAAAAACAAAATTTTTCCACAGTTTAGGCTGATATGTATTCTTCTACATATTTTTGGTAAAAAAAATCGCAATAAGCGTATATTGATTGGTTTGTGCAAAAGTTATAGCATCTACAAAATAAGGGTAGTTTTATGGCATTTTTATTATGATTTTTTTTTACTAGTAATGGCGGCGAGCTGCAATTTTTATCGTGACTGCGACTTTATGGCAGACACATCGGACACTTGACACATTTTTGGGACCATTGTCATTTTTACAGCGATCAGTGCTATAAAAATGCACTGATTACTGTGAAAATGACACTGGCAGTGAAGGGGCTAACCACTAGGTGGCGCTGAAGGGGTTAAGTGTGTCCTAGGGAGTGCTTCTAACTGTAAGGGGGATGGGCTGTGTGTGACACGACAGTGATCACCGCTTCCGATTACAGGAAGCTGTGATCACTGTCCTGTCACTAGAAAGACGGGGGAAATGCTTGTTTACATCAGCATTTCCCCGTTCTTCCTCACCGTGACACGATCGCGGGTATCCCCGCGGACATCGAGTCTGCGGGCCCCGAGGACTGAGTCACAGAGCTCGCGGCGGGCACGCACGTCTACAATGCCGCTTCTTAAAGGGGACGTATATATACGTCCATCTGCCTGCCCGTGCCATTCTGCCGACGTATATCGTCGTGCGGCGGTCAGCAAGCGGTTAATTTAAAATAACTAGTTTTACTGTAAATAAAAAGTATACATTTCATTCTACAATTTTTCTGTTTTAAAATGACGCTACAATTATCTTTCGGGTGCAAAGAACTACAAAGTTATTTGTAAATGCGCGCGGGAGAATTCTTTCCGGCAAGGTCCGGCGTCTGCTGGACCTTCAGCCGAGAATCCCCTGTGCGCATGCGCCGTTGCAGTCAGCGGCTCATTGCAAGGGGAATATCTCCTAAACCATAAAGGTTTAGGAGATATTTTTTTTACCTACAGGTAAGCCTTATTATAGGCTTACCTGTAGGTAAAAGTTACAAAAATTACTATACAACCGCTTTAAAGTGGTATTAAAGCCCAAAAGCAAATATTTATTATATTGCAGCTTACCAATTCTTAGATTCTTTTTTTTTTTTTTTTATGCTTTCCTTCCTTTATATTTCTCTGGTGATCCATCTAGTAAGTCTGCTGATTTTCTTCAAGCTCTCCAGCAAAATTTATGAGCTACAGAGACAAGATAAACCATTAAACACTGGTTTAAAAATGATCAGATTTGATTTATTTTCGTAGAACCTTTATCCCAAAAGGAAAAAAAACTGTTGCTGTAACTGCTTATAAAGTGTGAGCTGGAGTTTAGCTTCAATTGGTTAGTGTATCTAAATCTGCTAAAACTTTCCTCCCTCCAAACTGACAATGGTGCCCCCTGTGCGCCTTCATCCAGAGGGGGGGCACTTTTATACAGGAGGTGTGTTACTGGCCAGATCACCAGCTGAAAACACAAGAAAAAAAAGCCCCCCCAACAAAAAGAAAACTACTGCAACCACTACATCTAAGGATTGGTAAGCTACAATGCATTACATTTTTGATTTTGGGTTTTTTACCGCATTATTTGGGGTGATTATAGTTGACTAAAGCCCTGTACACACGATCGGATTTCCGATGGAATAAAATCTGATCGATTTTTCCATCGGATTTCCGATGAAGCTGACTTCCATCAGTCTTGCCTACACACCATCAGTCAAAAATCCGATGGTCCCAAACGCTGTGACGTAAAACACTCCGACAAGCCGAGAAAAATTAAGTTCAATGCTTCTGAGCATGCGTCGACTTGATTCTCAACATGCGTGGGTTTTTTCTCCGATGGAGTTCCACACAGACGATCGGAATTTGCTATCGTTTTTTTTTCCCATCGGATAAATTTAAAACATGTTCTATTTTTAATCACCGATGGAAAAAAGACCGATGGGCCCCCACACATGATCAGTTTGTCCGATGAAAAAAGTCCATCCGACTGTTTTTATCGCTAAAACCGATCGTGTGTACAGGGCTTCAAAGTTAATAAGGGGTTAAATAGGAAAACTTTTCTTACTTATAAGGTTTCTTTAACAGATGTTATATGTAGATCAAAGGTCACACCTTTGATCTACATATGTATGAAATAGTAAATACAATTAAACAGTACATTGTTTAATAGTATTTACTTAGCGATTATTGCAGATCTCTGTAAATGTTATTTTACACAGTAGCAGCTGCAGTTTGACAGGTTCTCCTGCTATGTAATACACAGCATAGCTAGGAGCTGATAGTATTTGTGGCAGGGAAGTGGCGACAGGGGGAAGTAGCAAGATATAGGACATATGCCCTAGAAACTTTGCTGAAGATTTTTCTTCCACGTCTATGATCCTCAAGTGGTTGAGAAAATCATTTTTCTTCTTCTGTGTTCATGGTTCTCAACATTAAAGGGGTTGTAAAGGTTCGTTTTTTATTTTCTAAATAGGTTCCTTTAAGCTAGTGCATTGTTGGTTCACTTACCTTTTCCTTCGATTTCCCTTCTAAATGTTTTTTTTCTTTGTTTTCTTTGTCTGAATTTCTCACTTCCTGTTCCTCCTCAGTAAGCTGTTCAGTAAGCTGTTCTGGCTGACTAAACACCACTCGGATGATGGTGTGAAGTTTACTGAGGAGAAACAGGAAGTGAGAAATTCAGACAAAGAAAAAAAACATTTAGAAGGGAAATCGAAGGAAAAGGTAAGTGAACCAACAATGCACTAGCTTAAAGGAACCTATTTAGAAAATAAAAAACGAACCTTTACAACCCCTTTAAGGTGGTTGTAAAGGTAGAAGTCTTTTTTTTCTTTACCTCAGAAGTCTGAGGAAGAAGTGGAAGCTTGGAAACGCGTCACCTGACTTGTCTGAGGCCTCCCATTGGACATCGCCTCCGGTCCGGCCCCTCGTGCATTCCACGCTGGTTGTGGCTTACCTGGCTGATGACCTGGGTAGGCCCGGGTAGGTCTGACGGCCCAGGTAGGTCTGGTACAGACGTACACGGATCAGAGCGGCATACCATCTGTGACTTACACTAAGACATCTCCCTCTGGCCCAGACAATATGTTTTGAGATATGCCCATTTATATACTACCTTTGTGAGTAGCCATTTGACTTTTATGAATAAATCTTTGTTTTAATCTGCTGCCCTGAGGCTGGCGCCTCCGTTTGTTCCCTCTTGCTTCTGCACAGACTGGCTTCACTCTATGGGGAACCGCTGCTAGCATGGTGTACCTTCACATGTGATTTTATAACCATGGACTCCTCTTAAAGCAGAGTTCCACCCAAATGTGGAAGCTCCTCTTATCTGCTCCCCCCCATCCGGTGCCACATTTAGCACCTTTTGGGGGGGGGGGAAGAACACTTTCGCGTAAGGGCGCCGCGACGACCAATGTCATTTGCCGCCCCTCTTCCTTCCCCTCACTGCATTCTGAGAGACACACAGGTCCCAGAAGACAGTGGGACCATTTAGAAAAATGCAAGCGCAGCTGAAGCAGGAGCAGCTGACGCAGGCGCAGTAGGAAACAGGCTGTGAAGCCGCAAGACTTCACTTCCTGATTGACAGGTCAGCTTCTGGGGGGGGGGGCGACATCGTGGGCTCCCTTGACAGGTAAGTGTCCTTATATTAAAAGTCAGCAGCTACAGTATTTGTAGCTGTTGACTTTAAATTTTTTCTCCCTCAGGCTGGGACTCCACTTTAAGGCGGAGTTCCAGGCTAAATTGAAAGTAGGTCTTAATCAATCGAGCACCCCCCTCTCATTTTCAGACATTCAGTTTTTTTTTGCTGTTTTGTACCTTTTTTATGTTTTCCTGCAGGACTTCCATCCTACCCCGGCACGGTACGTCATCATCCTCCTTCCCCCCGTTGCCTTCTGATACCTGTGTGTGTCCCAGAAGACGAAACTACAGCGCGACTCGCCTAAAGGCTTCACTGTCAGTTTCATTTAGTTGCAATGCCAGCGCCGGCGCCTGCGCCCGCGCCCGAGCCGATGGACAAATCAGCTTTGGCTGGAACTCCGCTTTAAGGACTTTAGAAATGTAGCCATCCAGTGTTTTTATTTTATATTTTATTTTTCCTGCGCCATTCTCTTTTTTCTTTTATGGTCCCCCTTATACCTGAGCCTGATTCCGATCCAGCACTGTGCTAGAGGGCAGTGGTCCTCTCTGCTCTCTCTCCTCACTGGACATGGAGGCAGTGGTGGGAAGGCATGGGTTCATGCTGCTGTCAATCACAGCCAGTGAGGTGGTTGCGGGGGGGGGCGGGCTGAGCCGTCCTCTGTGTGTCTATGGACACACAAAGCATGGCTCAGGATTGCACCCACACGAGTGCCCCCATAGCAAGTGGCACTCAGAAGAGGGGAGGAGCCAAGAGCGCCAGGAGGGGAAACCAGAAGTGGAGGATCAGGGCTGCTCTGTGCAAAACTATTGCACAGAACAGATAACTATGACATGTTTGGTACTTTTTTTTTTAATTCCCTGTAACTGAAACTTGCAACAGTGTTGTACTGTACAGAATTCTGTGCATCAATACCGGCATACTGGCACAACTGGTATTTTCTGGATTTTTCCAGACATACAGTATACTACTAATATAGGCCCCTCATGCTTGTGGTTTTAATGATAATGCATTAGGGCAGTGGTCATCAACCCAGTACTCAGGGCCCACTAACAGGCCAGGTTTGCAAGATAACTGAAATACATCACAGGTGATATCATTTGCTGCTCAGTGATTGCAGTATTCTAGTCTGCATCTCCCCAAGGTAATACAAAAAACCAGGCCTGTTAGTGGGTCCCGAGGGCAGGGTTGATGACCACTGCATTAGGGTATCAGTGAACTTTAAGCAACATTTTAATCAACTAGTGGACAGTCAGTCAATAAGCTGAAAATACAGTCTGAGGCTCCATTCATACTAGAGCGATTTCAGGTGCGACTTGAATTGCATGACCACAATGGTGCACATTCACATCAATGCAGCTCAGCACGGCGCAATTTTGAAAAACGTTCCTGTACTACTTTTGTGCGATTCCAGTGTGATGTTGGCCCCATAGAATATGCAAACCACACCCAAGTTGCATCCAAGTTGCACTATATAATCACACTGAAAATTGTATCAAATCAGATTGCAGCAGTGTGAACTTAGCTTTAAATCAAAATAAATAATATTATATGTAGTCCTATTGAGCCCTCAAAAAAGGAACCTGTTGCTCATCACTAACAAATGATGTGTTTACCCAGCATGTAATGAACAGTGGATGTACTGTATGTGTTGGTCAACAGGAGGACCTTTCAAGATCTACACCTGCTCCAGCAAAAAACGAAGGAAACAGTGCAATTATACAAATCTTGTACCACCCCACTGTTTTCCCAAGGGCCGGAAGAATTTTAGGGTATTAGGGTAGGGCATTTTAGGGTAGACAAGGTGGGGCTCCAGTATCATACAAAACTTAGAGATCCCCACTTAAAATGTGTCTATGGTAAAATCATATGTAGCACACCCCCGTAGGAGCTGCTGGTTTAAATTTGGGCATTGCATGTTACCTCACTGTTCGTTGTCTAGGGGATGAGAGTCTATAGAAAGTTCAATGTCCACACAAGTTATGAATCTTTTTCGTCAGGCTTTATTTCCGAACAAAACTTGCATAGGTAGAGGGATGGAGGGTTAGGGGAAGGTTCAGGCACACACAGCAGATCACTGGGGAAATTTCTAAGCTTCAAAAGTCACACTCACCACTCTCCTTCAAGTGGGTATTGCTCACCCGGATAGGCCCCTCTCACTTGACCTAGCAGCCGGAATGATGCACGAACACGTAAAGAAATAAGTCTCTGCCACAGACCTTTAGGATGATTAAGATGAACTGTTCAATGATCCTCTGCCACAGGATTTTAGTACCCGGAGATCCAGCCTTACAGTTTAGAGCCTTTAAGCCAACCCGGCACACAGTAAGGTAACTTTAGCTACGGTGCAACCTCCAATAGGGTCACCAGGCCTTCCTAAAGACACCAGCCTTCCGCTTGGTCCTCTCCAGGACAGGTCCTCCCCCGGTTCCCTCCATTGAGTGGCTTCCTCCCGCAGGACAGGCAGCACAAGATCACCTTCAAAGTGTAGGCCCCAGTCAGGACTACTGGGCCTACTTGGTAGAGATACAGCCTCGGGCCAACATGACTCCGTGGCTGAAATTCCAGCATCACATACCTCGAGCCAGGAGGGCCACGAGGTGAGAAGAGCCCCGAAAAATGGCATCCGCCCCTTAAGTACCCTTCTCCAGCATGCTCAGCGGGGAGACCACTCCCACTGAGCTGTTCCCAAGGAAAAATACCCAATACACTTTGGCCTGCCTGTGTTCCAACATTGGCCTGGGGTGGTAACGCCACCTACAGGCAAACAGTGGGAAGTCCTTCCAAACACAACCAGAGCCGGAACAGAGGACGATTTAGCCCCAATCATCACAAGGTCTGAGCTAACTATCAGCTCAGACACCCACTAAATTTAACATAGCGCCTGATCATCAGGAGCAGGGCGCTACACATATATTCATTTCCACATTGTATTTAAATTATTTCTAGCCTACTCCTATTAATCTGAATTATTTGAAGTTTGTAAACTTACTTCGTGAAGATCCTCACACATTTACTTTCTTGAATTCTGTGAAATGTATTCACTATGCCGTGTGAGATACATTTCACAGAGTCTACGTTCTGAACTTCACCCTCTGACAAAACGCGTCCAGTGGAGTTATGTACACACGCTACTGCGCATGCGCAAACGATGTTTGGCCATCTTGACTTTGGGAAAAGGATCTGTTCTTGATGACATATGTTTAAGCATAACATTGTCATTTTAAATGTAAGTGCACGACTATACTTTTAATAAACATTACGAATTGTACAGTTTTGCACTATGTGGAGCTTTATGTTTTACATATACCCCGCTCATTGAGCATGCACAAGGTTTGCTGAAGCAACTAACTGGATTGTTTGTTCACCAAATCTGCACACGTATCGTTTGGAGCCATCTGAGCTTAAGCGACTGGATCTAAAGTCTAATCCAGCAAATATCGATCTCCCTGAGTAAGGGGGATTTCTGTTTCTCTGGTAAGCCTCCAGTGTGAATTTACTGTGGGTGTCACTGTTGCGGTACTTCGATTTTCTTTTCAGTACTTTTTTCTAGGACTTTCTCTTTATGGACATTATTTTGAGTCACAGATTTTGAATGCTTAATGTCAATTTTTTTCACTTAACATTGTTTATATACACATATTACATATCCGCACTTTGTTTATTTATTGTTAGTGTGCCTAGTATCAGGGTTATGGTGCTTGGCTGTTGATATAGATTCCAAGCGTAGATAATCTTTCCTTTTTTCTACCATAGGATATCTAATGCCCCGTACACACGACTGGTTTTCCCGTTGGAAAAAGTCTGATAAGGAGAGCTTTTGGCCGGGAATCCCGACCGTGTGTTTGCTCCATTGGACTTTTTCCAACAGGAAAACTGCCGGGAAAAAAAAGATAGCAGGATCTCTTTTTTACCGTCGAGAAAAAATCCTAGCACGAAAACCGCCCGTCTGTATGATTTTCCGACGCGCAAAAAAAACACGCATGCTCGGAAACAAATCGACGCATGCTCAGAAGCATAGAACTTAATTTTCTCGGCTCATCGTAGTCTTTTACGTCACCGCGTTCTTGGCAGTCAAAAGTTCACCAAATTTTTGTGTGACCGTGTGTATGCAAGGCAGGCTTGAGAGGAATTCCGTCGGAAAAAACATCAGTTTTTTTTCCGACGGGAAAACCGCTCGTGTGTGCGGGGCATTTTCCTTAGAAATTAAAAGTAAACAGCAGAGAAGAAGCTGCAAAGCATGAAGGGAATCCAAGAAGTTGTGGAAAGAGATGGGCAGCAGAGAGGCCGAACTTAGATTTTCCTATAAAGAATGTATCGGATTGTCAAAAATAACTATTACTTGTATTGGTATTACAATGCTGATGGTTAAAAATGAAAGTGTATGCTGTGACCATAAAACTCCTTTAATCTTAACTAATCACACAAATTGCTCGGAATAGCTGGTTGGATACCAATAGGGTTTTGAGCTGTACAGGTTTTCCTTGCTCTATGTGGTCTTATGTATAATGTATGATATTGTCAATACCTAGATAATCACTCTTCTTTAGCATAATCAGCATTATATAATGATATCATGCAATAGGGACAGCTGTACTTCTTAAAATAACATACATCACTTAATAAAATGGGCTTCATGGGGTTTTTAATGGCAGCAAATATGTATGGAAATAATGACTATATTGCTTCTTCGTTCTTTAGCTTCATTACTGAAGTCACTTAAAAGCTTACACAAATTACCCCATAACAAGTGATTTACTGTATGTAAACAACAATCTCCACTAATTGATTCTTCAGGTAGGGACCACACATCCCTCATTCTGTGCTGTAGGAATACAAAATCTACAGGCGTGCAAATACCGCATATCTACATTTATTTCCTTTATATACAATAGATGATCATTAATACACAAGATAGTATGTGATCAAAAGAAGAATCAGGTTCTTGCACGAAAACAGTTAGTTGCATATTTGAAATAATTTCATATTAAAGTGGGAGTAAACTCCCATGCATAACTTTTACCTATAGGTAAGCCTATAGTAAGCGGTGACAGCATGTCGCTGGAGGGCTTTGTTTTAAGGTAAGTTTCACATAATGTTCTAGTATGCGATGCATACTAGCACATTATGGCATTGCCATGCAGGATTTAAAAAAACAAACAAACAAACAAAAAAAAAACAGCGGTTTACTACCGTTTTAAAGGGTTACTTCACATGCAGAAGGAGACCATGTTAACTGGTTGTCATTTCCACCAAATGGGCTGCACTGGAACATATAATAAACCTAGGCATGCTGCATTTTTGTCAGTAGAACTGCATCAAAAACACGTGTAATGTGTCCACAGCATCTTTGCAGTGTTTGCAACCAAAAGCAAACCTGTAGTCTAATAGAAAACATAAGGCTTACAGAGTCCAATCACAACATTCTGTATTGCAGTATGTAAGCAGTAAGCAGTATGCAGTGTGTAAGCAGTAACACATATACCACATTACTGTAGCCATACCTCCCAACATTTTAACTTCTGAGTGAGGGACACTTGAGGAAAGGAGTGACCTGTTGTGCACAGCACTGCAAAATGTGGGTGTGGTCAAAGTTTTGCCAGTGGGATGGGCCTAATGGGCGTGGTTACATGAAACCCAGGTTTCCATGTACCTATAAAATATGCTTTGATTGCTTTGTCTGAGCCTACCTATAAGAAGAACTTCATTAAAATAGTCAGGGACTGTATAGCAACCAGCAACTGTTGAGACAATGAACACTCTGGTGAGAAGTATATAATGTACAGTATTGTGTATATTGTGCAGGAGTGTGTAAGGCAGAGCACAGGGGTTGGGGAGTGCTGCAGTCAGTGTTGGGTTTAGGATACATAACAGAGACTGCAGGAGTCCAGGGTGTGTAATGCAATGTATTCAAGGATCAGGAGTATGTAACGCACAGAGGGCTGTGGTGAGTGGTGGTTTAGGAGTACATGACACACAAAGACCAGGGTCCAGGAATACATGATGCACAATATGCAGTGGATAGGAGTGTGTAATGCATAGTAGGAGTACAAAACAAAGAGTGTAGGAGTCAGGGGTGTGTAATGAACAGTGTAGGGGTAAATAGGGGGCGGCCATGGCTAGAGTCATGCTATGCTATGACCTATCGGGTCTGCCTGTCAGTTTTTCAGGTGGACCAGATCGGACCACCCATTGTCCTCTATGCGACGGCGGCGGTGGCGGATGTCAGCCTCTTTTTTGGCCAGTGAGGCAGCGGATCACAGTGATAAATCAAAAAGAATCTATGGGAGTAAGTAGGGAGCTAATAAACTCAAATTTTTCAAGAAAGTGTCAGACCTTTGCCCATTTAGAAAGGCCCACATTGAGGGGCATGAAACCTGATAAAGGTACGTGCCTGCACTTTTTCTTCTTACAGTGTCAGAGTCCCTTTAAAGTGGTTGTAAAGTCAGAAGGTTTTCTATCTTAATACATTCTATGCATTAAGATAAAAAATCTTCTGGGTGCAGCAGCTGCCCTCAGCCCCCCTAATACTTACCTGAGCCCCCTCTCTATCCAGCGTTGTCCACGAATGTCTTGGCCGTCCCGTCCGGGACTCTCCCTCCTGATTGGCTGAGACACAGCAGCGGTGCCATTGGCTCCCGCTGTTGTCAATCAAAGTCAGTTAGCCAATCAGGAGAGAGAGGGGTGGGGCCGAACCGCAGCTCTGTGTCCTAATGGACACAGGGAGCTGTGACTCAGCTCAGGTGCCCCCACAGCAAGCTGCTTGCTGTGGGGGCACTCAACAGGAGAGAGGGGCCAGGAGAGCCAAAGAGGGACCCGAGAAGGGGAGGATCTGGGCTGCTCTATGCAAATCCACTGCACAGAGCAGGTAAGTATAACATGTTTATTATTTTTAGAAAAGAAAAAAAAAGGTTTTACAATCACTTTAAGCATACATTGTCCATTCTGCCAAACATATTCCCATAGCAAGGCTACAGAAAATAGGTAACCATTACTAAGTATACACTGAGGAATACACCTAATCTCTAAAATTCTATCAATATATAAACATCTTCCAATCTTATCTTATGATTGCTCTCCACTCCTGTACCAGAAATTTTGAATTTTTCTTTTATATATATATATATATATATATATATATATATATATACACACACACAGTATATATTTACAGTATATATATATATATATAGAAGGGGCACACCATGCCACAAGCCCGTACCCTCCTGTATTAAGAGGTTGAGCGGTGTTGTTGGTGGGTCATTTCACAGTTGAGCCAGAGAATGTTTTTCTCACCTCTGTGGATAACAGATTTGAGTACTTGCTTCCCCCAGTGAATAGAATGTCCACACTTGCTATGACTCCAACAGAGAGTTTATTTCTTCTTTCAGCAAATAACAATCTCTTAATATAAACAAAGGTTGGAGCAAGAAAAGGATAGCACAAGATGTGGGGAAAGGTCCAGGCACAATCTCAGTCCCTTCACTGTTCAGCTTCTCGAACAGCCTCAGCCTCAAATGGATAGTCTACTTAGAACAAGACTAGCAACCAAATGACACTCACGCTTTACTCAAAGTCTCTGCCACAGACCAGATGAACTTGGTCTCTGCCACAGACCTGGTGAACTTGGTCTCTGCCACAGACCTGATGAACTTGACTTTGGCCTAGGGAGAAGACATCCCTCCGGAGAGTTACCGGGACCCTTTCCTTCACCGTGACTACCGCATCAGTCCCCTCTGAACGGTTCCTCACCTGGCCTCCTCTACTCAGATAAGGGTCCCCTCGCAAGGCGGCACCCTGAGACTCCTCGATCCCCGATGGGCCCCAGCCAAAGGTGCTGGGCCCAGGCCTTTGCTGCAACTCCCAAATCCTTGCATCTAGGACAGACAGGAACAGCAGAGTAGTACCTCACCCTGGGACTAAAAGTGCCCAGGATGGAACCGGAACAGAGAACACCTGCCCCTGGGCCTAAGGCGCCCAGGACGGACTGGAACCACAACCAGGGGTAGGACCCCACCGACTCACACCAAACATGCAGCGTCTGCCCCTTTTATCTCCTCTCCCAGTGTGCACAGCAGGTTAACCCCGTCCCACCGTACATTTGCCGAGGGGGGTCACAAAAAGCACAGCCCTGTACTGGTGGTTCAACCCTAGCCTACCATGGCAGCACCACCCATAGGCCACAGGGAACTGTACACCAATACTCTCCCTGTGGATAAAAATGGTTGTAAACCCTGACAAATCAAGGTGTTTGGGCATACTACCTCCCAAACACTCCCCTTTAATTGAGGACCCCGCTACATACTCCCCCTACTAATGGACACTGGTCCCCAGTGTCTGGAGCAAACCTATGCCTCTCAAGCCTGAGTCAGCATAAGCCCATTCCAAAAACTATCTAAAAAAAAAAATTTGGAGAGCAATAGAAAAAAAAGTTAGATTGTGCCGGAACCTGAAAGATGGGGAAAAGGGAATTAAATACAGAGGTGAAGGAAGAGCAAAGAAAACACATGTGCACATCATATTGTCAATGTCACACAAATACATTTATGATTTACATTCCCCCCCCATCTACAATGGCTAAACCCACCCCATTCTCAGTGGTTTGCTCGGCGTCCGCCTGTAGAGGAGAAAAAAAACACACAACCAATAATTTACATTCTAAACTATGTACATTAGAATGAAGAGATTCTCCCCGAGAGAAAAACCTCTCCCTTCTAAAAGTAAGTTGCACTTGAACTGCAATGTGAAAAGTTATATAACACTGCCACCTAGTGGAAGTGCCACCGTCAAGACACCTGTTAGGAAAACTCTTTCTTGCTTTTATATTTTTTTTTTCTCAAGAGTAAATCTTCCTGCTTCTTCTCCTTTGGCCTTTCTCTAAGCTATTCTACCCCAAAAGTCTCCGTCTCTTGATACTGTGAGAGGGAGAAAAAAAAACTGCTCCTGCCCTTCCAGTAAGTAGAAAAACAAAAACAAACCCCTTATGCAAGGGTTAGAGTTCTTGGCTCGAGGAGAGTACACTCCAGAATAAAACAAAAAGGCAACACAAGAGTTCAGTCTCTAAAGATAGTACTGCGGGTCTGGCAATACCAATGGCTTCCAGTTCTTATCAAATGTGTCTATGTGGAACACTGCATTGTCCTTGTCTTTCCTGCAAACAACCACCTTATCAGCATGTATGATCCTTCCCAGCATCCAGGTCTCCTTACAGTCTTTGAAACGTTTAGTAACTGCAGCAGAACACGAATAGTACCTCCGGACCTGGGGTACCTTCAAGAGAGTCCATACAAAATCCGCATACCACCGACATCTATGGACCTCTACCTCATATAAAAGTTCTTTTGGTAAGTACGGGTATTCCCATCCGTACTCACTTGCAACTCTTTGGTTGAACAACCTCTGTAACCGAGACAATGGTGGCATGGTCGCTCGGTCTCCCGTCCCTGGCAAAACTATGGTGTCTGGGTGTCTAGGCACTTTCACTGCCTCCGGACCAGTCATGGGGGCCCGTAGGGACACCTCGGCAACAGGTGCAGGCATCTCCAATGGTGGAAGGGTAGACAGTGGGATAGACTCCTCCTCAGGCTCTGGGGCCTCCACCCGGGGTGTGGTATCCCCAGTGAACATGGGTGAGTCCTTTTTCCTTCAGGACGAGGACAGGGGCATCTTATCCCAACCCTTCCGCTCAAACAACTCATCAATGGCCACATCATCCCCTGGGTCGGAGACTGACTCCAGGTCAGAGGTATCGCATTCCTCCGCCGCAGATAACTCCAGGTAGATGATGAATCTGAATCACCGCCTCTAACCAGTTCAAGGGCCCTGGGATCCCTAACCCAAGCATCCCCGACACTTCGGACCTTAGCCAAGGTCCCTTTCCCCGGCTTACCTCGGCCTGTAGCTGAAGCTGGATGTCCGGAACTTTTTCCCACGGAAGCATCCGACCCGGGCAAGCGCTGGGGTGTGACTCTACCACGGCCGCAGGAAGCTGTAACATAGCCGACCTTCCTCTTGGGCGGTGGGAGCGAGGACTCCGTAAATACCGAAACAGCATCCTCTGGTCTCTCGAACTCCGGTTCCTCAACAACTGGAACACTTTCACTCGCGACTTCCTCTGAAGTCTCAACAGTGCGCGCAGGGGTGACTGTAGAAGCTCTGGTTCCTTCTTCCAAAGTGGTGGCACCTGTAAGGCAGTTCAGGCGGAAGGCCCGAGGCTTTTCCGTAGGTTGCTCCACTTCAAACAAGAACTCCTTACAGTGCTTACATCTCCCGAAGGGCTTAAGATGTACCAGAAAAATGTGTATATCCAGGGCGCTCCAAGCATTTGAATCCTGACAGATAAGGTCTGTGTTGGAGAGGGTAGCAAATCTTCACACACTTTAGGCAGCACTCAAGGAGACAAGCAATCTCTAATGGAAACAGAAAAACAAACAAGGCGCCTCTAAGTGCAGAAGTATAAAACTTTTAATATCCCCTAAAAGGGTTAAAAACACTTACAAGATAGTGGATGAAACAGGCATGTAGCAGGTAAGTGCGTCCAGGAGATGTTCCAGTGGCAGGGCAGTCCCAGTCTCTGATGTTAAAGCTTCCAGGAAAGTCCACGATAACAGCTGATTGTGCTGTGAATGTTCAGAGGACACAGTAACGCTGGAGCCTGGGGATGATGTCAGAGGAAGCGAGACAGAAACCAGCATGGAACACGAACAGGAAGTGGACAGGAAGTGTGTCATGGAGGCGGGACGCGTTTCGGAACAGCTCATTGGTTCCTTCTTCAGCCACTGGCTGAAGAAGGAACCAATGAGCTGTTCCGAAACGCGTCCCGCCTCCATGACACACTTCCTGTCCACTTCCTGTTCGTGTTCCATGCTGGTTTCTGTCTCGCTTCCTCTGACATCATCCCCAGGCTCCAGCGTTACTGTGTCCTCTGAACATTCACAGCACAATCAGCTGTTATCGTGGACTTTCCTGGAAGCTTTAACATCAGAGACTGGGACTGCCCTGCCACTGGAACATCTCCTGGACGCACTTACCTACTACATGCCTGTTTCATCCACTATCTTGTAAGTGTTTTTAACCCTTTTAGGGGATATTAAAAGTTTTATACTTCTGCACTTAGAGGCGCCTTGTTTGTTTTTCTGTTTCTTAAGATGTACCACCAGTCCCTCGCATCCGGGACAAACCACTCCAAGGGCCTCCACTTCTCTACATACATAAAGCGCAAAGCGGCCCCGGGGCTTTAGTCGGATCCCCGTATTCGTAACGGAAGCAGCAAAGGAGGTACCGTTCATGGTAGTTGAACTCGGAATCCATGTGGCATTAGACGCCATGTCACTCACTTGCCGATTCATCACGCACTGTCTCTCTCACGTGCAACTCCTCACATGGCAAGGCTCCTCCCATCTCCTGCAATGTTCGCGGGCTTCTCTTCTGTAGGCACTCCCACGAATTACACAGCATGGGTTCTCCTCGTGGCGCAGTCACTTTTAAGATGGCCGACCTCCACGGAACTTCACAGGGGAACAAGTTCAAACTCTGGGCCTCTTTTCCTGTGAAACAATCCCGGACTCGAGCCCCCACGTGTAGCACACAGACCCCCTTTTACCTGCCTTGTCCTTCGGCTCTTCACAGGAAGAAGGGGCACACCATGCCACAAGCCCGTACCCTCCTGTATTAAGAGGTTGAGCGGTGTTGTTGGTGGGTCATTTCACAGTTGAGCCAGAGAATGTTTTTCTCACCTCTGTGGATAACAGATTTGAGTACTTGCTTCCCCCAGTGAATAGAATGTCCACACTTGCTATGACTCCAACAGAGAGTTTATTTCTTCTTTCAGCAAATAACAATCTCTTGATAGAAACAAAGGTTGGAGCAAGAAAAGGATAGCACAAGATGTGGGGAAAGGTCCAGGCACAATCTCAGTCCCTTCACTGTTCAGCTTCTCGAACAGACTCAGCCTCAAATGGATAGTCTACTTAGAACAAGACTAGCAACCAAATGACACTCACGCTTTACTCAAAGTCTCTGCCACAGACCCGATTAACTTGGTCTCTGCCACAGACCTGGTGAACTTGGTCTCTGCCACAGACCTGATGAACTTGACTTTGGCCTAGGGAGAAGACATCCCTCCGGAGAGTTACCGGGACCCTTTCCTTCACCGTGACTACCGCATCAGTCCCTCAGAACGGTTCCTCACCCGGCTTCCTCTACTCAGATACGGGTCCCCTCGCAAGGGGGCACCCTGAGACTCCTTGATCCTAGACGGGCCCCAGCCAAAGGTGCTGGGCCCAGGCCTTTGCTGCAACTCCCAAATCCTTGCATCTAGGACAGACAGGAACAGCAGAGTAGTACCTCACCCTGGGACTAAAGGTGCCCAGGATGGAACCGGAACAGAGAACACCCGCCCCTGGGCCTAGGGCGCTCAGGACGGACTGGAACCACAACCAGGGATAGGACCCCACGACTCACACCGAACAGGCAGCATCTGCCCCTTTTATCTCCTCTCCCAGCGTGCACAGCAGGTTAACCCCGCCCCACCGTACGTTTGCCGAGAGGGGACACAAAAAGCACAGCCCTGTACTAGTGGTTCAACCCTAGTCTACCATGGCAGCGCCACCCGTAGGCCACAGGGAACTGTACACCAATACTCTCCCTGTGGATAAAAATGGTTGTAAACCCTGACAAATCAAGGTGTTTGGGCATACTACCTCCCAAAAACACTCCCCTTTAATTGACCCCGCTACATATATATATATATATAAAAGGAATTATGGCAAACATAAATGCTTAAGCAAACCTTGTTTTCTCTAGGAAATTAATACCAATTAAAGCGGAGCTCCGCCGGAAAAAAAAATATTAAAAGCCAGCAGCTACAGCTACAGCAGCTGCTGGCTTTTAATATTTGGACACTTACCTGTCCTGGAGTCCAGCGACGTCCGCAGCAGAGGACGAGCAATCGCTCGTCGCTCTGCTGCTCCCTCCACCATCCTCGCTGAGGGAACCAGGAAGTGAAGCCCTGCGGCTTCATGCCCGCTTCCCTACGGCGCATGCGCGAGTCGCGCTGCGCCGTTCTGATTGGTGCTCCTGTGTTCTGGGAGCCGAGTGTCTCCCAGAACACCAAGGGAAGTCTGCGGGAAGTGACGTCACTCCCGCAGATTCCCGGAGAGAGGACTCCCGGATGTGGGTGAAAATACCTGTCTTAGACAGGTATCTTCACCCCCCTCCCCCCTGAAAGGTGTCAATTGTGACACCGGAGGGGGGGGAGGAATCCAAATAGCAAAAGTTGCTATTTAGGGTGGAGCTCCACTTAAGCATTGTATGTGAAAAGAAAGACCTGTGAAAACTGTACAGTATGAATGTACTGTGTATAAAACTAGAAGGTGTCTTGATAAGTTTGAAAAAATATATAATTCTTGGTGGAACCAGCCATCACATTCAACCCTGTTGTATGATACTCCTGGTATTATTATACTGATAAGGAAAGTCAGAAAGTATTTTCAGTAGCGGATGTCATCAATGACAGAGTTTGTGTTTGGCAGGTGTTCTTTAACTTGCTATATACACATGCTGTAACTGTATAAGCACGAAAAATGTTTGTCTGCATTACCCTGGTGTCTTAAATATTGTCGCAAAGTTGTGTTTTAAGCAAAGAGATAAACACACTGATACAATACCAACATGGGAACCGTTTTACCTGCCAAAGGTTTTGTATTTCTGTTCAACCAGTCCTTAGATTTACAAGGCTTTGCCACACAGCACAGCCATATTCTACAGGGCAGGGGATCTGATTTTATATAGCTGCAGCATTATATAGACCCTCCTCCACTCTGCAAATGGACAGTAAAGGCTGCAGGCTGATGAGCTAATCTTTTTGTCACTCTGCTCTCTCCTCCTATCAGCACATGAGCACTGCAGCACAGTTGATCTTTCACAAAAATATTTTTTTTACACTTTTTTTTTATAATTTTTTTTGTACAAACTTTATTGCTATCACAAGGGATGAACAACATCCCTTGTGATAGCATGGGCCGTGACAGATCCTCTTTATGGAGAGATTTGGGGTCTATTAGACCCCGAATCTCTCCTCTGACCTCCCATGTAGCCAATCAGACACAGATTGGTCTTTTTTTTTTTTCAAATAACGTTTTTTTATTTATATAAAGCAGTTCACAGATCATAAAAATACACAGATACCAAAAAGGTCAAAATGGACATTTGCTAAAAGACATTGGCTCGTGTTATACATGCCGTAGGTGTAGTAGGGTGTGGACCATTGGGCCGAAAAGTGCAAAAATAAGAACCAACACCTCCAATGGCAATGTCAGGTGTCCCCGCGTGATGCCGTCATGGCTGAACAGGGTATGTGTTTCTTATAGTTCCAGACATACCATTTGATATCGCTCTGGAGTCTGCGTAGCTGGGCATACGGGATTGAGATGGGCAAAGTCTGAAATAAATAAAACAAAGAGCAAGTGTAAGGGATGTCAAAATCAGGTACCCCATAAAAAAGGATTATAGTTCTGCTAATGGAGAAAGTAAAACTCATGGCATTTCTATTAAATCCCCAGTAGATGGCAGCACAGAGTGAAAAGCCTGAATGACAGAAAGCACATTCTAATGGGACCATTGCTAATAAGCAGGGGGAACAAAAAAGACTGACCTTTGTTTCTGGTGGGAACACAATAGCAGTTGCTACCCAGTCTATCAGTCTGAATGTCATGTGTTTGTGTCATTGCAGGTAAGAGGGAGCATATTTAAGGCTATAAACAGGGTGAAAGTGATTTAATTTACATCCTTGTGATCAGTAAAGGCTGCAGTGTGATTAATTACCATATCAACACACGTGCAACTGTTTATCATTTTCTATGAGGACGTTATTCCTCTATATGAGAATGTTGTAATTACAGATATAGATGTGTATTATTATGTATGAACACAATAGCAGTTGCTACCCAGTCTATCAGTCTGAAGGTCATGTGTTTGTGTCATTGCAGAAACTATTTAATAAAAACACTTCTGTTTTCACCCGGCCCGCTCCCTTCGCACATTGGAATTATTGACCATACTTTCAGCATATGTGCAACACAAGCATTCGGGATGTGGCAGGAATGCTTTCTGAATGCCTGACAATGGCTCTTAGCAGTGCTCTGAAAAGAGATTCACTGCCGATTGCTCATCGGAGCTTTGGCTTGTGTGGACCTAGCATTAATGATGCATTCATGGCTATAGAACTGCATTAATTTATGTGTTTTATATCTGCGTGGAGTTCAGCAGTAAGTGTACTTTTATTGACACATAAATATATATCGCCTATTATATACAGTATGAAGCCAAATAATAAATACTTGTTAAGAAAAGGTTATAATTCCATACATTGATAGCACAGGAATAAGCAAAAGAGTACAAAGTGTTAGACATTTTCTTACAGTTTCTAAATGATCCCGTATGTATTTGGCTCCTTATATATTTTTTAACAATTCTTTTAGTTCTTACATGGAGCCCGAGTTTCCTAAGAGCCATCCTGTTTAGCTACCAGTATAACTGGGCATGTGCATTTATGAGACAGGCTGACACTCTATCAGAGAACAGCTGTGTGCTGGCAGTTTAATAGGAAGCCCGTGATCGATTCACCAACGTTGTATTTATGTTTCTACGTATTCAGCTTTTCATAAACCATGCTCTATCAATGGATCTCTTGTATTTAACTTTATAGATTATTTTAGAAATTGTTGGGATCATAAATCAGTCTCATCTTAACTATTTTATTTGCTTGGTATGTAAAACACATGGAATATTGAGTTGATGTGAGGACTTTGGGCTAAGTTTTATGCATTTAATACCCAATATATAAAAATTTTAGCAATCCAAATTATAAAGTCCAGGGCGCTTACGTTACGTCATTCCTCTTCATTTAACGTAGTTGTAAACCTCTAAAATGAAAAATAAACAGAGCATATCCTTCTATAGTGTGTACTAACCTCAATCCAAGGCACCAAGTGTGATTCTTGTCACCTCTCTCCCCTCTTCTATCTGCATTAGTCACTTTACACCACAGAATCTCAGGTGATGGCCCTCCCAGCGCACAGCAGTTGATTTACAGCCTCAGCTGTGCATGTTTCCCAATGAAAAATAAAAAATGTCTCTGTGCTGTGATGTAATGGCCACTGTCACAAACAAGCAGTATACTCAGCTTATATAGACAATATAGAAAAAATTGTGTAGGGCCAAAAAAATGATTAATGCATCAGTTTATCATAAACAAGACTCGACTGTGTTAATAGTCATCAGATAATAAGATCAATCCTCCATAAAAGATAAAAAAGTCTTATTCAAAAGTAAAGCTTAAAAAAAGTGAAGTGAAGCCAAATCCAACACCTTCTGAATTGAACATATACAGTAGTTGCCAGCAAAGTGGTCAGAGGTCAGCCACCGCATCCCAGTGATGCATCACCATCACGCATCACCAGAGATGATGGCTGCCAATACAACAGTATGTACAGCTGTTTGTATGTGTCAGTCATCCAGTGGAAATGTGAGGACTGCACCCAATATCTCCGTTCAACGACACTCCTTAGCAGGATCAGGCTAGGGTAAATTAAGTTTGCCAGGAGTCAACATAATCCTCATAGTGTAGTACTTTAATATGGATACATGTACAGATAAAAACAATCAAATGTAGCATTAAAATCTTTACATAGAATGCTGCTGCCGGCCCCGGAATTGTGCAGTGGCGTGATGTCAGCACCAGTGTCTTCTCCCCACTTTTTTGGCACTACATAATTTTTTCTATATGTTTCCCTATGAGACTGTGTAGAGCAGAGGTCTCAAACTGGTGGCCCTCCAGCTGTTGTGAAACTACAAGTCCCATCATGCTTCTGCCTGTGGGAGTCATACTTATAACTGTCAGCCTTGCAAGGCCTCATGGGACTTGTAGTTTTGCAACAGCTGGAGGGTCGCCAGTTTGAGACCCCTGGTGTAGAGGGAAGTGTGTCCTTTCCCTCCACTCGGGTCTCAGATTACACTCAGCTGTTCTCTTTATGTAGTGCAGTGTGTGATATCAGATCCCTGCCCCCTGTCTTCTGGAGCTGAGAAATAGCCTTTGATCTGTGTGATTTAGAAGACCGTAGGGAGGAAATAGCTACAGATAAATAAGTACAATTTATGTAGGAGGTTAGTCATTTCACTGAATATATGTAAGGGTTTATAACCACATAAGTCATAGCTCTAAAAGCTAAAAACAATTAAAATACATCTAGCCGACAAACATTTGCATGCACAAAGTGCATGCTTTTTGAAGGAAGTTGACTCAAATTGGATCCAGCTGCTTTTAAAAAGCATGCACTTTACACAAGAAACCTTCATCGGCTGGATGTGTTTGAATTGTTTTTAGACCTTTAGCATGTATGAGTAAAGTGTAACTTCACCCAAAAGGGTTCCAATCTTCCTCCTCCTCCACCTCTGCAATATTTGGAACATTTTTGGGGAGGACGGAGCGGGTACCTAGTTTTGACTAGGCGTTCAGAATGGAAGTTCTCCTCTCCCCTCCCTGCCCGCAGTCTTCTGGGACACGTCACAGGTCCTAGAAAGTTGCGAGACCATTCACAAAGCACAGCGTGGCACAAGCACTCACAGTGGGATGCCCACAGTTACCATGAAGGTGTCGGGGACCCGAAGACCGGTGAAGAACTGGTGAGGATGCTGCTGGATCTCTGGAAAGGTGTGTGTCTGTTTATTAAGTCAGCAGCTAGAGTTTTAGTAGCTGCTGACTTTTAATTTTTTCCAAACTGACTGAAGAACCGCTTTAAATAAATAAGAGTAAAATGCCATGGGTGCCTGGACACTTACTTACCAGGAGCAATGACACCCAATGCTGTGATTTTTTTTTATGCCTTGTACACACGTCCGGACTTTCCGATGGAAAAAGTCAGACAGGCTCTTTTCATCGGATATTCCGTCCATGTGTATGCCCCATCTGACTTTTTCCTTCTGAAATTCCGATGGACTTAGATAGAGAACTTGTTCTCTTTTTTTCCGACGGACAAAAATTTCTATCGGAAAGTCCGTTCATCTGTATGCAATTCCGACGAACTAAAAACCACGCATGCTCAGAATCAAGCAGAAGAGCCGAACTGCCTATTGAACTTCATTAATCTTGGCTCGTCGTACGTGTTGTACGTCATCGCGTTTTTGACGGTCGGACTTTTGTGTGACCGTGTGTATGCAAGACAGCTTGAGCGGAACTCCGTCGGACAAACCGTCGGACTTTATTCCGACGGACAGTCCGGTCGTGTGTACATGGCATTAGAAGTCAGAAGTGGTGGGATCTCTCGGGACAATCTCTTCAATATACACTAGTCTGAGCTCACTCCAGAGTTACTAGCGGTGAGTGCTACACATCTATTTTATTTGGATCTAACATCTTTATGTCTATACCTAGATTCTATGACTTCTTTCTACATGTTAGTTTCCTTCTTATACTACAAAGGATTAAAGTCATTGTTTCAGATGGCTTAGTTTTCAAAACAACGAGGACCCTAGTTGTGTCTGTACTTGTACACATTCTACAAATACAGATTGCTCCATTTAGGCCTTGAGTACAACCTTTGTAGTACATAATATTAATCTGTTTATCTTTAGTGATTTGATCTGCTGATTCGATCTTTAGGAATAAATCAAGAGATAAAAACAATAAAAACTGATGGAAAATCAACAAATCTTAAACTGCATATAATGGTGGAAGACAAAGTGACCTAACAAATGGCGTTGTAACCACGAAAGCTGCTGGGATGGGTAGCTCAAACTCGTTTAAGTTCTAAGAGAGTGCTCCTCATTAATCTTTTATAATGGCTTTTGGGAGCCACAGTTCATTTAAACATTTTACATTTTTTTTACTCGTGTACATTCAAGCTGCAATTAAACCTGTCATGGTCACATAATGAAGACTAAAAGCATAAAGCAGGTTCTCATTTACACTTTGACGAGATATCTGTTTGTTTCCAATGTGATCTCTTGCCCAAATCAAAACAAAAAAAAAGAAGATTCTCTGTGGTTTTTGAGCCATCAAAAAACATCAAATGAAATAACCGCATTTTTTCATTCAATTGCACAGGCACGTCATATTTTTGAAGTGCCTAATATACCTTATGGAGAAACAGATTTACAGCAATCCTTTGTGCAATTATGATCGGAGCCGTGACTTTAGATGGAATGTGTTTTTGGTCCCATTATGGAATGTGCTGGGGAAAAAAGAGAAGGATTAGTCAACACTGTTATTATTCAATGTGTTGCTTGAAAAAAAATGTCTTGTCTTTGTCTGAATTATAACTTTGAACTAAATGGAACTGATGCATTAAGTTACTAAATCAAAACATGACTTAGATTTACTAAGAGTTCACACTTATGAACTTCTTGTTTTCCACGGTATTTAAAATGTTCTGCTTATAGTGCTCAAGGGTGCAATGAGTAACAACATTCTAGCATTGTCTTAGGTTTACACTGCAGGTACATTAAAGTGGACCTTCACTTAAAAGTGAAAGTACTGCTAATGTGCCTTTTCTCTTGCTCTACCATATTTGAAAGGTTTATTCTTAGGTGGGTAGCTTTTTCTGACAGGTACCTGCTCCCACACCTGCAACTATGGCCTTGGCAAGAATTAATGAAGTTTGTGGCCCACCCCCCCTCCTGCGACCTTCTGGAATGCGTCAGATGTCCTAGCAGGCTGCGTAACCAATCTAACAGCGCAGTAAGATATTCTGCATGCGTAGTGGGGAGCCGACTGTGAAACAGCAGGAAGTCACAGTCAGCTCCCACAGCTAAGATGGTGGCGCCGGAGATCCGTAGACTGGCAAACAACAGTCCCAGGCTAGTGTGTGTCTGTATTTACAAGTCATCAACTACAGCAGGGATAAGCAATTAGCGGACCTCCAGCTGTTGCAAAACTACAAGTCCCATCATGCCTCTGCCTCTGGGTGTCATTCTTGCTGCTGTCAGAGTCTCGCTATGCCTCATGGGACTTGTAGTTTGGCAACAGCTGGAGGTCCGCTAATTGCATATCCCTGAACTACAGTATAGGTAGCTGATGACTTTTTTTTCTTTAAGAAGTCTGTAGTTCCTTTTTGAAATATATAACCAAAGGCAAAACTTTACTTTTAGTTTTGAAAAGAGTGGAGAGGAATTAGAATACCTGCAAGTTTTTTTTTTTTCTTTTTTTGCTGTGTCCTTTTTAGGAAGATTTGCCTTTGCTATTTGTGCTGGTGGTTGTTGTCACCGAAAGTGAAAGCAAAAGAAAATGAACAAAATTTGAGTGGTAACCACTGCGTCCAGTATTTTCACACAACATTATGCATTTCCATAGTACTGCTAGCACCATGGAAAGTGGGGGAACTGAGGTCTCTGATGTGAAGGGGTCTGGGACTAAGACCTCTGATGCAAAGGGGCAAAGGGGGGGACTGAGGACTCTGATGTAAAAGGGTAAGGGGGTCTGAGGACTCTGGTATGAGGGGGGAATGAGGACTTTGATGTGGTAGAGGACCAGCATTTTTAATTTGCGGCCCTGTCACTAGAAGTAGTTTCTGCCAGTCATTTGGAAAGTAGTGAATACCGGTGCCAGTATGACAGGATGGGGAGTCATTCTGGGGGCCCTTTGAGTGACGGGGACATGGTCTCCTTGGGAAAGAGATTTACCCATCAACATTCTGGAGCTTTCTGCGGTTTGTCTTGTGCTGGATATCTGGACAAGTCAGCTGCAGGGGCTTCCAGTCAGAGTCCAATCGGACAATGCCAGGGTGGCATATATCAACATCAAGGTGGTACCAGCAGTCAGGCTGCCCAGATGGAAGTGGATCATATTCTGGTCTTGGCAGAGAGTCATGTTCCAGCCCTGTCAGCAGTGCATATCCTGGGTGTAGAAAATTGTCAGGCAGACTTTCTTAGGCATCAGCAATTGGTTCTGGGGTAGTGCGATTTGTTAGTGCTGGGGCACTCCAGATATAGATCTTTTAGTGTCCAGATTCAATATGAAGCTGGACAAGTTTGTCTCCAGGATAAGAATGGACGCCCTAGTGACACTGTGGGACAATTTCTCCCTAATTTATGCCTTCCCATCTGTTCAGCTTCTTTTGTATCTGTTATGCAGGATCTAGGAGGAAAGAATTCCAGTAATTTTAGTTGCACCTGCTTGGCCCAGGAGGGCATGGTACGCTGACATTATGAACTTGGCAGTGGACGGCCCTTTGACGCTGCCGGCCCAGACAGATCCTCTGTCTCAGAGACCATTATTGCATCCTGCATTACAGTCACTGATGACTTGGATATTGAGACCCAGGTTCTGAAGAACCAAGGTGTTTCTGGTACTGTCATATCTACTGTACATTACAGAAGGTCAGAAAGCCTTCCTCCAAAATGATTTATCATATGACTTGGAGGTCTTATGTGGCCTGGTATGAGACCAGGAAGGTTCATCCCTGTAAATACACAAAAGTTACAAAGTTTTCAAAGTTTTATCAGGTGAATGTAAGGGCCACCAAGGATACCACTTTTAGCTGCATTGTGTTGCAGACTGCAGAGCAGTTTTTCTTGGGTCTGACCGTGGCTGCTATGTCTCCCTCCCCTCAAGTTTATTATTTTGAGACATCCCAGGTAGCCATCAGTTATGGTCTGCTCTGTGTCCTGTAAAGTACAAAAAAGATAATTGGATTTTGTACATACCTGTAAAATCAATTTTTTGGAGTACATTGTGGGGCACAGAGGTCCCCTCCCTCTTTTTGGGGGTTCATTGCTTGCTTCAAAACTTAGGAACTTCCTGAGTGGAAGGGGTTATATAGGGGAGGACACCATGTCTGGTCTGCCAGGGTCCATTTACCTATTGGCGGTGCATAACCAAGTTAGTCATGATTTATGACCTGCTCTGTGTCCTGTGATGTATTTCAAGAAAATTGGATTTCTCTTATCATCCATGGACCGACACGGCGGCTCTTATCACTGAACGTGTGGGTATATGTCCCTGCTTGCAGGAGAAGACCTAGGCAGGATGTTAAATGTTAAAACATTCTAGAACAAACCAGAGCTGAACAGCCCCGCCCAGGGGGCGGTCCCTCCGGACATTACCCTCCCACCTGCAGCTAGCAGACCTCAGTTTTTTTCTACTAAGGAGAAGAAGGAGAAGACGTGGCTCTCTCAGGAGCCAGTCTCCTGGAAGATTTTACTTTTACATTTTATTCCTTTGGGAATTTTATTATTTTATTTTTGAGTATCATTAAGAGTCAGATTTCGGCCTTGGCCGTCTTATTTCGGCTACCGCTAGTGGGTCATTCCTTGGTTAGCACCCTTGTGCAGGGGGTTCGCCATGGGCTCCCTCCTGTCAAGTCTCCTCTCCCCCCCCGTGGGATCGGAATTGGTACTCTCGGTTCTCCAGGAACCTCCTTTTGAGAATATCAGGGATATTCCCCTCTTCACTTTGTCTCAGAGGGTGGCCCTTTTAGTGGCAATCACTTCTGTTAGACGAGTGTCTGAGTTGGCGACCTTGTACTGCAAGTCGCCATATTTAGTCATCCATAAGGATAAGGCGGCGTTGCATCCGCGACTTTCTCTTTTGTCAAGGGTGATATCGACCTTTCACCTAAATGAAGACATTGTCCTCCCGTCCTTGTGTCCTCGCCCATCGCATCCCAGAGAGTGTGCGCGGCACACTTTGAATGTGGTACGAGCCTTGCGGGTGTGCCTGTCTGCTACTGCTTCTATTCGGAAGTCTGACTCTCTGTTTGACTGTCTCTGGTCAGAAACAGGGCCAAGCGGCTTCGTCTGCCACCATTTTATAGGTGGATCGGACAAACCGTCTTTCAAGCCTATGCTCTCATGGGGCGGGCGCCTCCCTTTCCGGTTAAGGCGCATTCCACCAGGGCAATTGGTGCTTCCTGGGTTTTCCAACATCAAGCATCGGTTGCAGAAGTGTGCAAGGCGGCGACCTGGTCGCCTGTTCATACCTTTTCTACGTTTTATAGGGTTGATGTGGCTGCATCTCCGGATGCTTCCTTCGGCCGCAAGGTGTTGCAGGCCACTGTTTAAAGTGGCAACTCCTCCGTTGAGGAGCTCTGCCTTGTTTTGGAGTGAAGTTTTTTGGTTTACCATTTATACTGCTCCCATTCCTCTTGACACTGCTTTGGGACGTCCCACACGTTCAGTGATAAGAGCCGCCGTGTCAGTCCATGGATGATAAGAGAAAATAGGATTTTTGTACTCACAGTAAGATCCATTTCTCTGACATCCATGGACCGACACGGCACCCAACCTTCCTTTTAAGTTTGTGCTGCTTTGTTACGAACTGAGGTCTGCTAGCTGCAGGTGGGAGGGTAATGTCCGGAGGGACCACCCCCCTGGGCGGGGCTGTTCAGCTCTGGTTTGTTCTAGAATGTTTTAACATTCTGCCTAGGTCTTCTCCTGCAAGCAGGGACATATACCCACACGTTCAGTGATAAGAGCCGCCATGTCGGTCCATGGATGTCAGAGAAATGGATTTTACGGTGAGTACAAAAATCCAATTTTTTGTACTTACCTGCCAAATCCATTTCTTGGAGTACATTGAGGGGACACAGATGTCCCACCCCTCTTTCTGGGAATTCTTTGCTTGCTACAAAACTGAGTAACTTCCTGAGTGGGAATGGCTATATAGGGGAGGACCTCCTATAGGCAGTGCATAACCAAGGTAGTCATGATTTATGGCCTGTTCTGTGTCCCGTGATGTATTTAAAAAAATAGATTTTACAGGTTAGTACAAAAATCCATTTTGAATGCTATACACAACCAAAAATCTATTGCTAGAAATCATGCCACCAAAAGAAGGGTAGGTGTGTCCCCAGAAAGAAATAGTGTTATTTTTGTGTTGATACACTCGGGGTAACTATCATTTGATTTTTTGCTATGTATGACTTATTATTATCTTCAATAAAAAAACATTTGAACATGAATAAAAATTATTCATGTATCCCCAATCCTTACGGAGTTGAGAGTATGTCTGGAGAATATTTAAATACATATTCAGTACATCTCTGCAACATGGACACATTTTTCTATGGTTTGTCTCTTTAAAATGCTCACATACAGAAAAATACCCGTTCATATGCCAGAAATCCATTTAGCTCCTAACTTCCTGTTTTAGCTGGCAACACAGTTTTTCTGCTACATGGAAACCCCACGCAGTGGTGTCAGCCCTGCCTGAGTTCTCCTCTGCTGGGCTACAGAACACTTTTCCATGTTATGAAGATGTGAACAGGGAGAGATGTCCTGTAGTCTAGCTGGAGAGATCAGACAGTGCTGACCATAGGTGTGCGTAGCCTATTGCATTAGGGTATGCAACTATGCACCCCAAATCTTTAACACACATGCCTTTCTCTGCAGCCTCAGCTGAACAGGGCAGTAAATGAATGGGAAGTGCTCTTTGCTAAATGGCTTATGCCTCGTACACACGACCAGTTTTCTCGTCAGGAAAACTGCCATGACAGCTTTTGGCCGGGAAAACTGGCCGTGTGTATGCTCCATGGCAGTTTTCCCGATAGGAAAACTGCCGCGAATCGTGGCGGGAAAAAAGAGAACATGTTCTCTTTTTTTCCTGCCGCGATTCCCGGCGGTCTTTTTCCCGGCAGTTTCCCTATAGGAAACACTGCGGTGGAGCATACACATGGCCGTGATTCCCGGCCAAAGCTCTCATCGCAGTTTTCCAGATGGGAAAACCTGGTGTGTACAGGGGGAAAGTTACTGGTTTTCCCCCCGGGATTCCCGGCTGACTTTCTACCGCCGGAATCCCGGTCGTGTGTACTGGGCATAACTGTTCATTCACAAACTGAAGCATAGTAAACACATCCTGAAATATCCCCTGCAGCAGCTGGGTAGGGGGAAGAGGAGAGGAGGGAAGCCAGCAGCACTGCGGGGCAGGCCAACAAGGGGGGGAAGCCTGGACAGTAGGGAGAATCTGCACCACACATAGTTATTAGGGTGTGCCCAGGCATACCTGGCACACCCCCTGTGCACGCCTATGGTGCTGACAGCCCTGCCCCAGATTTCAGTGTAGCAGAGGCATATTCGTCAGCTCAAAGAGGAAGTTACAGGTTCCTGGCAAGTTTAGTAGGTATATTCTGTAATTTTTTTTCAGCAGCAATATAGGGATAAAACATGGGGAAACATGCACGTGTTTCAAAGATGTATTGCACGTTTTTTTTTTTTTTTTTTTTTCCCAGAGGTACACTTTACATATGACATTGGAAATTAATAAATAGTTAATAGATATAGGGAAAATATTTACACAGATATGTTTCCATGGACTCTAACTGAGGACTGTATATTTGCAAACAGACCCAAGTACAGTAAGGGCAGCTCATTCCTTTGCTGTCCTCATTATGGCACATCACCAGTGTCTGTCTGCCTCTAGCATGCTTATTAAACATACATGCTATAATTAAACTCTGGCCGGTAATCCTCTGGCTGCAGAAATTGGGATTTTTCTCATTGTTATATGAGGAAAATGTCCTAGAGAAAGAGTTTACAATATTGTGGTTTATTCATCTTGGATCACATAGTCTTCTTTTCTTTAAGTAAATTTGTGTCTGTTTCATTTAAGTCAACAAATAAACTAGAAAGTTCCGACTATAAACTAATTATAACCATCTGTTCCTCTTTTGGTAAACAAAGCCAATCAAGTAATGTTTTGACATGCTAGTCTTTAAAATGTGGAGACCCCGTTATGTTAAAAATGTTAAAGTGTATGTAAAGCGCAAACTTTATTTACTTTTGGATGGAGTAGTGAAGGGCCAACCCCTCATCAGATTTATTATTCTGCTGTCTGTATCCTGTTTGGGAGATTTCCCTTCATTTTGTGTCCAGTAGACACAACAAGAGGTGTGGAAATATAGAAAAAGTTGGGGGAATTTCACAGGAGCAAGTGTCCCAATTGGAAGATATCCCTCACCTCTAAAATTTAGAAATCTCCCTTACTTTCTGACTCGGTGACAATGGTCATCAGGACAAATGCAGGGACACAGCCAGCAAAAACAACAGTGCACATTGGGGATACTAGTCAAGTTCTCATGATCCAAAAGTCCAAAATTAGCCAGAACGAGTTGAGAGGAGCAAATCTCCTGAAGATCAAGTGGGAACCAGATCTGGCATAGAGAAAACAAAGAAAGACACCGATGTTATATATAAAATAAGCTTAAATGAAAACAATAGCATAAAATAAGTTATGCTTAGGAATGCAATCGGGAGCTGGTCACAAGGCGATCAGGGATGACAGAAGCAGATGCGGAATCCAGCAGTGGAAAGCTGTAACAGTGGTAACATGACTGCTGGCAATTAGCTTCAGCAGTCCAAAGCCTGAATTAAGGAGACAAGGGTTCTATTTGGTCAATGACATCAACCACCATCCTTACCCCTTTGTTTACAATTCAGCTGTCAGCCCAGAATCTGTCATGTTGTGCATGTCTCCATTGGGAGTGGATATGTTGCCAGGGAAGGGCATTTGTCCTCATCAACATGAGACCCCCCTGGCAATGTACTCTCCCCATTTTGAAGGCATGTGGCTTGGTATAGTTTAGAAAGGGGGTGCATGCTTTGATAAGCATCTGGTATAAATTTTGGAGGGACCTAAATTTGCACCTAAGCAGATCAGGGATAGAAAGCCCCAGGTGTGCCCTGACAGCTGTGAACATTCACACAGGAGAGATTGGGAAACAGATGTCCCCAGATCCCTCTTTGTTTCCATACAGAGAAGATAAGGGAAGATATGTCCCCTGAATCTCTCTCTGTTCTCCATTTTGAGGAGATTAGGGAACAGATGTCCCCTGATCCCTCCTTGTTCTCTACCTTGAGAAGATTGGGGAACAGATGTCCTATGATCCTCCCTGTTCCAAATCCCGAGAAGATTGGGGAACAGATGTCCCCTGTACTCGCCCTGTTTGCCATCTTGAGAAGATTGGGGAACAGATGTTCCCTGATCTCGCCCTGTTTGCCACCTTGAGAAGATTGGGGAACAGATGTCCCCTATTCTCGCCCTGTTTGCCATCTTTTGAAGATTGGGGAACAGATGTCCCCTGATCTCGCCCTGTTTGCCATCTTGAGAAGATTGGGGAACAGATGTTCCCTGGTCTCGCCCTGTTTGTCATCTTGAGAAGATTGGGGAACAGATGTCCCCTGATCTCGCCCTGTTTGCCATCTTGAGAAGATTGGGGAACAGATGTCCCCTGATCTCGTCCTGTTTGCCATCTTGAGAAGATTGGGGAACAGATGTCCCCTGATCTCGTCCTGTTTGCCATCTTGAGAAGATTGGGGAACAGATGTCCCCTGATCTCGTCCTGTTTGCCATCTTGAGAAGATTGGGGAACAGATGTCCCCTGATCTCGTCCTGTTTGCCATCTTGAGAAGATTGGGGAACAGATGTCTCTTGATCTTTCCCTGTTCTACATCTCAAGAAGATTGAGGAATAAATGTCCCCAGATCTCTATCTGTTGGCCATCCTGAGAAGATTTTCACCAGTCCCGGGCTCTCAGGAGAGGCAAATGAGCCTGGAGAGCATGGCAGCAGAAAGATGGCTGAGAGGGTGTTAGAAAGTCGAGTAGAGCTAACAGATATGTCAAGCCAATTCTTTTTTTCTTAGATTTTGCTAGAAAGGGCATGGGTTAGATCCCCCAGTCAGGTTTCACCTGTTCAGTCCCACCACTTCCTGTCTGGTAAAACTTTTGTCACTAGAACATCAAGTCAGGAAAATTCTCTCTAATGAGGCCCAAATAGCAGTAGAAAGCACACAGGGGTTCCAATATTTACCAAATGTATCCAAAACTAAAAGAAAAGGTTTTAACTTCACACATAGGGGGAGATTTTCTAAAACTGAAGAGTGCAAAATCTGGTGCAGCTCTACACAGAAACCAATCAGCTTCCAGGTTTTATTGTAAAAGCCTAATTGAACAAGCGGAAGTTAGATGCTGATTGGCTACCCTGCACAGCCGCACCAGATTTTGAGTGCTCCAGTTTTAGTAAATCTCCCCTACACTTCAAGGATTATTACAGCACATAAACACATCTTCTGCTAATTGCAGCAAACTGAGGGAAAATAACAGTTTTTATGATTTTTACATCTACATCTGACAGCATCCTTGCATTAGTTCATCCATACTATAAATATGAGTTTGAGAAATGTTTTAAATAATTACATATGTTGCATCATACTAGGCAGTGTAGAACTTGATTTCAGTGAGCTCAGCACCCATGGGTTATCTTTGATTAATCACAATACAACAGGTGAATTAAAGACTTAGAAGCTAGTGGAAGAAAACATTTGGAGAAAACAATTGGTTAAGTCATGTAAGCAGGTGCAAAACTGTTTGTCTATCCAATTAATATTTAATTAGGGCTTCCGTTAATTTTCACAATGAGATTTCATGTGTTAGCTAAAAAAACAATAGTATATTGTATTGGTATACCTATTCCAGGATTGCCTATGCACATGTAATAGTATTGAAATAAATGTACTCAGCATGCAATAATGTAACACATGCCAAAGTTTAAAATCTGTTTTTGTGGATGTACCTGGTTGCCTTGAGAAAGGTGAGCTGTCACTCACTGAAACGTCAGTAATAAAAATACATAATACATATTCAATTCAGTTGTAAACCCTCCTGTTTTTTTACCTTAATGCATCATTTGCATTAAGGTGAAAAAACTTCTGTCACTGACCAGCCCCCTAGCCCCCCCCGTTTTACTCACCTGAGCCCGTATGTTCCCACGCTGGAGATGCACGCACCCTCTCTGGCCGTGGTCTTGGCTCTTGATTGAATAGATTGATAGCAGCGCAGCCATTGGCTCCCGCTGCTGTCAATCAAATCCAATGACGTGGGTTCCGGGGGCGGGGCCGAGTCCGGCATTCTGTGTCTATGGATGCAAATGCTGGACATGGGAGCACACCCGCACGGTAACCCCCAGGGAGAGCGCTTCTCCTAGGGGGATTCCTGATGTGGGGAGGAGCCGTGAGCGCCCTTGGGGGACCCCAGAAGACAAGGATCGGGACCACTCTGTGCAAAACGAACTGCACAGTGGAGATAAGTATGATATGTTTGTTGTTAAAAAAAAAAAAAACAAGGGTTTACAACCCCTTTAGACCCAGTATACACCACTAGTTCAGCTGACAGCTCAGGTTGGAGATACTGCACTAACAACCTGAGAGCACTTACCGGGAGCCAGTGGGCAGATCTTTTTCAGTCATGAGCCTACGACATGACATACACACGGGCCAAATGTCAGCCAGTTTCTATTGAACCGGCCGATGCCACCCCACCTTTTCCCCCATGTGTACTAGGCTTTAGTATGCTTATCTATATATTGTGAGTGCCCAAGAAATTACCCCTGCACATGTGTGAGGAACAACTGCTGCTTTTGGGAGTATTATGTTTTTCTGTTTCCTATGCACTGAAAGAATACAGTCTGAAGCTGCTCATCAGTTTTAAGGTGCTGAATTTTATAATATACTAAATTCAATCTAAAAGTAAGGTGAAGTGGGACTTTGAGTGTGCCTCGGTGGGGTGTAAATAACAATTTGTACCACAGTATTAAAACAATATAGAAAAACGTTATTTGCCATCCATGGATGGGGACTTTAAAACATAATACAGTCTGAGAAAGAGTATAGTTTACTGTTTCTTTGGTCCAAGGTGTGCAGGTCTTGGTATAGGATGTCAGAGATATGGCCTACGCATTTCGCAGGAAACCCTGCTTCGTCAGGGCCTTTAAAGCAGCACAAACAACATGTAAGTATTGAAAATGTCTTAAAAGTAGTCAACAACGTTATGCCGTAATGTTGGGTAAACATTGATATTACATATATAGCATATAAATAATCTTTTACTGCATGAACACTGTATCTTTATGGGGCATTTATAATTGCCCATTAGTGAAATCCAAATACACCAACCTAGAGCTTTAACAAAAAATGCAGTTACATATCATACTATTTCATGTGCAGCGGTGTCTCATAAATGGAAGATTGGTCAAAAAAAGGTAAAGAATAGTCTAGTTATACGCCTGAATACTAAGTCTATTTTCAATAGATAGATTTGTTTATGATTTACTTTCAGACTGCGCAGGTAGCGTATTGGTCCAGGAGGAGCATTTTCTAGGGACGGTGCCTCTGTGGAGTTATAATCGCTCCACGTCTACTCCCACCCCCATACAATAATTTATAATATACTAGTACAGTGTACATGAGTTGGATGTACTCCCCCATGGTCATTATTTAAGCAATGATCAATGTTCAAAACATTGTAGCAAGTGGCGCACCATTGGTAGCAAGTGGCACACAGTTCTTAACAAATGCAGCATTGATCTGTTTTTTCACACTATTGACTATGTGAGTAAGCAACTTACAACTGTACGTGTGGACCTAGTGAAGAAAGAACTCATCCATAACCCTGTCACACTAATGCTTATGACTGAGGTTGGCTGAACAAACTGGATGACAACTTGAACAACTTTTACTGTATGATTAAATCCTTAAAGGAGGAAAAGATCACCAAGGTTTGCAAGGACTATAGTAGTAATTGTGTATAAAGCCCCGTACACACGGTCGGACTTTTGGCCAACAAACTTAATTTTGAGCAAGTTGGACCAACAATCCGATCGTGTGTACGCTCCATCAGACAAACTTTTTTTGCTTTTTTCTTGTTTTCATCGGACAAAAGTTGGGTCTGCAAACGGACAAACTTTTGCCCAACAAAAGTACGATGGAGCAAAGTCCGACCGGGTGTACAGAAAACCATCGGACTTTTGTCCGATGGACAAAGCAACTAATGTTAAAATCAACCAACAATAGCAGAAGTTGACCAAAGGGTGGCGGTAAAGAGCAGAAAAGAGCAGAAAAACCACGTGATGTTGCAAAAAGTTTTGGGAAAGTTTGCAGAAAAGTCTGAGCGTGTGTATGCTATGGGTGTTCCCGACCAACTCCGTTCAGACAAAAGACAAAGGGAAAAGTCTGATAGAAGTCCGACCGTGTGTGTCAAGGTCACCTGTGGCCAGGTGACAGATGCACACCGTAGGGGGACAGGAGTGCACCGCAAGGTAGTGAACCCTATGGCTGACTGCTGCGGATAGGAAACTGGGTGGTTGTGGAAAGCGGGACCAGAGGAGCACAACCGCGATCCTATGGGAAGCTAGAGCCAAGATTCCCCAGGGCGCGGAGTCTAAGACCCAGCAGGTCTTCTCCAGAGCCTCTAGTGGTGAGGATGTTATGCTGCAGGCTGGGTCCAGGTCGCGGCCCCTAGAGTCTCCTAGCTCACGCCCCGTAGGATAAGGGGACAAGAGGGGAAGCAGCAGCACGAGATATGAGAGAAACTAATAACAAGCTGAAGGTCAGGGGCCACAAGCAGACAAGGATAACGAAAGAACGAGCCGAAGGTCAAGGATCACGAGCAGACAGGGATAGTCGGGGACAAGCCAAATATGTAACAGAGAGACAGACGTAGCACACGGCAGGCAGGAACCCAAACACACAATGCCTAACAAACACGTTGATCAGCAAAGCAGGCTTGCAGTACACAGGTTAATATAGTGTTCTGTGATAGGGCCTGGGGTGGAGTCAGGCTGGGAGGAGATTATAAAGGAAGCCAGGTGAAAGGGTTCTGGCCTCTAAGATGAACACATGGGAAGGAAGGTAAGCTGACAGACAAACACTACTGCATATCCATGACAGTACCCTCCCTCTTATGGGCCCTCCCCCGCCTGGGCCCAGGCTTAAAGGGAAATCTCTGATGAAACCTCCTCAACAGATGAGGTGCAGCGACATCAGATGCAGCGATCCAAGACGCCTCCTCAGGACCAAAACCTCTCCAATGCACAAGGTACTGAAGAATGCCTCTGCAGAGCCTAGAATCCAGAACTTGTCTAACCTCGTACTTAAGATTATCCTCAGAGACCGAAAACGAGGTAGGGAGATGACAAGAAGATCTATTGAGGACCAAAGGCTCTCTAGGAATAAGCAAGGGCATGAGAGGATCAATAGGAATCTGAGGAGGGTCCCCTAGACCCTTAAAGGGGAACTGGTCATCTTGCACAGGACCATCAGACTGGGCAGATGTCAGTGGAACCCTGAAGTCAGGTTGGTTAGAAGGTGACATGTCACAGGAGTCAATCTGAATAGCTGAAGGACAAGCAGAATGTCCTGAACAAGAAAAAGTAGGAGACTCACTGGGCATGGGCTGGACTGGCATAGCTAGTACAGAGGCAGAGTGAATAGCTGAGTCAGGTGTAGCGACTACCTGAATCGCATCGCAAGACGTAGCGACTGCAGGACTTGTAGACAAGCTAGCCTGGCTGTGCGTCCAAGGGTGGTTAGGGACAGAGAAATGTAAATGGTTATGCAACCTGGAATGAATGACCGGCTCAGGTTCACAGGGGGCAAGCTTGGGTAGGCAGGACGAGGAACAGGAGGGACCCCAAGCCAGGATCTGTCCAGTAGTCCAGTCCACATGAGGAGAATGGAGCTGTAACCATGGGAGACCCAAAATTATAGGCGTTGAGGCCTTGGGTAAGATAAGGAAGGATATCCACTCCTGGTGGAGTGTCCCTACCGACATCTTAACAGGGAGGGTCTGGAAGCGGATAGGTCCCCCTGGGAGAACAGTACCATCAATTGCCAAGACCACCAATGGCGTGGTGAGGGGCAAAAGAGTAAGTCTCATGGACGATGCGATTTCCCAGTCCATGAAATTACCAGCGGCTCCGGAATCCAGATATGCTGAGACCGAATGAGAAGAAGCACCAACATGAAGGAACACAGAAAGCAGAAGACGAGAAGGGGAAGGTGATATTTCTGGGTCCAATACTCCACTTTCCAGATGAAGTGGACCCGACGTTTTTCTGGACAAAGAGAGCAAGTGTCACGAAAATGACCTTTGCCCCCACAGTAAAGACACAGACCAAGAGTTCTGCGCCTAGCACGTTCCTCGGGGGATAGCCTGGTCTGACCCAGCTGCATGGGTTCCTCAGCTGGTAGGAGATGCTCTACGGGTCGAAGAGAGGGGAGCTCAGGCTGACTAAGAACCAAGGAGTGCTGGCGTTGCTTTTCTAAGGTCCTCTCCTGAAAGCGAATATCGATCTGGTTACACAAGGAGATAATGCCGGCCAGATCATTGGGGATGGTTCTTCCTGCTAATTCATCCTTCACTCTATCAGACAGGCCATACAAAAAGGTTGCGACTAAGGCCTCATTGTTCCAGCTCAACTCAGCCGACAGTATGCGGAAATGAAGGGCATACTGTCTCACAGAAGCAGACTCTTGGCGGAGACGTAAAAGGGCGCTGGCCGCTGAAGAGACACGAGCCGGTTCTTCGAAGATATTCCAAAAAAGTTTCAAGAAGCCAGACAGGCTAGAAACCACTGGATCATTCAGTTCCGACAGAGGGGCTGCCCAGGCTAAAGCTTCACCAGAGAGGAGGGAAATGATATAGGCTACCTTAGCCCAATCAGACAGGAAGTTTTGGGGCTGGAGCTCAAAATGAATCGTGCATTGGCTAAGGAACCCCCTGCAAGCCTTGGAGTCCCCAGAGAAACGGGACGGAGCTGGCAGTTGTAGTGAGTGTGTGGCTGCGACTGGTGCAATAGGTGCAGCCGCTGGTTGTATTTGAGGTTGCGGATTCAGGGTTCCCAGGGAGGCCTGAAGCTGCTCGAAGCGAGAAGCCAGATCCTGGAGGAATCGCATCACCTGAGTCTGATTCGATTCCTGGGTTTCAAGTCTGCAAACTATGCCCTGCAATGGATCATCCACGGGGAGCGGGATGTCAGCCGGGTTCATGGCTGATCAAACTGTCAAGGTCACCTGTGGCCTGGTGACAGATGCACACCGTAGGGGGACAGGAGTGCACCGCAAGGTAGTGAACCCTATGGCTGACTGCTGCGGATAGGAAACTGGGTGGTTGTGGAAAGCGGGACCAGAGGATCACAACTGGGATCCTATGGGAAGCTAGAGCCAAGATTCCCCAGGGTGCGGAGTCTAAGACCCAGCAGGTCTTCTCCAGAGCCTCTAGTGGTGAGGATGTTATGCTGCAGGCTGGGTCCAGGTCGCGGCCCCTAGAGTCTCCTAGCTCACGCCCCGTAGGATAAGGGGACAAGAGGGGAAGCAGCAGCACGAGATATGAGAGAAACGAATAACAAGCTGAAGGTCAGGGGCCACAAGCAGACAAGGATAACGAAAGAACGAGCCGAAGGTCAAGGGTCACGAGCAGACAGGGATAGTCGGGGACAAGCCAAATATGTAACAGAGAGACAGACGTAGCACACGGCAGGCAGGAACCCAAACACACAATGCCTAACAAACACGTTGTAACGCCGAGCGCTCCGGGTGTCCCATCCATCCCGGAGCGCCCGCGGCGTCTGTCCCCCTGCAGCGCTCCGGTCGGCCCCTCTGACCGTGAGCGCTGCTCTGATGCTGGCGAGGATGCGATCCATGCGGCGGCACCTGTCCGCCCGCGGATCGCATCCCATCCTGCTCACCGGCCTCCCCCTCCTGCTCCGTCCCGGCGCACGCGGTCCCGCTGCTCTCCAGGGCGCGCGCGCGCCGGTCTTCTTAAATTTAAAGGGCCAGTGCACCATTGATTGGTGCCTGGTCCAATTACTGTGTACACACCCAAAACACCTAAAAACCCACTCCCCCTTCCTGTCCTTGCCTGATCTTGTTGCCTTAGTGCCCTGAGAAAGCGTTTTGTAGTTGCCTTGCCAGTGTATCTGACCTTCTGCCGTCGCCCCTGACTACGAACCATTGCCGCCTGCCCTGACCTTCCGCTACGTCTGACCTTGCCTCTGCCTAGTCCCTGTGTACCGTGCCTATCTCAGCTGCCAGAGAAGTCGAGCCGCGACTGGGGGACACGACCTGGTTGCTACCGCCGCAGCAAGTCCATCCCGCTTTGCGGCGGTCTCTGGTGAAAACCGGTAGCTGCTTAGAACCGGTCCTCCAGTGCGACCCGTGCCTTCGCCTCTCTGGCACAGAGGATCCACCTCCTGTGTCCTCACTAGCCACCAGTCCGGGCCCTGACAGTAGATCTGGCCATGGATCCCGCTGAGGTACCGCTGCCAAATCTCGCTGACCTCACTACCGTGGTTGCCCAGCAGTCGCAACAGATCGTCCAACAAGGACAGCAGCTGTCGCAGTTGACCGCCATGGTCCAGTAGCTTCTGCCGCCACAGCCTCCAGCATCTTCCCCTCTCCGAGCTGTCGCTACTACCTCGAGAATTCGCCTGTCTCTTCCGGAGAAATTTGACGGGGATTCTAGGATGTGCCGGGGATTCTTGTCCCAATGTTCCCTGCATCTTGAGATGATGTCTGACCAGTTTTCCACAGAACGGTCTAAAGTGGCATTCGTGGTCTCTCTGTTGTCTGGAAAGGCCTTGGCCTGGGCCACGCCACTCTGGGACCGCAACGACCCTGCTACAGCCACCGTTCAGTCCTTCTTTGCTGAGGTTCGCAGCGTTTTTGAGAAACCAGCCCGAGCCTCATCCGCTGAAACCGCCCTGCTTAATCTTGTCCAAGGAAACTCCTCTGTGGGCGAATATGCCATACAGTTCCGCACACTGGCCTCAGAGCTAGCCTGGAATAATGAGGCTCTCTGCGCGACCTTCAAGAAGGGTTTATCCGGCCACATCAAGGATTGTCTGGCCGCACGAGAGATACCCTCTTCCTTGACGGAACTCATCCATTTAGCTACCCGCATCGATATGCGCTACGTCGAAAGACGCCAAGAGCTTCGCCAGGAGAAAGATCTCGTTCGCACCAGGCGTTATCCGCGCCTGGCTCCTCTCTTTCTGAATCCAATGCATCCTGTTACCGTGCCTCCCGCCGAGGAGGCCATGCAAGTGGACCGGTCTCGCCTGACCCTACAAGAGAGGTCTCGCCGTAGGAACGAGAACTTATGCCTTTATTGTGCGAGCTCTGAACACTTCCTAAAAGACTGCCCTATTCGTCCTCTGCGTCAGGGAAACACTCGCACCTAGTGAACGTGGGAGAGGCGTTACTAGGTGTGAATTCTTCCTCTCCACGTCATACTATTCCTGTGCGGATTTCTCCTTCTGCTGGCTCCCTCTTCCCTGCGGTGGCCTTCCTGGACTCTGGTTCTGCAGGAAACTTTATTGAAGCCTCTTTTATCAACAGGTTCAACATTCCTGTTACCCGTCTCATCAAACCCTTCTTCATTTCCTCTGTAAATGGAGAGAATTTGGATTGTACCATGCGTTACCGCACCGAACCCCTGCTCATGTCCGTTGGTGTTCTTCACCATGAAAAGATTGAATTCTTTGTTTTGCCGAACTGTACTTCTGACATCCTTCTTGGCCTACCCTGGCTCCAGCGTCACACTCCTACCCTCGACTGGACCACTGGGGACATCAAATCCTGGGGTGACTCCTGTCACAAGCATTGCCTTAAGTCTGTACCGACCTGTCAAGTCCCCATCACTACTCCTTTGCCTGGCCTTCCAAAGGCCTATCAGGACTTTTCTGATGTCTTTTGCAAAAAACAGGCGGAGGTCTTACCACCACATAGACCCTACGACTGCCCCATTGACTTGCTCCCAGGTACTACACCACCCCGTGGCAGAATTTACCCTCTCTCCTCTCCTGAAACCAAGGCCATGACTGAATACATTCAGGAGAACCTCAAGAGAGGTTTTATTAGGAAATCATCTTCTCCAGCCGGAGCGGGGTTCTTCTTAGAACCGGTCCTCCAGTGCGACCCGTGCCTTCGCCTCTCTGGCACAGAGGATCCACCTCCTGTGTCCTCACTAGCCACCAGTCCGGGCCCTGACACATGTTGATCAGCAAAGCAGGCTTGTAGTGCACAGGTTAATATAGTGTTCTGTGATAGGGCCTGGGGTGGAGTCAGGCTGGGAGGAAGCCAGGTGAAAGGGTTCTGGCCTCTAAGATGAACACATGGGAAGGAAGGTAAGCTGACAGACAAACACTACTGCATATCCATGACAGTGTGTACGGGGCTTTAGGATGGATAAATGGATCACAGCAACACATCAGCAAATTCAACTTGCTTAATGTGGATAAGCTTAGGTGATTCTTTATCTGACACAGACGTGCCTCCTTTTTTAGGTCAGGCGTTAACAAAATCCCGAAACCCTCCTTTACACCTAGCATTGCCTCCCCCTCACAGGCAGCCATACAGGAGCAAGGTTACCAGGGGCTGGCACAAGAGGAGACATAAGGGACAAGATGCAGGCACAACAAAATCAGTGACAATTGTCATTTCATGAAATGTGACATTTAACCACTTCCCGCCCAGTCAATAGCAAATTGACGTCCGGGAAGTGGTTCTGTTATCCACACTGGACGTCATATGACGTTCTGCGGGATAACAGCCGCCGCGCGCCCGGGGGGCGCGCATCGCGGCGATCGGTGGAGCGGTGGGTCAGTCTGACCCACCGCTACACTGATCTCGGTAAAAAGCCTCCGTCTGAGGCTTTTTACCATGTGATCAGCCGTGTCGAATCACAGCTGATCAGGAAGCAAACAGGAAGAGCCGTTGATCGGCTCTTCCTCACTCGCGTCTGACAGACGCGAGTAGAGGAGAGCCAATCGGCGGCTCTCCTGACAGGGGGGGTTCGCGCTGATTGTTTATCAGCGCAGCCCCCCCCTCGGATATCCACACTGGACCACCAGGGAAGCCCCCAAGGACCACCAGGGAAGCCCTAAGCATGTGGATGGCCCCCATGGCCATCCACATGTAATAAAAAAAAAATATATATAAAAAAACATTAAAAAATATGCCAATCAGTGCCCACACATGGGCACTGACTGGCACGATCATGCCAAGAAAATAATGTGTGGTGGCTGGCATTGCTAGGCAGCAGTGTCACCAGTGCCACCTACTAGTGTCCATCAGTGCCACCTCTCAGTGCCCATCCATGCCCATCTGTGCCCATAAGTGCCCACCTATCAGTGCCCGTCCGTGCCACCTATCAGTGCCACCCATAAGTGCCCATCAGTGCCGCCTAAAAGTGCCCATTAGTGCCGCCTATGAGTGCCAATCAGTGCCGCCTATGAGTGCCCATCAGTGCCCATCAGTGCCGCCTATCAGTGCCCATCATCAGTGCCCATCAGTGCCACCTCATCAGTGCCACCTCATTGGTGCCACCTCATCGGTGCCCATCAGTGTCGCCTCATCAGTGCCCTTCAGTGCCGCCTTATCAGTGCCCGTCATTGAAGTAGAAAAGGTACTTATTTACAAAAAAAATTAACAGAAACAAAGAAAAACATAGTTGCGCAAAAAATAAAAATCGCAGAGGCGATCAAATACCACCGAAAGAGAGCTCTATTTGTGGGAACAAAATGATAAAAAATTTGTTTGGGTACAGTGTAGCATGACCGCGCAATTGTCATTCAAATTGCGACAGCGCTGAAAGCTCAAAATTGGCTTGGGCAGGAAGCTGTATAAGTGCATGGTATTGAAGTGGTTAAACAAAATGTCTTTTGTTACCACAACTCCTTTTAGTGACTTTTGGTTTCAGATGGATATGTAGAAATTCCGAAGAACACTCACCTATAAGACAAAAGAGCACATGTAAAGCTTTCACAATTCCTACTCCAGTAAAATCCCTCTGCAGAGCAGTACATCATGAGGTTTCTACCAACTCTTAAAGCTTTCACAGTAAATGCCTTTGCAATCTTTCCAGAGCAGAACGTGATGCCATCCAGAGTTTTGCTAATGATAACACAATAATCACTTGGTCAGCCACCAAAGGGGAAGCTGTGGTGATTCTCAAACGATCCTACTATCAACATGAAATCATAACCCAACTCATAGCTACCACCACATATAGCCCACATGCATCTGATCCTACAATCCAATATAAATGGATTATTGATTATACACTAACATATGTCCATAACTGTGGATGGATTACACTAGATAAATTTATTTATCTCACTTATCACACATTATCAAAAAAACACAAACCCCATTTTCTCTGCAAGAGGCTCACTTTACCAACATTTGGCTGTGTTTGTGGACCATTTTTTGCTGGCTTTAGTATCAACTATACTATCTTTCCTCCTAAATTTAACGACGGCTATCCAAGTTCTGGATGAGATTGGGTTCATACCAACTTACAATCTCCTCCCAACAATTGATGTAAAACCTGATTAGGTTATATGTGTGGTGGGATAAGCTCTTGAGAAGTCCTCTCACAACAGACCTCCTGTTTTGTTCCTTTTTGAGGTTTGTAAGCCTATCCCTACACTCAACTACTTCCATTTTTCTTGTAGATAGTTGGAACAGCTATGGGCTAGCTAATCTAAACATGACTGAATTTGAACAGACTGCCCTGTTACCTCTTTTAGGCCATTGGATTTTACAATTCTGATGCTATATTGATGATCTGTTGCTATTATGGGCTGGCACAGTGTTTGAACTGTCTGCCTTGGTTGGTGAACTAAACTTTTTTGCCATTGCCAATCAAACTGAATTTGCAGCAAGAGATCTCTTTTTGTTATTTGCATATTTTCAGATGCCATACACCTCAAGACACCAGCCTGTGTATTAAATTGTATTGTTAGGAGACGGACAAAAACACCTTACTCCATGCAAAGAGTGCCCATCCACCAGTTATTAAAGGCATCCCTTATGCCCAAATGCTGAGAGTCAAATGATTTAACTGAGACTCGCTCTTTGCTGACACACAATTAAAAGAAACAGGCAAACTGTTCCTCCAGCGTGGGTATTTCCCATGAATTGTTGACCAACAGCTATTGAAAGCCTGTGCTATCCCCCAGAAAGAATTACTTCATCCTCAGAGACACGCTTACTCTTAAGGTAATAGCCATTTTTTAACCACCCTGTACTCAACAACAAATCTCATCATCAAATACCATTTGCTTGAAATGCCCTGTGTATGCGAGTGATCAAATCTTGACCTTGGTTAACACCAAACCATCAGTTATTGACTACCACAGGGGACAAACCCTATGTGACCTACTTTTTTGGACAGACCTTATGCCCCCACGTTAAAATGGTTGTAAACCTCTGTGACATGAAATATGAACACAGTATATCCCTCTATAGTAAACATCCCTTGTAATAAAATAAAAGAATGACAGGACCTCTTTAATGTGAGATCTGTGTTCAAAAAGATCTCAGATCTTCCATTTACACTTAAATGCAATAAATAAATGTTTTAAAAAAATAAAATAAAAAAATTCCCCATTAAAACTATTGTGCGGAAGTGACGTTTGACGTCGCTTCTGTCTTCCAATGTTATAGACCCGAGTGGGGGCCATCTTTCCCTCACTCCGCTCCATGCTACTGAGGGGACAGCATCATATCATCTCCGCTGCTACCAGCGGGCCCAGTAAGCGGCGTAGACGACCGGAGTGTGGAGGGAGGGGGGGCACATTTCCCGCTGCCTAAAAAAGTGATCTTGCAGCGAATGCACCATAGAGATCACTTTTATCTTAAAGAGGACCGCCTGCCATTGCAGAAAATACCAGGGTTATGGCAGCTATCTACTGCCATGACCCCCGTATTCTACGTCAGAGTACTGACGTACAGCTATGGCGGTTTGCGGTTAAGGAATATTAGGGGTTTATTTGATCCCTGATTTCTCACTTCCCTTCCACTAAAGCTAATGGAGCACAGATCACACTTTTTGCTTGGCCTCTTTAGCAGCTGAACTGAAAGTAAAAGCTAAACATGATGCACATTGCTTCCAAGTTTATTCTAGTTAGGGTGTTTTTTTTAAGGTCACGTGTAAAAAAAAACAAAAAAAAACCCGTTTTGCTGCGCTTTTTCAACCCGCTTTTACGGTGCTTTGGAAGCACTGCCCACTCATTTCAATGGGCAGGAGTGTTTTTTGGAGCACTTTTTACAGCGCTCCAAATCATTTTTCTAATGTCCCGCAAGCGCACCACCCGAGGGTGAAAGCACTCATACAAATTAATGGGAGGCAGTTTTCAGGCGCTATTTCTAGCTCTAAAATGCCTGAAAGCTGCCTCAGTGTGAAAGGGGTCCAAAGTATTCACATATTTCAAAACAATCAGCAAAAGCACTTTTAGGATACTTTCACACTGGGGCGGTGCCAGTGTTAGCGGTAAAGCGCTGCTAGTTTTAGCGGCGCTTTACCGCTGTTGTAGCAGTGTTTTTTGGCCTGCTAGTGGGGTGCTTTTAAGCCCCACTAGCGGCAGAAGAAAGGCTTAAAAAAGTGCCTGTGTTGTGGCACTTTGGCTGCATGATAAAAATCGCAGATCGCCGCCATTACTAGTAAAAAAAATCATAAATAAAAATGCCATAAATCTATCCCCTATTTTGTAGACGCTATAACTTTTGCGCAAACCAATCAATATACGCTTATTTGCGTTTTTTTTTTTTTTTTTTTTTTTACCAATAATATGTAGAAGAATACATATCGACCTAAACTGAGGAATTTTTTTTTTTAATATATATATTTATTATAGCAAAAAGTAAAAAATATTGCTTTTTTTTCAAAATTGTTGCTCTTTTTTTGTTTATAGCAAAAAAAAAAAAAAAAAACACAGAGGTGATCAAATACCACCAAAAGAAAGCTCTATTTGTGGGAAAAAAGGACGTCAACTTTGTTTGGGTGCAACGTCGTACGACTGCACAATTGTCAGTTAAAGCGACGCAGTGCTGAATCGCAAAAAATGGCCCGGTCATTGGGCAGCCAAATCCTCCGGGGGTGAAGTGGTTAAGCTGTTATTAACTGATTTAAAGCCAACATTAGAGTCTTTGATGTGAATGTTGAGGATCTTAGTGAAATAAATCATTTCACTTTAAAAGCAGCTAGAGGGGTGAATGGCATTGATTTTATAATTCAAAAGGCTCTTGCCTTCTTAAAGCACTAGGAGGCCTTATTGTTTGCAGTTTCTTATTTGACCTCCCATCCTGGAAGGATGCCCATCTCGTTCAACTAGCATTATGTTATTGCGTCCACTGAGGTCCTGTACTAGTATTCCTCATACACAGATGAGAAGCCTAAAGCCTCGTACACACGATCCGATTGTTGGCCAACCGAGCGTCAGATTTTTGTCTTCAGGGTGTGTGCTTGGATCTTGTCTTGCATACTAACAGTACACAGGTGTCGGCCAACAAACACGAACGTAGTGATGTACTACGAGGAATTTCAGCTTTTGAGCCCCACCCTTTGGGCCCCTTCTGCTAATTTTGTGTTTGGTGAGCATTGATTCCGAGCATGCGTGTTTGTACTTTCGACTTTTGTGTAACGGACTTGTGTACTGACGATACGAAAATTAGACAACAGACCGTTGTCCGCCATACATTTACTAGCCTGCCAGCCAACATTTGTTGGCCGAAAGATGGACAACACTTGTCAGAAGGAGCGTACTAATGGTCAGATTTTAGGACAACAGTCTGTCAACAGACAATCCCCTGCCAACAATCGGATCATGTGTATGAGGCTTAAAGATCCCAGGGTGGGCAACATTGATACCCCTTTAATTCTTGTTGGTATTCTTATGCCGCGTACACACAACCGTTTTTCATGACGAGAAAAATGCCATTTTTAAAAATGGTCGTGAAAAACTGTAGTGTGTAGGCTCCAGAGCATTTTTCTAGACGAGAAAAATGGGCGAATATTTTTTTTAGAACCTGCTCTATTTTTTCTCGTCGTTTTTCACGTCGTTCTTTTTAACGTCGTGAAAAACGGTCGTGTGTATGCTTTTAGGAGGGGGAAAAAAATGTGCATGCTCAGAATCAAGTATGAGACGGGAGCGCTCGTTCTGGTAAAACTAGCGTTCATAATGGAGATAGCACATTCGTCACGCTGTAACGGACTGAAAAGCATGAATCGTCTCTCACCAAACTTTACTAACACTAACACGAGGATCAGCAAAAGCGTCCCAAAGGGTGGCGCCATTCGAATGGAACTTCCCCTTTATAGTGCCGTCGTACGCGTTGTACGTCACCGTGCTTTGGTCGAGCATTTTTTTTTCACGAACGTGTGTATGCAAGGCAGGCTTGAGAGGAAACACGGAAAATCACGTCGAGAAAAACTTCGTTTTTTTCCATGACATGAATAACGGTCGTGTGTACGCGGCATTAGACATAAAATTACACTTTAGGAGTAGTCACATCAACAGAATGAAGCAGTGCATGGGTAGACAAAATGTAAATTCATTGAACATAGATGCATGAATAAGAACGATGTGCCTAATTAGTTTCCTGAGAAAACAAGCTTTTGCAAAAACTAAAATTGTCTGCATACGGGCATATTCTGCCTTTAGCAACTGATTCTCTGTATCTTCTCTTGCTGTTGTAGCAAAAACAACATCAGATAATAGAAGGCGAATGACACTGCTTAACCCCTGTCTACAAACCGATTCTTTAGTGTATTACAGACCACAGCAACGCTAAGAGGGTTCAAAGGTGCTGTCCTGTATGATTTGACTTAACCTTGTGCCCATAACTGCATATGAGCTGGTTACCCCCGTCTTTCAAATAATGGAAAATTTAATAAATCACTTCTGGTCTCGTGTCATAAATGTTTAAGCAAGAAAATGTCTGGGGATCCTATGACCAAGAATCAAGGCTTACCCCTGTGTATTGCTTATCTTATCCCCTTCACTAATTGAATCCTCCAGTGAAAACATAGGTTTAGCCAGAAAACGAGCAGTACAGGAAAACATGTTAAATGTTGAAGGATATAAAGTGGTGAAATGTAAGAAACATGAAAAAATGACAGTGGATACATGACCTGGCTACTTTTTTAATCAAGTTTAATTTATCCATGTATACTTTGTTCCAGACATAATAAAAGGTACAACACAAAAATACATATCTTGTAAAATGGAAAAACTATACAAAAAAAGTTTGCGAAATATTAATCATGAACTTTAACAAAGGCACTTAGATTAACTGGAGTTTAACATTAAAATTATCATCCTTTTGAAAAATGAGTAATAGAATCAGATTTGTAAATGTTTAGTATTTATTTTCTTCCTTTGTGTAAGGCTTAATGTGAAAGCAACTGTAGACCGTTTGGCATCACTATTTTGGCACTAGTATATATATCAGAAGGAGAAGTTCTGGTGCTAATAGGATTAGTATTATTCTTCTTACCCTATTCTTGATGTTTTGGGGTTAGCTTAACAATTATGAGTAAAGGGTTTTGTTAAGCATAGGCTTAGGGGTTAAGCGTTTAAAGTGAAATAACATTGTTTTCTCGCTAAAAGTAGTAATTAAGCATATTTAAATGAAATACCGATAAATATTCGTATAAATACACGTTAAGTGAAAAAGATGAAAGTGTAAAAAGTTGTGCAAGTGACACAAACAGTCCCAAATGGTGAAAACACAACCAGATGAAAGTTTTAATCGACAATGTTGATTAGTGCTGCAGACAACGACCCCTCATGTGCTCCACCACCTGGTGTACAAAAAAACTCTTACCAGAGCAAATGGACTTGTTAAAGCGGAGCTCCCTGAAAAAAATAAAATATTAAAAGCCAGCAGCTACAAATACTGCAGCTGCTGACTTTTAATATTAGGACACTTACCTGTCCTGGAGTCCAGCGACGTCGGCAGCAGAATACGGGTGATTGCTTGTCACTCTGCTGCCCCCACCGCCATCCTCGGTGAGGGAACGAGGAAGTGAAGCCTTGCGGCTTCACTGCCCGGTTCCCTACGGTGCATGCGCGAGTCGTGCTGCGCCGTTCTTAGTAGTCCCCGCTGTGTCCTGGGAGCCGAGTGTTTCCCAGGACACAACGGGTATTCTGCGGGAAGTGACATACTACCCGCAGAGAGGACTCCCGGAAGTGGGTGCAAATACCTGTCTTAGACAGGTATCTGTACCCCCCTCCCCCCTGAAAGGTGCCAAATGTGACACCCGAGGGGTGGAGGGTTCTGATGAGCGGAAGTTCCACTTTAGGGTGGAGCTCCGCTTTAAGAGTAAAAAAATGTGCTAGTGTATCCGTATAATCTCCTGCTCAGAGTCATAAGCCTCCATTGGTTCCGCTACAGCTTCATAGATATCACATTAATAAATAGCCAATATGGGATAACGTGGAAGGAAAAAGTCAAGGAAGCCACATCGTGTAAAACCGCCTTAAAGATTTTAGTTTAAAAAAGCCTCTAGTTGCCAACAATATAAAAGACTGACAAGCGCTCATCTTTAAAAAGCCGATTCAGGGAATCAAACCATCAACTTTCTGGTTGTAGAGTGTGTGGTGATGTCACAAGCGTTAGCCCCCCCCATGTGTTTCGTCAGAACTGATGTCATTGCGGTGGTCCCGATGACGTCAATTGTGGCTAAACAGGTAGGGCAGAGATTTTCAGGTGAGGTTGAGTGTTAAAGTGTATGTATAGCCATTGCTTCTCTGGGACAGGAACTGGAGATATTGTATAGCACCCTAGCTGTGTGCTGGGATGCATGTCCTCCATGTAGATAGCCATGGGGTGGGGGAGCCACTGTACTCCTTAACCCATTCCTACCCAGTAATAAATGCAAGTCAAGCACAATTGATGCATACAATGTGAATGGTAACAAATGTGTGTTTAGTTGAAGTCAAGGCACTAAGCTGTGTGTCACTGAATTCCCTTGACCTAATGCAAACTGCCAGGGGATACAAGGATAACTTTTACAGTAAATACAAGTATCAGTACTTACTGACCCTTTTGTATTGGGAAGACTAAAAATACTTCATCATCTGGGGTGTGATCAGTGGTTCACAAAACAGTGGTCAATGAGTGACAACACGTATGTACACCATAGAGAGCGATCATCTGTTTGGCAAAATATCTGCAGTAAATGCTTGAAAGCTGATACGTGATGGAGACAACTGAAATAAAAACTGGCAAATAAAACCTGGTACCTCACACATGCCAATTAATATTGTCCTCTCAATAGCAGGTTCTACTACATTGTACAAAAACGATTATCCCCTGACTATTAAAACACATCTAAATTTGATATGTGCTCTCTTTGCACTGCACCATAGAACCGATACTTTCTTCAAAGTTGTGAATTGTACCTCAGAAGCTAAAAATGTTGATTCCACTGCTCCTGAACGCCAGGCTTTTAATCTAGGACACAGTGTTTTCCAGATGTTGAATCTGCTAAGGTTTGCAGGATCCAAAAATATGTTCTCATTGGCCGAAAATGTGTCTTTTATATCCAAAAAAAGTTTCTTCCCCTTTTTTGAATGCTCGAGTTAAAGAGCTGGATACAGCAGAGACTGGGTTAACATAAAATAACTTGGCTGGAAAAGAAAGTGGTGGCATAAGAGCTGCTTAAGAGCTGCTTTTTAACACGTCTTGTTACCAATATAGGGAAAATTTGACATAAGTTTGGGTTTGCCAGAGTGGCTGTGAGGGTGTGAGTTAGTATGAGAAGCTGGGAATAGTCCTTTTTGTAGGACAGAGGCCAGCAGTTTCTTGGATCCAACGACCAAAACCAGCAAATCTTAAAAAACCATTCTGTTGTTTTCGGAAAAAAAGAATAAAAGAAAAAGAAAATTTACCTTGATTGGCACATCCAGAAAAATGTATGAGTAACAGGACAATCTCGGCTCTGCCTCACCCACACATCATTTTGGTTAAGTTTTGGTTGGCGCTTAAATGTCACAGTAAGTAAATCCAGCACATATTTTCAAAGAGTTCCCTTCCTTCCTTACGCCTACTATTAAACATTAATCACTGGTCTAAAGAAAATGTAACTCCTTAGGCTCTGATGAACTACATTTCCCAGCTTAAGCTATTAACCACCATTAACCCATTCATTTTATTTAAGCTTTAAAGGAAGATTTAACTCTACTTATGATTTATTTATGAGATAAGTCAGAAAAGATTAGCCCATTTGTTTAAAAAAAAAATTTGATCTCTGATCCCCCGACCACTGTTGGATTAAAGAGAATAGAATGGGATGTAAATTACTCTTTAGAGCCAATTCACTGTTTGCACATACAGTATTTGGGTACTTTTGAAAAGCAGTGGTTTGGCCAGTTTCGGGGAAGTACATCCAACGCCCAGATTCCAAACTGCACCCTCTTCCCCTGCTCATGATATGCAAGCCTAGGGGACCCTACACTCAGCAGTCGCTTGTCAAAATCACTGCTCTGTCACTACTCCTGTCAGCCTTACAACAGAAGTAGAGCGCATCCAGTAAACCATTGCACCCAGGGCAACTGCCATGCCCACTCACCCCTTGTCCTGGCCCTGGGTATAGCAGCATCACAAGTTTATAATGCACAGTTGTGTACTTTACAAATTTGCATTTCTTTTGGGAGGCTAAAATTGGGGAAGCGCTAAAGTAGCGAATGAGCAGAGAGTTAAAAAAAAGGAGAGCCTGGTCATATGACCTGTCAAAATCGTATACTTGGCTCTCCTTCAATCAGAGTTCACTCTGCTGCGTTACATATAGAGAACTCCATGTGGTAACACAGGCTACACACCACAGACTGCATTTTATGAATAGGACGTAAAATGGGGGCAGCAACTGGCATACCCCAGCAAAATATAATGTAGAGCTGATTTCAAAATCCGATGTCCGTTTAAAAATTAGCACATTAGTGTTTCCTTTTTTCTGACAATATTTAGAACCTGCACAAACTCAGGATGGGAATTAGCAATAGTAAATATGTGCAGTCTCTGTCTTCAGCACTTTTGCTGGACAAGCTGTTATTATAATCTGTGGCTATCCCCATGCTCAGTTTGCTGCATGCACTTAATACTTGTGGAAAAGAACACAATGTAGGCAAATTTAGCCATACCCCCAGGCAGTAATTTGTTAGGGGCAACTCTTCATATTTGCTTTATTAATACATTTTGTACTTTGTTTGTGCACTGGTATGAAGTCATGTTGGAATAGGAAGGGGCCATCCTTAAACTGTTCCCACAAAGAAGGGAGCATGAAATTATCCACAATGACTTGGTATGCTGACTCCTTAAGAGTTCCCTTCACTGGAACTAAGGGGCCAAGCCCAACCCCTGAAAAACAACCCCACACCATATTCCCCCTCCACCAAATGATTTGGACCAGTGCACAAAGCAAGGTCCATAAAGACATGGACGAGTGAGTTTGGGGTGGAGGAACTTGACAGGCCTGCACAGAGTCCTGACCTCAACCTAATAGAACACCTTCAGGAGGAATTAGAGCGGAGACTGCGAGCTAGACCTTCTTGTCCAACATCAGTGCCTTACCTCACAAATGCGCTTCTGGAAGGATGGTCAAACATTCCCATAGTCACACTCCTACACCTTGTGGACAGCCTTCCCTGAAGAGTTGAAGCTTTTATAGCTGCAAAGGGTGGGCCGACTCAATATTAAACCCTACGGACTAAGACTCGGATGCCATTAAAGTTCATGTGCGCGCAAAGGCAGGTGTCCCAATACTTTTGGTGACATAGTGTATGTCTGTTGCACGGGCAATGTAGGGGCATAAGACATGGAAACTGCTTTTAAAAAGTGGCTGACTATTATGACCTCTTTAATACAAATTTCCATCAAATTAACAGTTTGTGTTTGGTCTGGATTTCATTGAAGCATCTCTATTGCCCAAGTTTGGAATGGGACCAAGGTCCAGATCTGTACCCTGCGATCACTACAGCCCAACATAGCTGGCATGTTGAACAGTTCCACTAGACTGCTACAGCTCTGCAGCAGTGCCACACTATATATATATATATGCTACTAATTATAAGCGCCACATTATAACTCATGTTGATAAATTGTTATTACATTTGTTTGGATTCAGTTTGCCGTGTTTAAAATAAAATTTAGACAGCTCATTTAATATGTATTTTATCATGCAATACATGAACAAGTACTAAACCGTTCATAAAATTTGGCACAAAAAAGAAACGTTTCACAGATCATAATTCAATATTGGCAGCCAGTTATTAAAAGTATTTTTGAGGTGGCAGAAACGTAGCACCGAAATGACCTAGACTAGACTAGTTAAATGTGATTGCATGAACATTATGACTTCTATCATATGTTCTTTAGCTCAATTATATACATTGATTAGAAAATGCTAACCTTTGGCTTTGGTACAGTGTGCACATCTGTGCTTGCCATTACCTCCACTCTGTTATGAACTGTCTGTGTTTTTTGAATTTACCATTTATGTTTGATGTAAGTTGATATGGTGTTATATATTGCTACAGTCAGTATTTCAATCAAAAAAAGAACTGCCTTATATTTTGTAGCTGCAATCAAATTATATAGGAATTGAACACAGAAAAAGTTCATCTGATAAATAAACAATTTTATTATAAATTATAATTAGCATCATGTTGGACACTGATATAGAAAAATCACTTTAAAGTTGGACATAATAGTAAAGAACCCTTTTACTAAACTGAATCCTTTTGTCACATGATCATTACTGCTGCACCACCAAATGCTACATTTAGGCTGGGTTCAGACTATTGTGAATTGGATGCAGTTTCCACACATCCAATTCGCATAGCAGTAGATTGTGACCCGCTCTCTATGGAGCTGGTTCACACATCTCCGGAGCGGCTCCAATGCGAATTGCATAGGGGTCCTTTTGGTCCATTTTAGGACCGAATTCAGCCAAAAATTTGGGATGAAATCGGACCTGAACCGTTGAATGGAGATGCACCGGACCCCTGCAGTTAGCCGCTCCGTGCTCTAGTGTGAACCCAGCCAAAAAGGGAAACTATAATGGTTTTAGGTGAATTCTTTTTCCATTTTTTAAAGTTTACACAGTCCAATTTAGACTGATGTTTTATATCTTTATCACATGTAGCGACCTCCTAGAATAGGTTGCAAGAGCGGATGAATCTAAGTAAATCTAGTTCTTTAGCTCCTCTGTAATCACTGGAGCAGTGTGTGAATATTTTTAGCTGTTCTGGGACTCACTGGCTGCAGGCTCAACTACTTCTCCCTGTCTTCTAGTGGATTCCGGAGTGTAGTGGGTTGGAAGAGGCAGATACTTGGCCTGAATATTTATGTGGTCTGAGCCAATCCCTGGGGAGAATGCCCAATCAGTGGCTGAGGAGTGCATAATTTGCCTGGGGCCTGGACCAGCAGGGTTCTTGTCCAGGGGGATGAAGACCCCAGCCTGAAGGACTACTGACCTTCTGGGTGGTATAGCTGATATCTGCAGGAGAGTACACATATTCGCCAGCACACCATGGATCTTCAATCTCAGTCCAAAACTTTTATTGCAGAGAGATCACATCACAACAGAATAAGTGCAATGTTTCTGAGCCACGCAGGACCCCTTTGTCAGGCATGTGATGTCTGCAGGAGTTCACAGAGTTCCCGGCTCAGTGAGACCTTGGGGTCTATTTACTGGAGCTAGCTGAAGCCAAATTAAGGGGATTCACTGAGGATTTTGCCTGGAGATTCACGTCCAGCAGACTTCCTGACCACCTCCAACTCAGAGGAACTGTCAAACGCACGGAACCTAAATTACAGGTATCTGTTTGTTCTGGACATCTACTTACGGCTGCATGCTGTATTTCCCTGTTGGAGGATTTACTTTGAACCTGCTAGCGCCGGCTCGCACGAGTACACGGACAGAGGACCGAAGGGAGAGTGACCGGATAGGACCGTGACTGGTGAGCTGTATTTTCCCCGATTTACAATGTTGGGATGTATACACATGTAACATTTGTGCCTCCCCATGTTTGGTCCATTTTCCATCTAAACGCTTTCACTTCACGGGTCCCCCACCTCCCTTACTCGGTCTCTTTATTGGAAGGGCCAACTCACTACCAATAGTGCACATTCATGTGGTTTCCCTATCCTTTATTTACTGCCCCATCCATCCAATAGGACTCCGGTTATCTCATAATCTGTAAAAAATACTACACGGACTGCCTATCTGTACATCTGGATCCGCACCTATGTTGATCTTTAAACAAGAGGAATCCTTTTTAGACTAATTTGCATTTTTTGGTGGGCTCCGGCTGTGTGTATTGTTCCTGCAGGAGGGTGTGTAAGTTGCTTGCATGGTTGTGGTGCCCACCTGCGTCCTCTTTTAGACTAGAGTCTAATTTTATCAGTGCCTTGGAGACACTTGTATTCTTCCAGAATAAATAGAATTTTTAAATGTGGATAATCAATTAATAAACTTGAAGTCTATATCCGGAAACTCCTCTGTGACAAATTCTTTGAAATCAATTTTTGTTTCACTTTTTCTTTTATATGCTGTTGTAATTTAGAGGAGAATACTCAGTAATTAACTTGCGAAACTGGCATATTACTAAGAATGGATACCCCTGTTTTGGGAACGTGTGACACCTGCTGGATAGCATCTGTCTCCCATCCCCTGACTGCTATGGATGAGTCCTATATACCTATATTTGTGTTTTTTGAGATTCACAGGAGTGTCTGGCTGATATTGGACAGAGGCATCCAAGTATATGGGGGCATTGTGAGTATAGGATCCTAGGGACTGTTCCCTGCTCTAACCCCTTGAGCATCTGCTCCAGTGCTGCTGAATTGGGACCTTTCTTTTGCTTGTAGTCCCAGGGTTGCTTGTTTTTCTATCATTTGTCAGGAGGGGAATTATCTCAAAGCGTATAGACAAGGCAAAGAGTTTCTTTGTGCACTAAACTGAGAATATCCCAAAGCCCACCCTGCACCCCAATGAGCATTAAAGCATAAGAAGACATTCCTTGCCCATTCATAGAGTTTTGAGACTGTCCGAGTTTTTGTGTGCCTGGCAGCATGTACATCCATATGGAAAGAGAGCCTGGGGCAAATCCGTGGGGCCAGTCAGGCATCTGCGCTGTACACAATTTCCAAATAATCTTTCCCTTACAAAAATTTTTTAATTCAGGATGCACCCAAGACACTGGTGTGGCAGTGCAATATGGATTTTTTTTAAAAGCGAGCACAGCAAAAGCTATTTCCTTTCAGACTCTCTATTTCTCTCTGATTGAAAGCCTGTACACAATCTACAGTCAAATATAGAATAGGATACACATCATTCAAACTCATTCAATCATTTACTGTATGTGTAAGTTTGAGCTGTAAGCAACTGGATTAAAAAAAAAAAGAAAAAGCATTAAGATTAGCTTGGTAAACATATGGCATGGGGTCCAGAGCTATATCTACTGGTGATAAAACTGTTAAATGTGAAACTGTGTTCATATTTACTGATTATTTATTAGTTCAAAACAGGGTTTGACACGTACCTTGGGAATGAGCCTGACGTGCAGAGGGAGATCTCTCGTACTGCCATGGTTTCGGGATCACTGGTGTTGAGACAGTGACCGTAGGAGCACAGTGAGGTATGAGTGCCTGCAGAGTTCTCTGAGATTGGAGATGAAGGCCAATGAGAAAGGCTGGAGCCGGCTGGAGCGCTGTAGGTGCAGGTCAGCTGGATGCAGGTCAGCAGATGCTGGTTAGCTGGTTACTGGTTAGCTGGATGCTGGTCAGCAGGATGCAGGTCACCGGATGCAGGTCACCGGATGCAGGTACCCGGATGCAGGTGTGCCTGAGAGCAACAGGCGCACACAAGTGCAGACGACAGGCAGGAGAGGAGTCAGACAAGCCAGGTCATACACGGAGGATCAGTTCATGGAGTTCAGGCTGGATACGGCAACAGAGGATCTGGCAGACAGGTAAACAGAGCAGGGACAAGGAAGCCAAAGGTCAAGACTGGAGATGGCAGCGGAGTCAGAGAGCCAGGTCAGTATGATATCAGGTACAGGTTCAGGATCAGGTCTCAGGATAAACTGCAGATCAGACAGCAAAGACACAGTGCTGCTGAGGGGTTTAAATAAGGCAGCCTGTTGTCAATCACTGAAATCAGTCTGCACTATTAACCCTTAGGTGGCAGATCCCTGACATTGCCCCCCTTATGGGCAACCTCCAGGTGCCCAAAAGAGCTCTTTTTTTGAGGGTGGTTGTGGAAGAAGGCCTGGATCAGCTCTTGGGCATGCACATTCTGCTTGGGTTCCCAGGAGTTCTCCTCTGGTCCATACCCCCTCCACTTGACCAAGTATTGTAGTTGATTACCTCTTCTCCTGCAGTCTACGATAGCCTCCACCTCATATTCCTCGTCTCCATCAACCATCACGGGTTCAGGTGGCCCTGGTCCTCTGTCTGGGAAGGGGTCAGGTACTGTGGGTTTCAGCAGGGACACGTGGAACACCGGATGGATCTTAAGCGAATCAGGTAAGATAAGTTCATAAGACACTTCATTTAGTTTTTTCTTGACTGGATTAGGGCCAATAAACTTTGGTGCCAATTTCTTCGAGGGACAAGCCATTCTAAGATTGCTAGTAGACAACCACACTTGGTTGCCTGGTTGGAGACACAATTCGCCTGTTCTCTTTCGGTCATATATTCTCTTATTAGTTGCCTGTGCCTTGACCATAGTCTCCTGTAACAATTTGTTGTTGCGACCCAGGAAGTCAACAGTATTCTGTACCGCTGGAACCGGAGATTCAGGGATAATGTTAGGTAAGAAGACAGAATGGAACCCATAATTTGCAAAAAATGGAGACTGACCCGTAACTGAGTGACTGGCATTATTGAAGGCAAATTCTGCCAACGGTAATAGTGCTACCCAATCGTCCTGAACAAATGTGGTAAAGCATCGTATATATTTCTCAAGAGTCTGGTTCATCCTCTCAGTTTGTCCATTTGTCTCAGGATGGTAGGCAGAGGACATAGTTAAATTTTCAGGGCCTGGCATAGTGCCTTCCAAAAGCGAGAGGTGAACTGGACCCCTCTGTCAGACACAATGTTGGTTGGAATTCCGTGTAGCCTTACAATCTCCCGGATGAACACCTGGGCGGTTTCCAGGGCAGAATGCATCTTTTTCAGGGGTATGAAGTGGGCCATCTTGGAGAGACGGTCGACCACTACAAAGATGGCTGTATGTCCTTCGGATGGGGGTAACTTGACTATAAAGTCCATGGCTATTATACTCCAGGGACGGTCAGGGACTGGTAATGGTCTTAGAAGACCCCAGGACTTGGTCCTAGCAGATTTGCTTGGGTACAAACAACACATGACTGCACATATTCTTTGCAATCCTTCTCAAGCTTGGGCCACCAGAACATGTGCTGAATCAGGTCAAGGGTCTTGTGAACCCCGAAATGGCCAGCCAAGGGATGATCGTGACACAGGCTCAGAACTTTGGTCTGGAAACTTGCCGGTACAAAAATGTTACTGTCTTTCCAAAGTAACCCATCCCTGGGTATCAAAGCCACTCCTGGTGGACTGGGCATTCCTGCTGAAACTTGCTTTAAGCTGGACCAGCAAAAAGTTGCCTTCAGATAGAATAGTATCCGGAACTGAGGCATCTTCTGGATCATCGAACATGCGTGAGAGAGCGTCTGGCTTGGTGTTTCTTGATCCTGGCCGATAGGTGATGTGAAATGAAAATCTGGAAAAGAATAGTTCCCACCGTGCTTGACGTGGCTTCAGGCGCTTGGCAGTTCTCAAATACTCCAGATTTTTGTGATCCGTATAAATAAGTATGGAATGTGCTGTGCCCTCCAAGAGATACCACCACTCTTCTAGTGTGGCCTTAATGGCCAAAAGTTCACGATCCCCCACATCGTAATTTCTTTCGGCTGGGGAAAGTTTACGGGAGAAAAAAGCTATGGGATGCATGAGATCTTTGAGGCCTTGACGCTGGGAGATAACCGCCCCTACCGTTGTTTCAGAAGCATCTACCTCGAGTAGGTAAGGAAGTGTGGGATCTGGGTGGCTCAGGATGGGAGCAGAGGTAAAAAGTTCCTTCAGTTTAGAAAAGGCAGCCTGGGCCTCGGAGTTCCAGTGGAAACGGACGTTCTGCTTTGTGAGCTGAGTAATGGGGGAAATGATTGCAGAGAATCCTTTTATATATCTCCTGTAAAATTGGCAGAGCTAACAAAACGCTGCACCCCTTTCTTGTCTGAGTGTGCAGGCCAATCCAGAACAGCTGTGACCTTTTGTGGATCCATCTTGAACCCCTCCGTGGAAATCACCAGGCCCAAGAACTGAATACTCTGCTACTCAAATTCACACTTTCTGGCTTGGCATATAACCCGTGCTGACGGAGGCGGCAGAATACCATCTTAATGTGTTTCCGGTGTTGATCCAAGGATGTGGAAAAGATCAGGATATCGTCAAGGTAAAAGATTACAAAGATATCTAGCCAGTCTCTGAAGATATAGTTTACGAAGTGCTGAAAGGTGGCAGGGGCATTGCACAGGCCGAAGGGCATCACTAAATACTCATAGTGGCCAAACCTGGAACGGAAGGCCATTTTCCATTCGTCCCCTGCACGGATACAAACTAAATTATAAGCTCCTCGAAGATCAAGTTTAGTAAATACAGCGGTAGTTCTCAGTCTCTGGAACAGCTCGGGCACCAGGGGTAAAGGATATCGGTTCTTAACCGTCACTTTATTTAGTTCCCGGTAATCCACACAAGGATGTAAGGAGTGGTCTTTCTTCTCCACAAAAAGATTCCAGCCCCTGCTGGAGAAGTGGATGGCCGGATGAATCCCCTCTTAAGGTTCTCGTCTACATATTCCTTTAAAACCTCTAGTTCCCGTTCAGACAGGGGGAAGATCCGCCCAAAGGGGATCTCGGCTCCAGGCAACAGTTCAATTGGGCAATCGTATGAACGGTGGGGAGGAAGAGTCTCAGCCCCCCGTTTGCTGAACACATCTAGAAACTTGTGATATGGCTTGGGTACTTGTGAGCGCAACTCTGTATCAGATTCCAGGCACAGCAGAGGGCCCTACACCTTAGGAAGTGAGGGCAAGCAATGTTCTTGACAGTAAGAGGACTGGAACTTTATTTTCCCGGTGACCCAGTTAACTTGCGGATTGTGGGCCTGGAGCCATGGTAGGCCGAGGATGACCGGGAACAGGGGAGATGCAACTGCATCGAGTTTCAGAAGTTCCTTATGACCCGTGGCCGTGACTACGGGTAATGATGGAGTCTCCTGGGTGACCAGGCCAGATTTAATATGGGACCCATCTGCCAGAATGATGGAGAGTCCTTGTGCCCTGTGCTGGAGTGGAATGCACTGTTGGTTGGAAAAGTTCAAATCAATAAAGCAACTACATGCTCCAGAGTCTATAATTGCAGTAGCAGGCACAGTCCTTCCTGGGAGCTGGAAAAAGATGCAAAGGGCCAGGTGAGTAGTATTGGCAGAGGGTGCTGGTTGGCTGGTAGGTGAGATGGACAAACATCTTTGAGTTTTTACTGGGCATGAATGTACATAGTGGCCGCCCCCCCGCAGTACAAGCAGAGATTAAACCGTTGCCGGCGTGAACGTTTCTCAGCAGATAACGAGGGTCTTATTAAACCGACTTGCACTGGTTCAGGGGAGGTTGGTACAGATCTAGCTGAGACAGGTCTGATGGCAGCAGGACGTGTGGTCATGGCCACACGGGGTAACATCCAGGTTGGACGAGTCTGTTGATTTATTTTTTCTGCACTGCGTTCCAGAAGGTGGCGGTCTATCTGGATAACTGATGCCATTAGGTTCTCCAAAGAGTCTGGTATGCCAACTCGGGCCAGTTCATCCTTTAATCTTTCAGACAGGCCTAAGCGGAACTGGTGCCGTAAAGCTGCATGGTTCCATTGGGTATCTGCACTCCAGCGCCTAAAGTCCATTATATAGTCCTCAACCGCTCTGCCGCCTTGCTGGAACGCATAAAGAGCAGCTTCGGCTGTGGAAATCCGTTGGGGGTCCTCATAAAGGAGCGACATGGCCTTGAAAAAGGATGGCAAGGAGTCCAGTGAAACATGACGTTCTTCAAGAAAATTATGTGCCCAGGACTGAGGTTCCCCCAGCAGTAGTGAAATGACAAACCCCACTTTGGTAGTTTCCTGGGAGAACGTTAGGGGTTGCAGGGAGAAGTACAACTCGCATGCATTGCGAAATGCCCGGAACTTACCTCGGCCCCCTAGAACCTCTCCGGGATGGGGACCCTTGGCTCTGGAGGCAACATCGTTACAGAGGGTGCAGAGGTGGCTTCTGTATGTATCCTGTTGGTAGGAGGATCAGTGGTGGTAGACTGGTATTGCATTTGTCCCTCTAAGCGTGCATGGCCGTTCTGGAGAGTTTTCACCTCTAGAGAGGTCCCTCTTGCAGGCTCAGGCATGGATGTCTGATACTGACACGTACCTTGGGAATGAGCCTGACGTGCAGAGGGAGACCTCTCGTACCGCCCTGGTTTCGGGATCAGTGGGGTTGAGACAGTGACTGTAGGAGCACAGTGAGGTATGAGTGCCTGCAGAGTTCTCTGAGATTGGAGATGAAGGCCAATGAGAAAGGCTGGAGCCAGCTGGAGCGCTGTAGGTGCAGGTCAGCTGGATGCAGGTCAGCGGATGCAGGTCAGCAGATGCTGGTTGGCTGGTTACTGGTTAGCTGGATGCTGGTCAGCAGGATGCAGGTCACCGGATGCAGGTACCCGGATGCAGGTCAGCAGATGCAGGTGCGCCTGAGAGCAACAGGAGCACATAAGTGCAGACCGCAGGCAGGAGAGGAGTCAGACAAACCAGGTCATACACGGAGGATCAGTTCAGGCAAAAGCAGCAGGCAAGGAATGGTCAGAGTTCAGGCTGGATTAGGCAACAGAGGATCTGGCAGACAGGTAAACAGAGCAGGGACAAGGAAGCCAAAGGTCAGGACTGGAGATGGCAGCGGAGTCAGAGAGCCAGGTCAGTATGATATCAGGTACAGGTTCAGGATCAGGTCTCAGGATAAACTGCAGATCAGACAGCAAAGACACAGTGCTGCTGAGGGGTTTAAATAAGGCAGCATGTTGCAAATCACTGAAATCAGTCTGCACTATTAACCCTTAGGTGGCAGATCCCTGACAGGGTTTTTCAACTGGGGTCCCGCAAAAAGTCCCACAAAAGTCCCGCAAAAAGTCCTCAGGGGAGCCCCAGACACATCCCGGTCTGGGCACTACTCTGTTTTAACTCCCGTGCAGTGCGACTCTGTGAGGAGAGAGAGAGCACAGCTTGCACGGCTCTCTCCTCCTCCCTGCAGCTATGTGTACTATTGCTGGCAAAGCAGAAAGCTGTGTGGGCAACCCGGCCGTATCCTGCCAACCGAAGATGTCATTGGTTTTTAAGGACATGTCGGGTGGCACTACAGATTTTTGCTTTGCCGACAATAGTAGCCATAGCTGCAGGGACAAGGAGAGAGAGGTGCGGGCTGTGCTCGCTCTCTCTCATCCCATACATCCATAGTCCACAGTCCATCTCGGGAATGAGTAAGAGAGGTTGACTACATTCCTACATACAGTGGGACCATGGAGAATTAATGTAGTCAACTTCTAAAAGGAAGTCAGATCACAGAAGAATAAACAAAGGAATTTGGAGGAGACAAAATAAGGCATTCTTTTAGGTTAAGAATATATACCTGAATAGTTTTTTTTTCTTTTTTAAGCAGAATTTAGTGTCACTTTATCATTCAGATCAAAATCTTATTTTCGGCAGGTGGCACAGAGCATTCACAAATTTGCCAGAGATAGCATAGACATGTATTTGCAATTCAAATTTGTAGTACTGAAATGTGTCAGAATGACATCATTCTAGAGCACCTGCTCTCAGTATGCTCTCAGTATGCTATTGCTTAGGACCCCATGAATACGAGAAACTTTAGTACAACTCAGTAGACCTAATGAGATATCGATTACAGTGTATGTAAACCCTTACCTTGTAAAGCAAACCAATTCAGTTTAAAATAGAAATGAAAGGCAATAAATTTGTGTATGTATATATATACTGTATGTATCGGTGCATAACACGCACAGGCGTATAACACGCACCTTAACTTTAAGAGGGACGTTTCAGGAAAAAATTTACACAGCCCCCTGCATAGTACACAGACCCCTGCATAGTACACAGACCCCCTGCATAACACACAGACCCCCTGAATAATACACAGACCCCTGTATAACACACAGCCCCCTGCATAACACACAGACCCCTTGCATAACACACAGACCCCTTGCAAAACACACAGCCCCCTGCATAACACACAGACCCCTTGCATAATACCCAGACCCCCTGCATAACACACAGACCTAGAACTTCTGGGATCAGTGGCAGTGCTGAGGGCAGGGGAGAGTGTGAACAATGGCAATGCTGATTTTTTTACCGACTACCAATATAAAGAGGAGTTTCAACACTGGCCACCAATGTAATAGGGGTTTACACTGACCGCAAAGTAATAGAAGCATTCACAGTAACCACCAATGTAAGGAGGGATTTACACTGACCACTAATGTAAGGGGAACATTTACACTGGTCACTAGTGTGAATGAAAGGATTCTACACCAAACCCCAATGTAATGAGAAGATTTACACTGACCACCAATGTAACTGAGACGTTTAGCCCTTTGTTCAAAATTGTGTGTCGGGAACGCATGCAAAATCGCTTTCCTGACACCACAGAAACATGCTGCCCTTTAGCAGATACACAGCAGTGCCATCCATTGTTAATGACAACCTCTGAGATGTGCCTTGGCACCGTGTGATTTTGAAAAAGGGTTAGGGACTTTCTTCCACATTTCTAGCGCACAGAGCAGCCCATTGAAATGAAAGTGCTGCCCTACACGCTATCTACATCTTTAGCCACCCTGTCAGTACGTCTTTGCATCCTAAAGCCCCTGTTAACCTCTGCACCCCAAACCTCCCCCATCCTCTCCACTCCAACAGGCTGATGTTAGGCTTAATGACCACAGTTGCAGGCAGGACTTTCAAGCATGCCCCTTTACCTCCCCAGTGGGTGGCATTCAGTATAGGTGATGGTGGATATGACCTCAGGGGGGCATGATATACTGTACATATGAATGCCGCCTTTATTTTCATATTAATGCTGTCGGCCGCCACTATTTACGAATGCTGAGGCTATTTACATATGAATGCCGGTTATTTACATGTAAATACAGGGTCTGCGGGTGAGTCATCTGTACACAACAATAAGGCAGAGCTGGTCAGCATTAGTAGCAGCACTTCACACTGAGATATTGGGACACAGTACAGGACTAAAACTTCAAGGGACAAGGGAATTTAAACCAGGATAGTTGGCCAGTGTGAGGCAGCTGCTATGGGCCCCACAACAATCACAGGGCCAAGGGCAGCTGCCCCTTTTACCCTGCCTTAAAGATGGCCCTGACGACAATACACATGGCTGTCTTACGGTGGTACAACAGAGGTTCTAATATTTTACTGCTTTGCCCAAAGCATTTTGGCAGGACATACAATCTGCTGTATATTAATTTTTTACACAACTTTGACACATTTTATAACTGAATTGAAAACTGTGAATTTTGAATGATAACATTGAAAGAAAATTACCCCCTTAAGAATCATATTTTGCAGGCTACTTTTCTAAGATTGTTTTTTTTTTTTTTCAATCAACATAATTTCTTTAGGATAATAATAATAAAGCATTTGCTTATGCTATGCAATTTGAAACTTTCTGCCAAAAATAAAAATGAATGGATCGACCATGCTTTACAATTTCAGTTGTAGCATAACTTGTTTTTCCTATGATATAACCCTAATTAGTAACCAAACTGAAAATCTACATGTATATTGATACTGGGGTCCACCTATCTCAGCTTACAGCTCTTGTTATACTCCATATGTTAAAGTGATTTCTGTGGAGTGCATTGTTGAGAGCTGTAGCCGATTTAGGGAAGATCAGCTCAATGTCAGGAGATCTTGAATATTCATTATGATTATAGGAATACACTCTTCTGTTCAATGCACATAATTTATATATATATATTTTAGTTATTGTACTAAAAACTATGTATTGCTTCATGATAACAGTAAGGTTTCTCAAGTTGTTCACTTGTTTCACATCTTTAGAAAGTTGCACAACCATTTTTTTAAGTCAAAGGCAATGATCTTGCTAATAAATCTAAATAGTAATAGTTATTCACAATAAATGCATCCACATACTTTTATTTAAAGTTCATTGTTTAAAATGATCCTGATATATCCAAAAAGCTTTATAAGGTAACAAGAAGATAGAGTGCAGGCACTAAGTACCTGTGTTAGACTTCAGGTCAATCCCTGTGACCCTGTGGAGCATCTTGTATCCTAGACCAAGGTTTTCTATGGGCCTGAAAGTATAACTAAAATACAACTAATAAAGGCACATTTTTTTTGTTTTGTTTTGGATAGAGTGGAGAGGGATTGGGTTTTATTGCTGACTGAGCCCCCATTAGGGAGATTCACCCATTCTAGTTGTCTTGTTTACTTTTTTTATGAAAGTTAAAGAATATTGCAAATTTTGGGTTGTCCCCAGAATAGTAATAAAGGGGAAATCTTCCAATGGGGACACTAGTTCTGGTGACCTAAGGGGCCCAATGGATTCCCTTGATTTGCATTGATTTCCTCTCACTTCCTGTTTTGGCTATAGGATGGGAAGTGAAGGTAAATCTTAACAATGGGACCATTTTGAATAAAAAAAACAAGTTATGACATGATTTATTTACATTTTATCTGACTTTTCCACTATTATAACACTTTACAGGTATTTAATACATACCATGAATATTTTTATGAATATATGATGGGTCCATCAGGAAAAGCTAATAGTTGCGTTCTGCCCCTACAGCAACTTGACATCCTGTCAACCAGTCACTGATGGTTATAACATGACTTAGCTGAATTTGAGAGAACAAAGTCATTATGATGAACCTGATTAAACACACATAATTCCATTTGATTACATTGCATTTAGGTTGCTGCTTGTAAACACTATAATTTGGTGAACTAATACAGAATGAGCTTCATAATTTTTTTTGCCTTGATATGGATACTGGCTAGACAGCATTTTCCATTTTACTTTCCACTGCACTGTAACTGTTACTTCTGATGAGGGGTTTTATTTTTACAAAGCGTACTTCACAAATTATGTAAGGCTATCCAAAGAGATAATAAATATTTTGTGGCTTGCATTGCAGGATGATTTGCTGTTCAACTGGCACAACTATGTCATTATTGTTGTCAAACTGATTTATAGCTTTTATTAAAAGCTTCAAAAACAAGAACAAAACTAATAAAATATATACAACTTAATAAAGCTTATAGTGTACATTAGCTTACTTATTTAAAGGGGAGTTCCAGACTTTTTTATGTTTATTAAAAGTCAGCAGCTACAAAAAGTGTAGCTACTGGCTTTTAACCACTTCAATACAGGGCTTTTTGTACCTATTCAATACCGGGCCTATTTTGGCACTTCTCTCCTACATGTACAAATCATCATTCTTTTGCTAGAAAATTACTCAGAACCCCCAAACATTATATATGTTTTTTTAGCAGACACCCTAGGGAATAAAATGACGGTCATTGCAACATTTTTTCTTGCACAATATTTGCGCAATAATTTTTCAAACGCCTTTTTTAAAAAAAAAAAATGGTTTCATGAATTAAAAAATAACAAAACAGTAAAGTTAGCCGAATTTTTTGGGAACATATGAAAGATAATGTTACGCCGAGTAAATAGATACCTAACATGTCACGCTTTAAAATTGCGCACACTCATGGAATGGCGCCAAACTTCGGTACTTAAAAATCTCCATAGGCGACGCTTAAATTTTTTTTACAGGTTACCAGGTTAGAATTACAGAGGAGGTCTAGTGCTAGAATTGTTGCATGCGCTCTAACGCACGCGGCGATACCTCACATGCGTGGTTTGAACGGCGTTTACATATGTGGGCGACTTACGTGTGCATTCGCTTCTGATCGCGAGCTACCGGGGACAGGGGAGTTTTAATTTTTTTTTTATTATTATTTATTTATTTATTTTACTTATTTATTTATTTTTTTACAATGATTTTACTTTTTTTTTTTTTTGATCACTTTTATTCCTATTACAAGGAATGTAAACATCCCTTGTAATAGGAATGTGTGTGACAGGTTCTCTTTATTGAGAGATGCAGGGTCAATAAGACTCCACATCTCTCCTCCAGGCTGGAAAGCATGAGATCAGTGAACATTTTTTCACTGATTTCATACTTACAGCCGCAACGGCGGCTTTGTTTACATTTTTGAGACCCGGGCGTGACGTCATCACATCGCGCCCGGGCCTCCGACGATCATAGAGATGACTGGTGACCATCTGGTCACCAGTCATCTCTATGCTCATCACGTGACTCCACCAACGATGCCGGAAGATTCGCTCCGGGTCCCCGATCGCACGGGGGAGCCCGGAGAAGCACCGGATGGCGGCGGGAGGGGGGGTGTCCCCTCCCGCCGCCTATAAGAACGATCAAGCGGCGGAACCGCCGCTATGATCGTTCTTATGGTGCACAGAATCGCTGGCACTTCAAAAGGATATCTGAATGATGCCTCTAGCTGCAGGCATCATTCAGATATCCCCCTACAAAGCCGAGGACGTCATATGACGTCCACCCAGGATGGGAGATCCCATCTGTGGACGTCATTTGTCTATGGCTGGGTAGGGAAGTGGTTAATAAACAAACACTTACCTGCTCCACTGTCCAACGACGTGGCCGCCCGGAGCTTCGCTCCTCTCCCCCCCTCTCCGCCGGCGCTTCCATTCTAACTGTGGGCACCCGGCCGTGACAGCTTTCAGCTTCACGGCCGGGCACTCACTGCGCATGCGCGAGCGGCGCTGCCATCTCTGAGTGGACAGGCGATCGCCTGGGACCTGTCATGTGTCCCAGGTGATCGCCTACAGGGTGGGGCCGTCTTAGGCGATATGACGAGTCGCTTAAGCGGTCCCTGGGCGGGGAGTGGTTTAAGCGGAAGTTCCACTTTTTGGTGGAACTCTGCTTTAAAGCAGAACTCAACAGAAGCCATCTTGGATTCCAAGCACCATAGTGGAAGTTAGGAACTACGCTTGTACTAAATATCTGAACTTGATGGATGACAAAAACTCCCGGTAAATGGAACAAGGGGAGATCACTTCTGGGGTTGGGGATACATCTAATGGTGACACTCTGTCTTTAAAGGGTAAGATTGGGACCCTCCACTAGCTTCCTCACCCTACCTAGCCCAAACCCTTTACTGTGCATCCTACCCCTCTACCTCCTCCACACCCTCCCTTTCTTTTATCTTCTCCCCATTCCCTCACTGGTGCTCCACCAAGGGCTCTCGATTAAGCACTTATGCCATCGGCAGGTGAAGTGTGCTGCGTAAACTCTCACCAGGGTCCTCCTCCCAGTCAAAGCCATTAAACAATCACAGGTCGAACTCCACTACCCATGTGTCAAGATTTCAAATAAGAGGATAAAGAATTATTACCCGGAGGGAACAACCTAAAAAAAACTGCCCTCTGCTATTAGGAATGTTATGACCTATCTGTATAATGTTCAGAATGTCTTATTCATGCTGTTCAATGCTTCTTCCTGTCATTTATTGCTTATTGTAATATATTACAAAAATCTCAAATAAAAGATTTAAAAAAAATTAAAGATACTTTATATTTTGTAAATTAAAATAAAATGCTACCACAAAGCTGTACTTATGCTGGAAATTAAAATTTGAAACAAATTACAGCATATCACAAGACATTTCCTCTCGTTACATTTGAGAACGCCTAAACTGGAACATGGCCTTATGCATACTCCAACAACATGGCAACTTACTGAGTGGCACTTTGACATGTAACGGGAAGTAAAAGTTGGATCCCCGGTGACTTTGGTTGCTATAAGTCTCAGTCAGCAGGAACAAATGAATCAGTGTTGACTGAAATAAAAAATAACCAAAGCTAAGGCAATGGCAAACGAACTTCAATGATGTCCCTTGGTGACTCAGTCTCTTTACCCAGACATCTTGCAAAGATGAATAATTATTTTTCTGCAAGAAATAAGTACGATTCCCATCATGATGATAATTATGCTTTGCATAAACCTGATGATTATTTTTCTGCAGAGCAGCTAATTGCAGGTCAATGTATAGACCAGAAGGGAAAGTCACTTGTAAGTAAAGGATGATATACACTATTTATCTAGTTGAATTAGGCCTCAATTCCACTGGCAGTGTCAAACCTGCATTTATATGCATTTAAATGCATTTAATGATTTTTTGCTGGTGCCATTTAAACTCAGCGTTTACCTCCATTTACAGTGCCTTGAAAAAGTATTCATACCCCTTGAAATTTTCCACATTTTGACTTTAACATTTTTTACAAATAAATATGTAAAACATGTGTGACATGCATTTTTATTCAGCCCCCCTGAGTCAATACTTTGTAGAACCACCTTTCACTATAATTACAGCTGCAAGTCTTTTTTTGGGGATGTCTCTACCAGCTTTGCACATCTAGAGAGTGACATTTTTGCCTATTCTTCTTTGCAAAATAGCTCAAGCTCTGTCAGATTGGATGGAGAGTGTCTGTGAACAGCAATTTTCAAGTCTTGCCACAGGTTCTCAATTGGATTTAGGTCTGGACTTTGACTGGGCTATTCTAATACATGGATATGCTTTGGTCTAAACCATTTCATTGTAGCTCTGGCTGTATGTTTATGGTCATTGTCCTGCTGGAAGGTGAACCCCCCCCCCCCCCCCAGTCTCAAGTCTTTTGTAGACTCTAACAGGTTTTCTTCTAAGATTGCCCTGTATTTGGCTTCATCCATCTTCCCATCAACTCTGACCAGCTTCCCTGTCCCTGCTGAAGAAAAGGATGGTGTGTTTAGGGTGATGTTCAGTGTTAGTTTTCCACTGCACATAGCGATTTGCTTTTGGGCAAAAAAGTAAAATTTTTGGTCTCATCTGACCAGTGCACCTTCTTCCACATGTTTACTGTGTCCCCCACATGGCTTCTCACAAACTGCAATTGGGCCTTCTTATGGCTTTCTTTCAACAATGGCTTTCTTCTTGCCACTCTTCCAAAGGCCAGATTTGTGGAGTGCACTACTAATAGTTGTCCTGTGGACAGGTCTCCCACCTGAGCTGTGGATCTCTCCATCTCCTCCATAGTTACCATGGGCCTCTTAGCTGCATCTCTTATTAATGCTCTCCTTGCCCGGCCTTTCAGTTTAGGTGGATGGCCATGTCTTGGTAGGTTTGCAGTTGTGCCATACTCTATTCATTTTTGGATGATGGATTGAACAGTGCTCTATGAGATGTTGAAAGCTTAGGATATTTTTTTTATAAACTAACCCTGCTTTAAACTTCTCCAGAACTTTATCCCTGACCTGTCTGGTGTGTTCCTTGACCTTCATGATGCTGTTTGTTCACTAAGACTTTCTAACAAACCTCTGAGGGCTTCACAGAACAGCTGTATTTATACTTAGATTAAATTACACACAGGGGTACTCTATTTACTAATTAGGTGACTTCTGAAGGCAATTGGTTCCACTAGATTTTAGTTAGAGGTATCAGAGTAAAGGGGGCTGAATACAAATGCACGCCGCACTTTTCAGATATTTATTTGTAAAAAATTTGGAAAACCATTTATCATTTTCCTTCTATTTCACAATTATGTGCCACTTTGTGTTGGTCTATCAAATAAAATCCCCAAAAAATAAATTTAAGTTGTTGGTTGTAACATGACAAAATTTTGAAAATTTCAAGGGGTATGAATACTTTTTCAAGGCACTGTAGGTGTGGCCAGTTTTGTGTTTTAGAGAAAATAGAACTCTGTGTGCCCAGGATTTGATTATAAGTGCAGCTAAACGCGTCTAAACATGACCAAATCTGCTTTAAAGCATTAAAGGTTTTACTTCTCCTGCATTTAGAAAATCTACGTGAATGTTGCCTAAGGGGATCTTTTGTACTTATCTGAGTAATTCCTATGTCCAGGGCCACCATTAGGGATGAGCCGAACACCCCCCGGTTCGCACCAGAACCTACGAACGGACTGAAAGTTCGCTCAAACTTTAGAACCCTATTAAATACAATGGACGCAAACTTTTCTAAATCAAAAGTGCTAAATATAACGGTTAATTTGCATGTTATTGTCCTAAAAAGGGTTTGGGGACCCGGGTCCTGCCCCAGGGGACATGTATCAATGCAAAAAGACGTTTTAAAAATGGCAGTTTTTTCGGAATCCGTGATTTTAATTATGCATAAAGTGAAGAAAAAAAAAAGAAATATTCCTTTAAATATTGTACCTGGGGGGCGTGTAAAGTATGCCTGTGAAGTGGCACGTGTTTCCCTTGTTTAGAACTGTCCCTGCACAAAATGACATTTCTAAAGGAAAAAAAGCTATTTAAAACTGCTTGCGGCTTTAATGTAATGTCTGGTCCCGGCAATATGGATGAAAATCATTAAGAAAAATGGCATGGGTACCCCCCCACCCCCTCACCCCCAGCCCACTACCAGCCCCTTTGGGTCTTGAATGGATATTAAGGGGAACCCCGCACCGAAATTTAAAAAAGGCCCTATATACTGTACTCTGAACAGCAGTATACAGGCGTTGCAAACAAGACAGGGACTGTAGGTTTGTTCTTAAGTAGAATCTGTTTATAATTTGGAACAGGTACATTTTTTAAATGTAGTTCCAGCCAAAAAAATCTATTTTTAAGCTTTTTGGAAAACATAGGGAAGGGTTATCACCCCTGTAACATTTGTTTTGCTGTCTGTGCACCTGTTCAGAACATTTCCCCTCACTTTCTGTCCCAATGACAAATGTTTTTGAAAATCTGGGTTTTTTATTGAAACAAGGATTGGTGATAAAGCATCAGTGGAGAGGAGACACCTTTTTCCCATATTAACTCTTACAGGAGAGAATTTCCCTGCTAGGGGTAGATTTCCTCTCACTTCCTGTTGTCTCCTTCCGTTTGCAAGTAGGAGTCATTTGTAAGTTGGATGTTTGAAAGTAGGGGACTGCCATATATACTCTGCAGAAATTTGGCCCTTAGGTGTTGGTGTTGCCACAACACTGTAAGCCCTCACAGTTACTCTTGGTGGGCGCAGGAATGAGCCCTGCTGTGAATTATTAGATCAAGAATTGTAATTACATGCCCCTGTTGAACAGGGGCAGAAAAATTGGGCCTTTGGTGGTGGTGGTGGTCTTGCCACAACACTATAAGCCCTCACAGTTACTCTTGGTGGGCGCAGGAATGGGCCCAGCTGTTAAATATTAGATCAAGAATTGTAATTACATGACATTGTTTAACAGTGGTAGGAAAAATTGGGCCTTTGGTGGTGGTGGTGCTGGTGCCACAACACTGTAAGCCCTCACAGTTACTCTTGGTGGGTGCAGGAATGGGCCCTGCTGTGAATTATTAGATCAAGAATTGTAATTACATGCACCTGTTGAACAGGGGCATAAAAATTGTGCCTTAGGCACTGGTGCCACAACATTGCAACCCCTCACAGATACTGTACTTGGAGCACAGCAATGAGCCCTGTTGCAAAGTATTGCATCAAAAATTGTAATTACACGCCACTGTAAAGCAGGGGCAGAAAAATTGGGCCTTAGGCACTGGTACTGGTGCCACAACACTGCAACCCCTCACAGATACTGTAGTTGGAGCACAACAATAAGCCCTGCTGCAAAGCATTGCATCAAAAATTGTAAATACACGCCCCTGTTAAACAGGGGCTGAAAAATTGGGCCTTAGCCACTGGTGGCGGTGCCCAGAACCAAAAATGTTCTTTCAAGCTATCAGCATGATTATTGAGGAGGAAGAGGATAGTCACTCAGCATAACAGGATAGTCACTCAGAATCAGCATAGGCAGCCTTGAAGGGATCTGACATTTCCCAAAAAATTATTAGGTTACATCAGCATCAGGTGCTTGGTAGCTGGTGGTGATCCAAGACTGATTCATTTTTATGAAGGTCAGTCGATCGACCGAGTCGGTGGACAGGCGCACCCTGTGATCGGTTACAAAGCCTCCAGCAGCACTGAATGTGCTTTCCGAAAGAACGCTGGATGCAGGACAGGCCAGTACCTCAATTGCATGCTGTGCAAGCTCTGGCCAGTGATCCATCCTCAAGACACAGTAACCCAGAGGATTTTCGGTGGGAAAGGTGTCCAAGTCTGATCTTGCACCTAGGTATTCCTGCACCATGTAAACCAGACGCTGGCGATGGTTGCTGGAATCGATCATACCTTGGGGCTGCGTACTAAAAAATTGTCTGAACGTATCGGTCAGACGGTCACCTTCTCCACCGCTCCTTCTTTGACTGACCAGAGCCTCAGCAACACGTTGTCTAGGACCAGGAATTTGTAACCTCCCAGTCTCTGGGAACGCGTTGCACAGACCTTTCTGCAAGGCCTCCCGAAGATGCTTCATCCTCTGCTCCCTCTGCGATGGCAAGATAAGGTCCGCAACCTTACCCTTGTAACGTGGATCAAGGAGGGTTGCCAGCCAGTAATGATCCCTCTTCTTGATAGCACGAATACGAGAATCCTTGCGCAGGCTTTTCAGGATCAGGGAGGCCATGCAGCGTAGGTTTGCTGAGGCATTCGGTGCAGAGTCCTCTGGGTCACTGAGGATGACATGATCCGCAGCCACCTCCTCCCAGCCACGTACAAGTCCATGGGTTTCTTGGGACTGTAATTGATCCCTTGAAGACTGCTTCTGATGCTGAGTGCTAGGCTCCACCTCCATGCTGACACAATAATCCTCCTCCTCCTCCTCTTCCAGTGTGATAGCCGGGTCAGCAGGAATACTGTCTGGATAAAGGGGGCCTTGAGAGGTAAGGAAGTCCTCCTCTTCCTGCCTCTGTTCTGCCTCAAGTGCCCTGTCCATTATTCCACGCATTGTGTGCTCCAACAGGTGGACAAGAGGGACAGTGTCACTGATGCATGCACTGTCACTGCTCACCATCCTCGTGGCCTCCTCAAATGGTGCCAGGACAGTGCATGCATCCCTGATCATGGCCCACTGGCGTGGGGAAAAAATCCAAGCTCCCCTGACCCTGTCCTGGTGCCATATTGCAACAGATACTCATTGATGGCCCTCTGCTGCGTGTGCAGCTGCTGCAGCATGGCCAACGTAGAGTTCCACCTGGTGGGCATATCACAGATTAGGCGGTTCTTGGGCAGGTTGTAATCCTTTTGCAGGTCAGCCAGCCGAGCACTGCAATTATATGACTGGCGGAAATGCCCACAGAGTTTCCTGGTAAGCCGGGTACCTGCCCAAGAACCGCTGCAACACCAAGTTAAGGACGTGAGCCAAACAGGGCACATGGGTCAGTTGTCCCTGTCGGAGGGCGGAGAGGAGGTTAGTGCCATTGTCGGAAACCACCTTTCCTGGCTTAAGCTGGCATGGCGTCAACCACCTCTGAGCCTGCCCCTGCAGAGCTGACAGAATCTCTGCCCCAGTGTGGCTCCTGTCCCCCAAACACACCAGCTCAAGCACCTCATGGCATCTTTTTGCCTGCGTACTTGCGTAGCCTCTTGAACGCCTACGGAGCACCGCTGGTTCCCGAGGACAAAGCACAGGTAGAGGCCATGGAGGAAGAAGAGGAGGGGGTGGAGGAGAGAGGTGTGTCAGAATCACCAGTAGTAACATTTTGGAGACGTGGTGGCGGAACAACCTCCAACACTACTGCACCTTGTCCTGCATCCTTCCCAGCTGCCAGCAGAGTCACCCAATGCGCCGTGAAAGATAGGTAACGTCCCTGTCCATGCCTGCTGGACCATGAGTCAGCGGTAATATGCACCTTACAGCTGACCGCCCTGTCCAGCGAGACCAAGACATTGCCTTCCACATGCCGGTAGAGAGTCGGTATCGCCTTCCGTGAGAAAAAGTGGCGTTTGGGAACCTCTCACAGAGGAACCGCACATTCAACAAACTCACGGAAGGGTGCAGAGTCTACCAACTGAAAAGGCAGCAGTTGAAGTGCTAGCAATTCTGCCAAGCTAGCATTCAACCGCTGGGCATGTGGATGGCTGGGAGCAAACTTCTTTCGGCGGTGCAGCAGCTGGGGCAGGAAAATTTGCCTGGTACAATCGGACGTCGTTGTACCGAAAGGAGATCGCCCGCAAGTACTTGGCTGTGATTGTGACACACCTAATTCTACACCTTAATTTCTCTCAGTGCAGGTTTCAGAGAGGACAGAAGGTACAGTGGGGTTGGAGATCCCAGCTGATGAGGAGCAAGGAGAGGTCCGCTTTGTTCTTTGGTGTGGGTCTTTTAGGTACGCCTGCCAACGGACTGCATGGCAGGTCAACATATGTCTGGTCAAGCATCTGGTGCCCAAGTGGCTGATGTTTTGGCCACGTGAGATACGCTTCAGACATATGTTGCAAATGGCAATGGTGCGATCTGCTGCCCACGTCTGAAAAAAGGCCCTCACCAAAGAACTTTTGGAATAACGCGCAGAGACAGCAGCGCCCTGTGCATGCTGAGCTCTGCGGTGTGATGCAGTCAGTGTGTTGCCCTTAAGCTGGCCCCTGGAGGGCATCCTGCCTCATTGGAGATGTGCCTCCTCCTCCTCCTCCTCCTCTCTCCTATCAGGCACCCATGTGGAGTCAGTGACCTCATCATCCCCTCCCTCCTCATCACTGGAACAAATCTGGCAGTATGCTGCAGCTGGGGGAACATGACATGTCCTTGTTGGGCACCCCCTCTCTCTGGGCTCACGTTAGTACCCCCTCTCTCTGGGCTCACGTTACTGCCTTCCTCTAGCTGGGTTCCATCATCGGACCCTTCAAAACGCTGGGCATCCTCCTGGAGCATGTACCCAACACTGTGGTCAAACAGTTCGGGGGACTCCTCAGGAGGACATGGTGGGGCTAGGGAAGGAGTGACTGATGCCATTGAGCCGAGGGAAGATGTCGCTTTGGCAGCTGCTTTGCCAGACAAAGCACCCTGGGCCTGGGTGAGAGAGGATGAGGAGGATGAGGACGGCTTGGTCATCCACTATACCAAATCATGGGCATGTTGCGGCTCAACATAGCCAGCTGCCGAAAAGAAGGATAAGCGTGTCCCACGGCCACGTGCTGATGAGGATGCACCTTGTCCACGACCAGCACTGTTGCCTCTAGATACAGAGCCTGCTTGCCCTCCTTTATTGCCTCGTGACTGTCTGCCTCTCTTTGTTTGCCTTCCAGACATACTAATGGCCTGCAGTGAGATGTAGCTGCACAAAGTTGGGATGTAGATATATACTGTGTATATATATATATATATATATATATATATATATATATATATATATTGTGACAGCAGGCAGGTAAAATCACCAGGTTGCATCCAGGATGGTAGGTATGTATGCCCTAGATTCCGGCTTTATGCAAATTCATACCACTAGGGGGAGTGCTGGGAGTCTTGCGGGGGAAGAGTTAATGAGCCCAGCTGAATCAAGTGGATCATTAAGGCCTCTACAAGAACTCCCAGCATGCTAAAGGAGATGCTCCATCCTGGAACCAGTTCTGTGTTGTGCAAGACTGGGGAGTGTGTTTCTGTCCTGTGCGGTGAGACAAAGCCTGTGTGGCTAAAACCTTCAAAAACAGGGAGATAGGGGCTGGGGCAGCACAAGGCTGCACCTAGTTGTCAGACAGGGAACCTACGTGTGTAGTAAGCGGTCAAGCTGACCAGGATTTCTTTTGTATGTTTCTTTTTGTTTTGCTGTTTTTCCCCTGTAAATAGTTTAAATAAACCGCACCTTTTGTTTTTGCAACTACAAATTCTGTCTGCTGTGCCTGTTTTTGTGTGGTGAACCAATCCAGGGGGTCACACACACCCGCTGCCGAGCTAACCCCCTCACAGTTGGTGGAGAACCAGTGGCAGTTTTTTTTCTAAGGCCAGCATGGAGGAGATATTGAAACAGCTGTCTCTAGCAAATGCCAATCAGCAGCAGACAAATGCAGGTTTGCAAAAGAGCCTTGCAGCTCAACAACAGAGCTTTGCTGCCTACCAGCAAGCTTATCAACAAAGCCTTGCAGCCCAGCAGCAAGCTCACCAACAGAGTCTGGAAGCTCAGCAACAAGCCCTGCAGCAATCGGAGGCCCGTTTCATAGACCTGTTGCAGAAGCAAGAGCAGAGACTACAACAAATGGAAACAGTAATGCAGCAACGTCCGCAGACCAGTGAGAAAAGTCGTTCCACTAATACCGCGTCCTTTGGGGTGAGTCGTTTATTGACAAAAATGACTGGAGAGGATGATCCAGAGGTGTTTTTGACCACATTTGAAAGGACTGCTTAAAGAGAAAAGTGGCCTATGGAGCAGTGGGCTGGACTGGTGGCTCCTCTGTTAACTGGTGAATCGCAGAAAGCTTACTATGACCTAGAGCCTGACCCAGCAAAAAACTATGTGAAATATTGGCACGGCTGGGTGTCACCCTGGCTGTCCGGGCTCAGCGTGTGCATAACTGGACTTTCCGGCTTGGAAAACCCCCCAGGTCTCAAATGTATGATCTCATTCACCTGAGCAGGAAGTGGCTACAGCCAGAGACTTTGTCCGCACCAAAGATTGTGGAACGTGTTGTGATGGACCGTTTCTTGAGAGCTCTTCCTACTGCCATCCAAAAGTGGGTAAGCCATGGAGACCCAGAAACGGCCGATAATCTTGTGGATCATGTAGAGAAGTACTTGGCTACAGAGAACCTGACTGCCTCTTCCAGAGACTCACGGACTTTCCACCCTAAGACCAGACTATCCCCAGTGGCGGGTAAGATGATTCCAAGGAACTTTGAGGGTGGAGAGAGTGAGAGGGTGGGAGTTCTACCTAAGGTTTGGCGAGAACAGCCTGGGAAGTCAGGGGCTCAAGAGGCAGCAAGAAGGATTGTTTGTTACCGCTGCCGACAAGAGGGACATATTGCAGCAAATTGCCCGGTTGTGGATGAACCCATGCAATGTGACTTTCTAACGGACAGACGTCAGTCGCTGTTTGCGACAGTCATATGCACTGCCATTCGGGGAACTAAGAAACATTTATGCAAAATGTGTGTTAATGGTAGAAATGTTGTTGTATTGCTGGATACAGGTAGCCTCGTGACACTGATAAAGGCTGAATTAGTTACTACAGAGGTTTCTGGGAATAGCAAGGTAGCGGTTATTTGTGTGCATGGGGACACCCGAAAGTATCCGGTGACTACAGTGTGTTTTGAGACCCCCAAAGGTACCCTCTCTCATCGGGTGGGATTAGTGTCTCACTTGCCTCATGATGCCATTGTGAGAAGGGATTTTCCAAAGTTCTGGGAACTATGGGATTGTCCTGAGCCCCCCACTGGTGCCCCTATATACCAGGAATGTGATAGCCAGAATTCCTCTGAGAGTGGTGAGGACTCTCCAGAATTTCCCTTGTCGGTATTGGCAGGGGAGACTCGAGAAACTGGGGAGGAGCCAACATCCTCAGACGAAAACATGGCGTCTGTGGAGTTTTCTGATCTCGAGGTTCACAAGGAAAATTTTGCCACAAAACAGTTAAAAGACCCCACCCTAATCAAGGCACGGGAAAACGTAGTGGAAATAGATGGGTAGTTAGTGAACCCAGATGAGACCTGCACTTACCCATACTTCATCGTGGAAAAGGACCTACTGTATCGGGTGGCTAAAAGGGCAGAAGAAACCATTGAGCAGCTTGTGGTGTCCAAACCTTACAGGAAGTTGGTGTTAGAGTTGGCCCATGGGCACATTCTTGGAGGTCATCTGGGGACAGAGAAAACCCGAGAGAGAGTATTGCAGAGATTCTATTGGCCTGGGGTCATAAAGGAAACAGAAAATGATTGTTCCTCCTGCCCTGTGTGTCAGAGGTCAGCACCGATGCCACATTTCCGTAACCCGCTGGTACCTCTTCCCATCATTGAGGTCCCCTTTGAGAGGATCGCAATGGATTTGGTAGGTCCGATAATGAAGTCCGCTAGGGGGCACCAGTACATCTTAGTTATAATGGACTATGCCACCTGTTTTCCGGAAGCGATTCCTCTCCAAAATACCTCGTCCAAAACCATAGCCAAAGAGCTATCTCTTGTTTTTAGCCGTGTGGGTATTTGTAAAGAACTGCTTACGGACCAAGGTACACCCTTTATGTCCTGGGTTATGAAAGAGCTGTGTAAGTTGTTCAAAGTGACACAATTGCGTACATCTGTGTATCACCCCCAAACAGATGGGTTGGTTGAAAGATTCAACAAAACCCTAAAACAAATGTTAAAGAAAGTGGTGGATAGAGATGGAAAGAAATGGGACTGTCTAATTCCCTATTTAATGTTTGCTATTAGGGAGGTACCCCAATCCTCTACGGGTTTCTCACCCTTTGAGTTACTTCATGGGAGACACCCCAGAGGGCTGTTGGATATCGCCAAGGAAACCTGGGAAAGTGAGAGTTCTCCCCACAGGAGTGTGATTGAGCATGTCGCCCTGATGCAAGATAGAATTGCACAGGTAATGCCAATCGTAAAGGAACATTTGGCCCAAGCGCAGTTGGCACAGCAGAGAGTGTACAACCGTGGAGCCAAGACCCGTACCTTTTCCCCGGGGGATAGGGTATTGGTACTTGTCCCTACGGTTGAAAGCAAATTCCTCACCAAATGGCAAGGCCCCTATGAGATAATGGAAAAAGTGAGCGAAGTGAATTACAAGGTCAGACAACCAGGAAGGCGAAAGCCCGAACAGATCTATCACGTTAATCTGTTGAAAGCCTGGAGGGATAGGGAATCCCTAGTCACGGAAACTTTGTTTAATGCTCACTCTGATTGCGTGATTCCTGAGGTTGGAATAGCAGTCACCTTGTCAAACCCCCAACAACAGGAGGTTAAGGAGTTTGTGCTTCGCAACAAGGAGGTTTTCTCTGAGCTGCCGGGACAAACGTCTGGGGTAGAGCATGATATTATTACCCCGCCCAGTGAAAGGGTGAAACTAAAACCCTATCGGATGAGGCCCGACGGGAGGCAATACGTGAGGAAGTACAGAAAATGCTTAAGTTAGGGGTGATAGAGGAGTCCCAAAGTGATTGGTCAAGTCCCATTGTGTTAGTGCCTAAACCGGATGGGAGCTGGCGATTTTGTAACGATTTTCGACAACTGAACAAAGTTACAAAATTTGACACCTACCCCATGCCACGTATAGATGAGTTGATCGACCGGCTGGGAACAGCCCGATACATGACAACTCTTGATCTCACCAAAGGGTATTGGCAAATTCCCCTGGCCAAGTCGGCCAAGGAGAAAACCGCATTTGTAACCCCAGACGGGGCGTTCCAATATAAAAGAATGCCGTTTGGGTTACAGAATGTGCCGGCCACATTCCAGCAGAAAATGGACCAGATACTGAGGCCCCATCAGAAGTATGCTGCGGCTTACCTGGATGATGTAATTATCTATAGCACAGATTGGGCCTCACATCTGCCAAAAGTGCAAGCAGTCCTAGACTCTATCCGGGAAGCTGGGTTTACGGCCAAACCCAAGAAGTGTACCATTGGGCAAGAGGAGGCCAAATATCTTGGGTACACCATTGGGAGGGGAGTAATAAAACCCCAAGTCAACAAAGTCGAGGCCATACAGAATTGGCCACGTCCCAACAGCAAGAAGCAGGTACGAGCCTTTCTGGGAATCGCTGGTTATTATCGGCGATTCATTCCCCACTTTGCTTCTCAGACTGTGCCCCTAACCAACCTGACAAAAGGGAAAGAGTCGGTCATGGTTAAATGGACCCCAGAGGTTGAGGCAGCATTCCAATTCTTAAAAAAAGCCTTATGTAGCCAGCCAGTATTGTACTCACCAGACTTCTCTAGGGACTTTGTCGCACAAAGTGATGCATCAGTTAGGAGCGGTATTGTCCCAGCTCTGGAACGGGGAAGAGCACCCAGTCATTTACCTCAGCAGGAAATTGAAGTCCCATGAGGTAAATTACGCCACGATTGAGAAGGAGTGTTTAGCGGTGAAGTGGGCTCTAGATTCCCTTCGGTACTATCTGCTAGGTAGGCACTTTGACATGATTACTGATCACGCTCCTTTAAAGTGGATGGCTCAAAACAAAGAGACAAATAGAAGAGTGAATAGGTGGTTCCTGGCCCTACAGGAATTCAACTTTACGGTAAAGCATCGCCCTGGCGTTCAAATGGGGAATGTGGATGCTTTGTCTCGAGTACATGCATGCCTGATTGCTTGTGTTCCAATCCCAAGGTTAAAACAAGAGGGGGGGGTATGTGACAGCAGGCAGGTAAAATCACCCGGTTGCATCCAGGATGGTAGGTATGTATGCCCTAGATTCAGGCTTTATGCAAATTCATACCACTAGGGGGAGTGCTGGGAGTCTTGCGGGGGAAGAGTTAATGAGCCCAGCTGAATCAAGTGGATCATTAAGGCCTCTACAAGAACTCCCAGCATGCTAAGGGAGATGCTCCATCTTGGAACCAGTTCTGTGTTGTGCAAGACTGGGGAGTGTGTTTCTGTCCTGTGCGGTGAGACAAAGCCTGTGTGGCTAAAACCTTCAAAAACAGGGAGATAGGGGCTGGGGCAGCACAAGGTTGCACCTAGTTGTCAGACAGGGAACCTACGTGTGTAGTAAGCGGTCAAGCTGACCAGGATTTCTTTTGTATGTTTATTTTTGTTTTGCTGTTTTTCCCTGTAAATAGTTTAAATAAACCGCACCTTTTTGTTTTTGCAACTACAAACTCTGTTTGCAGTGCCTGTTTTTGTGTGGTGAACCCATCCAGGGGGTCACACACATCCGCTGCCGAGCTAACCCCCTCACAATATATATATATATATATATATATATATATATATATATACAGTTAGGTCCATAAATATTGGGACATCATAGTTAGTAAGGTTGAATAAAGACACCAGTCCATCCGGTTCAACCTGAGTGAGTGTGGGTGCGTGTCTACAATTCTCCCTGTACATTGTGTCTCTTATATTTTTATTTTTTATTTTTTTACTGAAGGTACCCATATAGCGTTGTCAACCTATGCAGCGCTCCACAAACACACATCACACACCCACATCGGTCCCTACCCTCAAGGAGCCCACAATCCAAGGCCCCCAACTCACACCCACATACTAGGGCCAATTTTGGACAGAAGCCAATTAACCTACCAGCATGTCTTTGGAGTAAGTTCTAATCTTTTTGGCTTTATACACCCCCACAGTGGATTTGAAATGAAACAAACAAGATGTGCTTTAACTGCAGACTTTCAGCTTTAATTTGAGGGTATTTACATCCAAATCGGGTGAACGGTGTAGGAATTACAACAGTTTGTATATGCGCCTCCCACTTTTTAAGGGACCAAAAGTAATGGGACAGATTAACAATCATCAATCAAACTTTCACTTTTTAATACATGGTTGCAAATCCTTTGCAGTCAATTACAGCCTGAAGTCTGGAACGCATAGACATCACCAGACACTGGGTTTCATCCCTGGTGATGCTCTGCCAGGCCTCTACTGCAACTTTCTTCAGTTCCTGCTTGTTCTTAGGGGCTTTTTCCCTTCAGTCTTGTCTTCAGCAAGTGAAATGTATGCTCAATTGGATTCAGGTCAGGTGATTGACTTGGCCATTGCATAACATTCCACTTCTTTCCCTTAAAAAACTCTTTGGTTGCTTTCGCAGTATGCTTCGGGTCATTGTCCATCTGCACTGTGAAGCGCCGTCCAATGAGTTCTGAAGCATTTGGCTGAATATGAGCAGATAATATTGCCCGAAACACTTCAGAATTCATCCTGCTGCTTTTGTCAGCAGTCACAGCATCAATAAATACAAGAGAACCAGTTCCATTGGCAGCCATACATGCCCACGCCATGACACTACCACCACCATGCTTCACCGATGAGGTGGTATGCTTTGGATCATGAGCAGTTCCTTTCCTTCTCAATACTCTTCTCTTCCCATCACTCTGGTACAAGTTGATCTTGGTCTCATCTGTCCATAGGATGTTGTTCCAGAACTGTGAAGGCTTTTTTAGATGTTGTTTGGCAAACTAATCTGGCCTTCCTGTTTTTGAGGCTCACCAATGGTTTACATCTTGTGGTGAACCCTCTGTATTCACTCTGATGAAGTCTTCTCTTGATTGTTGACTTTGACACACATACACCTACCTCCTGGAGAGTGTTCTTGATCTGGCCAACTGTTGTGAAGGGTGTTTTCTTCACCAGGGAAAGAGTTCTTCGGTCATCCACCACAGTTGTTTTCCGTGGTCTTCCGGGTCGTTTGGTGTTGCTGAGCTCACTGGTGCGTTTTTTCTTTTTAAGGATGTTCCAAACAGTTGATTTGGCCACACCTAATGTTTTTGATATCTCTCTGATGGGTTTGTTTTGTTTTTTCAGCCTAATGATGGATTGCTTCACTGATAGTGACAACTCTTTGGATCTCATATTGAGAGTTGACAGCAACAGATTCCAAATGCAAATAGCACACTTGAAATTAACTCTGGACCTTTTATCTGCTCCTTGTAAATGGGATAATGATGGAATAACACACACCTGGCCATGGAACAGCTGAGCAGCCAATTGTCCCATTACTTTTGGTCCCTTTAAAAAGTGGGAGGCACATATACAAACTGTTGTAATTCCTACACCGTTCACCTGATTTGGATTAAATACCCTAATATTAAAGCTGAAAGTTTGCAGTTAAAGCAGATCTTGTTAGTTTCATTTCAAATCCACCGTGGTGGTGTATAGAGCCAAAAAGATTAGAATTGTGTCGATGTCCCAATATTTATGGACCTGACTGTATATAATGCAGCTATCAGACTCCACTGCCTGCTGTGGTATTAGTATGAGAAAAGCAGCAAAGGTCTTTAGTTAGTTTTAGGAGGACACAGTACACTAACTGAAAATACTAGCAGCTCTCTGCCTGTGGTTTTATTACGAGAACACCACAAATTTTATTCAGGTTCCTTTAAGGACAGAAGTACTGCAGTACACTACATGACATTAATGCAGCACTCTGCCTGTGGTTTTATTATGAGAACACCACTAACTGTATTCAGGTAAGCTTTAGGTGAACCCTATGCAAAGCACACAGTACACTAAGTGAAACTCTGCTGCAGCTAGCACAATCACCTGCCTGCCTGTCACAGTATAGAGAACAGCAGTAACGGATCTAGCTAAACTAAATACAGTGTATAAATATATATACAACACATAGGATGCATATATATCCTCTACACACTGTAACAGCAGCTAACTGACTCGCCTGCCTGCTCTATCTAACTCAATATAAATGACACTCTCTCTCTCTCTGTTAGACATGTGCACAGTGAAATATTTTGTTTCGGAATTTCGTTTTCGTTCGAAAAATAAATTTTTTTAGTTACTCCCGAAATTCGTTTTTATTTATTTCGTTTTTCGTTAGAAATTGCATTAGTCTGAAAATCTGAATTAATTAAGGTCGAATCTGTCATTGAAGGCTTTTGGTGTCTGTCGAATGTTCAAAGAAGATTAGACGAAGCAGCGAAACTGTACGACGCCGCAATCGTACATTTCCGGTCGAATGTTCCGCCTACAAGCTAGCTATAGTAGAATTATAATGTTGTATGACTAGTAATAATTATATTTATTAATTATTATTACTAGTCCACCAACATTAGAATTTTTCTATAGCCTATGGGCAGAGTATTTGACTGGAAATGTACGATTTGCGGCGTCGTACAGTTTATCTGCTCCGTCGAATCTTCTTAGAACTTTCAACAGACACCATAAGCCTTCAATGACAGATTCGACGTTTGTATGTTTTTCGATGCTTTGTCAAATCTTCATCATTCATGTTGAATTGTCAAGTTAGTTCTAGCTATTTTACTGCTCCTCCTCTTTGGTTACAATCAGCCAATAACATTCATCATCATCATTATTTTTATTTTACTTCCCCCCCCCCCCCCAATTCCAGCAGCGATCTTTTCTCTCTATGTCAAATCTTTTCTCTCTATAATGTCGAATCTTTTCTCTCTATGTAGAATAATCTTGGACTAATAGAGTTAAGGTTAGGCACATTCGACCACAGGTTCGATGGACACAGATTGTTATTGTCAGCCTCATGTCGAATCTCCTATCTATATCGAACTGTTGTTGCAACGAAAACGAAAATTAAGCATTTGTTTATGTCGGATCTTTCGGTTTTCGGATTCTGCATTTTCGTTTTCGTTTGTTAAAACGATAACGAAAATACCTGAAATTCGAACGAAAATGCATTCGGACGAAAACGAATGCACATGTCTACTATCTGTAACTCTCTCTTTCACAAACGCCAACACACTACACAAGGCCGACTTCCAGACGGCCTTATATAGTGTGGGGCGTGTACCTACTCCTCTGAGCCATGATTGGCCAAAGCCACCCTGGCTTTGGCCAATTGAGGCTCTCCGTTATTACCGCTCTGTGATTGGCCAAAGCATGCGGGTCATAGTGCATGCTTGGTCAAACATCAGCCAGCAATGCACTGCGATGCCGCAGTGAATTATGGGCCGTGACGCGCCACTCGAATTTGGCGCGAGCGGCCCATAATGTTCGATCTTCGTCGAATGATCGAACAGCTGATGTTCGAGTCAAACATGGGTTCGACCCGAACACGAAGCTCATCCCTAGCCACCATTAGAAATCATGAGGACCCATAGAGCCTGCTTGACAGAGCCCCACCCCAGTGTAAGCAGGTTGCCTAGTTTTATTTTCACATAGAAAACATGTGCAGCTGGGTCCCACCTACATAGAGGGCCTTCAGAAGGACTGCTCCATAGCATTCTCTGCCCACACTAAATACACATGAATGGATGCTGGTCCTAGACTTTCCTGTCACATCCCTCTGGTCACTGTCCACATTAACCCCTTTGCACCCAGAGCTCTTCCCTTGTAGGCCTACCAATCTCATGGTCCAGATTAGGGCTCCAGGAGTTCAACCGAACACCCAGGGCCCGTTGTCCATGGTGCATGTTCCATGAGGGGGTCAGCGGCTGGAGGGTGAATCCTTATCCTAAATCACCACCCACTCCTAAGCTGATCAAGCTTGCACCAAGAAACACAGATACTCTTCTCCCCAAGCATTGACTGTGCACATTAAATAACACTTCCACTAATAGTACATTACACGGAGGCTGGTTGCTGCAAACCCATCTTCTTTACTTGTCAAATAATACTCAATAAACCTTGTACAAAGTATTCCAAATAATGGAAGGCAACATTTCAAATAGTACAGTTCAAACATCACTTGCTGCATGGAGGGAGGGAGCATTGCGGTACTCACTTATATTATGTTAGTCAATATCCTCAATTCCTCATTTACGGGCCTAGGCCCTTCACTCCTGTCTAGGCCCCTGAAGAGGTGAGCACACCCAACTCTCTATCTCTTCTTGTCTTTTTGCCAACAACACCCAGACTCCCATAGACTGGCACCTCCCTCACCTTAAAAGGCAGGATTACCTCATGATCCCTCTCACTGGTAGGGGTAACAGTTAAAGAGGAAGTAACCCCTGTCTACATCAGTGTCTCTCTATACACTCCCTATGCATTCTCCAACCTGCAATTTGCACCCTCTGCTGCATTCCCCATTACCCGTCACTCTGCACTCCTGAATCCTCTTATACCCCAATACACTGAATCTCCTGCATCCCCAATAGTCCAACACTCTGCATCTCCTGAATCCTTCACTACCCCACATTCTGCACCCTCTTCATCCCCCACTACTTCACATTCTGCACCCCCTATGTCCACTACTTCCCATAAATTCTGCATCCCCTGCATCTCTCACTACCCCTCATTCTGCACCCCATGCATCCTCCATTAAATGTCTCTGTATCCTATTACACCCCTCTCTGCACCCTTTGTATCCCGTACTAATCTCTCTGTATCTCATTACACCTCACTCTGCACTACCCTGCATCCCCCACTACTCTCTCTACACCCCTAGTTATAGTTAATCACTCATATGTCACATCCATAAGATTCATTGGAAAAATAAAAAGAAACCCTCTAGGTCAGACTTTGGAGGCAGATTGGAACAAAAATATGCTTTTTATAAAAAGTTACATTTTTATTAAACATTGATATATGAACATATACAATAAAAAATAGTTACAAAAAGGTATTGTCTGCTAGCGGCCAAGTAATGGCCAGAAAAGGAGGACGTTACATATACCCAATGGGAGAAAAAATGAAGTTTCAACAGTATGACATCAAAACATGCGTGAACCCCTATGAGTCAACGCGTTTTGCTGGATCGCGTCTTCAGGACTCACATGGGGGGTATAGCAACAAATCTCACTGATCCGGACATATGCCACCGCCTGCACAGGACCTTCCCTGGATGGGTGCCGCAGCACCGAGATAACCAGAACCAGGGTCCAAATTTTAAATATATCAATATTTCAAATTTGGGTATATGTAACGTCCTCCTTTTCTGGCTATTACGTGGCCGCTAGTGGACAATACCTTTTTACAACTATTTTATATTGTATATGTTCATATATCGATGTTTAATAAAATTTAACTTTTTATAAAAAGCATATTGTTGTTCCAATCTGCCTCCATTGTCTGACCTAGAGGGTTTCTTTTTCTTTTTCCAATCTCTCTATATATACCCCTTTTACACTTCACTCTGCACCCCCTGCACCCACCTCCCTCTATTACCACAATACACCTCACTCTGCAACCCCTGCATCCCACAATACACCACATTCTGCACCCCCTCCACCCCCCAAATTCTGTATCCCCTATTACACCCACTGCATCCCTTACATCCTGGACCCTCTGCATCCCCCACATACTGTACCCCCTGTATCCCTCACTGCCTCATGATCGACACCCCCCACTTCAACTCAGTGCATCACCTGCATGCCCCACTAGTTTCACTGTACCTCTACTACCATCTACTTTGTATGTCCTGCATTACCTGCACTCTGCGTCCCCCATTTACCCCACACTCTGTATCCCCTTATGTTGCCTATTATTGCAATCTTTATCCCCCTCTACTCCTCAATGTGCACCCCCATTACACTCTGCATCCCATTGACACACAGTGCCATTGCCTTTTATATCTGTGATGTTCCCATCCCTAGGATTTGGGGTGACGCCTCACCTGGAGGGGGGTGCTCTGCTGGAGCCTCTACTGCAGGGATATGCAATTAGCGGACCTCCAGCTGTTGCCAAACTACAAGTCCCATGAGGCATAGCGAGACTCTGACAGCATCCAGCATGACACCCAGAGGCAGAGGCATGATGGGACTTGTAGTTTTGCAACAGCTGGAGGTCCGCTAATTGCATATCCCTGCTCTACTGCATTCATTTTCATGGAGCTCCAGCTGTGCGTGGCTCAGATCTCTGAATTTCCCATGCTGCAAACTTCACCTGGACATGTTTATGTAATGCTTTTCCAGAGTCTGGTAGGTTACAGTCTCATGGAAAAGCTAGTTTTGAGGATTCTGTTTGTCAAAGGAAGAGTGGTGGAGAAGGGGGCTGCCTCAGTGATGCATTTCCAAAAAAAAATTGTCCTTGGCGCAAAAGGCTGTCAGCTTCAAGATCCCAACGTCTGCATCATATGGTGGAAGATTATCTAGGGGCAAATACAGATATGGGGAGATTTCCAGCAGACAATCCACTGGGTTTCTGGGTCATGGCAATTAACCATTGGCCAGAACTTGCCCAATGAAATTGAGCTGCTGGGCTGCCCTGCATCCAGCGTACTTTCCGAACAGGAATTCAGTGCTGCCGGAGGTTTTGTGAAAGATAAAAGAGCGCGTTTGTCCACAGACTCCATTGACCAGCTGACATTTGTCAAAATGAATCAGTCCTGGATTAGCAGCAGCTATCAAACCCCTGATGCCGATGTCACTGATTAAGTGTTATTGTGATCTCGAATCTCTGCAAGACTGTCTAGGCTGTCTAGCTTTGTGGGTGTTGATTTTATCTTGAAGTAATTTTTTTGGTATAGGTTTCATGGGCACAATTAACACCCAAGGAAACATTTTTCCACATCTGTTTGACAGGTGCATCAAATTTAGATTTTTTACAGCAAGGCCAATTCTTGCTTTCATCAAGAGTACCTCTAGAAGGTTATGGGGTGAAGGCACCACCAACACCCAAAGACCAATTTTTCCACAACTGTGTGACAGGGGCATCAAATTATAATTTTTTTACAGCAAGGTCAATTCTTGTTTTCATCAATAGTACCACTAGAAGGTTACGGGGTGAAGGCACCACCAACACCCAAAGACCAATATTTCCACACCTGTTTGACTGGGGCATCAAATACTTTTTTTTTACAGCAAGGCCAATTCTTGCTTTCATTAAAAGTACCTCTATAGGGTTACGGTGTGAAGGAAGCACCAACACTCAGGCCTCGTACACACGGCCGATTTTCTCGGCAAGAACCAGCAAGAAACTTGCTGGCAGAGAGGTCTTGCCGAGTAAATCGGTCGTGTGTACGCGGCTATCGGGTTTCTCGTCGAGAAAACCGACAAGAAACCTTGACGAGAAAATAGAGAACCTGCTCTCTATTTTCTCGTCGAGATTCTCCTCGGCATGTTTCTCGACGAGAAAAGTGAGTGTGTGTACACTTACCTGTCCTCCCGGAAGCCCGCGCATGTTCGAAATGAATGACGCATGCGCGGTAGCTTCCTAGGCATACGTAGGGTATACCAAGATGGCGGCGACGGCATCGAATGTGACGAGCGCATGCTCGTCGTAGTCGATGACGTCACCGCGTACGCTCCATTCAAAGAACCGCGGGTTCTTTGAAACGAGCGTGTGTACACTCGGCCGGGACAAGTTTCTTGTCCAAGAATCTCGTCGAAAAAAACGACATGTTTTTTTCAACGAGAATCTCGGCCGTGTGTACGAGGGCTCAAAGCCAAATTTTTCCGCAACTGTTACTTCTATTCAAAGTCTGCGAAAGAGATGCCAGACTATATCTGAAAAATATATATTTTTTAACCTCCCTGGCTGTATGATTCTGTCTGGAATTATGTACCAAAAGCGGTACAATTATTTTGCATGGAAATTTGGTGTTATGTATTGTAGGCCTGCAATTCTTAGTAATTACTTACTTAAACCTGACCAAACAAGAGTCTAGTAGACATCCCGGGTATGATAAAGTTTGAAACACAAAATCATAAATTATAATATAATAAATAACTATAAATAATTATAACAAATAGTAATGTAATTATAATAAAAATTATTCAATAATGTAATCAAATCAAAAACACTGAAATTTGCTCAGTTGCAGAATTGTCGCTGTCATTAGATTTAGTGTTTGATGACGAATTTCCCCACAAATCGGTATCGCTCAATTCTGCAAGTGATTCTAATTTATTATCGCTGTTTTCTAGCTGGTCTAAAACCACTGTTGACATAAAGGGACACTTTTTGGTTGCTATGGACAACCTCCAGTTTCCAGGCAGAAAGAACAGTTTTTATAATATAAAACTGCATGCAGGACACCGGACAGACCACTAGGGACAAAGGGGATGTGTAATTATTTGATACAGTACTGTAATCTGTAAGATTACAGTATACTGTATGTATACTGTGTGTTTCACTTTTTGAATTTGGCGCCAAACTCCGTCCCCGTGCACCGCAACATCACAGGGAACGGAGCTCAGCACTCAGCGGTGTGGATCGAGTGAGGAGACAGCTCGCACACACTGCGAGGAGACATCGCAGGATCCAGGAAACAAGGTAAGTAATTTCCCAGTATCCTGCAATGCAATCCCGAGTCTGGCTCGGGGTTACCGCTCTTAGCATGAAAAACTCACCCCGAGCCTGACTCGGGATTACCGCCAAGGGGGTTAATCTTGGCCGGAGTGGACTAAAATTTGTCTTCTTCACATAAGACTTGCTCACTGTGGTTCAAAATTCAAAGTCTGCCAAAGAGACACCAGAATTTATCTAAAAAATCTTTAAACTTATACTAAATTGTGGCCTCATCATACAGACTGGCTCCCCAAGCAGTTGTTTACAAAATAAAGAAAGCTTGCAGGGAAAATCTATTTAAAGAGGTTGTAAACCCTCGTGTTTTTTAACCTTAATGCATCCTATGCATTAGGCCTCATGCCCACGGACGTTTTTACAGCCGCGTTTTTGAGCGTTTTTTACAGCTTAAAAACGCCTGTCCATGTTAGTCTATAGCTTCATGCCCACCTAGACGTTTTTGAGCTGCAAATAGCATAGACGTTTTTAAGCTGTAAAAAAAACCCAGGACCAGTGCGTTCCTCAGCGTCGGAGTTAGGCAGAAAAAAACGCGAGCGTCAAAAAACGGTCAAAAACGCCCAAAAACGGTCAAAAACGTGCACTAACGCGCGGTCGCGTTTTTTTAGCTCCGACGTTTTGTTTTTTTTTTTTCCCAAAAAAATAAAAAAATAAAAATAAATTTACAATAACATGGACAGGCGTTTTTAAGCTGTAAAAAACGCAGCTGTAAAAACGTCAGTGGGCATGAAGCCTTAAGGTGAAAAAACTTCTGACACTGACCGCCCCTGCCCCCCGTTTTTCTTACCTTAGCCCTTCGATCCCTCGGCGGAGACGCATTCTTTCTCTCTGCCTGGGATTCTCGGCTCTTGATTGGATAGATTGATAGCAGCGCAGCTATTGGCTCCCGCTGCTGTCAATCAAATCCAATGACAAGGGCGCTGGGGCAGGGCCGAGTCCGGCATTCTGTAAACCCCCAGGAGAGCGCTTCTCCCATGGGGTTTACCGATGTGGGGAGGAACCGCGAGAGCCGCCGGGGGACCCCAGAAGACAGTGATCGGGGCCACACTGTGCAAAACGAACTGCACAGTGGAGGTAAGTATGATATGTTTGTTATTTTTTCTTTATAAATGTCAGTTTTGCTGCAGCAGGTTCTATACACGGTACAGATGCGCGACTTTACAGGCAGACTAAGGGGACCCCCCAGGCACTATATTTAAATGAATTTTAAATTTTTCTTGTTTTGCTTTATTAAAATCACTGCTCCTTTAAAAACAATATTTTTTTCAAAGTGTTTTTTTGCATTGGTACATGTCCCCCAGGGCAGTGCTCGGGACCCCATAACTTTTTTGTGGCCAATAACTTGAATATAAGCCTTCAAAATGGGGACTTATAATTTTTCGGAAGTGAGCAGGGGATGACACACAACCCACTCTGCTCAGTGCTGCAGGGAAGCAAGAGGAGAGAGAGCCACTGAAGAGCACACAGCCCCAAGCTTCTCTCAGCCGGGAGCAAGTGGCGAGGAGATGAGCGAGCAGGGATTTCACACAGCCGGTGGCCACCCAGCTACAAACTTTAGATTTTTTTTTTTTTTATTGTTACTGTGACTATGTGTCTAGTTCTTTTTCTAGTTCCATGGTGACATGGGGGTTCTGCAGAGGCTGGGCAATAATTACCATAATACCAAAGTGTTTATTTTAGTCACACACATTGTACACCACCAAGTGAAGACACGCCAAAGGATATTCTCAAAGGAGTAAGACCAGGTAACTTTCTCAACTCAACTAAAAGGGTTCTTGTAGCACTATATTGATTAAAGATGTTTTCAATAATTAGGACTTGTAACAGACTGGGCTCCCATATCTGCTGTGTTTTTTGCGTGTAGAGGGTGTCAAATTTAGTGGGGTGTATCTGGGCAATAGATGGCTCAGATACATTGATTTTAGGGATTTATGGACACTTTGGAGTGTGGGAGGTATGAATGGTGTCATGTTCCCTGCGGTCCCTGGGTCGCGCTGTCACCTGGGACCGGGGTTGAACTACCATTCTAGAGCCATGCCCTTTTTGTCCTCTCGCGGCAGTAGTACGGTGGGGCGGGGAACCCGCTGTGCCTGCTGGGAGAGGATATAAAAGGTGGCGGACATCTTGCGCACAAGGTCCATTCCCCAGGCACCTTCAGCCTGGGGGCTGCTGCGGTTCGTCTGTGCCCAGGCGCCCTTAGCCTGGGCGCGTGGAGTCAAGTTCCATCCCAGGCACCTTCGGCCTGGGGTGAGGTACTATACCAGGAGGTCTGGGGCCCAGTACCTTCGACTGGGTCCCGCGAGGGCGAAGCATTCCTAAGGTGCCCCCGGTTTTGGGTGCCTGAATCTTGGGCGTAAGGGACTGGAGACGTGACCTCCCCGTAGAGCCAGTGCAGCATTTGCTCGTGCCGGTGGAGGCCTCTGGTGACCGTCCGGATGGATGTCTTCCTCTGACAGGGGCCGTTTGTTCTAAAGAAGGTACTTCATGTTTCTCATGGTCTGTGGCAGGGACCCATCTTTCTCAGGTCAGTGGCAGGCCTCATCCAAGGCCTGTGGCAGGGGCCTCAACGTTCACCCAGGTCAGTGGCAGTGACCAAGTTCACGGTCGGTGGCAGCGACTGTGCGCCAAGCCTGTTTGCACTAAACGGAACAGGAGAAACTTTAATTCATCTTGCCTGGACCTACTCTTCCCTACACCTTGTCTGTTCTTTTAAAAGTCAACCAGTTTCAAGTCAATAAAACAGTGTTGGACTTTTCTTGGTGTGGAACTCGTATTGCTGGAAGCTAAGTGTCCCTGTCAGTGACAGTGGCAATCATCCTCCATAGGAGAAGCTGAGGTTCCGGCCTAAAACGCAGACCCGAGGGTAAATGGTTTAGCTCATATCTCTGCATCCTACATCAGAGAGCCGAGCTGGTGGTGTGCATCTTTCCCCCTTCTCCCAGATACCCCTAGACGAGTAAAACTAGCCGTGAAGAGAGGGGAGAAACTGGGGCAGGACCGCTACACGTGGAAGCAACTAAACTCTGTAACTCAGCTAGTAAATATGTGCCATTTCCATTACATGGTTCAATATTAGTTTTGCACAGTGTTATACTGTATAATTCTATCAAGATAATAGAACTGTGCTCATTCAAAGAATAGAAAAAGCAAAAAGCTACATACTGATGTTTTCACCTTTATTATGTTCTACGTATTTCTGGTTCATCACCATATTATCCCTGGAAATGTCCCTATGTCCCCATGTTTATCTCAGCTGCACGCTGTAGCTAGAAAGGTTTGTGTTCCCCATTTCTGATTCATTAGTGCTCTTGCAAAAACCTCTTCTCATAGTGATGTCCTCACTGTCTCTGAGCCTCCATTGCTTGCTCAGCAGTGAACTGTACCTCTAAATATTACATTCTCCATCCACTGCTTGAGTAATCAAGCCCATTCCATACACAACTCAGCAGTGCCTCATAATCTAGGATGTCAGCTGTCTTTTGTGGCCCTGGCATGAATCCCTTGTAGTGTGGTTACAAGGCTAGCCAGACATCAGGGGTAGGAAATGGGGGGCATAATAACTACTGACCTAGAGGGAAAAAGATTAGGTGTCATCCTATCTTTAATGCTGATTGTCATCTTCTTCTCATATAAAAAAGTGCCACCACCATCCTCAGAAAGTTGGAGTTATGGCACAGTTCCTAAAAGGAGGAACAACTCCCCCCCCCCTACTTTATAAAACCTAATAAACAAGTAATCCTCAATGAGAGAAAGTGTCATCATCTTGGCTTACTAAGAGAGGATGGATAGAGCAAGGTGCTGTCCAAGGGACAAAATGTTTACCTTGCCTAAAAAGCATTTGATAGTGTACTGATGGAGTTTTATTTGTTAAACACAGCTGGTCAGGCTATTAAACCCATGGAACATCACATACAGGCATACCCCGCTTTACGGACACTCACTTTACGTACACTCGCGAGTACGGACATACCCGCGAGTGTACATAAAGTGCCTCACAAGACAAACATTCCTGCACCATCAGCCGCAGTAGAAGGAACTTAAGCTCTGAGCATGTAGCCTACCCTATTCCAGTGTGCTCTTCCTGTTTCCTGGCCGCCGCCCCACCTCCTGTGCACAGCGCGATGTCTGGGGGATGGATTGGAGTGGGCCCCCCCTTGCATCAGATGAGCCTAATTACATGTGAGTGTTTCCCTGACACCCCCACTACAGCCCCTGACGCCCCATAACAGCCCCTGGCACCCCCACTACAGCCCCTGACTCCCTCACTACAGCCTAGAAGTGAAAAAATGTATTGCTTCACTTTAAGTACATTTTCGTTTTACATACATGCTCTGGTCCCGTTGTGTACTTAAAAGTGGGGTATGCCTGTACAGTTTTTTACTGTATTAAAGGGTCAGTCTACCCAAAACTAAAATTTTTGTTTTAGTGGCTGCTGGAGAGTTTAATCACCTCTCTGTATTACTACTGTATTTGTGATGGATCTCGGATACCCTGGCTGGGCATCTCCGCCAGACCTGTGTCTTCTGTCCTCCAAATGCACCCGCAGCCTGCAGACTCACCATAACCAGCCCTTAGCCCCTCAATCACGAGACAAGCCACACAGGTGTTGAGGGTTAAACATGCAGAGCATAAACTGTTTATTAAATACAAAACATACACCTTTAAAACAGTTAAGGACACCCCCTTAGCCTTGTCATAGAGGGGGTAGGGGACAAGGAAGAATAAATGGGAACTGAACACTTGTACATTGAAACAGAAACTACAGTTGAAACACACCAAGGGATTATGATAAGCAGGCAGCCCCTCAATACACATCCCCCGCTGGGAGATGTCTCCAGTCCAGACCTTTTGTCTACATGCCATGACCCAACACAATTAAACACAGCAACAAGAGGTGGGGATGGGGGAGAAAGGATGTAGTATTAGATTACATTACATTATCTCAATGTCATTTTGTCCCCAAGTTTCTGAGTCTCTTCTGGGCCATAGTCTGTGGGTCACCTGATCCCTGTCACCCCATGACATGCATACATTTAGTCAAAGTAGCCCCTAATTGTATATAAATGTTTTCCAAATTCATGGAGGTGGGCTGTTTATTTTACTAGTATTCCCCTACAAATAAACATTTCTGACCTATCAATAGGAAAAAGAAATGTTACCTCAAAGTATGCAAGTAGTAATGTGCATGGCATGTTGTAAAATTACAGAAGCATCCACTTTAAGTTGTCTAGCAGGAGTGTGCATTTCATAAGACTGAACAAAACAAGTAATTTGGCAAATACAACAGTCCACAAGTATGTATTGGAACTGTATATTTAGCTGCGTTCTTGGAGATTAAAGCCGTGTACACACGATCGGTTTTACCGATGAAAACAGTCCGATGGACTGTTTTCATCAGACGAACCGATCGTGTATGGGCCCCATCGGTCTTTTTTCCATCGGTGTGAAAGAATAGAACATGTTTTAAATTTATCCGATGGGAAAAAAAACGATAGCAAAATCCAATCGTCTGTGTGGAACTCCATCAGAGAAAAACCCCACGCATGCTCAGAATCAAGTCGACACATGCTCAGAAGCATTTAACTTCATTTTTCTCGGCTCGTCTGAGTGTTTTACGTCACAGCGTTTGGGACGGTCGGATTTTTGACTGATGGTGTGTAGGCAAGACTGATGGAAGTCAGCTTTATTGGATTTCCGATGGGAAAATCCATCGGATTAGAATCCATAGGAAATCCAATCGTGTGTACAATGCTTAAGGCAGGACTGCTGCAGTACTAAAAAGCTTGCTAATTACTTTCAAGGTAATTTGAAATATTTTTTTTTAAAAAGGGGGAAAAGGGACTTTAGAGCACCCAACTATTAATGCAAAAAGTATAAAAAAAGATCACAAAGCTTTTATTGACAACATAAATATTTAAAACACATTATAAACCACCACTGAGTGAGTACTCACAAAGAGGGTGCCAGCAGTACACATATAAAATGATTTGTAAAGTGGTTTATATATGTACTTCTTGCACCCCTTTTGGGAGTACAGAAGATACTTACTCAGTGGTGCTTTATAATGTGTTTTTATTCTGTATACACACATTAGTTGCGTTCATGTAACTCAAAGGGTGTTATTTTTTAATATTTATGATGTCAATAAAAACTTTATAATCTTTTTTATACTTTTTGTGTTAATAGTTTGGTGCTCTAAAGTCCTTTGTCCCCATTTTTTCAAAAAATGAATTTCAAATTGCGATTCTGGGATATAGCACCTTGACTTGTGTTTGGGTCTGGTAAAGGTACATGCATTTATACTTTCAAGGTAATCTGACACAGATGTGTAAACCGTATAATGGTAACGATTATTTTATTCCTACCTGCATTCATTCGTACAAGAGTCAATGTTTTACTCTTCGTATTTTTTTATTGCTTCTTCCCTTATTTTGTTTTTATATGTTTACTACCATATTTTTTTGTTCTTAAGGGATCACTGTACTATTAGTATAGTTATTTTTGAAGTCATCAGCACCCCCCCAATGTCTTATACTCACTTCTCTCTACTCCTGCTAGGTCTTTGATGTAGGGGTCACTGGAACCCGCACAGCCACCACTGACTGCATTGTGTGCAGAGCTGGACATGCTCTGCTTCTGCACACAGGCAAATGAGATACCCAGCTGGGATACTTTGTAGTAGCGGTGGTATATCTCTCAGGGGACCACACAGCAAATATCTGGCAGTAGCAGGGATAGGTAAGTAAAAAACTTTGTGGGTCAAATATAATGCATTCCCAGCAATGTATAAAGTCCCACCCTTTTTAATTCTACCCATGCTTATGATTATTGCTAAAAAAAATCAAATCTAGAAGAAAAACTTGGCCGACAATAAAGAAAGTTCCCATCTAACTTAAGCATGGCAACTTATAGCTATCAGATTTAAGCCAACTAGCCACAAAAATCCCAGGTTAATTATATTGAGGAGGTATGGAGTCTATAATTGTGACTTCTCCTTCTGAAAATACCAGTTCCCTGGTTTTCATGCTTGTCCAATGGATTTAAGCATGTACAATATCTGGAAGATCTGACTTCAACTTTCCTGATCTGCATTATTTTTGGATCAGTGTCTCAAGTAGCATCGATGCCAGGCAACTAGTGTTTTCAACAAAAGTACTCTTGTTACTCTCAGAGGGGATTCATAGCATGATTACCCGAATCACACCTCTGTCTCTTTTTATATGACGTTCTCCCATTAAACTGTGAGGTCTACCCACCTGGATGAGCTCTGCTGCAGAGAATCTTTTGACTTCTCTCCTTCCAGCCTCACACCCTCTCCAGTTCTTCTCATTCATGGTACAGCAACTATGTCTGTCCCAATGTACATATACAGTGTAAAATGAAGGAAAGAAATAAGGTCTTGCTGATGTTATTGTACATATGACATTAGGATGTATAATACCCATTAATGATCAATATATCAATAGAATTGTTCTAAATCTTTTTTTGCAATTTTCTTTTAATACTGTTTGCTTATTTTTCTGCTTTTTCCTGTGGACTGATAGCTAATTCTTGTTTTGCTTTGTGAATCATTCATTTGATTGTCGGCCTGAAATGTTTTGTTTTTCAAAGGCAATGACATCATGTCTTACTTAAGTTTTGTGATGGAGTCAGATATGTCTAGTATCTGCTAGAGTATGTTCCAAAGTCTTTTTGGTTGCAAAAGAACACCATATGAATCAAACATGTAACAGAACATGAGTTTAAATTTATATCATGCAATTATAGAAAAACTGTCACAAAATTGGGCAATTTAAACTGATGAAAACAATGCAGCAAAGGCAGATATTACTGTAAATGAAAGTGGTTGTAAACCTCAGTCATGGAATCTGAAGCAAAGCACACATATATCTGTAGTGTTTACTTATCTGTCTCCAAAGCTTTAAGTGTTGTTTCTCTCTGGTGCTTCATTCCTCTGTTATCAGCATGAGTCACTTCTGAGAAGTTTTACCGACACATGAATTAAAATTGGTGTCGGGGAGTGTGAGCTCAGCACACAGCTTGTCTATTCACAACACAGTTCTACTGCTGTGTGAAGGGGGTGTGTTCCTTTCTTCCAATCAGCTCTCACACACTGTAACTACAGCCTCTCCACTCCCTCCTCTGTGCTCCTGATGAAGAAAGATTTTTAACACTTTTCTTCCCCTTTGAAGGGGTGTAGGGAAGAGAAGATTGCAGATAAACTAGTAAAACATATGTAGGAGGATCTGTTTTATCTCTGTGTATCATCTGAGGCTGTTCACTTCACTGGGTGTATGTGAGGGTTTTTTAGATTCTGAGTTTTAGGCCTCTTTACTAGTGTTGAGCGGACCCGAACTGTAAAGTTCGGGTCCGTACCGAATTTTGGCGTTTTCCCGACCCCGGACCAGGACCCGGATTTTGCGCTAAAGTCCGGGTTCGGGTCCGGATTCGGGAATTTAATGGCGCAGTTAGAAATGCTTCAGGGGCCAGCCAATCACCATTTGATTAGCTGGTGTGCCCTTAGAAGCCATCATAGCCATGCCTACTAATGGCATGGCTGTGATTGGTCAGTGCAACATGTGACCCAGCATGTGACCAGCTTCTATATAAGAAAGAGGCACACAGCACAGATCGTCACTCTGCTTTTAGACAGTGTAGGGAAAGGATCCTGGCTGCTGTTGCTGTGAGGGAGAGAATTATATGATAGGAGTTAGTCCTGATTCTGCAATCTACTGATAGAAAAGATAGGGAGACAGTGTAGTGTAGTGTAGTGTAGGGGCAGGATCCTGTTTGTGCTTTCAGGGAGAGAGATTTAGATAGGAGTCCAGATTGAGAGATATAATAGCTCAGCGATCTGCATAGGTTTATCTGTTTGTGTTGCAAGCTCAGTGCACCAGCACTGCATTACGTTGAGTGATACACCTATTCCATACTGTGGCTGTATTGTGCTCTTGCTAAAAGACCTATTTCGGTCAGAAAAAAAAAAAAAAAAAAAGGCACTTTATTGTGCTTTTGCTAAAAAGACCCATTTTTGGGCCCCCCCAAAAAAAAAAGGCACTTTATTGTGCTGTTGCAAAAAAAAAAAAGGCACTTTGTTGTGCTTTTGCTAAAAAGACCCATTTTTGGGCCCCAAAAAAAAAAAAGGCACTTTATTGTGCTGTTGCAAAAAAAAAAAGGCACTTTGTTGTGCGCAAAAAAGACCTATTTTTGGGCAAAAAAAATATTTTGCAGTGTATATCTCTAGTTGTGTGAAATAACCGATTTCTATATATTTTTCTTGTACTATGCTATACTAAAAAAAAAAAAAAAACTTTTTTTTGAATAGCATTCTCTGCAGCTGTGCGATTCAGCGGTTATATACTGTGGTTGTGTTGTGCTCTTCCAAAAAACGCCATTTAGGGCCACAGAAAATATTTTGCAGTGTGAAATACACATGTGGAGGTGTGTAAAATAAACAATTTCTATATATTGTACAGTGCTATACTAAAAAAAACAACATTTTTTTTGAATAGCATTCTCTGCACTTCTATAGCTGTGCGATTCAGTGGTTAAATACTGTGGTTGTGTTGTGCTCTTGCAAAAAACGCCATTTAGGGCCACAGAAAATATTTTGCAGTGTGAAATACACATGTGGAGGTGTGTAAAATAAACAATTTCTATATATTGTACAGTGCTATACTAAAAAAAACAACATTTTTTTTGAATAGCATTCTCTGCACTTCTATAGCTGTGCAATTCAGTGGTTAAATACTGTGGTTGTGTTGTGCTCTTGCAAAAAACGCCATTTAGGGCCACAGAAAATAAATTGCAGTGTGAAATACACATGTGGAGGTGTGTAAAATAAACAATTTCTATATATTGTACAGTGCTATACTAAAAAAACAAACATTTTTTTTGAATAGCATTCTCTGCACTTCTATAGCTGTGCGATTCAGTGGTTAAATACTGTGGTTGTGTTGTGCTCTTGCAAAAAACGCCATTTAGGGCCACAGAAAATATTTTGCAGTGTGAAATACACATGTGGAGGTGTGTAAAATAAACAATTTCTATATACTGTACAGTGCTATACTAAAAAAAAACAACATTTTTTTTTGAATAGCATTCTCTGCACTTCTATAGCTGTGCGATTCAGTGGTTAAATACTGTGGTTGTGTTGTGCTCTTGCAAAAAACGCCATTTAGGGCCACAGAAAATAAATTGTAGTGTGAAATACACATGTGGAGGTGTGTAAAATAAACAATTTCTATATATTGTACAGTGCTATACTAAAAAAAACAACATTTTTTTTGAATAGCATTCTTTGCACTTCTATAGCTGTGCGATTCAGCGGTTCTATACTGTTGGGGTTGTTGTGCTCTTCCAAAAAACGCCATTTAGGGCCACAGAAAATAAATTGCAGTGTGAAATACACATGTGGAGGTGTGTAAAATAAACAATTTCTATATATTGTACAGTGCTATACTAAAAAAAACAACATTTTTTTTGAATAGCATTCTCTGCACTTCTATAGCTGTGCGATTCAGTGGTTAAATACTGTGGTTGTGTTGTGCTCTTGCAAAAAACGCCATTTAGGGCCACAGAAAATAAATTGCAGTGTGAAATACACATGTGGAGGTGTGTAAAATAAACAATTTCTATATATTGTACAGTGCTATACTAAAAAAAACAACATTTTTTTTGAATAGCATTCTCTGCACTTCTATAGCTGTGCGATTCAGTGGTTAAATACTGTGGTTGTGTTGTGCTCTTGCAAAAAACGCCATTTAGGGCCACAGAAAATATTTTGCAGTGTGAAATACACATGTGGAGGTGTGTAAAATAAACAATTTCTATATATTGTACAGTGCTATACTAAAAAAAACAACATTTTTTTTGAATAGCATTCTCTGCACTTCTATAGCTGTGCGATTCAGTGGTTAAATACTGTGGTTGTGTTGTGCTCTTGCAAAAAACGCCATTTAGGGCCACAGAAAATAAATTGCAGTGTGAAATACACATGTGGAGGTGTGTAAAATAAACAATTTCTATATATTGTACAGTGCTATACTAAAAAAAAAAACATTTTTTTTGAATAGCATTCTCTGCACTTCTATAGCTGTGCGATTCAGTGGTTAAATACTGTGGTTGTGTTGTGCTCTTGCAAAAAACGCCATTTAGGGCCACAGAAAATATTTTGCAGTGTGAAATACACATGTGGAGGTGTGTAAAATAAACAATTTCTATATATTGTACAGTGCTATACTAAAAAAAACAACATTTTTTTTGAATAGCATTCTCTGCACTTCTATAGCTGTGCGATTCAGTGGTTAAATACTGTGGTTGTGTTCTTGCAAAAAACGCCATTTAGGGCCACAGAAAATAAATTGCAGTGTGAAATACACATGTGGAGGTGTGTAAAATAAACAATTTCTATATATTGTACAGTGCTATACTAAAAAAAACAACATTTTTTTTGAATAGCATTCTCTGCACTTCTATAGCTGTGCGATTCAGTGGTTAAATACTGTGGTTGTGTTGTGCTCTTGCAAAAAACGCCATTTAGGGCCACAGAAAATATTTTGCAGTGTGAAATACACATCTGGAGGTGTGTGTAAAAAAACAATTTCTATATATTTTCCTTGTACTGTGCTATACTAAAAAAAACAACCTTTTTTTTTTTGAATAGCATTTTCTGTAGCTGTGCGTTTCAGCCATTACGTACTGTGGGTGTGTTGTGGTCTTCCAAAAAACGCCATTTAGGGCAAGATCCTAAATTTGGAAAATATGAGGGGAAGGTCAAAGGGACGTGGTGGCCCCGGTCGTGGTGCTGCTGGTGGAGCTCCTGTTGCAGGGAGAGGACGTGGTGGATCTGTGCCAGCTACACGCACAAGTGAAACACCTTCCTCAGGTGCGAGTAGGCGACCGAGCCTGCGGCGGTATTTTGTCGCGCCTAATGAGGCTGTACCAATGTTTAGGCCAGGACAAGTACAGGCGATAGTAGATTGGGTTGCTGACAGTGCCTCGGGTTCCTTCACATTGTCTCCCACCCACTCTTCTGCTGAAAGATCAGAGTTGGCACCTGAAGCCCATGTCCATCAGTCTTTCACCTCACCCCCTTGCAAATCAGCCAAGCAGTCTGAGCCCGAAATCATGCAGCAGTCTCTTCTGCTTTTCGATGACTCTGTTAGCAGGGTTTCCCAGGGCCATCCACCTAGCCCTGCCCCAGAAGTGGAAGAGATTGAGTGCACCGATGCCCAACCACTTATGTTTCATGATGGGTACATGGGAGGACCATCGCAGCACGTCTCGGATGATGACGAAACACAGGTGCCAACTGCTGCTGCTTTCGCAATTGTGCAGACAGACATGGAGGGCAGGGGTGAAGACTGGGTGGAAGATGATGTGGAGGACGATGAGGTCCTCGACCCCACATGGAATCAACGTTATGCAGGTGACCAGTGTAGTTCGGAGGAAGAGGCGGTGGTCGCACAGAGCCACCAGCACAGCAGAAGAGGGAGCAGGGTGCAAAAACGGAGCATTCGTCCCCTAGACAGTACATCTGCTACTGCCCAACGCAGCAAGGGACCGAGCACACCAAAGCCAGGTCCAAGGACTTCCCTAGCGTGGCAGTTCTTCACACAGTGTGTTGATGACAAGACACGAGTGGTTTGCACGCTGTGCAATCAGAGCCTGAAGCGAGGCATAAACGTTCTCAACCTGAGCACAAGCTGCATGACCAGGCATCTAAGTGCAAAGCACGAGCTGCAGTGGAGTAGACACCTCAGAAACCAAGAAAGGTCTCTGGCTCCTCCTGCTTCCTCTTCTGCTGCAGTCTCGGCCTCTTCATCCACCTCTGTAGTGACAGTGGCACCTGTCACCCCGCAAACAGAGGATCTGCCAGCAACACTACCACCTGGGTCACCGACCATCTCCACAATGTCCCATGGAAGCGTTCAGCTCTCTATCTCCCAAACATTGGAGCGGAAGAGGAAGTACCCCCCTAGCCACCCGCGATCCCTGGCCCTGAATGCCAGCATTTCAAAATTCCTGGCCTTTGAAATGCTGTCATTCCGTCTGGTGGAGATGCAGAGTTTTAAAAGCCTGATGGCATTGGCTGTCCCGCAGTACGTCGTGCCCAGCCGCCACTACTTTTCCAGGCGAGCCATCCCTTCCCTGCACAACCAGGTGGGGGACAAAATCAGGTGTGCACTGCGCAACGCCATCTGTGGCAAGGTCCACCTAACTACGGATGCGTGGACCAGTAAGCACGGTCAGGGACGTTATATCTCCCTAACAGCACACTGGGTAAATGCAGTGGCTGCTGGGCCTGAGGCAGATAGCGGTTTGGCGCATGTCCTTCCACCACCGAGGATTGCAGGGCGCTTCAGTTTGCCTCCTGTTGCTAACTCCTCCTTCTCCGCTTCCTCATCCTCTACCGCCTCCTCATCCATTCAGCGTAACACCTTCACCACCAACTTCAGCACAGCCAGGGGTAAATGACAGCAGGCAGTTTTAAAACTTTCCTGTTTGGGGGAAAATCCCCACACCGCGCAGGAGTTGTGGAGGGACATGGAACAACAGACCGATGAGTGGTTGCTGTCAGTGAGCCTCAAGCCCGGCCTGGTGGTGTGCGATAATGGGCGAAATCTCGTAGCAGCTCTGGGTCTAGCCGGTTTGACGCACATCCCTTGCCTGGCGCATGTGCTGAACTTGGTGGTCCAGAGGTTCCTTAAAAATTACCCCAATATGCCAGAGCTGCTGCAGAAAGTGCGGGCTGTCTGTGCGCACTTTCGGCGTTCTCACCCTGCTGCTGCTCGCCTGTCAGCGCTGCAGCGTAACTTCGGCCTTCCAGCTCACCGCCTCATATGTGACGTGCCCACAAGGTGGAACTCCACCTTGCACATGCTGGCCAGACTGTGTGAGCAGCAGCAGGCAATAGTGGAGTTTCAGCTGCAGCAATCACGCGTGAGTCGCTCTGCGGAACAGCACCACTTCACCACCAATAACTGGGCCTCCATGCGAGACCTGTGTGCCTTGTTGCGCTGTTTCGAGTACTCCACCAACATGGCCAGTGCCAATGACGCCGTTCTCAGCGTTACTATCCCAGTTCTATGCCTCCTTGAAAAAACGCTTCGTGCGATGATGGAAGAGGATGTGGCACAGGAGGATGAGGAGGAGGAGGAGGAAGCGGGATCATTTCAAAGGCTTTCAGGGCAGTCTTTCACAAGTGGCTACGAGGGTGGGTTCCTGCACCAACAAACGCCAGGTACACAATTGTCCGGCAGAAAGGGCACAGTTCTGGAGGATGACGAGGTGGAGGAGGAGATGGAGGAGGAGGAGGAGGAGGAGGAGCCATGTTCACAGCAGGGTGGCACTCAGACCAGCTCGTGGCCATTACTGGTGCGTGGCTGGGGGGATACAGAGGACACAGACGATACACCTCCCACAGAGGACAGCTTTTCTTTGCCTCTGGGCAGCCTGGCACACATGAGCGATTACATGCTGCAGTGTTTCCGCAACGACAGCCGAGTTGCCCACATTTTAACTGGTGCTGATTACTGGGTGGCCACCCTGCTGGATCCCCGTTACAAGGACAACGTACCGTCCTTAATTCCCTCACTGGAGCGGGATCGTAAGATGCGTGAGTACAAGCGCACGCTGGTAGACGCGCTGCTGGTGGCATTCCCACCTGACAGCGGGCGTACGGTGGAAGCACAAGGCGAAGGCAGAGGAGGAGGAAGAGGTCGCCAACGCAGCCGGGGCACCGGCAGCACCTCAGAAGGCAGGGTTAGCATGGCCGAAATGTGGAAAAGCTTTGTCAGCACGCCACAACAACCAGCACCACCAGCTGAGATGGAACGTCTTAGCAGGAGGCAGCATTTCACCAACATGGTTGAGCAGTATGTGTCCACAGGCCTACACGTACTGGATGACGGGTCTGCCCCCTTTAACTTCTGGGTCTCCAAATTGGGCACATGGCCTGAGCTTGCCGTTTATGCCTTGGAGGTGCTGGCCTGCCCTGCAGCCAGTGTATTATCTGAACGTGTATTTAGCACGGCAGGGGGCGATATCACAAACAAGCGCAGCCGCCTGTCCAGAGCCAATGTGGACAAGCTCACGTTCATTAAAATGAACCAGGCATGGATCCCACAGGACTTGTCCGTACCTTGTGCAGAATAGACATGTATACCGGTGTTGTGACAAAAACTGTCCGGCCATCGGATTGTGCCCGGCCCGTACTGCGCAGGCGCAGCGCTTGCGCAGTACAGAGGACAAGGAGATTCACAAAATCTCCGAAGATGAACGGCGCCTGCGCTGTGAGTGCAGGTTCAAGCCCCACCATCCAAGAGGACATACGGTAGCACATAGTAACAGGGCCCCTCACGGGCTCGCTTCGATCGCGGCCTTGCTTGGCTCGGCTTGAACCACGGATGGTGTGGCCTTCACCTGAACTCAACACGCAGGCGCCGTTAGTCTTGGGAGATTTTTGAAATCCCCTTGTCCTACATACTCAGCAAGCGCAGTACAGGGCGGACACTATTCGACAGGGGACAGAATTCGACACATCACCGGCCTTACCCAGCCATTGTTGTATTTTTGAACCAGTGTTGGCTACCTCGTCCTCCTCCACCGCCGCTTCCACCTACACAGCCACATCCACCGCCACCTCAACCTACTACTCCATATGGACCTCGTCCTGCTAGGCCAAGATTACAATTTTTATTTTATTTTTTTGTAGCGCACAGATCCTTTCCCCCTTACCTGCCTTTATGTTGTTGGCTCTTCGCAGGAGGGAGAAAGGCACACCGCACTACCAGCCCGTATACTCCTATATAAAGAGGTTGAGCGGTGTACTTGACGGGCCGTGTCCACAGCCGGAGTCAAAACTCCTCCAGAGGATGATTCTCACCTCTACTGTAGGTAGAGGCAAGTCCTTTAATTGCCAGTAAAGTCAATGTCCACACCAGCTGAAACTCCAACTCTTATTCTCTCATGGCAAAATAAACTGTACTCAGATAGAAAAGGTTAGAGCAAAGAAACAGGACAGCTTAAGGTGTGGAGGAGGTCCAGGCACAAACGTAGCACATTCACTTCACTGCTTAGGTTTCTCAAACAGTTTTTGGCGCACGGTCTCTGCCACAGACATTGAGGTTGGTCTCTGCCACAGACCGGGTGTACAAGGCCCCTGCCACGGGCCTGGAGAACTTTGGTCTCAGCCACAGACCAGGGTGTATAAGGCCCCTGCCACGGGCCGGTTGAATAAGGCCTCTGATACAGTCAAGGTGACCTTGAGCTTCTCCTTCTACGAACCTAGCCCATATCAAGGGGAAGACATCTCTCCAGGGAGTCAACAGACCATTCCTTCACCGTGACTCCCGCATCGGTCCATCAGAATGATCCTCCCTTCCCTGGAACAGGGTCCCCTACACGAGGCGGCTCTGGACTCCAGGCTTTACTCCCGCCCCTAGGCCTCCATACCCAGGGCAGCAAGAACTCCAGGATAGTACCTCACCCCGGGCTAAAGGTGCCCGAGATGGAACAGGAACACATGCACCCAGGCCGAAGGCACCTGGGCGCGGACCCCACTGGACATCAGCCCCCAGGCCAAAGGTCTGCCCCTTTTATATGCTCTCCCGGCATGCACAGCAGGTTCCCCGCCCCGCTGTACTACTGCCAAGAGGGGACACAAAAGGCGCCACCTGTAGGCCGCAGGGAACTGCACACCAATACTGTCCCCCGAGGACAAAATGGTCCATGAATCCTACAGAATTAGGGTATTTGAGCCTATTTACCACTCAAACACTTTCCTTAAATTTAGCACCCCGCTACATTTTTATTTCAAAGTATTTTATTTTCCCACTAGCTTATCCATTAAATTAAATAATTTATTCCAGAAAGGGCGTATTTTGGGGCATTCCCACCATATGTGTGGCATCGTGCCGTTGAGTTTCTGAGGTTCTTAATGACTTCCTGTACCTCTTCTGCTGAAAAGGGGGCCTCCAGCATATTTTTTTATTTTTTATTTTTTTTATGTTCTTTTAAGTTATTTCCTATCCACATTTGTTTGCAGAGCACTTGCCATGTTCTTAACAACATTTTGCTGCCATTTGCAGCCCTCTAGCCCTTTCCATTACTTTTTTAGAGCCTTTTTAGTCGTCAGAAGTCCGGGTCCCCATTGACTTCAATGGGGTCCGGGTCCGGGTCCGGGTTCGGGTTAAAGTTCGGTCCCGAATCCGAACTTTTTTCCGAAGTTCGGCCGAACCCGCCGGACCCGAATATCCAGCTACCCGCTCAACTCTACTCTTTACTAGCTACTGGCTTACTAATAATGACCTATAAAGAGTCAGCTAAATTCCTAATGTGTAACCTGTACATCCTTGTCCTCTTACCCTGCTGCAGTGGTTCTGCCATTATAATCGGTGAGACCTAGGCGTCAATTTGATATAACCTTGGGGGTTATTTACTAAAGGCAAATCTACTTTGCACTACAAGTGCAAACTACAAGTGCAAAGTGCACTTGAAATTGCAGTGAAAGTGCACTTTAAGTGCAGTCGCTGTAGATCCGAGGGGGACATGCAAGGAAAATATAAAACAGCATTTTAGCTTGTACATGATTGGATAATCAGCAGAGCTTCCCCTCATTTTAGATCTACCCCTCAGATTTGCAGCGACTGCACTTCCAAGTGCACTTTCAGTGCAATTTCAAGTGCACTTTGCACTTGTAGTGCAAAGTGGATTTACCTTTCGTAAATAACCCCCATTGTATCCAAAAAGCAGCTGCAGTGGCTCTCGTGTAAATGATGCCTAAAAAAACAGTTTTTATTATCACTGATATATAACTTAGATTAGATGTTTTATGTGCAGATGAAGGGACTCCTTTACATCTAGAGATGAGCTCAGGGGTCTTCCAAGCTCATCTCTACCCAAATAAGCACTGTGTTTTTTTCCTCCAATCAGCTGCGGGTCATTCCGGCAACTCATGTAAACAGAGGCGGGTTGTGTGGGTGAAAACCTGGTCTGAAGCATGCTTATGTGAATGAAGCCTAAAAAATAATAATTGGAGGAAGGAGAGAAAAGTTTTAGCAAGAGCTGGCTTGGGTTAACAAGATAAAATAAATATATTGTAAAAAGTATTAGGATGCCTGCCTTTCCACGTACATGAACTTTAGATTTAGTCTGTAGGGTTTAATATTGAGTCGGCCCACCCTTGGCAGCTATAACAGTTCAGCTCTTCTGGGAAGGTTGTCCACAAGGTTTAGGAGTGTGTCTATGGGAATGTTTGACCATTCTTCCAGAAGCGCATTTGTGAGGTCAGGCACTGATGTTGGATGAGAAGGCCTGGCTTGCAGTCTCCGCTCTAATTCATCCCAAATATGTTCTATTTGGTTGAGGTCAGGACCAGTCAATTTTCCCCACCCCAAACTCTCTCATCTCTGTCTTTATTGACCTTGCTTTGTGCACTTATGGGCAGTCATGTTGGAACAGGAAGGGTCCTGACCTTAACCTGATGTGCTTCTGGAAGAATGGTCAAACATTCCCATAGACACACTCATTACACCTTGTGAAATTTGCTTTGCTAACACTGAATCTGCCTCTCAGCCAATCAGGTTGCTGGGTCTGTTATCGGTCGCCTGATTGGCTGAAACGTCAGGCGCTGTGATTGGATGCCTGAGAGAGGACGGAACAAGTCATGGAGGACGTGCAGGAGACTGCCGCTGACCCACTGCGAGACAGGTAAGTGCAGGCAGCATCTGATGGGGCACAGTAGCGGCAATTGATGGGCACACTGGCAGCATCTGATGGGGTACAGTAGCGGCAATTAATGGGCACACTGGCAGCATCTGATGGGGCACAGTAGCGGCAATTGATGGGCACATTGGCAGCATCTGATGGGGCACAGTAGCAGCAATTGATGGGCACACTGGCAGCATCTGATGGGGCACAGTAGCGGCAATCGATGGGCACACTGGCAGCAACTGATGGGGCACAGTAGCAGCAATTGATGGGCACAGTGGCAGTATCTGATGGGGCACACTGGCGGCAATTTATGGGCAACTGGCAGCAATTGATGGGTACAGTGGCTGCGTTTGATGTCACAATGGCGACAATTTATGGGTACAGTGGCTGTGTTTGATGGCACAGTAGCTGCGTTTGATGGGCACAGTGGCTGCAATTGATGAGTTTTTTTTTTTTCAGTTTGTTTGCGCCCCCCCAAAAAATTTTGAGCACCAGCCGCCACTGCCGATAGTGTAAATCTAAAAATTGGCCTGGTCCAAAGGTATTGGGGGAGATCTGAGTGATATTAAGAGGCTGCTTCAGTGTTCTTATGTGCAGATTATGTTCTCACATGCTGCATACCTTTCTCAAGTCAGTGATTTATAAAGTACAGTGAGTTATAAAGTCAGGCAAGTGGCTTGTCTGTAAGGAGGTCAGAAATAGTCTTCGCTAACAAAGAACAAATTTGCAGCTAGTGAATTCAAAGGAAAGGCAAAACTCCCAATCAGTATACTTACTTTGGTTCAGTGACTGTATATACTGTTTCAACTATTTTATTGAATTTAATAATTATCAACAAAATTCCATTAACAGAACATGTACAATAATATAATAGAAATAGATATTCCATTAACAGAACATGTACAATAGTATAGTAGAAAAAGGCGTAATCATTCAGGAAAGTAACTCTTAGAAATGTAAATGAAAATAGATAACCTAGCAGATTGTAGGATAAGATTATGTAACATGAAATGTCATAATCATAGCTTCATGGCAGTTATTTGATGACAAGTAATTGAGAAATTAAGTTGATTGAAATAATATAATATAATTATGTCATCTATGAAGAGAATAGAATGAACCTATAAAGAAATATCAAGTTAATGTGTTGTAGAATAGCTGGGGGAATAAATTAGGCTAAACCAGGGCCAAGTTCCTTCTCTTGGCTTGGCTTTATCTGGGGCGAAGGTCAAAAATCCCAACCATTCAAAGCATCTTCTATTACAGTTGGTATATCAGATAATTAACAAGAATAAACCTAGTAGAGGGGATAGGGCACAGAGGGGAGAGAGAAAGACGTGACTGTATATACTGTAGCCTTTGGATTGACATAATAGCCATGCATTTAGTGGTTTTCTCAAGAAGAGTTCAGTAAAAGCAGCTTGTGTTCTTTTGAGTAAAGGTTTCTTTAGAGCCTAACTCCAGCCTTGGAACCCCCCTCTCCCCACATTGGAGCACCACCAAACTCAAAAAAAAAAACAACCTGTATACAAACTTTTTTCCAGACAAATTTCTTCTTACATCACAGATTCTCTTCATGACAAAGCTACACAATTGCAGGAAAAGTGGATATTTGCACATAGCATCAGATGTGTATACATAGGGTATAGAAAATAATTAGTTCCTCCCCTCAGTTTTTGTTTTATCCAGCTGTATTTACTATTGCAAAGTATAACATGTATTGACCAAAAAAGGGGGTTGCAGGGGTATACCCTGCTAGTACTGGACTTTAACCACTTGACAACTGGGCACTAAACCCCCTTCGTGCCCGGACCAATTTTTAGCTTTCAGTGCTGACGCACTTTGAATGACAATTGCGCGGTCATACAACGCTGTACCCAAATGATATCTTTATAATTTTTTCCCCCACAAATAGAGCTTTCTTTTGGTGGTATTTGCACACCTCAGCGGTTTTTATTTTTTGCGCTATAAACAAAAAAAAGACAGAAAATTTTGAAAAAAAACACAATATCTTTTTACTTTTTGTTATAATAATATCCCAATTTTTTTTAAAAAACAATTTTTTTTCTCAGTTTAGGCCGATACGTATTCTTCTATATTTTTTTGGTAAAAAAAATTGCAATAAGCGTATAGTGATTGGGTTGCGAAAAAGTTATAGCGCCTACAAAATAGGGGATAGAATTATGACATTTTTATTATATTTTTTTTTTTACTAGTAAAGGCGGCGATCTGCAATTTTTGTCAGGCCTGCAATATTGCGGCAGACATATCGGACACTTTTGACACTATTTTGGGACCATTCACATTTATACAGCGAACAGTGCTATAAAAATGCACTGATTACTGTATAAATGTGACTGGCAGGGAAGGGGTTAACACTAGGGGGCGAGGAAGGGGTTAACTATGTTCCCTATTTGTGATTCTTACTGTGGGGGGAGGGGACTGACAGGGGGAGGTGACCGATCTGTGTCCCTATGTACAAGGGACACAGCATCGGTCTCCTCTCTCCCTGACAGGACATGGATCTCTGTGTTTACACACAGAGATCCATGTCCTGCCTCTGTCACAGCCGATCGCGGGTGCCTGGCGGACATCGCGGCCGCCAGGCACGCGCATCGGCATTACGTGACCGCGGCGGGCACAGCTGTTTCCCCGCCGCTTGCCCTCGGCAGCGCGCAGGGGGAGAGAAACAGCAGGACGTCCATGGACGTCCACTCAGCACTTGAGAGCCGCGCTGCAGACGTCTTTTGTCTATAGTGCGGGCCTCAAGTGGTTAATGGCATGACATGAGACAGGAACTATTAGGATAAAAAATATAATTTTATTTTTTACCAATTTTTAAATGTAAAAGAATTATAAAAAATACACAATAATATAAAAACATCGAAGAGATTGTACTGTGATATGATACAATAACCTTCTAACACCTTTTATTGTACTTATATTGAATAAGCTTAGGTGTACAGGTAGCTCAATCCTCCAAGGATTAACGCGTTTTGCTGAATTGTGTAGCTTCTTCAAGACCCATAGGTTGAGTATCATATTCTGCATAGTATAACATGAATACAAATTAGTATATATATATATATATATATATATATATATATGTAGCGGGGTGTCACTTATTGGTATGCTATAAGGACTACTTTATATGCAAGTGAACCCAGATCCCTCCGGATCTCTATTTGACAATGTACTGATTACTGTTTGACTTGGAAGGAAAGGTGCATGGTGGGACTTGTGGTACAGGGAGAAATGGACTCCAATGCCGTGGATACTATATAAGACTACTATACCCACAGTGCAACTGTACGCCCACAGTGCATTGCCCGGCGCAAGGTCTGCTGGGGAAGGGTTATTTAAGTGTAGGAGGAGCGACAGGCGGGGTCTTGGGATATCGCCCGCCCAGCAAGTCAGAGCCTGTGTTGGGGCCTGTTGTGCTTGTCTATGCCGGAGAGCCTGGGCCTTCCGAACCCGGAAAGCCTGCTCATCTCAGGGAGAGGGATCTCATCCGGAGAGCCTGCTGATATCTCGGAGCATCCATGAGTCGACCCATCTATCGACTTCCATACGGTTGTCTGAGGGACCGGATACTATGGGTGGTGGAGAGATCGTGTGCCGGAGCACCAGCAACAGAACCAGCCGAACGAACTGGGCCTGGTCGGGTGAGAGGGCACTTGCCCAGGACTTTTAACTGTTATTAGGCTCGTGATCCTTTGGTTAGGGCCCACCGCCATCAGAGCAGTGCGCTGCACACCAGGGGACAGCGTGTTACGCAGTAACTGTGTGGTTAAGGTTGGGCATTTAAAGTCAAAGCCTTCCGTGGGGCTGTCATCCGCTGACCATGGGCACTCTTGGGCTACATACCACCGGAGGGCTCTGTAGCTCTCATCCAACCGCATCTCTGCCCGGATCAGCCTGCTTAACTCAGCTGTCCACTCCTGCTTCGGTTGTTCCCCCAATAACGGCATTCGTACTTCATACTGCGACCAGTACCTTACATAGATGGAGGGGAGAATCTTTCCCTGGTGTTGCTGCTCGAGAGCTAGCACTTTCTTCCAGAGTTCGCAGCGGATCGAATCCGACCATCCCAGCAGGACCTCCTCTGATACTGGTCCTCTATGCTGTATCTGCATTTCTCGCAACCTCCTTCCGAATTCCTCTTCCATGGCTGCTGGTTCTTTAGGCGTTGTCTCCGATTGCCGTATTTCCGCCATTCTCCGCTCATGTTGCCGCTCTAGTTCTCTCTTTTGTCGGGCATCCTGCAGCTGGATGCTTTTAATGGCTTCCTGTCTGGCGGTCTCTGATGGGTTAGCCCCATATAATGCCAACCGCTGTCGCACTCGTTGCTGAAACAAATCTTCAACTGACCGGGGTCCTGCATCACCCTTCTTCTGGTCCATCTCGGCTCTCACGTGGGTCTTTCAGCGTGACTTTCCTGCAGGCTGCATAGCTGGTCATTCACTGTGGTGGTTTGGAGTGTCCCAGGAACTGTAGAGCAAATCCCACCGCTGCCAACCAATGTAACGAGCCCCTTGCTCGCTCGGTTCCACTCTCCCGACACTCCTCTGCTACTATTGGATCATATTGCAGATCGCAACGTCTGATGGTTCGGTCATCCGATGCTCCAGGATTCAAACTACAGCTATGTGCCGTTCTAATCCATTTGTGATCGCTCAGAACAAACACCAGGCAGGCTGTATGTAAGTTCAAACAGGAATCTCTCTTTTATTGGATGCACACACACACTCTTATACAGCAGTTTGAACACCCTGCCCCCAACAACCACTTTCCTATTGGTCAATTGTAAAGTCCATTGTATTTTTCAATTAGATTCTCTTGGCCATGAAAATGAGGACTTGAAACAGGGTCAGCAGGAATTGGTCCGATAGCTTGAATAGGAGAACTGAGATGTGTATTGACACAGAATGTGTATTGACACAGAAGCCCCAGGGGGTAATTGAAGTACATAAACAAACAGTCAAACACAGAACAATGCTTTTCTTCTAGACCATGGAGCCGTCTGGAGGGGGGGTTAGCCTTAAGACAGGGCAGAAGACCCCCCACTGTGTAATAGATTCAAAGGAGAAATACTTCAGTATTCCAAGGTCCATGACAACAATTATGAACACACTGTGAAAATAAGTACATATATACTAATTTATATTCATGTTAAACTATGCAGAATATGATATTCAACCTATGGGTCTTGAAGAAGCTACGCAATTCAGTGAAACGTGTTGACCCTTTTAGGATTGAGCTACCTGTACACCTCAAGCTTATTCAATATAAGTACAATAGAAGGTGTTAAAAGGTTTTTGTATCATATCACAGTACAATCTCTTTGATGTTTTATATTATTGTGTATTTTATATAATTCTTTTGAATTTATTAATTGTTAAAAAAATAGAATTATATTTTTTCATCCTAATAGTTCCTGTCCCATGTCATTCCATTAAAGTCCAGTACTAGCAGGGTACACCCCTGCAACCCCTTTTCTTTCCTCTATGATAATTTTGGATGTGGCATGGGTAGAGGTCTTTCTTTGTAATCCAAATTTATTGGATGTTTAGGCCAAATAATTACGTTTTAGTCTCTGACCATAACACCCTTTTCCATATGGCCTCAGAATCTTCCTGGTGCATTTAAGGTGGTCAGGTGAGACTAAAATTGAATTATTTGGCCTAAACATCAAATGATATGTCTGGCAGAAATCCAATACAGCTCACCATCCAAACAACACCATCCCTACAGTAAAGCATGGAGATGGTAATATCCTGTTATGGTGGTGTTTCTCTGCAGCAGGGACTGGAGTACTTTTCAGGATAGAAGGAAAATAAATGGGGCAAAAAAACATCAAAGTCTTGAAGAAAATCTGCTGCCGTCTGCCAGAAAGTTGCCAATGGGAAGTTTTACCTTCCAAAATGACAATGACCCAAAGCACACAGCAAAAATAACCACACAGTGGTTGAAGGAGAAAAAGGTGAATGTCATTGCATGGCCTAGTCAGAGCCCAGACTTAAACCCCATTGGAAATCTGTGGAATGCATTTAAGACTGCAGACCTCAAACGGTCACCATCAAATTTAACTGAACTTGAGCAGTTCTGCAAAGAAGAGTGGGCAAATATTGCAAGTCTAGAGTTGCAAAGTTAGTAGAGACATATCCCAACAGACCATAGGCGTGCGCAGCCTATTGTATTAGGGTGTGCACCCCAAGGCTCAAACACACGTGCGGCGTGCGTATGTGTATATATAAACACACATGCACTTTTAAAAATAAATGTAAACAAACATTATGTATGTTTTAAACACAAAAAAAGAAACTTGAATTTTTTCAATTTATTAAAACATTTAATTGTTCACACTAGCGGTTGAGGTGCAGTAAAACCCTGCTGTTGAGCTGTGCTTTTACCGCCCCTCAACCACTACCATCTTTTAGCTTTAGAGGCATCGGCTGGGCATGTTCACATGCCGAAGCTGCAATTGTACTCCCTGTTGCTTTCAGCAGGTGTAGCACCCACTGACTGTGACCCATTTAAGTGAAAGGCGGCACCCTGCAAGCGGCCTTCAACTGCGTGCAAAGTGGAGGTTGTGTGGAGACGATACAATGCCTCCTCACCACCTTTCAAATTCTCTCTGCATGTGCGGGAGTGACATCATTGTGGCTCCGGCCACTCATACAGCCGGAGCTTGCGAACCCGGAAGTAAGACCGGGGAAGATGCACAGAGGGCTTCGTTGAGGGCTTCATAATGTGCCAGTATGTGACGCATACTAGCACATTATGCAATTGTCTTACAGGGGAAAGTGTTTTTTTCCCCCCTTTTTCACTGCTGTGGGTTACAACCGCTTTAAGTTGATACATGTGCATGTTTTTTTTTTAATTCAGATTGCTAGCTGACGGGTTCTAGCATCTACACAAGCGATATGGATGCAGAAATCCCCCTTGCTGGGATATCGTATTCTGACAGCGGGGACTCTCCACTGTCAGAATACACTGATTAGTGCTGCAGCTGATTGGCTGAAAGAACAAGGATTCCAGTAGTCCTGTCCAAGAGAAGCTGATCTAATGATTGGCTTCTGTCTTACAGGGAAGGCTACACATAGATTGAAATGTATCGAGTCCCTGAAGAACTGGACAAATCCCAATGTGTGTGTACCCAGCTTTACCTTATTCCTTGCTCAGCTTCCTCCATTGCTGTGACTGTCCCCTTAGCTTCTTTGCAAGTTACTGGCTGTGTTCACACTCCAGCCTCCCCATCATACCATACAGGGTTAATGTCCCTGTATGGTATGTGATGATGTCACGGCTTTGAATGAAGAAAGAGCTTGGAATCAAGTAAAAGAGTATATTCCCCCTCCCCCCAACGTAAGGATGGACTTTTTTTTTTTTAACAAGAAGAAAATGTTTTATTTAGATCTTTACAATACAAGCGATGCAAACACACAATCCTTTACATGAAGGACAATACTCAGTAATTTAGAAAACCACAACAATATTTACCACAGGATGAGTGAGAATAAGGTCCCAGGAACTTCCAACGTTAGATCAGGAGGTAGACATTACAGCATAATATCCCAGGATAACCGATTTGGGGGGGAAGGGAGAGGGGGGAGGGGGGAAAGGGAGGGGGGAAGGGAGGGGGGGGAGAAGGGAAGGAAGGGGGGGAGGGGAGGGGGGGGAGAGAGAGGCACGAGAAGGAACCTCAAGTAAATGGATAAACAACATAACAAAACAGGTCATCAACTCACAGGAGAACCAACCTATGGATTCAGGGCTGTGGTGCATCCCCAGCCACCCCATCCCGTGCGTCCTCCAGGGACCCCTCCCCCCAGGCATCTATCCATCCCGACCATATTTTATCAAATTTGTTGGGGCAGTTCCGATTAAGGTAGGTAAGTTTGTAGAGTGGTAACACTGAGTTCACAACCGTACGCCACATAGAAACTGTAGGTGGCACCGGGTCTTTCCAATGGAGGAATATCACCTTTCGTGCATAAAAGGTGGCATAGCCCAGAAACAGCCTGGTATACTTGCCCCGGACCGTTGCCCCAAAGATGTTAAGCAGCAATGCCCGAGAATCAGGTCTCAAGTCCAGGGCCGCTATTCCATTGAGGCTGTCCACTACCCCCGTCCAGTAATCCACCAGACGTGGGCAGGTCCAGATCATGTGTAGGAAGGAGGCAGCCTGCAGGTCACACCGAGGACAATTCACCGGGGTCTCCGGGTTCATAAGGGTCAGTCGTTTTGGAGTGAAGTAGGCCCCGTGGAGGAACTTAACCTGCAAAAATCGGTCTTTGGCCGAGATCATGTTCGTCACAAAGGAGGATAGGGTAGACTCCCATTCCTCCTCCGTCAGGTCAGGGATGTCCCCCCTCCATTTAATCATAGCTTTCTCAAGCTTTCCTTTGGGGCTTACGGACAAACAGAAGTACAGGGAGGATAGGGGTTTATCTATGACCCTGGCAGTAAGAAGTCTCTCCACAGAGTCCGATCCGATGGCAATGGAAGGTGGGAATTGCTTATTGTACGCATGGCGTAGTTGGTAATAACGAAACAACATCCAGCCCGGCAACTGATAGGCATCTCTGAGGTCGGGGAACGAGCGCAATTTACCGCCGGCAACTGTGTTTAAGGTTCACTATCCCTTTCTTTGCCCACACCTGGGGGTCCGGGACCGTGTTCAAGTGTGGAAGGGTGGGATTACCCCATAGGGGGAGATGGGGGGAGTATGTAACAGGGGAGCTATTACGTGCGCTAACCCTACGCCACACTGATATCGTCGTACGCATAGGCTCCGTAAGCCCGGGGTGAGATTTCGGACCCCTGAACACCAAGTTGCTGAGGGAGGAGTATAAACCCATAATCGCTGCTTCAAGGGTCACCGCAGGGTTGTCTTTAGGCTGAGAGAACCACCACCTGACTGTGACCAAAACCGCCGCCCAAAAATACACCTGGAAATCCGGTAGGGACAAGCCACCTCGTGCAATGGGGAGCTGTAAGGTGGAGATGGCCAACCGTGGAGGTCTGCCATTCCACACAAAGGAGGATATGATACCATTTAATGTGGCGAAAAATGGGGCCGGGGGGATCAATGGGGAATTACGAAAAAAGTATAGGAATTTAGGAAGGTAGACCATTTTCAGCAGATTGACCCTACCCACCGGTGAAAGAGGGAGGGATCTCCAGGCCGCGCATCTCCTCGAGAAGGTCTTCAGCAGTGGCATGAGATTCAAGTCTATGTAGGAGGACAGGGGCGCTCTAATCAGTATCCCAAGATATTTGAATTCCAACGTCCAGTTTAAGGGGGTACCCGTGGGGGGGCGGGGTCCCGACAGATGGAGTGAAAAAAGGAGTGACTTTCCCCAGTTTACCTTAATTCCAGAAAACGAGCCAAACACATCCACAATGTGGAGAGCCGGTGGGAGGGAAGAAACGTCCTTAAGGAACAGGAGGGTATCGTCAGCATATAGGGATATTTTGTCCGTGACCACCCCCACAGGGATGCCCTCAACCAGGGGAGCTGTCCTAATACGTGCCGCCATGGGTTCCATGGCCAACGCAAACAAGCCAGGGGAGAGTGGGCAGCCCTGCCTAGTGCCCCGGGACAGGGGGAATGGAGACGAAAGCGAGTTGTTCGTGCGAATACGAGCCGTGGGGTCGCGGTAAAGCAGTTGGACCCATTTAACAAATTGGGGGCCAAACCCGAATTTACGCAGGACGGCCCAGAGGTAGCGCCACTCCACCGAGTCAAACGCTTTCTCGGCATCTAGAGAGGCCACCACCCCCGGGCCACCCCCGTCCGCCCTGGCAAGATGTGTGAGGAGCCGTCGTATATTAATATCAGTTCCCCGCCCCGGCATAAACCCAGATTGATCAGCGTGCACCAATGCAGTGATCACAACATTCAGGCGTCCGGCTAATACCTTGGCCAATATCTTGGCATCGGCCGGTACGAGGAGCACTGGTCAGGTGCCTTGCCTGGTTTGAGAATGACTACTATAACTGCTTCGGCCATGGTCTGGGGGAGACAATCCCCCTCCGCAGCCTTTTGTAGCATAAGTTTAAATGCGGGAAGCAGCTCCTCCACATACGTCTTAAAGAGTTCGGCAGGGATGCCATCCGGGCCCGGCGTCTTACCTCTCTGTAGGGAGGACACCGCCCGCCGAATCTCGTCTAGCGTGATAGGGGCGTCTAATGCATCTCTGCAGGCGGACGTCAAGCAGGGCAGCTCCGTCTCCTCCAGATATGCCGTGAGCTCCTCGTCCGTGCATGTCAGCCGGGAGCTGTACAGCTCCTGGTAGAAGGATGCAAAGCGGCCGTTGATGGCGGCAGGATCGGTCAGCAGCGACCCATCCGAGTCAGCTATTGCCGATATGGTCACAGGTGAAGAGCTCTCCCTTGACAGCCACGCCAGCATGCTACCCGTTTTCTCCCCATGTTCGAATATGCGTTGGGATTGGTGCAGAAATTTAGTTTTGGTAGCGGACGTGCGGAGCAGAAGCACATCCCTCAGTGCGGCCTGAAAGTCAGAGTATACCCCAGAGTCCCTGGTAGCAGTGTATTCTGTCTCAAGTGTAGTCACCCTTGCCTCAGCCCGCTTTATATCCTCCCTCATGTCCCTGCGAGTCCTCCGGATATGCGTCTGAAGGCTGCCCCTAGAGAAGGCCTTGAATGCATCCCAAGACACGGTAAGGGGCACAGTAGGGTCCAGGTCTCGCCAGTATTGTATCACCTCAGAATTCAGAGATCCTGGAGTCGGACAGCCAAAATCTGGACAATCTCCACAATCCCTCCCCCGGAGCCGCGGACACACCCAGCCTCAATTGCAGAGGAGCATGATCCGAGACGCCCCGAGGAAGGATGGAGACACCCCTGACCCTAGGGAGGACAGACCCCCCCACATAGGCCAGATCTATGCGCGAGAATGTTTTATGTGAGGCCGAGTGACATGTGTAGGCCCGCTGATCAGGGTAGCGCCACCGCCACACATCAGTCACATTGGAGGCCTCTGCCCAGGAGGACAGGTCCGAAACTGGGCCCGCCACACCGGAAAGTTTGTCCAACCCAGGGTCCGGGACCAGGTTAAAATCGCCCATGATCACCACATTATCCGTACCAAACACAACAATCTTAGAAACTAGCTGGTTGAGTATTCTCATGGAGGCCGGGGGGGGGCAGGTAAAGACCCACCACCACCAGCTCCACCCTATCTATCACAGCATGTATTATGACATATCTCCCATCCGGGTCCAGCTCCAGCGCCAGCAACCTAAAAGGCAGGGATTTGTGAACTAGAATGCTAACTCCCCGGGAGTAGTTGGTATGAGTGGAGTGGTAGAGGTGTCCCACCCAGGAACGCTTCAGGCTTAAAAGTTTGCTGCCAGTTAAATGCGTCTCTTGAAGGATACATATCTGGGGGCGATGAGCATTAAGGAACTGAAACACCAGTGACCTCTTTATAGAGGAGTTGAGACCCCTAGTGTTCCACAAAACTATGGTGCACTCAGCCATAGTCACCCTGTGGTACCAGATAGAGTTGGAACAAGACTACCGGACCCGGACCATTACATAAATCAAAACCTACAGACCCACACATCCTAAGTCACACTGTAAAACATCGCTTGTAAAAATATAAGAAAATAACAAAACATAACCAAACAGTCCCAAGGATCCCTCCCACCCCCCACCCCGCCACCCCCAACCCCAACTATGGGGAGGCTTAGGATCCCAACTGGAAACAAAGGCGAACACGCCTGCAATGGGGAAGCGTGTGCGAAACGGCATCCACAGTCCAGCGGTTAGACGACACACACGCAGTCCCCCGCCGGGGACCGGAGCAGATAGAAAAAATAAATGTGGGTGCAGTCTCCCGGCTATGCCGGGGGTACAAACTTAAGCGCTGTCGGAGTACGTGCTGACAAACTCGAGGGCCTGGGCCTCAGGACGTGGAGAAGGGGGGGAGGAAGGGGCAGAAACAGGACAAGTTTCGGGCAATCCTCCAACAGTGAGGCTGCAGCTAAAAGTTCAAGTCACAGCCTCCCGGCCCCGGGGGTCATGGATTGGAGTACACTGTAGCACATATGGCCCGTCAGGACCCAGGAAGAAGACCCAGGCCAGTGTGTAGAAAAAAGAAAGGGATACAAAAATAGAAAATAACAAGGCACGTGAGAAAAGACATCAGTTGAAACAGCCCACATCAGTAGGCAATCAGCAGGAATACTCATCCTCGTGGGAGTGTGTCGATCCACATGGAGGCCTCCTCTGGGGACACGAAGAACCGAAGAGACTCACCATCTTCCACCCTCAGCCTGGCCGGGAACAACATACTGTACTTGATGTGTTTGGAGCGAAGCCGAGCTCTCACAGCATCAAAGGATTTACGCTGTTTCTGGGTTTCCAGCGAATAGTCCGGAAAGATTAGAAGCTTGGCATTGTCGAAGCGTAATTCACCTTGAGCCCTGGCCTCCTTCATCACCGTATCTCTGTCCCGGAAGTGGAGAAGTTTAAGGATAAAAGTGCGGGGCGGTGCTCCCTGGGGCCCCCTGGTGGCAGGTATGCGATGAGCCCTCTCCATAGTAAAAAACGGAGAGAAGCGTGCTGAAGGGAGTATTTGTTGTAATAAGCGTTCAGCAAAGGCCGTGGGGTCAGCACCCTCAGCCCCCTCGGGGAGTCTCAGAACACGCAAATTATTTCTTCTGTTGCGATTCTCTGCATCTTCTGCGCGGGACTCCAGCACCTTGACCCTGGCCTTAAGTGAGTGAATGTCAGCCCCATGGTCGCGTACCGTGTCTTCGGTCTGGGAGACCCTGTGCTCCACCTCAGTCATTCTACCACGAAAAGCGTCAAAGTCTTTTCTAATAAACTCCACATTTGCCTGTATATGGTCCACCTTACCAGTCAGGGTAGTTATGGCATGCAGGACCGCTTTAAAATCAGCCGCCGTGGCAGGCAGCCGGTCGGGGTCTTCAGCCTGGTTTTCCATCGGGGCACAGGCTTTTGGTGAGACCGCGGCTGTGGCCTTGTCCGCAGCGTCTAACTTAGCGGCTTTCTTTTTGGAGCGTGGTTGACTTTTCCTCCTCTGCATACCCCAGGGAAACTACAGGGGATCAGGAGGCAGAGGAGGATGGAAGGAGGGGTTTTATGCCCAACAGCAAACAAAAAAAAAAAAAAAAGAGGGTCTTACTGCGCCGGCCCTGCGGATGTCCGGGCCGGAATTCCAGGCGAGTCCCCGGCTTCGGCCTAGTCAACAACGCCGATCTGCAACCTTTCCTGGAGTCACAGCCGGCCATCCCCACTTCACCAGCGTCCGGATAGGGTCCCAAGGCTGGGGAGATGCAGGAGAGAAGGATCTGAGGCGTTGTACCGCGCCGGCCCCGCGGAGCTTCGGGCCGGGATTCTAGGCGAGTCCCCGGCTTCGGCCTAGTCCGTGACGTCCGGCCGCGGCCTTTCCTGGGGTCACTGCTGGCCAATCTCACCCCCGAGCTGTCCAGGGCAGGGTCCCATGGCTAGGGGGACACAGGAGGAGGAATCTGGGAGGGTCTGCACCCTATAAAAGGACTTGTATAGCGCTGGTCCTGGGGAGCTCAGACAAGCACGTCTGCTCCCAGCGCCATCCCGGACACGCCCCCGATGGACTTTTTTTTAAACAGAAAAGTTTTATTAATGAACTAAGCATATACAGAATCCGTTTGTTGGCCCTGGTTCACACTGGTGCGATTTGACATGTCAAATCGCATGTCAAATCGGCAGCATTTGCCAGCAATGGCACCGTCCTAATCGGTGCGACGCAGCATCTGTGGCGCTGCACCGATTTCAAAAAGTAGTTTCTGTTTTACTTTTTGCGATTTCGGGCTGCGATTTACATTGACATCTGTGCAGAAACCTGCACAGATGTCTCTGTAATCACGGCCCGAAATTGGGACTAGCAAGCGGGAGTGATATCGTGTGAGTTCAGCTGAACTCGCACTGCTTCACTCCCGCAGCCCAGTGTGAACCTGGGCTAAAACAGTGAGGTGTTTGATACATTGAATCAGCAGGTATACAGACAGTCATATGCACATAGCTGGTCAAAACAAAAAGAAACATGACATAGCATAAATGTCAAAGTACACTAAGTTATTGTCTATAGGGCATTAGGTGAAGGGTTAATATAATCCATAAAACTAATATTAAGGATGAACTTTTTGACTTTCCTGAAGTTGGGATGTATTATGGAATTCCATTCCTTGATGTTAATGCTCTGATATTTTGTTGGTTGAGAATTACTGGGACTTCTGAGGTGCTACATAGATGTATTGAACATACACATTATATCTTATTAAAAAGGAATGATTTTAATAAGATATATTGTGCATGTTCAATACATAGAAGTCCCAATAATTCCTAGCCTGTTCAAGGATGTCACTTTTCTTTCAGTTAAAGTTCCCTGCAAGGTGCAGGACAGGTTTACAGCACAGTGAAAAAGGCAGAGAAGGTCGGGACTCACATGTGAAGAAGATGCAGGCTGCCATCATTCCTCTTAGATCATCACTCTGCCCCAGGAAGAGCTGTGATCTGTGCTGGACAGGAGAGGGTGCACTGTGATCTCTTCCTGCTTTGGCTCCGCCCACCTGTACTGGAGCTGAGAGAAACGAATACCGAGGAGAGAGACAGTTTTCCCAGTTGTAAGCAGTTTTTGTAGCAACAGAAGGGATCGGATGTTAGGCACTAGTAACTACCAACTCCTGTCAGTACTGCAGCCACCAGCTGTGGAGTAAGCAGTCAGGAGTTGTCCCACGCTGCCTCTGTAGTCATGGCTACAGCATCTCTGATAGCAGGTGGCGGAGTGATATTCAGCTGTCAGTGATTCTGTAGCCGGGACTACAGAGGCAGTATCGGAAAATGCGGCTGCCTGCTTGCTCACTCCGCTGCCTGTGGCTGCAGTTCTCACAGGAATCTTACATTCATCTAATAAATAGTGACACTGGCAGCGCTATTAGTTAGCAGGGGGCCGAACTGGCGTTGTCACACATTGTGACAGTGAAAAAACAATGGGGTGTGCCTGGGCATTAGGGTGTGCCCAGGCACACCCGGCACACCCCCTGCGCTCGCCTATGCAACAGACTAAAAGCTGTAATTAAAGCAAAAGTTGGTCCAACAAAATACTGACATAAGTGGGGTGATCCTTTTTTCCAACTCAGTTATTCTATTTTTGAATTTATTTTTTTCTGACATGTTGGTGTTATCTTTCACTTGGATATTATAAGTTGCACTAGTAAATACTGGTGGATAAAACAAACAAAGCTATGTCTGTCTTCATTTCAGGCTGCAAAGCAACAAAATGTGATTATTTTAAAGGGGTGTGATCCTTTTCTATACCCACTGTAGCTTTAAATCTATTAGACCCCTTGCACATGGGGCCATCCAGCAGCAGAGCGCCTATTCCGGTGGTTCAGTGCACCCAGGAGGGGAGCGTCCAACCTTGTGTTCAAGGGGCCTAAAACGTACTTACATTTTTCCTCATATGCTTATGTATTGGGCGGCTATTGTCTCCCTAATTGCCCGGTTCAGATCATTGCATTGCGCGCTGTACTTTATTTTTTTTCAGAACAGCGCAGTACAAGGCAATACACTGTGGACGGGTATTGAACTTCATGAGATGCCTGTGTAACATCCACAAAAATAAAAAACAGTGTGACGCCAAGATCAGCGCATCACCATGAGCCCTAAGGGGACACACCCTAACATTTGAGTCAATATAATTTTTTATTCTGCCATTTATTTTGTTTGCCAATACCCTCATATTTTGAATTAGAAAACAATGCAGGTCATTGTGTTTCATTGTATGGGTACAATAATCTCTCTGCACCCTCTACAGTGTTCCTTACACAAACTGCGACATGAGAGCAGAATCATGTAACATGAATCTATGTCCACCTAGAAGCAAAAAGCATGATGTGTTTGGCTGCAAGTTATGATAAAAATCTAATATTAAAGTGTATGTAAAATATAACAAAGTGCATAGATAAAAAAAAAACACTCTAAAGATTCAACAAACAAATTCTGTGGAGGCCAATTATCAAAATGTGTTTTTTGGACTTTAGTTAGTCGTTTAGACAAACTCTGTCAGATGAAGTTCACAAGATGTTATCACGCATACAGGACAACTTGGGAAACCATCCTATCAGTACAAAGTGTGATTGTGGTAGCTGGTGATCAATACTAATGGTTACTCGGCTATCTGAATGTCCCTAAGAATGCATAGAAAGTGAGAAGATGACCTTATAAGAGGTGGTCATTTCCAGTTGGCATCAGTCTGAAAGTGGACTTTTCATTCATGACGATTTCTAATGTCATGGGGGTGCCTTTTATTATTTGGATAATTTATATCACATGCGTTGATTATTGGACTTCACAGGCTTGAATTTGTGTATTCTTTAGAATGATACCCATTTGTTTTTGTGCTGTATAGGTATTTTTTTGTATTATTTTGAATTTTTGTTTAGGTGTGCTGCTCACAGGGTTGACATTTTTACACCAAAAGAGAAGCTTTCACCCAACTTTCAGCTAAGATTCAAACATTTTCATATATGATTCAGTTTGAATATCTTGGGTAAAAATTGCGTGAATTTCACTTAAAGCATTGATAAATAGACCCTAAAATGTATATAAAGCATAAACTTTTTTAAGTAAGGAATGGCTAAAAATCTTATCAGGTTGTTTTTTTGCTGCCTTTGTCCCAGTTAGGAAACTTACCTTTGCTTCCTATCCTGAAGACGCAACTGGAAATGAAAAAAAAAAGTGAATGGCATCCCTATCTTATGCCGTGTACACACGACCGTTTTTAATGATGAGAAAAATGACATTTTTTAAAATGGTCATTAAAAATGACCGTGTGTGGGCTGCAGAGCATTTTTCACGACGTGAAAAACGGCCATGAAAAAATTGGAACAAACTTTACTAACATGAAGGGTGGCGCCATCTGAATGGAACTTCCCCTTTATAGTGCCGTCGTACGTGTTGTACGTCACCGCGCTTTGCTCGAGCATTTTTTTTCACGATAGTGTGTAGGCAAGGCAGGCTTGAGAAGAATCACGTTGAGAAAAACAATGTTTTTTTCAATGACATTAAAAACGGTCGTGTGTACGCGGCATGAGAGAGCTTTCGCAGAAACTATTGGAGTTTTCCTTACCTAGATATACGCTATTACTTACCTCTTGCTCTGTTGACATCAACAAAATAATTGGATTTTTCATCACTTTCTGTCTCAAGAACAAAGGTCACAAAGACAAATAAAGGGGTAATTCTCCCCAACAGGTTCACAAACAGTATGAGAAACTTCCCTACTCTATGCAAAACTATAACAAAATGCCCTTTTACTTTAAGCTCAAACTGTGTGAATTTTCTGACATTACTATCAATGTTTTTTGGATAGCACAGGCTTCCTGACTTAACCCTAACAACTACAGTATTTAAAGTATAACAAAAAGGCAAAACTTTTTTATTTTAGTTTTGGATAGAGTGGAGAGGGATTTGAACATCTGTCTGTGCCCTCATTAAGGAGTTTCACCCTCTCTATTTATCCCGTTTACCATTATCCTTGAAAGTGAGAAAATCTAACATTTTGGGTTGTCTCCGGAAAAGTAATAGAAAGGAAATCTTCCAATGTGGGCGCAAGTTCTGATGACCTGGGGGCCCCAAGCAATTCCCTTAATTTGCAGGGATTTACTCTCATTTCCTGTTGGCGGGAACAAATCTGACAGGGGTTATAACCCTCCCCTTGCTCTATCCAAAATGAAAAAAAAAAGTTTTGCCTATAGTTCTACTTTAAGCACTTTGTTTACACAGGCTTCCACTTTCAAACCCTAGTCAGAAGAACAATGTATATAGCAATCATTTAAAAAGCCTTCAACAAGCTTGACAAAGCTTTCTTGAATTCCTCTTCAGCTCCAGTCTGTAAGAGTTTAAAATACTTTAGATTTAAATGGAAGTGGTGGCTATCACTTTTAACAAGCTTTAGCACTGCTTGAAGCTTGCCAAATACCAGTTGAAGCCCGTTAACAGCTTTGTAAATGCTTGCTGTACACATTGCTTTTCAAAAGGCATTTACAAGTTGAAGTCTGTATGAATTAGGCCTAAAGGGCTTCATGAAATCTGTTTGAAGCAAAAGAGCTGGCTAAATCTAATAATCTTCAGACATGTGTTAACCATCTAATAATATAAATATAAAATATATAAAATACCTGTGTGTATGAAACTTTTGAGGTTATTTTTAAGGGATTGTTGTGTTAAAAGGTGTATTTATAGCTGTTTTAAAAAAAAAAAAATTATATGTGTTTTTAACAGTATTGCAAAGAAAGGCAATATTACAAAAAATGTGCTTATTCTCAAGAAGCAGATGTAGGTGGTAGCTTGTACTTAATTAATGTTCCCAAAGCTACCAGTAATTAACAAGTATGTAATCACTTACACTGCAGCACAATAGCTCCATCTCATCCAGCAATATTTTACGAGATGAAAAGCGTGATCTATTTGCCAAGATAAGCATGCCTGAATTGCAATATTCATTATTTTCTGGAATGATTCATGAGCACAGTAAGGAAAGCTCTTCCCGAACAATTCTATTGCCATGTACATTTGGTATGTGTGTGGTCAAGCCTCACCCAGAATTTTTGATTGCAGTTTAAGATAGAACACTGAAATATCAAGATGTACTAGAATTGAAAGACATTGGGAGACAAAATAAAACTAGTAAATGTTCTTCGCTATAGAGAGGAACAAACATTTAACAGCAAAAATCATTAAACTGAAAAGTAATGGTGTGCAGTTGCCTACTGAAGTCAGCCTGCGGTTGCTATTTAGGGAAAAACAACATGTTTGCTATAACCCCCACCCCCCACACCCTCTCTCTTATCTACTTAAATTTTTTATCACTACCCTGCCATGTTCAGTGCTAAAGGAAATATGCAGTACTTCCAGGTATGGAGGAGCAGGAGCATGTAAATCACTCTATGTGACAGTGCTGGGCCAATCAATGCTGTCAAATAGGGAGCTCATATTCTATGACTTTAAGCAGCAATGGGCTTGCTCAGGACCTCCCCTCGCCCCTAGAAGCTGAACGGTGCAGGGGAATGAAAGAAATGTAAGTGTCTGCTGCTGTGGAAGGCTAGGTTTGAAGTCAACTTGTGGCTTGTCCCCATCATGAGCACAACACAGATGCATTAAAGAGTTGGTCATACATGGAAAAAATAGTTGAGGAAAGTGGAAAGATAGCGCCGGATCTGTAGGTTTATTTTACTTTATTGTTATCTTAAGGTGTTAATCTTGGTGTAAATTATCTGGTTCCTAAGCAGGTGGCTTCTACACCCCAGAGGATCTCCACATCCTCCTTGGCTTGTAGTGTAATGTAAGAAGGGTTGAAATTTAAGCTCCAAGCCACTGCCAAACAATCTGTTGAATAGGCCTGTGCTTTCAACTCACACTGAAATAAATACCATTGTAGGTCCAGTTCACTACTGGTTTGTTCACTTGGTTGCCAGTTAAGTCCTGTTGAAGGGAGCACGTAGATCCCTGAAACGTGTTGGCTATTTCTTGATCTGTATCCCTTACCTTTAATGGAACAAAGTTGTATCTGGACCTCTTAGCAGTGGCGTGGTGCTTAAGTTTCAACCCTTCATACTTAGGCGAAGAAAACAGATTCAGTCAATGCTCACAGTCACCTAGAAGGGTGAGTGGGATCTGCATTAGGATATCCTTAGACCCCTTTCACACTGGAGCGTCTGTGGCATTGGCGGTAAAGCGCTGCTATTTTTAGCGGCGCTTTACCGTCGTATTTGCGGGGGTATTCGGCTGCTAGCGGGACGCTTTTAACTCCCGCTAGCGGCCGAAAAAGGGTTAAAACCACCCACAAAGCGATGCTGCAGCAGCACTTTGCCGGCAGTATAGCCACGATGCCCATTGATTTCAATGGGCAGGAGAGGTATACACACCGCTCATTCACTGCTCCAAAGATGCTGCTAGCAGGACTTTTTTTTACCGTCCTGCTAGCGCACCACTCCAGTGTGAAAGCCCTCGGGGCTTTCACACTGGAGAGACAGCAGCGGCTCTTTCAGGGTGCTTTGCAGGTGCTATTTTTATCGTTATAGCGCCTGCAAAGCACCCCAGTGTGAAAGGGGTCTTACGCTAAACTTACACAGCCCATGATAGAAAGTTCCCGTGGTGCTGCATGAATGGTCGCTGCCACCAATCTGACATTGAACTGAATTTAGGTAGCTTTGCAATATAGGATACAGAGTATGGGATGCCTAAACTCCAGCTTTTAGGAAGCCATGTACCTAGTAAGTTTTGTATTATAAAGTTGGTATGCCAATATTACTTTATGTAACTGAAAAGAAAGGGCGCTAGATTAGCAGAGTCTGGAATAAATGTACCTGTCTCTTACTCCTGTTGATCTGGTGCCCTTTCTTTCTGTTGCACGTTCTTGAGGGATTCTCATACCTGTAAGGACTCGCTGCCGGAGACTGCGTGTAATAAGCATCCTGTATATCCACACTGTTTCTGCATTGACCTGTTTAGATGCCACTATATTTTTGGACTTTGGTTTGTTATTCATTGCCACTAATTTTTATTCGTTTATTAATGTCTGTATGTCAGTGGACCGCTGACTCACTGTCTGATTCCAGCCTGTGTCTTTGTATCAATATTACTTTATATTTCTTTTGCTGTGACACCAATTTGACTGATAGAGAATCCATTCAAAACTGGATATTTTGGTTCTGGCATAACACAGCAGAATGAATCCCCCACAGGTCTCTTATATTTCTTCCTGAGAAGCCATTGGGTGCTGCAACCTACTTTATTCCTCCCAGGATTGTAATATGAATTCTAAGCCCACTTACCTTTTACAGGAAACAAGAGTAAATGAAGAGTAGTTTAAACAAAACTCAGAAATGAAACACTGCCATACTGGCTCCATGATATTGCTTTATTGATAATGTTCAGGGGCAGCCAGAAAACGTAGTCTCTGAGCACTGACTTGTCTAATTGTCATCTATTATACATATATCATGCAAATCCTATAGTGCTATAAAGGGGGTAAACATCTTTCGATTACACACGAAAAATGAAATGATACACAAAGCCATATTATCTATTTCGTTTATCACAGTCGTGTGCAAATAATAAATATGGCTTTTCATTTGCTTTCAAAAAAGTAAGACATAATACACAGCATTATATTATTCAAGCCAGTTACTTTCAATCAGTTTGTAATTTAGGCTTTTTTCCAGAAGAGGGCGTCGATTACTAAGGCACAACATTAGTTACATATCAGTTTCAATTAGACCATGCTAGTTTGGTTACATGAAGTTAAAAAAAAAACGGTATCACTAGTGATATATTAAGCTGCTACTTGTACAATAATTAATGAACTGGGTCATACTAAATATCTGTACTATACTCCAAATTAGGTTAATGAATATGGAAACATACCACGTAGCACTGCATTGTCAGCCATTTTTTTTTATTTTTGGTAACATTCCCCATGTACAGTCTTAGGCAATCTGCGAGACCCCAGCTGTTACCAAATTACAACTCCTAGCATGCATTGCCAGCTGGCAGTGGGCATTCTGGGAATTGTAGTTTAAGAACAGTTGCTGAGGCACATGTCAACCACCCTTACTGCAGAAGAATGACAAGAGTTAGAAGGCTTTTGTGGAACCATACAAATATTTACAATCTTATCGTCACCTATGTACAAATTACACTTGTTGCTTTTAGTTTAATGCAACTTGCTTTTTTTATTTCTTATTTAAAGTGCTTGCTTTCATGATAGAGCAACACGATGCATACAATATACCTATGTATCAAGACTAATCCAAGAGATGGCGTTAGGAATATAAGGCAGGTGACATATTAGCTTAATATAAGTCGTTTTTCTTTTTTAATGCAGATATAATGGTTTGTCAATAAGATGAAAACGATCCAATAAGTGAGCATGGGGTTTTAATCAGAATATAATCTGAATATCAATATGCATAAATATGGAAGTGCTTATTTCAATGCGGGAAAATGTGAAATGTTTCTGACACAGTAAAGTATCATCCTCAGATGAAATCACATTTAAACATGCAGTTTTTATGTCTTCTATAAAATTGTCATGTGCTTATGCTTTCTTTGTGCTATGGTTCCCAATTGAGAATATAACATTCTTTTATTAAAAAGGATGACTTTAAATATATTAGATAAAATATAACAAAAGTCCAATTGGTAGTTTTTGAGGCGCACAGGTTAAGGCGATACTTTCATTTTGATCTGCAGCATTTAGAGAAAGTTTGTAGGCTAAGTTTTTTTCTTCGTCGAAATTAAGTTTGCTTCTATAATACAGCAAGCCGAACAGTTGCTTTATAGTTCTTTGCACCGAAAATACTTCTTTTGGTAGCAAACAGAAAGCTTTTTTGATTCATCCTAATGCCACAAATATAAACATTTAAGGCACTGCCGGCATCCAGTGGTGCCAAACGGATCAGTCACGGTTCCTGGCCATAAGCTTTCGTCAAGTATTTCAGTTATATTCCATACAATACACAGTTACAATGTTTTATTTCTTATGTTTTTTTGAGATGAGAGTTCTGCTGAAGACTAAACATGTCTGTTGTACCAGAGATATAAACTCCATTAAATGACGGAAGGACTTGGTGATAGGAATCCAAAGCATTACTTAATCTTCATTCCACAGCAGATTGGTGACAGGTCCACTGCCTAAGTTCAAGATTGTCAAAGCTATGAATGGACATTGTTGATTGAGAGGTCATTTCTTATTATTTCATTTACTGCAAGAGAAAAAAAGTAAAGTCAAGGATTCAAGTTCATTTTGACTATCAGATTTGCATTTCTATGATAAATTATTGTAAATCATAAGTCATGTTCATTCTTTCCATATGACATTTGGTTAAAACGTGAAGAAACAAGAGGGCTGTTGCCCACGGCAGCTAATCATATTTCACCTTTCACTCTTGAAAGGAACCTGTACTTATTCCTGCACCCTCACCGCAGTAACACATACTCACCTTTCCTTAACTCCCCCACTCCCTTAAAGCGGAGTTCCACCCAAAAATGGAACTTCTGCTTTTTGGAATCCTCCCCCCCTCCGGTGTCACATTTGGCACCTTTCGGGGGGGAGGAAGGAGCAGATACCTGTGTAAGATGATGGCGGCACCTCCACCCGAGAGCCGAAGGAAAAAAACGGCTTCGGGACCCGACTTTGCGGGCACCCTGGACAGGTAGGTGTCCATATATTAAAAGTCAGCAGCTGCAGTATTTGTAGCTGCTGACTTTTAATATATTTTTTTCGGTGGAACACCGCTTTAACTCTTTGGCTACCGAGAGCAGAAGAATCTGCCCATGTTACACAGGACTATAGACTCTCCCCATGTTACAGCACTGGTCCTAGGCCTAATGCTGTCATAAAAAGTGTGTCACATGCTTCTATACACTGTTACTTCAGATAAACAGCATGGTACAGCATGGTGGGGGAGTGAAGGAAAGGTGAGTGTGTGCTGCTGGATAGGGGAATTAAAGTAAACCTGTTATTTTGCCCGGTACAGGCAAAGCACAAATTTGCTTTAAGCTTGCACTTTGAACATTAAAAGCTTGTTCACACCAGAACGTGGAGTGGGAAAACCGTGTTCCGTGCGTATTCGCCACACCCTGTTCAAAATGCACTGGGTGTGCAATCTGCTATGGGTGTCAATAAATGCCTAAAAACACCCCAAATGCAGAGCATTTGCCTGCACTGGATCGCATGGTACCACAGTAACATGCAATCCCATGAAGTGTGTTCTTGAACAGTAGTGCATGCACTACTTTTAGTGTGAGACAGTGCAGCTTTAATGTTAGCCTATTCAAATGAATGGGCTAAAAATTGCACGGCACTGAAAGGAAAGAAAGGAACCAGGACCACGTTCCTGTGAGATTCAGGTGTGAACCAGCCCTAAAGAACAAAAATGACTACTTGCTTTGGGCAACATTTCCACTTTTTTTTATTTCTGTAAATCAGCCTGAGATAGAATCAAGTGTGGAACAATAAAGGTAACATAGTTTATATATGTAGTGAAAGCCCTGCACTAAGGGAGATCTAGAGGGTTCCTTTACATAGTTACCTTGCACGGGATGTTTTCAGTAACCCCTATTGCAAGCATATATCAAAAGATTCACCTCTATTTATGCAACACAATGGGCTAAATTTACAAAGCCAACACAGCAGCATACGGCATCCCACAAAAGTGAGTACACCCCTCACATTTTTGTAAATATTATATTATATCTTTTCATGTGACAACACTGAAGAAATTACACTTTGCTACAATGTAAAGTAGTGAGTGTACAGCTTGTATAATGCCCCATACACACGATCGTTTTTCATGCCGTTAAAAATGGCATTAAAAAAAATGGCCATTAAAAATGATCGTGTGTAGGCTCCAGAGCATTTTTAACGACGTGAAAAACGGCCATTAAAAATTTCGAACATGCTCTCTTTTTTCACGTCGTTTTTCATGTCGTTTTTTTTAACGACGTGAAAAACGATAGTGTGTATGCTTTAACGACGTGAAAAAAAACGCGCATGCTCAGAATCAAGTATGAGACAGGAGCGCTCGTTCTGGTAAAACTAGCGTTCGTAATGGAGATAGCACATTCGTCACGCAGTCACGGACTGAAAAGCACGAGACTGAAAAGAGCGAATCGTCGCTCAACAAACTTTACTAACATGAAGGATGGCGCCATTCGAACGGAACTTCCCCTTTATAGTGCCGTCGTACGTGTTGTACGTCACTGTGCTTTGCTTGATCGTTTTTTAAAATGATCGTGTGTACGCAAGACAGACTTGAGAGGAAACATGAAAAAAAACGACGTGAAAAACGGCAAGAAAAAAAATGGCAAGAAAAACGATCGTGTGTATGGGGCATTACAGTGTAAATTTGCTGTCCCCTCAAAATAACTCAACACACAGCCATTAACCTCCCTGGCGGTATGATTCTGTCAGATTTTAGGTGCTGAAAGCGGTACCATTATTCTGCATGGAAATTTGGCGTTTTATATTGCAGGCCTGTAATTCTTAGGAATAACTCACTTAAATCTGTCCAAACCAGAGTCTAGTAGACATCCCGGGTATGATAAAGTTCAAAAAACAAAATTATACATTATAATAAAATAAATAACTATAAAATAATTATAACAAATAATAATATAATAATAATAAAAGTGTTTTTCAGTGTTTGATGACGAATTTCCCCACAAATCACTATCGCTTAATTCTGCGAGTGATTCTAATTTATTATCGCTGTTTTTTAGCTGGTCTAAAACCACTTTTGACATAAAGGGACACTTTTTGGTTGCTATGGACAATCTCCAGTTTCCAGGCAGAAAAAAAAAGTTTTTATTATATAAAAGTGCATGCAGGACACTGGGCAGACCACTAGGGACAATGGGGATGTGTAATTATTACATACAGTACTGTAATCTGTAAGATTACAGTGTACTGTATGTATACTGTGTTTTAACTTTTTTGAATTTGGCGCCGATCTCCGTCCCCGTGCGTCGTAACGTCGCAGGGAACGGAGCTCGGCGGCATTCAGCAGTGTGTGAATCGAGCGAGATGACGGCTCGATCACACAGCGGGGAAGCATCGCAGGATCCAGGGGACAAGGTAAGTAACTCCTGCCTGGATCACTGCGACGCAGCCCGAGTCTGGCTTGGGGTTACCGCTTTTGGTGCTGAAATTTAACCCCGAGCCAGACTCGGGAATACCGCCAGGGAGGTTAATGTCTAAACCACTGGCAACAAAAGTGAGTACACCCTTAAGTGAAAATGTCCAAATTGGGCCTAAAGTGTCAATATTTTTTATGGCCACCATTATTGTCCAGCACTGCCTTCCATGACAACATAACGGAGCTGGTGGAAGTTAGAGACCTTGCGCTCCTCCACCTTCCATTTGAGGATGCCCCACAGATGCTCAATAGAGTTTAGGTCTGGAGACATGCTTTGCTTGGCCAGTCCATCACCTTTACCCTCAGCTTCTTTAGCAAGGCAGTGGTCGTCTTGGAGGTGTATTTGAGGTCATTATCATGTTGGAATACTGCCCTGCGGCCCAGTCTCCGAAGGGAGGGGATCATGCTCTGCTTCAGTATGTCACAGTACATGTTGGCATTCATGGTTCTCTCAATGAACGGTAGCTCCCCAGTGCTTGCTTGACTAGACAAGACACACTTGTCTTTGTACTCCTCAACTGGTTGCCGCCACACACGCTTGATACCATCTGAACCAAATGGCTTCACGGCCCTATATTATCGAAAATTAGGGGATGTACTGGCTCTGCATTTGGCGGCTATGTATAATTTGGTTAAGGGTGGTCACACATTCACACTAAACCTGCTGACCGCCAACATTGTGATGATCCCTAAACCGGATAAGGACCATTCTTCTTGGGCTAATTTTCGGCCAATGTCTCTAATTAAAATCGACATGAAAATTTTAACAAAGATTTTGGCAAATCGCTTGAATTCATTTCTCCCTTGACTGATAAGGAAAGATCAGGTGGGTTTTGTCCCTCGCAGACAGGCAGGGAATGCCATTAGAAGGCTAATTCAAATTCAACATATAGTACACAACAGATCCCTGGAAACAATGTTTTTATCCCTAGACGTCAATAAAGCCTTTGACACTTTGTCTTGGCCCTATTTAACACAGGTGCTTCATCACTACAGTTTTGGCACCTCCTTCTTGAGCTGGGTCTCGGCTATTTACGACTCCCCCCCAGGCCAAAGTTAGATACTATGGTTTTGCGTCGTCTACCTTCCCCATTAGGAGGGGAACCCGTCAGGGCTGCCCACTCTCCCGGCTCCTGTTTATCCTGGCTCTGGAACCCTTGGCAGAAGCAATCCGATCCCATCCGGACATCTCGGGGTGGAGGTGGCCGGCACCTCGCACAAATTGTCATTATTTGCGGATGACATTCTGTCGACCATTACCAAACCCAGACTTTCCCTCCCCAATCTGCTGTCCCTCTTAGATACTTTTGCCTCATTCTCTGGCTTATAAGTTAACCCGGCTAAATCTAAAGCAATGTCTATTAATCTCCTGCCTTCCAATGGTTAATTTTGTTACCTTACCTGGGAATTAAGCTTACTCCAAAGTACTCGGATTTATACCAAGCCAACTTCCCTTCCCTTTTTGGGAAACTGACGGCTATGCTCAACGCTTGGTCCACTCTTCCGCTTTCCTGGTTTGGAAGAGTGGCGACTGTGCGCATGACTTATCTCCCGAAATTGCTCTATTATTTCCATGTTTTACCAATCCAGGTGCCCTCCCACATCCTCTGAATACATCAACGTAAGATTATGCGGTATATCTGGGGCTCCACGAGACCCAGGATTAGGAGACAGATTTTGTATGCCCGCAGGATTAATAGTGGCCTTTTGGTCACTAACTTACAAGCCTATTATACGGCTGCGGGGATTGCCCCACTGTCTCATCTTCATGAGAAGCAGCAAATGCCACTGTGGGCCACCTTGGATTTGGTAGATTCTCACCCGACACCACTAGCATCTGTCCCCTGGCTCCCTAGGGCACATTGCTCGCCTACCATAGGCCCTTGTCTGACCCATTCCCTTTGGTTGTGGGATGCAGTCAAATATTCTGCGGGCCTGATTTCTCCCCACCTCGCGCTACTCTGCCTTCTTCATTGTCCATTATTCCCACCAGGGTGTGACAATCCATTACAGTTCACATGGTGGTCTGAGCATGGCTTTGAAGACGTCCATTCCATGTTCACCCCAACCAAAATTATCCCATTCAAAGTCCTACGTTCCTCTCACGACATTCCCCATAAGGAACACTATAGTTATTTGCAACTCCGGCATTTTCTCCAACAACTTATAAGATCTCAACCCACCCCCTAAACTATGACTCCCTTTGAAAGTCTCTGTAGATCGTGCCCCCAATCCTCGGGTCCCATATCTTTGATTTATGCAGCTATCATTGGTTCTAAGAAACCTCTACTGAGACCTTATAACCTCCAGTGGGAGGCCGAACTTGGGAAACAACTTGATCCGGAAGACTGGCAAATCATGACCATAGCACTGTCCAAATGTTCCAAGAATGTTCTCTTTTTGGAAAACGCTTACAAAGTGTTCTATAGGTGGTATTACACCCCGGCCAGACTGGCGAATTTTATTCCATCTTATTCCCCTTTATGTTTCCGTGGGTGCTCTCAGGAAGGTACAATGGCGCACATCTAGTGGACCTGCCCCAGGGTTTGCAGATTGTGGGTTAGAGTTTATACGTTGCTCCGCAACCTCTTCAACACAAATTTAAAGGCCCTCTTGTGGAAACCAATCACAGAACTTCTCCGCCCTGATCGTAAGCTGGCAGCGCATATTTTTACTGCAACTAAATTAACCATCGCAAAGGCCTGGAAGACCCCGGTCTTCAGCATTGTAGCAGTTAAAAACTGTGTGAATGATATTATGGTGAATGAGAAACTTACTGCTGTCCTGTCGGACACTCATGATAAATTCCTCCGGGTATGGCAACCCTGGGTGACTCACAACCACCCTTCGCGATTTGACCCAGCGTTACTTTCCTTTTAATGAGCCTCTCCCCCCCCCCCCCGTGGACCCCCCCTCCTCCCCATCCCCCTCTTTGCTATTTCTTTCCCTCTTTTCTACTACTCTCTTTCTCCTTAATGTTTGTTTCTTTCCTCTATATACTGCTCTGGCCCGCAGGCTTCGTCCTGTTGGGCTTGGACACATGATGTGCCACTGTTTGTTTTACGTATGTTCTTCTCCTATTATGTGAGCTTTTTCATTTTATTTTTTTATTATTGTTTATTTTATTTTATTTTTTTATACTGTTGCATGTTATATCCTCATCGCGCCTTACATTTTTATATGTAATCCGGTGAGATAGCTAGTATGTCATCTAAATCACCATGATGTCACTTTATCACATGATAAGAGATATGGTCATCCTTTTTCTACTCATCTTTACCAACCCTAGGACTTTTAGAGGACTGACTCAAATTTCTGGATCTCGGATTAATCATTTTGATACCTACAATTTTTTTTTTACTTGTTAGCCCATGATGTGTCCAGCACTGCCTTTGTACTATTTTGTTGATGTGCGTTTTCAATAAAAACCTTTGTACAAGAAAAAAAGCAAAAAAAAAAGCAAATAGCAAATAATTTTATCTTGGTCTCATCAGACCACAAGACACGGTTCCAGTAATCCATGTCCTTAGTCTGCTTGTCTTCAGCAAACTGTTTGCAAGCTTTCTTGTGCATCATCTTTAGAAGAGGGTTCCTTCTGGGACCACAGCCATGCAGACCAATTTGATGCGGCGTATGGTCTGAGCACTGACAGACTGACCCCCCCACCCCTTCAACCTCTGCAGCAATGTTGGCAGCACTCATACGTCTATTTCACCAAAACAACCTCTGGATATGACGCTGAGCACGTGCACTCAACTTCTTTGGTTGACCATGGCGAGGCCTGTTCTGAGTGGAACCTGTCCTGTCTTGGCCACCATGCTGGAGCTCAGATTCAGGGTCTTGGCAATCTTCTTTTAGCCTAGGCCAATGACATGCAATTAGCGGACCTCCAGCTGTTGTAGAACTACAATTCCCATGAGGCATAGCAAGACTCTGACAGCCACAAGCATGACACCCAGAGGCAGAGGCATGATGGGAATTGTAGTTTTGCAAAAGCTGGATTTACTAGCTAGGCCATCTTTATGTTTTTTCTCAGATCCTCAGAGTTCTTTGCCATGAGGTGCCATGTTGAACTTCCAGTGATCAGTATGAGAGAGTGAGAGTGATAACACCAAATTTAACGCACCTGCTCCCCATTCATACCTGAGACCTTGTTACACTAACGAGTCACATCACACCGGGGAGGGAAAATGTCTAATTGGGCCCAATTTGGACATTTTCACGTAGGCTGCTTTTACACTGAGGCGTCGGCGCTGCAGCGGCGGTTTGGCGGCACTGCCTATTGATTTCAATGGGCAGTGGTGCTTTAGGAGCGGTGTATACACCGCTCCTACAGTGCTGCAAAGATGCTGCTTGCATGACTTTTTTTACCGTCCTGCCAGCGCACCACTCCAGTGTGAAAGCCTGAGGGCTTTCACATTGGAGTGAGAGGAGAGGCACTTTCAAGGCGCTTTGCAGTCGCTATTTTTAGCATTATAGCGCCTGCAAAGCGCCTCAGTGTGAAAGCAGCCTTAGGGTTGTACTTTTGTTGCCAGTGGTTTAGACATTAATGGCTGTGTGTTGAGTTATTTTATGGGGACAGCAAATTTACACTGTTATACAAGCTGTACACTCACTACTTTACATTGTAGCAAAGTGTCATTTTTTCAGTGTTGTCACATGAAAAGATATAATAAAATATTTACAAAAATATGAGGGGTGTACTCACTTTTGTGAGATACTGTAAGTATACATATTTAAAAAAAAATATTAGTTATTTTTAGCCGAGATTTAAAAGATTTAAAAATGACACACATGTCACATGACTAAATTAGAGAGCTGTCTCCTTGTGTTAATTATTTTTTGAACTGAGCTTTATGAAAGTTACCAACCAATGCCTACAATGAAATTCTATCAAATATAATAACATTACAAGAGTGCTTCCAATGTCAAGGTGTACCTGTAGGCAGTACTGTATGAAAGGGTCAGTCCAACCAGAACTGATACCTTGATGCTGGACCTTTGAATAACTTGACAGTTATATCTCTGAAGGACTTGTTTGGTGTGCACTTGAGTTCCTTAGTCTACACACCTTCTGGAGCTAATATGCGGGGCTTCCACTCTCCTTGACAGAGTTTTCAAAGTGCATTTTATATTAGTGAGGCGAGAGATACTGGAACATGTAAATATAAGTGTAACTACCAAGAATATCAGCAGTGACAGGGAGTATGGTGTTATGGCCAAGAGATCCTGAAGTATTTATGATGCATAACAAACCAGGAGCTGACCACTGCATCCCCCCTATCATTAAAATACCACTGTTGGGTGGACTAACCCTTTCAAAATTATTATCTTCCTTTCAATCTTTCTGATTGCATTCTCCCAGGATTCAATCCAGTTACAGATCATCAAAAGTAATTGCAAGAGTAAATACTGTGCTTCTTTACCACAACCAGCATATAAACTATGCTGAGTCAGTGTCACCACCAGCCAACATGGTTCTCCTACACTGACTGTACACATGGATGCCAAACAATTACCTCCCTTTATTAAAGCGGAGGTCCACACAAAAATGGAACCTCCACTTTTCGGAACCCTCCCCCCCTCCGGTGTCACATTTGGCACCTTTCAGGGGGGAAGGGGGTGCAGATACCTGTATAATACAGGTATTTTCACCCACTTCCGGGCATAGACCGCGGGGGTTATGCCACTCCACCCCCCCCGCTGTCTTCTTGGAGACACAAAGGTGTCCCAAAAGACAGCAGGGACCATTTCGATTGCACAGCGCGACTCGCGCATGCGCAGTAGGGAACCGGGAAGTGAAGCCGCAAGGCTTCACTTCCTGATTCCCTTACCGAAGATGGTGGCAGCAGCATCTGAGGACCGAAGGATGGGTAGGCCTCGGGTGCCGACATCGCGGACGCGCTGAACAGGTAAGTGTTCATATTTTAAAAGTTAGCAGCTGCAGTATTTGTAGCTGCTGACTTTAAAAAAAAAATTTCGGCGGACCTCCGCTTTAAGACCTGCAACTTCTTCAAATAGTAAGGACCAGATATATGAGGGGAGGGGGCCCTTAGCTAGGAAGTGCTTCCTCAGGTGGAAAAACAGGAGGAATACACCTCATCAGAGCATACTTGAAAGCAGGCAAGGTACAGAAAGATTGAAAATCAATTAAACTGAATATGGTGTGACTGAAATCAATAAAATGTTTACAAAAACAGCTTAAACACAATATAAAGGATTTGATTTAGTAAGTAAGGAGCGGATGTTCACTTAGCAAAGTGTATATGCACTTCGCAAAGTTCAGGTAAATGAGGCGAATCTATGTGCACCCAATCATGTGCGAGGGAGAGTAGAACAGCAGCATTTTCTAGCACATGATTGGTTGATGTGAACACAGCTTCACTTTATTTATTATGCTCAGTGGACATTCACTTTGTTAAGCGAACAGGCACAACCCCAATCACTGTAATGAGATTTATCCTTATGTTTCTCTACTACAAAACAATCTGGAAAGACCAACCAGTGCAACAACTGAAGACTGCACACATCTGGAAATAGCTTCACTTCAGTATACAGACATCAGTTTTCAGCTGTTAGCTCTCATCTGCTTGTTTTCCACTATTGTTTTACTAAGTGTGTACTACAGAAAGGAGTCAGTCAATGTCAACGTGTCAGTATTATAAGAGACAGTTATCTGAAGATGGAAGGATAGTTCTTTGTTTTTTGCTGCTTTTTCCGTCACTGTCGTCTTGTCCTGTACACTGTCAGACTACACAGTTCCCACACTCATCATTTCATGACAATTTATCAGCCTGTGTTTTTTGGCAGGCGGACAGGAAATGACTGAACCTGGCAAAGGCCATCTAAAGCAAGCTGTACAACATCCCTCCTGTTTCCATTCCTCCCCTGTCCACCCACTCACTACCACCGCTGCCACCACAAGCACCTGATTACCACAGAGATATGAAAAATGTCAACAGATGATAACACCTTTTTTCTAGGACATGGCTTTCTGTGAAATAAGTGCCCAAAGTAACTTGTGTCACAGAGAATGACCAAAGTTTCCTTTGTACCAGAAGAGGTAATATTGCCAATCGAGATAAAAACATGTCACAGATACACAGGAAATGGTAAAAAAGCAACTTCCCGATTATAACTTGTGAGGGGGAGAAGCTGTTACTGATACATGAATGTTTGTGCACACATTGCCTTCCTAATTCAAACAAATGGTACATTGTCATGTGTCATTTGTTACGTTGTGGCACATGGTATATAGATGGCGGATTTTGTGGCACATTACATACTGCTCAAGATTTTCATGACACTTAGCTTAGCTCTTTCTCCTGTTACCGAGCCTTGATCAGGGCAACCTAACTATGGAATCTCAGCCTGAATCAGGCCAATCCCCATTACTGAGACTCAGTCTGGATCACATCAACCCCAATAGAGTCTCAGTATGGATAAGGGCAACCTAGCAAATGGAATCTCAGTCTGCATTAAGTCAACCCCCATTACTGAGTCTCAGCGTGGATCAAGTCATCCCCAATACTCAGTCTCAGCAAGGATCAGGTCATCCCCAATACTGAGTCTCGGTATGGATCAGGTCAACTCCATTACTGAGTCTCAGTATGGATTAGGTCAACCCCATTACTGAGCCTCAGTCTGAATTAGGTCAATCCTATTACGGAGTCTCAGTATGGATTAGGTAAACCCCATTACTGAGTCTCAGTCTGAATCAGACCATTCCCTGTTATTGAGTACCAGTCTGGATCAGATCAACTTCATTACTGAGTCTCAGTATGGATCAGGTCAACAGCATTACCGAGTCTCAGTCTGAATAAGGCCGACCCCATTACTGAGACTTAAGTCTGGTACACACAGTCGGATGTTCCGCAGACAAAGCGTAGGACTTTTGTCCGAAGAGCGTTGGCCATGAACTTGTCTTGCATACAAATGGCAAAGAATTGTCAGCCAACAAACACAAAACTACATGTTTTTTCAGCTCTTTAGCGCCACCCTTTGGGCAACTTCTGCTAATGTTGTGTTATGGTTAGCATTGCTTATGAGCATGCGTGTTTGTACTTTGGAGTTTTGTCCGAAGGACTTGTGTACATACAATCGGATAATCCGACAACACACATTTGTTGGCGGAAAATTTTAAAGCATGCTATCCAACATTTGTTGGCGGAAAATTTGACAACAATTGTCCGATGGAGCATACAAACGGTCAGATTTTCCAACAACAGCCTGCCATCACACAAATCCCGTTGGAAAATCCGATCGTGTGTACGGGCCTTTAGTCTTTTATTAATCATACTCAGTAATCATACGAATATATTTTTGGTTTACCTTTAACACATAAAATAATATTAATATTAACCACTTCAGCCCCGGAAGATTTGGCTGCTCAATAACCAGGCCATTTCTTTTGGGATACGGCACTGCATCGCTTTAACTAACAATTGCGCGGTCGTTCGACGTTGTACCCAAACAAAATTGATGTAATTTTTTTCCCCACAAATAGCTTTCTTTTGGTGGTATTTGATCACCTCTGCGGTTTTTATTTTTTGCGCCCAAAAAAAAAGAGTGACTATTTATAAAAATATTTTGTACTTTTTGCTATAATAAATATCCCCATTTTTTTTAAATGTGTGTGTGTATGTTTGTGTGTGTATATATATATATATATATATATATATATATATATATATATATATATATATTCTTCTACATATTTTTGGTAATAAAAATCGCAATAAGCATTTATTGATTGATTTGCGCAAAAGTTATAGTATCTACAAAATAGAGGATAGATTTTTGTCATTTTTATTATTATTATTTTTTACGAGTAATGGCGGTGATCTGCGATTTTTATCGGTACTGCGACATTATGGCGTACACACCGGACACTTTTGACACATTTTTGGGACCATTGGCACTTTTACAGCGATTAATGCTATAAAAAATGCACTGATTACTGTGTAAATGTCACTGGCAGGGAAGGGGGTTAACACTAGGAGGCGATCAAGGGGTTAACGGTGTTCCCTAGTGTGTGTTCTAACTGTTGGGGGAGGGGACTAATTATAGGAGATGACAGTTCGTGGTTCCCAGCTTGTAGGAACTCACTATCTGCATCTCCTCTCCCCATAGAACAGGGATGTGTGTGTTTATACACACACGGCCCTGTTCTGCCTCTCGTGCCCGCGATTGCTCGTGGCCGGCGGTCATCGCAACCGCCGATCACGAGCATCGACACCCCAGCAGTGCAGTGGGCACGTGCGCGCGCCTCCGTGACGTGCCCGCTATCCCGCTTAAAGGGACCGACGTACAGCTATGACGATTTGCAGTATAATGACAGCGGCAGGTCGGTAAGTGGTTAAGTAAAGTGCTAAAAAAGTACCTGTATTAATAAATATTAAAATGAAATATGAAGGGGTACAACAATTGTGATATCTGTTATAAATAATATATATTATTTGTAGCAACAACAAAAAAAGCAATTAGTAATGCTATTAAGTAAACATGCTAAAAGCATGAAGTTTACAAAATAGATGGAAGTAATCCCTTTTTGTAAACTTGTATCTACAGGTAAGCCTATAATAAGGCCTACCTGTAGGTACTGTGAATATCTCCTAAATGTGCACTGTTTAGGAGATATTCACGCTGCATGCACTTTGAAGGGACGGCATACCCGTGCCATCCCTTCAGAGCTTTGTACAGCGGTCCGTGAGTCCCGCAATGTCATCACGGTGTGGCCAATCAGACGGCCGGAGTACACGAACCCAGAAGGAACACTGGGTGAAGATGAAAGTGCCTTCAGTGGTGACAGTGTGCCGCTAGAAGGCTTCGTTCTAAGGTAAGTATTTCATAATGTGCTAGTATGCTATGCATACTAGCACATTATACAATTGTCTTACAGGGTTTGGAAAAAAAATGCAGTTTACTACCGCTTTAACCTCTGATCTGAATCTCTGAAATCAACTTCAACAAGAATTCAAAAAGCACCTCACAGGTTCATCGGGAGTGTATATCTTAAAGTCTGTGTAAAGTCCCTTTCTCTGCTTTCTGTGTCATCAATCACTTTCAAGAATAGATCTGATCATTGGCTGTGATAAACTTATTTTTTACATCTAATATAAGAAAGACAATAAACATAAACAGTCTGTGTTGGGCATATGTGGGAATTCCTCTTCTATCACATGCCTAGTTTTCAGATCAATAGATTACCAACAAATGGAGAGTGGGGTGGACTAGTGGAGTACAGCAATGCTTGGATGAAACACGAAAGTACTGAGCAGATAGAGCTTGCTGCCTACATGCATTTCAGTCCTTGGCCTTTGCTTTTAACTGGAGTGAAAATTTTAAATTATGTTTGCAGATTATTTGTTGTTTAATTGAGGGTGCAAGAGCAAAGCAAATTTTCCTAGGTCTGTATAGTTTGTTGATGCACTACAATATATATCAAGAAGAGCGTACCTAAAGTGAGGTTATGAGCACAATGAACATCTGTTTGCAACAGAAAGAGGAAGGAAAAAGAAGCAGAAGAAGCTCAGTATGGGTTTCCCCAATCACAACCCACCAGAACACCTGAAAGCTGCTTTGGAGAGAACACCCTGGTGGGTGTCAATGGAACAACCATCAACACTTTTAGTGTGGACCAGCTGAAATCATAAGTACTTTTACTGAAGCTGAAAGCCAGCTCATGTATGTGCCTCCAGTTTTCTGCCAATAAAATTTAATTACTAAAGGTGAAAGCAAAAGGGTTTTCACTTAATTGGGTCTGAACTGGTACTGTGTGTTTATTGTTTCTACAGGCTGGCAGATATATCTTACACGCTTGTCCCGATGGTGGAGTATTAACAAGTGAATTTCAGTTATCTTTGTTCAAATCACAAATCCCTGCAAAGGAGTGGGGTGTAAAAACAATATCTGCCTCTTACCTGTTTGTCATATCAGACATTTCTTAGCAATTAAATATTACTTAAAGTTTATGTCCAACAAGTCCATCTAGACTTTTTTTTAGTTTTGGATAGAGTAGGGAAGGATTAGAACTCGTCTGTTTTAGATAAATTAGAGAAAAATTAGATCCCTTGTTGGATTGTTATTGCTATCCAGGGTTCTATTATAGCTTTTGCCTCCATCTCTATCCTAGTGAAGACCATTTACCATAAAAAAACGTAAGTGAAAATCTTTAACAGAGAACAGACAACAAAAAGGGGGCTTCTTACCTTCCCTAACTGCAAAAAAAAATTATTTTTATTTCTGTCTATTGGATTTTTAACCTCATTTCATTTCAGGTGGAACCACTGTCACTAGAAAAGGAGAGAAATTGCTCTAATGGAGCCCTAGATAGTAATAGAAAACCAACAGAGGTTTGAATATTTCCTCATTCGATGCAATTTTTTTTAAATTTAGATATACACTTTAATATTTATTAAAAAAGGCAACAAGACCTAAAACACAACTCCGCAAGTAAAAGATCTATTGATAATATTTACTACAAATACATATGTAAAATTGCAGGAAACTACAGTATTAGATATTAGGAGACTGCAGATAAAATTGTAATTTGGATGGGGAGGGCAAAACCTTCAACATTAATGAACGTCCCTTGATCCTATAGGGCAGGGATATGCAATTAGCGGACCTCCAGCTGTTGCCAAACTACAAGTCCCATGAGGCATAGCAAGACTCTGACAGCAGCAAGCATGACACCCAGAGGCAGAGGCATGATGGGACTTGTAGTTTTGCAACAGCTGGAGGTCCGCTAATTGCATATCCATGCTATAGGGAAAGGGAGCCTTGACTGCAGGAAGTATGGCCTAGAGACAGGGGCGTGTAGTAAGTGGATGAAAACTAAAACGGGTTAAGATGATTGGCTATCTGGTAACAGGGGTGAGGGGTTGTGCCTGAACTCTATAAAAAATTCCTTTGTGAGGTAAATTTTTTTCACTCACCGTTTGAAGAAGCAGGAAAAAAATCTGCCCGCCCTGCTCTTCTTTTCTTTCCAGGTCAGTTGTCACAGTTTGGCAGTTTTATCTCGCCAGCATAAAGGTTTCCTCTAATGGTCTATGCCCTTCAGTGGAAGTTCAACCAGTCCAAGGATGTCCAGAACTTATGGTGATGACAGGCTTTTTTAGATTAAGTTATGGTTTCATGAGTGCTCACAAAGCCGCGTACACACGATACGATTGCTGGCCAACTGAGCGTCTGATTTTTGTCAAAAGGGCGTGTGCCAGGATCTTGTCTTGCATACTAACGGTACACAATTGTCGTGCCACAAACAGGAACATAGTGATGTACTACGAGGGATTTCAGCTCTTGAGCGCCACCCTTTGGGCCCCTTCTGCTAATTTCGTGTTTGGTGAGCATTGATTCTGAGCATGCGTGTTTGTACTTTCGACTTTGTGACGGATTTGTGTATTGACCATACGAAAATCAGATGTCGAACTGTTGTTCGCCCAAAATTTACTAGCCTGTCATCCAATTTGTTGGCCGAAAGTTGGACAACAATTGTCAAAAGCAGTGTACTAACGGTAAGATTTTAGGACAACAGTCTGTCAACAGACAATCCCCTGCCAACAACCGTATCGTGTGTACGAGGCTTTACTGCGACTGGCATGAGTTTAATGTTTATGTTGGAAAAAGCTGTTGCCTTGTACTTTCCAACGTAACAGGTCTGAGCGTTGTTTATTGGGGCAAGGTTATTGGTAGACATGGTTATTATGGCTTTATGCCTATGCTCCTCAGCAGTCATGGTTCCTGTCCATCATAGATGGTTATGGTCTTGGTTATTTCCCACCTTTTGACCCGTTCATGTCATTTTTAGGGAAAAGCATCTCCATCTAATACTGTCAACAATATTTTTCATTTGTATTTATAGGTTTTCCATTAACAAAAAAATTTAAAAAGACAAATAAACTGGCTGAGAACTTAAGGTAACCTGTGACATTCGCCACTTGCTGTACAGAATGGTAGGATGAAGCTGCAAACTTATCTGATACCATCAAATGATATAGTAAAACAGGATGTGGTAAGCTGTTAAGAGTAGGGCTTGTTTTTTTCTACACTCCCACGTCTTTCATTTCTTCAAGTTATAAAGTGGAAACTCAATGTTCAAGAACAGAAAATCACAGCCACATTATGTGATCTTATGGTCATACCCTGATTTCACTGACGCTCTATAATGACTTTGAAAAACAAGTATTAATAACTAGCCGTGCAGCAATTCTGATATTACTCACCCGTGCTATTTTTGTCACAGTCATAAGTCAAGTGTTTACATTAATGTAACTAAATTTAAAAAGGGCGAACCGTGTGTGGATCACTGGACAATACATGGCACAAAATTTTATATATTGTTTTATCTAATTACTGCCGGAGAGTAAAAGTTCATATGTGTTAGCAAACCTATGCATACTGTGCTGGTGGTAACAGATATACAAGCACTCAAGCTGTTATGCACATTTAGTGTGAGCTTGTGCTACAGTGTATCTAAATGAGCAAAAGGAAACTGTGTAGATCTGGCTACTGCAAGACACTGCTGTAATGAATTATCGATTGACTTATACATTGCAGCTAAAGCCTCGTACACACGATCAGATTTTCGGATGAATGTTCGTCCTTTCTTTGTTGAATGCTAGTCTCATATCGAAAGTGAAGAGGTTACTCACCATACGAAATTTCTTGTACGACAGATTTAACTTCAGAAGTGATGTAATGTATTGAATATTTTTGTATTTATTCTTTCATTTCTGAGCATGCATAGTCTTGCTCTTACGATTTTTTTCACGTGAAAACCGTACTAATTCATTGAAAATCGGACGTTTTGTTGAAGTACGATTAATATTTTATGGTCTGCACATCCAACTTTTGTCGTACGAAAAATCGTAATCGGCTGTCGAAAGCACCATACTAACGATCCGAAAATCTGCAGTTCGTTCGTCGGACCAAATTTTACTTCTGATTTTTGGATCGTGTGTACGGGCCTTAACATTCAACTTAGAGGTAAAAGTGTATTCCTTTGGGCACCAATCCAAGTAGAGGTGAAAGTTAATCACTTTGTCCCAGAGCCTGGGGTGCAGGCTTATCTTGATACCAATCCAGAGAGCTAGTAAATATAAAGAGGAAAGGATTGCCGCTACTCCCGACCAGCACAGGTGTACAAATGATAATGAGCAGACTCAGCCTACATGTCTCCACCACAACACACACCCTGATGCATACCGCCCCTATGACTAAGCCCCTATGGGCCGGGCGAAATGCATTTGAGTGGTTAGTTTGGTGGAGACATGTAGGTTGAGCCTGTTCTTTATCATTTGTTCACCTGGGCTGGCCGGGAGTAGGGGCAATCCTTTCCTCTTAATATATAAAGGTAAAAGTAAGTGGTTATCCTAATGGCAGTGTATGATGACCTACAAGCTGAAGTCGTGACTTCCAACACACATTAATATGTCTTTGGGCTCATGTATCCCATGTCTGTCAATCAGAAAGCAGCTTTCAGCAACTTTTGGTGACAAGATCTCTAGTTTTATTTGAACAGAATGGCGTTGATTTACTAAAACTGAACAGTGCAAAATCTGGTGCAGCTGTGCATGGCAGCCAATCAGCTACTAACTTCAGCTTGTTCAATTAAGCTTTGACAAAAATCCTGGAAGCTGATTGGTTTTAGTAAATCAATCTCTATAGCTTTCTCAACCAGGGTCCTGTGAACCCAAGATTCCTCCAGAGGTTGCAAGTGGCTTCTTGAGCAACTCATATAAGTAGCCAAAGGTGATGATAATTTTAACTATCTATAAGGGCAATATTTATCCCATTGACCACAAATTTAAGGCGTATTCTTCCCAGTGTCCAGTAAACTATAGATATAGTAATTATTAGCAGGGGTTCCCTGAAACCAGGTTTCACTGCATTGAAAAGGTTGAGAAAGACTGTTATACAATACTAATCTTCCATTCAGGCTTTTGCCACCCACTGCCAAAGAAAAGGCATACTTTAGGACTGGCCCTCCAAAGGTCGAAAAAAGAAACTAGGGTCATCTAATATATATTTTTTTATATTTCAATTAAAGTGCCAGATATTTTGTCACTGCATTTAAGGCTTTCATGGCAAGATAAATATACTTTTTCTCTACAAAAATAATGTTATTTATTATTGATGACATTACTAAATGGCAGAACAAGGTGCCATGCTTTCATAATATGCTGACTTTACTAAGGGTAGGCCTATGGAAAAAAAAACGTATTAAAAAAAATCTAAAGCGGAAACGTTGCTAATATAATATTATTTAAAGCAGAAGTTTAGTTCAAAACATTTTCTGGGATATAGGTTCAGCAACATTACTTACCTCTAATGAAGTATATCCCACAACCTGCTGATTGCATTTTATTGTAACTTCCTTGGTTTTAACATTGCAGTACATTGAAGAAATCCCAACAGCTGCCCACCCCTTTCAGTGCACTCCTCTAATCACAAATTCTGTGAATAGAGAAGAGGTGAATAAATGCCGATTTTCTGTGTGAAAATTGGAGCTTCAGCTATTGAGCTCTGTAAACGCTATTTTCAGCAAAGTTGAAAAGGATAGCTTGAAAACACATGAAAGAACCCTAACACCGGCTAAAGCAGAGTCTAAAGGCTGTATTTTTTTATTGCTGACCAGAATAAAAAAAGGAAACTATATACAAATCCGCAGTACATTTTTTAACCGAAGAGTAGAAAGTCCCCCCCCCCCCCCAATGACAGTCAAATTAAGTGCCTAGATAAGACACCCTACTAAAAATCCCACTAAATATAGTGGATGACCCATTGTTTACTAAGAAAGGCATCCGGTCTACTTTTAATTCTGGTATATACTGGACTTCTAGTGCATGATTTGAACAAATCTTCCGCAACAGGCATGTTGCTACGCTAATACATATTGGAAAGTTTGCAAACAAGAAATGTTTTTATTGCTCATAGCAACCAATCAAAAATAGTTTTTTTTTAATTTTCTGCAGTGTAAAATAATAGTTGGAAAATGACTGTTTGCCATGAGAAGAAAGCCATTTTTCTTATATACATCCAGATGTTTAGGATAGTGATTCTATTAATAAATTGTCTGGATCAATACTTGTAAATAAAAATGCAATAAATTATACATTACAGGCCAGCAAAATGTCAATTCTCTAGTTCACAACTGTTACAAATTTCACACTTTCTACCTAGAGTGAAATTACACAAAGCAAGGATAGAATGACAACCACAGAGTCACTGTCTATGGTCTGAATGGCTGTGACCAATATTAGGTTACAAGTTTAGGTAGCTGGTCCTGTACACAATGCTTCTGAGGGAAGTGAGACATGCTTGCTGCATATTGTTTTTCCTCTGTATCTACAAATAGAAACTGTATGTGTGCAGCCTGCTGAGATGCTATTTTTAGCTCGTAGTACCAACCACATTGATCAGGTAGCTGATATTTATGAACTCTTTTTCTGCACTTGTCCACAGATATCTTTAGGACTTACATGGTAATTTTAGGTACTTTACGTACACATCTGACAACCACAATTCGTTTTGTTTTTTTTTTACTTTCCTTATGCACTCATAATATTTTACTTTGCCCTTATAAGAGTATTTTATTTAATTTTAAAGCATTTGATAAAGGAAGGAGGAGTAAAAAAAAGTCTTATTATTATTATTATTATACAGGATTTATATAGCGCCAACAGTTTGTGCAGCGCTTTACATCAGGGAAGACAGTACAGTCACAATACAATTCAATACAGGAGAGATCAGAGGGCCCTGCTCATTAGAGCTTACAGTCTAGAAGGGAGGGTCACGTGGAACAAAGGGTAGTAGCTGTGGGGGATGATCAGATGGACAAAAATGAAAATACAGTTGTTAGGTTTGGGTAGGATAGGCTTCTCTGAAGAGGAGGGTTTTCAGGGATCCTCTAAAAGCTAATAGAGAAGGAGACAGATGGACAGATTGGGGTAAGGTGTTCCATAGGCTTGGAGAGGCTCTGGAAAAGTCCTGGAGACGAGCATGGGAGGAGGTGATGAGAGAGCTAGAGAGCAGGAGGTCTTGAGAAGAACGAAGAGAATATGTATATACTTTTTTTATCAAAGCAGTCCAATAATTATATACAGACTGCAGTAACCATAGCAATCACTCAGATTCCAGTATACTGTATGCAGTCTGTGAAAGAATAATTATAACTGGCTGCCATGGGTTACATCCTTTTGCTCTTTCCCTGTCAAATGAAAGTACAGTGTATTTCTTGTTCATACATCACGGGACACAGAGCAGCATAGTCATTACTATGTGGGTTATATAGAATTACCTTCAGGTGCTGGCACTGGCAACTTCCAAAACAGGAAGTACCCTTCCCTATATAAGCCCCTCCCATCCGGGAGTACCTCAGTTTTTTGCCAGTGTCTAAGGTGTTGGCCAAGGTTAACATGTATTCATCTGGGCTTGTGTACAGGTTCTCTGGGCCTTAGCAAGCTATTCCGGATCCGACCAAAAAAGCTTCATAGCTAAACGGTCGGTACCCGGGCCTTGCAGAGAAGAGCAAGGTTTTGCCTGTAATGCCTCTCTTAGGAGGGCTGGACCCTGGGATCCAGAGCTCTGGTCATACCCAAAACCAAGAGGCTATCTGTGCAGGGTGCTATACAGGTCCAGGGGAGTGGAATCCTTGGGAACCCGGTCCCTGAAGGTCTAGTGGGGGCCCCTCAGGAACTTGGTTCTATTGAGGGGACCCCCAAGCCTAATATGTCTTTCTGCCTGTTACCTAAAAGGTATTTCCGCTAATAGCTGTATATGCCTAAGAAATCCTAGAAATGTTTTTTCATAAAGGAAGTTTTAAAAACTGTAAACCTGGAAATGTTTTTCATAAAGGAGGTTTTAAAAAAAAAAAAAAAAAAAAAAGACAAAAGTGCGGTACCTGTGTTTGTCCACTAGAGGCCGCTGTGGAACGTCTTTTTTTCTTGGGACTATTCCTTCCATGGTGAAAGTCCAGGCAGATGAGTGAGCTCTCTATCAGGGAAGCTGCATTCCTCTGTCATGCTGCCAAGTAGTTTCCTTCCATCCCCGAGTCCTGGTGAAACAGGGACCCTGGCTCTTCTCCCTACAGGGCGCCAAGAGCGCACACGTGCACGCGCGCGCACGCTTTCTTTTTATAGATTTAGCTTCAAAAAGTGGGCGGAGCCTGGCGGATGACGCGCTCTGTGCGCCCAGCGCTTCTGCGCATGTGCGGGCGTCCCAGCAAGATAAAAGGACTCAGTCCACGCTGCTTGCTATGGACACAGAGCATGAAAAGGAGCTGGTAGCATGGTATAGGGGCTTACAGCGGGCGGTTGATACAGGCATCCCCAGAAAGACGCATTAGTAGACACCCACTGATGTACATAGCAGCAAATTGCATTAGACTATTTCAGTAAGGGGTGTATTGCGGCTGAAATACCTCAGCTTTGAACTAAGGAATATGCCGCCTAAAAAACTCCGAGATATACCTCTCAGGAAGTGTAGGGGGTCTCCATCGGGCTCTGAGGATCTGGAGCAGTCATCTGCACCCTCCTCCCCTGAGAAATCAGAGGTTAATACCCATAAGGAACCCCCGGGAGTGCCAGGTACTGCGGCTGTCCTCAGTCCACCTGCTCCTGCATATATAACAGAGGAGGTTTTTTCCTCAACTCTGGAGGGATTGGAGCAGAGATTGGCAGCATTGATCGCTTCTTCTCTACAGGAAAGAAAGCGCGCCAGATCTCCATCACCTCCATTAGAGTGCCTGTTGGCAGAGCAACAGTCCCAGGAAGGGACCGACCTACCTGAAGGGGATCAGGAGGAGGTTAACTCTGTTTTTGAGGAATCGACAGTAGATGAACCATTTTCAGCATCACAGACTGAAAGATTGTGGGTCCAGACCCTAACTGACATGGTTCGATCTGCATTTAAAATGCCTCTTGTTGAACCATCAACTACTGCTGTCTCCTCATTGGGGTCGCTAAAAGCTCCCCAGGTTAATTGCTCCTTTCCAATACATCCATTATTGGAAGGACTTATATACCAGGACTGGGAACATCCTGATAAACTATTTGTTCCGCCTAAGAAATTTCCGGTGATCTATCCCATGGAGGAAAAGTTCACCCAGAGATGGAATGTTCCTACGGTGGATGCAGCCATCTCTTCTGTGAACAAATCACTGACATGTCCAGTAGATAATGTTCAAATATCCAGTAGATAAAAAATTGGAATCTTTATTAAAATCTGCTTTTTCCACAGCAGGGGCTGTTACACAGCCAGCAGTGGCAGCTATTGGGGTCTGCCAAGCTTTAAAGGATCAAATGAAAATGGTCCTGAGGGATTTGCCAGACCAGCAGGCCCAGGCTCTGGCTGATCTGCCTAGAGCATTATGCTTTGCGGTTGACGCCATCAAGGATTCTATCCATCAGGCCTCCCGCCTCACGCTGTCTTTGGTACATATGCGTAGGCTTCTGTGGCTCAAAAACTGGTCTGCTGAAGCTCCCTGTAAGAAGCTCTTAGTTAGCTTCCCATTTCATGGGGAACGCCTTTTTGGCGAGGTCCATCTTTTAAGAGGACTACCTCTCCTATCCCTGCGACGTCTGCTACTAAGCAGTTCCAACGGCCTCCTCGGTCAAACTCAGGGGGTAAAAATCAGGGACAGTCACAGGGTAATAAGAAACCCTGGATCCGAAGGGGTACTAAACCAGCCTCCAAGTCAAGCCTATGAAGGGCTGCCCCCACTCAGACGGGTGGGGGGAAGACTTCAGTTGTTCGCAGAGACCTGGCGGGAGACGATCAAAGACAGATGGGTGCTCTCCGCAGTAACTCTGGGATACACGTTGGAGTTAAAAGAGTCTCCTCCTTCCCATTTTATGTGGTCAGGCATGCCAAGAGACCCTCTGAAAAGAGGGTCTCTCCTATTGGCGTTAGAACAACTATTGCTCCAAGGAGTAATTATGGAGGTTCCTATGGAAGAGTGGGGGTTGGGTTTCTACTCAAACCTTTTCACAGTCCCGAAGCCAAACGGGGACATAAGACCCATATTGGACCTAAAGAGTCTAAACAAATTTCTAAACGTCCGGTCTTTCCGGATGGAGTCGATCCGATCGGTCACCGCTGCCCTACAAGGGGAGGAATGGTTAGCCTCGATCGACATCAAAGATGCTTACTTGCATGTTCCCATCTTTCCAGGTCATCAAAAATTTCTACGCTTTGCAGTAGAAGGGCGCCATTTTCAGTTCAGAGCCTTACCATTCGGTCTGGCCACAGCACCACGAGTGTTCACAAAAATTCTGGCCCCACTGTTGGCCGATCTAAGAACACGAGGTGTAACGATAATGGCATACCTAGACGACCTGTTGTTGATGGACCACTCAGTTGCCAAGCTAGAAGTGGTAATTGTCGATACAATCAAGTATCTAGAATCTCACGGTTGGGTCATCAACCTGGACAAGTCAGCCCTACAGCCAGTGAAAAACCTGGTATATCTAGGGCTACGGCTGGATTCAGACCAGAGGAAGATTTTCTTACCTCTAGACAAGGTATCCTCTTTGAGGGGCTTGGTCCGTCTGCTTTGTGCAAAAAGACAGCCGTCCATACGCCTGTGCATGAGGCTGCTAGGAAAGATGGTAGCATCATTTGAAGCTGTGCCATACGCCCAATTCCACTCAAGGAATTTACAGAGGGCCATATTGTCAGCCTGGAACGGAAAAATTCAGGCTCTAGACTTCCCGATGGCTTTGTCCCCTTCCGTTCGGAAGAGTCTCTGCTGGTGGTTGATCCCCCAGAATCTCCAGAAGGGAAAACCGTTCAGTCCGATATCTTGGAAGGTGGTCACTACAGATGCCAGCCGTATAGGCTGGGGGGCAGTACTGGAGCAATGGTCTCTCCAGGGCAGATGGTCAAATGTAGTAAAAACCCTGCCCATCAATCTCTTAGAGATACGAGCAGCCCGGTATGCCCTAGTAGCCTGGACATCCAGACTCCAAGGGTCCCCTGTCAGAATTCAATCAGACAATGCCACAGCAGTGGCATATATCAATCATCAGGGAGGCACCAGGAGTCGTGCAGCCCAGAGGGAAGTAAGTCACATCCTGGAATGGGCAGAAAAGCATGTCCCATGTATATCAGCTGTCTTCATTCCAGGGGTGGAGAATTGGAAGGCAGACTTTCTGAGTCGCCAACAGTTATGCCCAGGGGAATGGTCCCTTCATCCCGAGGTCTTCCGAGCAATATGTCAGCGGTGGGGGACACCGGATGTAGATCTGCTAGCATCCAGATTCAACGCAAAGGTGGACAGATTTGTCTCCCGGACAAGGGATCCCCTCGCTTGCGGCTCGGATGCTCTGGTGTTCCCTTGGGATCAGTTCAGACTGATATATGCATTCCCTCCGCTACAATTGTTGCCTCGACTCCTTCGCAGAGTCAGGTTGGAGAAGAAGCCGGTGATCCTGGTGGCTCCAGCGTGGCCCCGAAGGGCCTGGTACGCGGAGATCATCAAAATGTCTGTGGGGAGTCCTTGGACCCTTCCACGTCGTCCGGACCTGCTTTCGCAAGGACCGATATACCACCCTTCCTTACTAACTCTAAGTTTAACGGCCTGGCTATTGAATCCCACATCCTAAAGAAGAGAGGTCTCTCTAACTCTGTGGTATCAACTATAATCAATGCCAGGAAGCCTGTATCCAGGCAGATCTACTATAGAGTTTGGAAGGCGTACATCACTTGGTGCGAGGCCAGAAAATGGCATCCACGTAAGTACGTTATAGGCAGAATTCTGGACTTCCTGCAGTGGGCTGTAGACAGGAAGTTTGCCTTAAGTACTATCAAGGGCCAGGTTTCGGCCTTATCAATACTATTTCAAAGGCCCCTGGCTATGCATTCACTTGTCAAATCCTTTATGCAAGGGGTGACTCGTATTATTCCACCGATTAAAGCTCCCATATGCCCATGGGATCTAAATTTGGTTCTGTCGGTTCTGCAGAAGCAGCCGTTTGAACCTTTGCGGCACATTTCCTTGGTTCTACTCACCAGAAAATTGATATTTTTAGTAGCCATATGCTCGGCTAGAAGAGTGTCGGAATTAGCCGCCATGTCCTGTAAAGAGCCATATCTGGTTATCCATAAGGACAGAGTAGTATTACGCCCTCACCCAGCCTTTCTTCCTAAGGTGGTATCGAGGTTTCACTTGAACCAGGATGTGGTTCTTCCTTCTTTTTTCCCCAAACCAAGCTCGGTAGAGGAAAAGTTATTGCATTCTTTGGATGTAGTAAGAGCAGTTAAAGCTTATCTAAAAGCCACTGCTCAGATTCGTAGAACGGATTCTTTGTTTGTTCTGCCGGAAGGCCCCAGAAAGGGTCAGGCAGCATCAAAATCTACTTTAGCCAAGTGGATTCGACAGGTCATAATACAAGTCTATGGCTTGAGAAGTAGACCGCCTCCGTTCAAAGTTAGGGCGCACTCCACGAGAGCAGTTGGAACTTCATGGGCAGTGCATCACCAGGCCTCCCTGGCTCAAATTTGTAAGGCCGCAACATGGTCTTCAGTACACACGTTTACTAGGTTCTACCAGGTGGACGTTAGAAGTCAGGAGGATGTCGCCTTTGGGCACAGTGTGTTGCAGGCCGCAAAAGATCCTCATGCCTGATGGCGCCCAGCTTATGTATGGTGTATCCCCCCCTCATTTGGCATTGCTTTGGGACGTCCCACATAGTAATGACTATGCTGCTCTGTGTCCCGTGATGTATGAACAAGAAAGTAGGATTTTTAAAACAGCTTACCTGTAAAATCCTTTTCTTGGAGTACATCACGGGACACAGAGCTCCCACCCCTCTTTTGGGGACACGTATTGCTTTGCTACAAAACTGAGGTACTCCCGGATGGGAGGGGCTTATATAGGGGAGGGTACTTCCTGTTTTGGAAGTTGCCAGTGCCAGCACCTGAAGGTAATTCTATATAACCCACATAGTAATGACTATGCTGCTCTGTGTCCCGTGATGTACTCCAAGAAAAGGATTTTACAGGTAAGCTGTTTTAAAAATCCTACTTTTTTATCAGTGCCTATAGCAGTGATGATTAAAATACTTGATGTCCGTGACATCACCAAAGGTCCAGACCATGAGGGTCACTAGTGTCAGGCACCTACAGCACGTGTTCTGCATCTCCTGTGGGGTGCCCCAGGTCGCCAACACATCATTGTTTGCCAATGCAGCCATCAGAATCTCTCTCTGACAGTTTTCTGTCACAGCAATATGCTTCAGGGCTAAGGAAAGCTGCCCCTAGGCTCCTCCATGGCTTAGACATGCTACATGACACCAAATGAGAAGGAGTCTGGGAGGAAGAACATCACATCTTCTGTGTATCAAAGGTCTGTAAGTTTGGGGAGGTCGGGGGTAACTGTACTGGGGACACAATGAGTGGGGGTAGGTAACAAAGATTGTGCTGGGAGGGTGGATTTGGGGAGGAGAATAAATTGCGCTGAGAGGGGGATTATTTTTGAGAGAGGGTTTTCGTGCTGGAGGATTTAGTGGGACTTGGGGGAGACAAAGATACAGTGCCTTGGAAAAGTATTCATACCCCTTGAAATTTTCCACATTTTGTCATGTTACAACCAAAAACATAAATATATTTAATTGGGATTTTATGTGATAGACCAACACAAAGTGGCACATAATTGTGAAGTGGAAGGAAAATGTTAATGGTTTTTTCAAATGTTTTACAAATAAATATTTGAAAATTGTGGCGTGCATTTGTTTTCAGCCCCCTGAGTCAATACTTTGTAGATCCACCTTTCACTGCAATTACAGCTGCAAGTCTTTTTGGGTATGTCTCACATTTTTGCCCATTCTTCTTTGCAAACTAGCTCAAGCTCTGTCAGATTGGATGGAGAGCATCTGTGAACAGCAATTTTCAAGTCTTGCCACATATTCTCAATTGGATTTAGGTCTGGACTTTGACTGAGCCATCCTGACACAGGAATATGCTTTGATCTAAACCATTCCATTGTAGCTCTGGCTGTATGTTTAGGGTGGTTGTCCTGCTGGAAGGCTAGCCTCTGCCCCAGTCTCAAGTCTTTTGAAGATTTAACAGGTTTTCTTCTAAGATTGCCGTGTATTTGGCTCCATCCATCTTCCTATCAACTCTGACCAGCTTCCCTATCCCTGCTGAAGAAAAGCATCCTCACAACATGATGCTGCCACCACCATGTTTCATGGTGGGGATGGTGTGTTCAAGGTGATGTGCAGTCTTAGTTTTCTGCCACACATAGCATTTTGCTTTTAGGCCAAAAAGTTCAGTTTTGCTCTCATCTGACCAGAGCACCTTCTTCCACATGTTTGCTGTTTCCCCCACATGGCTTCTCACAGACTGCAAACTGAACTTTCTTTCAACAATGGTTTTCTTCTTGCCACTCTTTCATTAAGGCCAGATTTATGGAGTGCACGACTAATAGTTGTCCTGTGGACAGATTCTCCCACCTGAGCTGTGGATCTCTGCAGCTCCTCCAGAGTTACCATGGGCCTCTTGACTGCTTCTCTGATTAATGCTCTCTTTGCCCGGCCTGTCAGTTTAGGTGGATGGCCATGTCCTGGTAGGTTTGCAGTTGTGCCATACTCTTTCAGTTTTCGGATGATAGATTGAACAGTGCTCTGTGAGAAGTTCAAAGCTTGGGATATTTTTCTATAACCTGACCCTGCTTTAAACTTCTCCACAACTTTAACCCTGACATGTCTGGTGTGTGTCTTGGCCTTTATGATGCTGTTTGTTCACTAAGGTTCTCTAACAAACCTCTGAGGGCTTCACAGAACAACTGTATTTATACTGGAATTAAATTACACACAGGTGGACTCTATTTACTAATTAGGTGACTTCTGAAGGCAATTAGTTCCACTAGATTTTAGTTAGGGGTATCAGAGTAAAGGGGGCTGAATATAAATACACGCCATACTTTTCACATATTTATTTGTAAAAAAAAATAAAAAAACATTTATCATTTTCCTTCCACTTCACAATTATGTGCCATTTTGTGTTGGTCTATCACATAAAATCTCAATAAAATATACTTACATTTTTGGTTGTACCATGACAAAATGTGGAATACTTTTTTAAGGCACTGTATATGCTGGGTGAGATTTTAGCAGAAGGGAGGAGACATTTTTTGGGAGGAGGAGGAATTTTTGTTTGTTGATAATCTTGGCTTGCAGACGGTATTTCTGGTTGGAGGTCAAGTGTGCATTTTTTTTGGTGGGGGGGCGGAGGCGGAGAAGGGATTTTGGGACAAGAAAGTGTGTATTGCTTGCGGGGGAAATCTTGCACTCTCCTAACCCCTAGACTATGGGTTTGATTTACTAAAACTGGAGAATGCTAAATCTGGTTCAGATCTTTATATAAACCAGCTTCCAGTTTTTTTTTTCAAAGCTTAGCCCAGGTTCACACTGGGCTGTGGGAGTGAAGTCGTGCGAGTTCAGCTGAACTCGCACAATTTCACTCTCGCTGGCAGTCCTGATTTCAGCCGCGATTACAAAGACATCTGACACAGATGTCAATGTAAATCGCGGCCGAAATCGCAAAAAGTAGTACAGAAACTACTTTTTGAAATCGGTGCAGCGCCGCAGATGCGGCGTCGCACCGATTAGGACGGTGCCATTGCCGGCAATTTGCGGCAAATATCGGCGATTTGACATGCGATTTGACATGTCAAATCGCATGTCAAATTGCACCAGTGTGAACCAGGGCTTAATTGAATAAGCTGAAGTTAGAAACTGATTGGCTATCATGAACAGCTGCACCATATTTTGCACTCTCCAGTTTTAGTAAATCAACTTCTATGTGCATTACACACCCCTGACTTCTGCCCTCTCTACATTTTGTACTTCTGACCAATTCACTTTTTGCATTACATACTCTTGACTCCATGTTACACATTCTTGATCCCTGCATTCTGTGCCTTATACACTCCTGACCCCTGTGCGCATGGTGCGTGAAACAGCCGTGACCCCTGAACATGGTGCGTTACACACACCTATTGAAGCAGTTCTTCGCCCTATTTGATTTTTTTTAATTCAGCAGCTAAAAATACTGTAGCTGCTGACTTTTAACCACTTAAGGACCAGCCACTGTATATATACGTCGGCAGAATGGCTTGTACAGGCACGCCGCCGGCACGCTCGCGACCCCCCTGCCTTCCCCGTGAGTCGGACCGCGGGTCCCGCGGACTCGATCGCCGTGGGGATCCCCGCGATCGTCTCACGGAGGCATGGAGCGGGGAGATGTTAGTGTAAACACAACATCTCTCCGCTCCCCTACTGACAATGTCACCGATCTCCGCTCTGTGTAATCAGAGCGGAGATCGGTCACGTGTCACTCGTAGCCACGCCCCCACACAGTAGTAATCACTCCCCTAGGCACACTTAACCCCTTCAGCGCCCCTAGTGGCTGTAAAAATGACAATGGTCCCAAAAATGTGTCAAAAGTGTCCGATGTGTCCGCCATAATGACGCAGTCATGAAAAAAATCGCTGATCGATTTTATATATTTTTGGGGGATATTTATTATAGCAAAAAGTAAAAAATATTGCATTTTTTTCAAAATTGTCACTCTATTTTTGTTTATAGTGCAAAAAATAAAAACCGCAGAGGTGATCAAATACCACCAAAAGAAAGCTCTATTTGTGGAAAAAAAAGGACGTCAATTTTGTTTGGGAGCCACGTTGTACGACCGCGCAATTGCCAGTTAAAGCGACGCAGTGCCGATTCGCAAAAAGGGGCCTGGTCTTTATGCTGCGTACTGGTCCGGGGCTTAAGTGGTTAATATAAGGACACTCGCTTGTTCAGGGGTCCAGTGCCGTTCTTGCCTGAGCCAGTTCTTCGCTGGTCTTCGGGTGCCCAGCACTGGCATGTTTATTGCGGGCAGCTGGCTGTGATCCCTTGCAGCTTGACAGCCAGCTGTCCATTGCACTTTGTGAATGGGCCAACTCAAAACCCCACCCCAAAAAAGTACCAAAAATAGAAGAGTAGGGGGGAGGAGGAAATACAGCAGAATCTCTCCTTTAGGGTGAAGTTCCACTTTAGGTACTTCTAAACTTGCCACTGACTGCAGCACTCGTTTTGTTCTCCTGACCCTTGCACTCTTTGCCTTATGTACTCATGACTCGCTGCAATACACACTCCCAAACTCCTGACCCCTATACATTCTGGGTATTATCTACTCCTAAATCTGGCACTAACTGCAGCACTCTGTGCATTGTGTACTCCTAAACCTGGTATTGATCACAGCACTCCGAGTGTTACATACTCCTGACCCCTGCACTTTGTGTTTTTCAATATAGTGAAATGATGCAGCACCAGCGAATATAACAAAAACATGCAAAAAAATACGTAAACAGTGTTGAATGTGCCAAACACAAAGTCTCTTCAATCAAAATCTATATATATTCAGATAAACAAAGATATTCCACCATCCAGCAGATCCTTGTAGTGTAACGAAAATACAGAGTGCCACCACTTTAATCAAATGCACATTCACCAAACCATAAGCTGTAACACGTACAATAGATACAGCATTTTTTCTTAGGCAAAAATCTTCCCCAAGTGTATGCACTTCCACTCTGGAATTACTCCTTTTAAGCAGCAGCAAAAGGCAACTCCCACTGGGACTGACAGAGCTCACCAAGGAGCCAACAGAAAACCAGTAATAGTGTAGTAGTTTAAATAAAAGGTTATTGTAGGACAGAATCAGTCATCCAATTAGAACAATGTGACAGCGACTAATTTGATAAAGTTCTTCTTCAAAGCAGGCTCAGTCAAAGTGTTAGCTTTTTGTCTATTTTCAGTATGCATAAAAGCATTGAATTTTTGAAATATTATTGTGCTAAGGTTTTTACATGTCCCTGAGACTCCTGCTTGTAGCACAGAAATCAAATCATATAGGTACAAAGGGGCTCAGGTTTTACTTTACCATGCCCCTTTAAACCCAGCAATGATTAATCACAGGAGTGTGAAACATGTTTGCTGACCAAGCACATACTGTGTGTGTAATGTTGCTTCTTTTATGAAGTTTCAATAAAGAAGGGGGTTTTATCCTTGGAAGTGCCCCCAATCTCTCTTCTTCTTCTAATTTAGCAACACTCACTGTCGTCCACTGTGGTGTGCTACCCACATAACATTATTGCTCTCTTTGGGTTGTCCCAAATCCTTTACAAAACTAGCAAATCCCCTGGTCAACATTCAGTTCATGTAATGTTACAGAATATTATCAGTGCCTATGGATATAGTACATAAACTATAGCAGACGGCCCTAATGACATCATTCTTGCACATGCACACCAGAGTCACATCATCACAGCACAGAGTGGTGCTGTAAATGTACACTGAGCTGTGCATGTGTCTATGCCTTGGCACTGCATTGGGCAAGGCCTCCCATAGCAACCCAATGCATATTCTGTGAATGGGCCCTAACTTCTAGTGGTGCACCTAACTTTTAGTGGTGCAATAAGACAAAGGCACAAAAAAAAAATCAGGACTGATATATTATTTACGTGGCAAGAAAGCCTCCTTTCAGTCTGCCTTCTATTCAAAAGTTCAGACATTTCAACATAGAAGTCGTCATTTCAAATCTTGAACAGAAATGCACACAGCCAAAAATGCAGTCATAAAATCATAATGGGTGACAGTACTAGACACTAGACAGTAATCTGTTTTTAATCCTATAAAGTACATAGAGGTAGCAAACCTTGGGATTAAAGCAATTGACTTTTCTCTATGTGTGGTAGAGGGTGAGCACTAAAGAGCATGTAAGCAGTTTTTACTTGGGAACAAGAAAAGAGACTTCATAGGAAAAGTTGTGAAGTAATGGAAAAAGTCGCGTAACACATTCTTTCATGAGTTCTGCTGTGTCTTTTTTTTTTTTTTTTTTGTTACCTCAGGTGCATTGGATTTGTGTAAGGTTAAAGTATTTGTATCTGTCTAATCATAATAATCTACTGCCCGAGGCCATGCTGTTTTTGGAATGGTGGACTGGATAGGAGTTGTTAACTGACAACAAGTAGCAAGTTGTAATAAAACGTGAGCCTCCCATAAGCATGTGGTTTTGGCAGCTACGACTAGCATTGTCAAACGTGACTGTCAAACAATTAGGCTGAAACATTTTTCTTCTTTCTGCACCCAGGCTTGACACAAAAGATGAACATTATGATGGAGGACTCTGGGTACTGCACACATAGCAGTGCTGAGGAGCTCCCTGAAGTCTGATGATGGCATGGAAATCGGGGAGACGGTAATATAACTGGGACAACCCTGCCAAACAAATTACTCTGGGCCCTGTAGCTTTCTGACACATGCCTGGCTTGTTTATGTTACCATTCAAAAGAAGACTAGCAGGCAAGATATTCCATTTCTATTAATACACTGGTTGTTTGTTTTTACGCTTATGCTATACCCTCCTGACGGGTTCCAGCCATTCGCATGTGAATTCTCAGATGTTACAGTACAGAAGCAGCACATGACTTTCATTCTGTACAAATTTAAACCTTGAAGTATAGTTGCGTGTATTTTTAGAAGGTAAAATATTTAAATGTCTACTAAAGAACTACAGGTTTTTGTAAGGGTTTGTAATGACTGCCTATATGCTCTACAGTTATCAGTTTTTAAAGGTTGGAAGTTAAATTTCAACCTAGATAGGTGCTGAAATAACTAGTATGATAACTACCTTAAAAGGTGTACGTATGCTGCTCTTTAACCACTTACAGACTGGAAGATTTCCCTTTTAATGACCAGGCCATTTTGTGCGATACGACACTGCGTTGCTTTAACTGACAATTACGCTGCCGTGCGACGCAGTATACAAACAAAATTTATGTCCTTTTTCCCCCACAAATAGAGATTTCTTTTAGTGGTATTTGATCACCTCTGCAGTTTTTTTTTTTGTTTTTTTTGCGCAAAAAAAAAAAAGCAACAATTTTGAAAAAAACAAAACAATATTTTTTACTTTTTGCTATAATAAATATCCATAAAAAAAAGTAAATAAAAAACGAATTTCTTTATCAGTTTTTCATAACTTTCTACGCAAAGGGCCAGTTTACTGTCCTTCAAGCTTTAGGGGGGCCGATCTTTGGCCAGTGAGTAGAACATGCCCTGGCATCAGTGCCCCTTCATTGGTTTTAATGGGGAGGGGGGGGGGGTAGTGATGTTTGGTGTCAGTAGAGGTAATAGTGCTTGATCATTGGTGTCAGCTGGTGAAATAGTGCCCCAATGACCAGGTAAAGGCAAGCAGGCCGCAGTTAGGAGACCACTGGTTTATGAACGGGGATCTGTCTGTTTACATCGACAGATCCCCTTTCTGGCTCTCTTTCCTACAATCGCAGCCACCGGCAATGCGCATTGGGTCCTCCGCCATGCAGCGGGCGTGCCTGCTATGGCGTATAAAGGACCTAACGTACAGCTATGGCGATTCGCAGGAAAGAGCTGACCTGCCGCAGTATAATGACAGCGGCTGGTCGGCGAGTGGTTAAGATTGAACTAAACCCCTACTGCAAAAAAAATTCTTAACTGCCTGACAGCAATGTTTTTGTCTGAATTTACGCAGAGCTGAATGTGCAGCACAGTTTACATTTCAGGCATCTGCCATGTGCCAGGGTGACTTGTGCATGAATAAATTACCAATCAAGATGGCCAGAGAGGCCAAACTCAAAAAAAAACTTTTTTCACATTTTCCTGTTTCTCCTTACCAACTGTTATGAAAAGGTCGTTGCCTACAAAATTCTGCCGCTCAGGTTAAAATGTACCCACACAAAGAGCCAGAGCATGGGCTCCCTTCTCTCCTCACTGTTCGCTCTCTGAGGTTTCAGAGACAGTGTGTCTAAAAGGAGACAACTTGTGCTATGTCCTTGCTTTATAAAACATATAGTGCTTTGGGGATCCTTTGTCATATATCAACAAACAACCTGCTATGATTAGTGTATTACTAAAACAGAATTCTCTGCACTGGACATTTGACATTTACAGTATTATGGGGGCTGAATGACAGTAACGGTTTTACCTAACTGAGCAGCAGTAAAACATGAGACAGGCACCAATAGAGGAAATTATTGTTTATACAGCAAATGGCCCAAACATGTTTTTTTTTCCCCCCAAAGTTCAAAGGTGCAAACAAGACACTTGCATTATAGCCAGGGAACTAAGCATTTCCTCATCATAAACCTCTTCTCTCTATTGCTCTTATTACTCTATACAGTAAAACTCATTCTAGTAATAATTTTACTATGCAGTTAAAGTGGTTCTAAAGTCAAGTTTTTTACCTCAATCTCTACCGGACCACCCACCGCACATTTACTGTGGCCCTGCTGCGTAAAAAAACAACTTACCTGTACATTGTGGCTTCTTTCCGGTCTGGGGCACGCATGAACGCCTCGGAGACCAGCTCCTTCTGTGATTGGACACAGCGGGATCCACCTGGTTATCTCTCCTGAGAGAGGCAGTATGGCGGTCTGCCTATATAAACAAGGCAGATCACCATTCTGACAGGGGAGAAGATCTCTCTCTTCCCCCAGTCAAAGCATCCCTCACCATTTTTGTGATGCTTTAGCAGTGTTTTAGCAGCACTTTTGCAGCGCTTTTTGGGCGCTAGCAGGCCGGGTTTTTTAGGTCTCGTGACATTGGGACCTTAAACAGAAAATAGAAAAAAGACCCGTTTTGCGGCGCTTTCAAAGCGCTTTGTAAGTGCTGCCCATTCATTTCAATGGGCAGGGGTGTTTTGGGAGCACTCCTAAACCGCCCCAAAGATGCTGCTTACAGGACTTTTCCTAATGTCCTGCAAGCGCAATGCCAGAGTGTGAAAGCACTCATTACAAAGAATGGGAGGCAGTTTTCAGGCGCTTTACAGGCGCTATTTCTAGCGCTAAAAGGTCTGAAAACTGCCTCGGTGTGAAAGGGGTCTAAGTCTTCCTGTCACAGTGTAACTGCCTGGCCGTATTGGAGGTACGGGCAGACAGATAAACAGGCAGTCTGCAGGACCGCGCCATTACACCCACAATCTGCTGATCATGGATGCAATGCTTTACAGGTCCATTACAAAAACATAATAAATGTATATTTTTTTTTACATGCAAAAAAATGTGCATTCTATATTGTTTTGTAAAGGTGAACTTATCCTTTAATGCATACTTTGCATTAAGGTTAAAAACACTCCACTACCTGCCCTAGACCCCCTCAGCCCCTAAACACTTCCTCTTACTGATCCAGCGCTGTCCCAGCTGCAGCACTGCTCCTTCTCTTCCTGCTCTCTTAAAGTGATTGTAAACCCTTACAATCCACTTTTTACTACAGGTAAGCCTGTAATAAGGCTTACCTGTAGCTATACTGGATATCTCCTAAACCTGCACGGTTTAGGAGATATCCCCTGTATCAGCATGTGTCAACATCATCGGCACATGCGCACTGAAGTAACGGCTCGTTTGTATCCTTTAGTATTAGTAAAAAATAGCAACGGGCTGCACACATACAATTTAGAGACGGTAAGCAGTAACAGAATGTTAGATGTCTTACAATTGTAATAGGCTGGTTATACATATTACAGCAATGCAGGCAGAATATAGAAGAGCGTTAAGGGAAGAATCTCAAGTGTTAATGGAGGTTTTAAACATCATTGCAGGTGGTAGACAGTTATATATTTCACAGTGGGGCCCACTCCAGGCTTAGCCAGCTACTGGACAAATTAGAGACATAAATCGGTAAATGCAAAGATAAAATATATGACGACTACAGTACAATGTGTAATGCAGCATACTGTATGTGTACTGTATATATGCACACACACATGCGGTTTATATATAAAGTTATGTATGCTTGCTTCAAACTTCATAAAACTGATCAGAGATTTTATAGCACTGATCTAGTCTGTCAGCACCATATGATTTCCATTAAATGTGGACACATGGAACAGGAAGCAGCTGACAATCCGAGGCTTATAAAACACAGCACAACGGTTGATTTGTTTTGACCCAGTGCAATGCATTGCCAAACACATTAGCTGGTGTGCAACATCTTGGTTCTGCTACTAACATAGCTTTCAGTGTGAGATGCCACAAATGTTCCACAGCACCGGCTCTATTTCCCAGCAAATATAAGTCATAAAGTAATGCTCTCCAGACAGTATCACAGTTTTTGAAATATTCTAGTATGTTGAATTAATATAAATAAAGGATATAAGGTAAAACAGAACGCTCTCATTGATCACATAAAAGCACCAGATAAGGGGACCAAAGTTGTGTAGTGATCCCTTATACTTAGGTCAGTGGGTTTCAGAGTGGCATGGTTCCCATGTGCCTGGGTGCTTTTACAGTATATGCTCTGTATTTGGTGCCAATTTCTTGTCTACATCCAGCATTGACTTCACATTATTGCTCTGGACCAGTTTTCTGACAGCGACAATGATGGACCAGGCGTGAATGTGTGTCAGTATGGCCACTTCTAGCCTTCATCAGGGGTAACAACAAGGTAACACAGCTGAAATACAAAGTAAAAGTGTAGCGCCTCAAAAATTACATATACAGCATTTGAAGCAAAAAGCGTGATAAATAAAAACAAAAGTCCAAAATATAAAGCCCAATTAAAATGTCCAATGATGTGACAAATGCCAAACAATTGCTCCAGTGCTGATAAGGGAATTCTTCTTAGGAGTGCTTGATCTCCCACCACCAATAAGTGAATTGCAAACTCACCAAATGAGTAGCTGCCATCACAGCAGCATAAATGCCCAAAACAGCATGATGCCCCAAATTTTTTTCTAGTTTTTTTTTTTTTATAGTGTGGGGAATGATTACCATTCCTATCAGGTTTTGCTGCTATCCAGGACTCCATTAGAGAAATTTATCTTTACTTCCTTGTCTCCTGACAACTATTTCACCAGAGAGGAAATAAAGGTAAATTTGCAACAAGACATAGATAAAAATCTGACAGGGTTTCTAGCTTTCCCTACTCTACTAAAAAAAAAAAAAATATCTATCCAAAAGGGTTAAAAAATTTGTTTACTGTATTTATTGGTGTATAACACTCACTTTTTTACCCTGAAAATAGAGGGTAAACTGTGCCTGCGTGATATACGCAGGGGGCTGTGGAAAGTTTTTTTCCTGAAACTTCCCTCTTATAGTTAAGGTGCTTGTTATACACCTGTGCGTGTTATACGCCGATAAATACGGTATATATATTTTACCTCTCTCTTACCTTTTATGCTAGTTTACTCTCAAATAACATACACGCTCAGCAAATCCAGCGTTGTTCTGCTGTAAGCCTCCTTATTTCATTGTAAGCCGACTGTCTCTTCTGGGTTCTTGCAGCTGGCCCCCTAAGGATCCAGAGCAAGGTCCGTCTTCCTGGGGTATCCATGATGCATGGATACCCCAGGAGGCTGCAGGGTACATGTCAATCTTGTCTAGGTGAGAATGGAGCCAGAGGGTAGGGTGGAGTGTAAAGAAAGATAAAAAAGGTAAATAAATAAAAACAAAAAATAATAGTTTTTAACCTCTTGCAGAAAACATAATGCATATGTGAAAGCAAGGTGGGTGGGCCTTAACACCTACATGTCAAACATATATGTGTCCATGAGGTGCAAGGTTTCTGGGCTGAAAGGTCCAGTCCCAGCACAATGACCAAGCTGTCACAGACAGTCGCCTGTTTATAATTTGGAGCTGGCAGGATTGCTCCAAATCATATGACCACTGTGACAGCCAATCACAGTGATCACATGGTCAGAAAGTCCGTCCTGCCTCCCAGTGTTAAGGCCCACTTAAAGGGGCACTGGGAGGCATTGTGAAATGGTTACATTTGCGGAGGTGGGAGGGTTGCACTTGGACACAGTTTTTTATTGTGTAAAGGTCCGCCTTAAGTATTTATTATTATTTTTTTAGGTACTTATATAGCACATTGAAAAATACAATAAGCTCCTTGAGGGTAGGGACCGATGTGAATGTACAATCTAAGGTCTCTAACTCACATTAATATACTAGGGCCAGTTTAGACAGGAGCCAATTAACCTACCAGCATGTCTTTGGAGTGTAAAACATTTTAGAATCTGTTTTCAGTGTCAATACTCAATCAACTTAATGAAGATCTCTGTATTCAACAGATGTTCAGAAACTTCACATAAAATGACTTCTTTAGTAAATTTCTACCTAAACTTTTAATAACTTTGCCTCCAGATATGCTTATCCTTGTAACGTGTTCATAGATTGAAGCTGAATGTTAGCAGTTAATGCTTATAAACATGTGTCGTACAAGAAATGAGGGGGCGTTCTGTTGTAATCTGAGTAACTGGTGAAGAGAACATGCTGATTATGATCTGATATTATCTTACACTCAGTTCTACTCCTAACAGTAAAGGGAAACTGTCTGTATGTACTGTAGGCACATCGATCTATTAGCCACCTATGTCCCAAACAGCTCAAGTAAACAATTGTCATAATATATCATCAGTAAAGTCATTGCAAAATACCCATTGCTGCTGTGCTTTCAGCACTCTAATATCAGTTTTCACTTCCCAATTCATTTTCTTATGATTGAAATAGAAGGCTCAGCGTCAACAGATTTCCATTGTGATAAAGCAGTGTATAGATAGCCGTGCCCAACATTCCATCCTCCCTTCCTCACAGTAACAAACTATGAAAGGTCAGCAGCTAAACTTACAGTAGTGGGGCAGATTTTGCTCAGGCAGCAGCTGGGAGACATCTGTAGCACAAGCATGAGAACCTCTGTTAATGAACACAGTGCACTGTCTTTTCTCAGAGTAACCCTGCTGGCATGCTCTGCAGAGAAGGTGACAAATTCCTAGCAATTCATGCTACAATGTCATAACAATCATATCTCTAAACAACTATCCCAGCACATAATAGCAGTTACTATTAATATTGCTGTACTATTATAAATTCATACATTTTACTAAACAACTATAGGAGCATATGAACTAATGCTGTTTTAAGCACTAGGCCCAGGATTGTAAGCACATCCCTTTAACCACTTCTCTACTGTGCACGAAAACCCCCTTCCTGCCCAAGCCATTTTTCAGCTTTCAGCGCTGTCACACTTTGAATGACAATTGCGCGGTCGTGCGACGTGGCTCCCAAACGAAATTTGCGTCCTTTTTTTCCCACAAATAGAGCTTTCTTTTGGTGGTATTTTATCACCTCTGCGGTTTTTATTTTTTGCGCTATAAACAAAAGAAGAGCGTCCAGATGGAAAAAAAACACTATTTTTTACTTTTTGCTATAATAAATACCCATTTTTTTTTTTTTTTTAATAAAATTTTCCTCAGTTTAGGCCGATCCGTGTTCTTCTACATATTTTTGGTAAAAAAAAAATCGCAATAAGCGCGTATTGATTGGTTTGCGCAAAAGTTATAGCGTCTACAAAATAGGGGATAGATTTATAGCATTTTTATTTTTTTATTTTTTTATTAGTAATGGCGGCGATCTGCGATTTTTTATTGTGACTGCGATATTGCGGCGGACACATCGGACACTTTTGACACATTTTTGGGACCATTCACGTTTATACAGCGATCCCTGCTATAAAAATGCATTGATTACTGTATAAATGTGATTGGCAGGGAAGGGGTTAACCACTAGGGGGCGGGAAGGGGTTAAATATGTTCCCTCAATGTGTTCTTACTGTGGGGGGAGGGGACTGACTGGGGGAGGTGACCGATGGTTGTCCCTATGTACAAGGGACACACCATCGGTCCCCTCTCCCTCACAGGACGTGGATCTCTGTGTTTACACACAGAGATCCACTTTCCTGCTCGTTTCCCGGGCAATCGCGGGTGCCCGGCGGCAATCGCGGCCGCCGGGCACGCGCACCGGGGCCTTGTAAACGCGGCGGGTGTGCGCCGCTGGCGGCAAGCGCGCGCCTCCTAGCTCATTTTAAAGGGAGGACGTCATATGACGTCCTCCCAGAACGAGAGTATCCTCCGCCCGCCGTCAATTGACAGTGGGCAGGGGACAAGTGGTTAATGAAGTATCTAACGCAGCCTCTCTCAACCTTTTTACCCCCTGAGGAACCCTTGAAATAATTTTCCGGTTCTCGAGGGGGCAACCCTGCTAAAATTGATTATAGTTACAGCTTGGGGTAAATGAGCGTGATCAATAAGTTAAAGAAGTTTTCAACCAAATGAAGAAGTAATGTACTTTGTGTATTTGAGACCCATGGCAGAAAAGTTTGTTTACAAACCCCTACAAAATTATTTTTGGTAATTTTCTTGAAATAAATAAAATACGCAGGCCAAAAAATGTACAGTAAAGACTGTGGTGTCCTCTAACATTAGTGGTCAGTGGATAAGTAACTGTTACAATGGTTACGAGTAATGCGACACGCCGAAGCGCGTAAGCCCTGTATTATTTTGTACTACACTCATTGCAGAAGATTGAGCTGCCGACTTTCTTTTACCTACAGTATATGTTTGCTCGGGTGCTAGGAGGACACTACAAGCCAGTGCACTGACTGCTCACCACCTCAGGTAATTACAAGTGTTTTCTACTATATTTAAACTGTTACATTGGTGGTTAGTGGAAAATTGCCTCCTTACATTGTTGGTCAGTATAGGTGAAAATTCAATCCACTGTTCAAGGAAGCCCTAGCAATCTGAGGAAGAAGCTTAGGGGTCTTAGGGTAACTAGATACTGTCAGAGCAAACCTGCAATAAATCAATCATGGAACCTGTACAATTTATATGTGCAACATTTACTGTTGCAATGGGCCTAAAAAATAAAACAGAACTCACCAGAGTGAACCTGGATATGGCACCAATTGGTCAGGATAAAAATGAACCTTTCCTTTTCACCTGCCGATCATCTAGGCTCCTGTGTAAAGGAATCAACCCCCAGTTAAGGATCCTTAAAGGACAAGTTTACTTTTAGTAAAAACTACAGTAGTCTACGTTCGGTAATCCTCTAACCTGAACTAACCTAAAACACCTCACCCAGCTTAATACTTACCTGAGTGTCATAGTCGCAGCTCTTTGAGTGTCTACCTTTTCTGAGCTGAAAGTTTCTACAGGCTGGCCGCACTTGCACAGTAAGGCCGCATGGATTTGAACAAGGACCTACTTTGAGCATCTCTAGTCTATGTATAGGGGGCAGTTGGTAGAAGGGTTTTCCCAGCAGTGCCTTTCTCAGGTGTAAAAAATAGCATTCTACTATGAAAATGTAACCCAACCTGGTTCCAGCAAGCATTTCCAAATTTGTACTGAATTATACCTCAGAGCGCTTTTGGGGCTGCAAGGATCTGGGGATGTACCTTCATGTCTAATGGACATGCTCTATTGTTCATAGGTTATGGATTGAGGATTTTAAACTTCTCCCCACAGTGCTGAGCAAATCAATTGCTCCAGATCCCAATATACAGTAGCTATTCTAACTCTGCGCCCCCCCCCCCCAGGCTTTACCGATGCTCAATTCAAGCTTCTTTTACAAATTATAACAGCTGCTAAACAAACAGTAGCTGCTTCCTAAAAAATGTTCACTCTTATGCCCCGTACACACGATCGGAATTTCCAATGGGATAAAATCCGATGTAATTTTCCGTCAGAATTCCGTTCAAACTGTCTTGCATACACACTGTCAGACCAAATTCCGACCGTCCAAAATGCGGTGATGTAAAACACTACGACAAGCCGAGAAAAATTAAGTTCAATGCTTCCGAGCATGCGTTGATTTGATTCTGAGCATGCGTGGTTTTTTCTCCGTTGGAGTTCCACACAGACGATCGGAATTTCCGATCTGATTTTTTTCCATCAGAAAAAAATAAAACATGTTCGATTTCTAAACTCCAACGGAAAAAAGTCCAATGGGGCCCACACACGGTCGGAATATTCATATATTTAATCGGAAATTCCGATCGTGTGTACAAGGCATTAGTCTACTTAAAGTTAAAAAACGGGTTACACGTGCCATGATTTATGGCAAAATGGATGTCCTCAAATATACTAAAGTCTCCATGGATAGATAAATGTCTTCCTGCTGATTTTGATTTCACCTTGCTTGATCCATAAAGACATACCCCAATCTATTTTTGCCACTAGTGACCTTCCTATCATGCCCCCCAGGAACCTACCCAGCCCTTTCTCTCTCTCTCTCTCTCTCTCTCTCCTTACCCACCCACTTATTTCTCTGTCTTTTCCTCTTGTTTTTTCTTTTACCACTTGGGAAGGGACACTTTGCTTCCTGTATATGCCATTAAACTTTGAAAATCATCTGAATACATTTTTTTTTTTAACAGAAAATTCATCCCAGCCAATCACTATTCATCCAAGAAAAGTCAGACAGGGTGTGTCTGAGGCAGCTGCAAAGTCTATCTATTTATATGTTTGCTAGTGTGACTGTCCATGGCATATGTTAAAAATATTTCAATAGCTAATCCTAACATGTTTTCTTATCAAGTAATAAATAGTCTGTTAAACAAGCAATTACTAACTTTTGCAGCTGCAAACACTGTGGAGCAACTCATTCTCAAATTTCACAATAAATGCACTAAAGTTGTTCAATTAAGGACTCAATACTTTCCTGTCTGCCCTCTCCCTGTGTACCTGCTTTGTGTTTATAATAAAGATTAGAAGGCTAGTAGATGACTGTTGACAAAACAGTGGCTCGTTTCTTTCCTCTATTGGATGTCGATGTTGGATACACGCTAACCAAGAATCGTAGTTATAAGAGTGAGATCCCTTTCTTGATCCTACCACTACTGTTTTCCTGAATTTGCGTCCTGAAGAAGCCCCAAGGCAAAACGCGTTGATGCATTCGGGTTCTCATCATTTATATGTACTCATATGTATGATTTTTAATTCTTATATTGTCCTTGTATTCAATTTCATTTATGTGGTTCTCTTTTTCTATTAAACATTTATATATTTTTTATACATCTCTAATGTTTACTGTGCCGCTGAAAGTCAGAGTAGGGCCCATATCCTTATTTTTTTTCCTTGCCAACATCCGTAAATAATGTAGTAATGAGAGTGCTATTTTTCTATATTTACTTCTTCACGAAACTAGAGGGGTAGCACAACTGGTCAAAGCTGTGCATCTGCCTGTCGCTTCACAGGATACTCTTGTAGGTAATTGGAATGTGATAGGACAGGCCATGCTAGGACAGGAAATGCAAACGGGATGACTTCTCTGTGCCTATCAATGTCATAAAATACACACCGCAGACTCCTGCCTGTGAATAGCCATATTATAATGTTTAGCACATGTCTTTTCATGGTACTAGATAGTGTGACAGCAGGAAGGTAAAGTCACCTGGTTGCATCCAGGGGGGTAGATATATTTCGCCCAGATTCAGGCTTTACGCCGACTTATACGACTAGGTGGAGAGTTGTATAAGCCCAGCTGAGGCTAGTAGGCTCATGGATGACTCATACCTCTAGGGAGAGTGCTGGGCGTCGTGCAGACAGGGAGTTGATGAGACCAGCTGAAGCTTGTCAGCTCATTTAGGCCTCTATAAGAACTCCCAGCTTCATTAGATGTTAGCTCATGCCTGGACCCAGACCTGTGTGGACTGTCTAGGGAGAGTGAACCCCTGTGCGGTGAGACAAAGCCTGTGTGGCTATTTGCTTGGACATTTAAAACCAGGGACTTAGGGACTAGGACAGCACTAGGCTGATCCCAGTTGTTAGTTAGGAAACCTGTATGTTTAGTCAGAGGTCAAGTTGACCAGGATTTATTTTGTTTATGTTTCTTTTGCTTTGCTGTGTTTTGTCACTGTAAATAGAAAATAAACCGCACCTTTTTGATTTTGAAAACCACAACCTCCGTTTGCTGGGCCTGTTTTTGTGTGGGGAGCCCATCTCGGGGGTCACACACACCCGCTGCCGAGCTAACCCCCTCACAGTTGGTGGAGAACCAGTGGCAGTTTTTTTTTAAGCCAGCATGGAGGAGATACTGAAGCAGCTGGCTCTAGCAAATGCCAATCAACAGCAGACAAATGCAGGTTTGCAAAAGAGCCTTGCAGCTCAACAACAGAACTTCGCAGCCCAGCAGCAAGCTCATCAACAGAGCCTTGCAGCCCAGCAGCAGACAAACGCAACTTTGCAACAGAGTCTGGAGGCTCAGCAACAAGCCCAGCAGCAATCTGAGGCCCGCTTCATAGACCTGTTGCAGAAGCAAGAGCAGAGACAACAACAACAGATGGAAGCAGCAATGCAGCAACGTCCGCAGACCAGTGAGGAAAGCCGTCCCACTAATACCGCGTCCTTTGGGGTGAGTCGTTTATTGACAAAAATGACTGGAGAGGATGATCCAGAGGTATTTTTGACCACATTTGAAAGGACCGCTGAAAGAGAAAAGTGGCCTGAGGAGCAGTGGGCTGGACTGGTGGCTCCTCTGTTAACTGGTGAATCGCAGAAAGCTTACTATGACCTAGAGCCTAACCAAGCAAAAGACTATGTGATGCTAAAAGCTGAAATATTGGCAAGGCTGGGTGTCACCCAGGCTGTCCGGGCTCAGCGTGTGCATAACTGGACTTTCCAGCTTGGAAAACCCCCCAGGTCTCAAATGTATGATCTCATTCACCTGAGCAGAAAGTGGCTACAGCCAGAGACTTTGTCCGCACCAAAGATTGTGGAACGTGTTGTAATGGATCGGTTTTTGAGAGCTCTTCCTACTGCCATCCAAAAGTGGGTAAGCCATGGAGACCCAGAGACGGCCGATGGTCTTGTGGATCGTGTGGAGAAATACTTGGCTACAGAGAACCTGACGGCCTCTTCCAGAGACACTCAGACTTTCCACCCTAAGACCAGACCATCCCCAGGGGCGGATAAGAGGATTCCAAGGGGTGAGGGTGGAGAGAGTGAGAGGGTGGGAGCTCTACCCCAAGTTTGGCGAGAACAGCCTGGGAAATCAGCGGCTCAAGAGGCCGCAAGAAGGATCGTTTGCTACCGCTGCCGGCAAGCGGGACATATTGCAGCCAATTGCCCGGTTGTGGAGGAACCCATGCAGTGTGACTTTCTGACGGGCAGACGTCAATCGCTGTGTGCGACAGTCGCATGCACTGCCATTCGAGGAACTGAGAAACATTTATGCAAAATGTGTGTTAATGGTAGAAATGTTGTGGTATTGCTGGATTCAGGTAGCCTTGTGACCCTGATAAAGGCTGAGTTAGTTAAAACAGAGGTCTCTGGGAATAGCAAGGTAGCTGTTATTTGTGTGCATGGGGACACCCGAGAGTATCCAGTGACTACAGTGTGTTTCGAGACCCCCAAAGGTACCCTCTCTCATCCAGTGGGCTTAGTATCTCAGTTACCGCATGACGCCATTGTGGGAAGGGATTTTCCGAAGTTCTGGGAACTGTGGGATGATCCTGAGCCCCCCACTGGTGCCCCTATGTACCAGGAATGTGATAGCCAGAACTCCTCTGAGAGTGGTGAGGACTCTCCGGAATTTCCCTTATCAGTATTGGCAGGGGAGACTCAAGAAACTGGAGAGGAGCCCACCTCCTCAGACGAAAACCTACCGTCTGTGGAGTTTTCTGATCTGGAGGTTCACAGGGAAAATTTTGCCACAGAACAGTTAAAAGACCCCGCCCTAATAAAGGCACGGGAAAACGTAGTGGAAATAGATGGCGAGTTAGTGAACCCAGATAATACCTGCACTTACCCATACTTCAGCGTAGAGAAGGACCTACTGTATCGGGTGGCAAAAAGGGCAGAAGAAACCGTTGAGCAGCTTGTGGTGCCCAAACCTTACAGGAAGTTGGTGTTGGAGTTGGCCCATGGGCACATTCTTGGAGGTCATCTGGGGACAGAGAAAACCCGAGAGAGGGTATTACAGAGATTCTATTGGCCGGGGGTGATGAAGGACATAGAAAATTATTGTTCCTCCTGCCCTGTGTGTCAGAGGTCGGCCCCGATGCCACATTTCCGTAGCCCGCTGGTCCCTCTACCCATCATTGAGGTCCCGTTTGAGAGGATCGCCATGGATTTGGTAGGTCCTATAATCAAGTCCGCTAGGGGGCACCAGTACATATTAGTTATAATGGACTATGCCACCCGTTATCCAGAAGCGATCCCTCTCCGAAATACCTCGGCCAAAACCATAGCCAAAGAGCTATCTCTTGTGTTTAGCCGGGTGGGTATTTGTAAAGAACTGCTTACGGACCAAGGTACACCCTTTATGTCCCGGGTTATGAAGGAGCTGTGTAAATTGTTCAAAGTGACGCAATTACGTACATCTGTGTATCACCCCCAAACCGATGGGCTGGTTGAAAGGTTCAACAAAACCCTAAAACAAATGTTGAAGAAAGTGGTGGATAGAGATGGAAAGGATTGGGACTGTCTACTTCCTTATCTGATGTTTGCTATTAGGGAGGTGCCCCAATCCTCTACGGGATTCTCCCCCTTTGAGTTACTGTATGGGAGACACCCAAGAGGGCTGTTGGATATTGCCAAGGAAACTTGGGAAAGTGAGAGTTCTCCCCACAGGAGTGTGATTGAGCATGTCGCCCTGATGCAAGACCGAATTGCACAGGTAATGCCCATCGTGAAGGAACATTTGGCCCAAGCGCAGTTAGCACAGCAGAGAGTGTACAACCGTGGAGCCAAGACCCGTACCTTTTCCCCGGGGGATAGGATACTGGTACTTGTCCCTACGGTTGAAAGTAAATTCCTTGCCAAATGGCAAGGCCCCTACGAGATAATGGAAAAAGTGAGCGAAGTGAATTACAAGGTCAGACAACCAGGAAGGCGAAAGCCCGAACAGATCTATCACGTTAATCTGTTGAAAGCCTGGAGGGATAGAGAGTCCCTAGTCGCAGACACTTGGTCACCAGCTCAAACTGGTTGCGTGATTCCTGAGGTTGGAATAGCAGCCACCTTGTCACAACCCCAACAACAGGAGGTTAAGGAGTTTGTGCTTCGCAACAAGGAGGTATTCTCTGAGCTGCCGGGACAAACATCTGGGGTAGAGCATGACATCATTACCCCGCCCGGTGAAAGGGTGAAGTTAAAACCCTATCGGATCCCAGAGGCCCGACGGGAGGCAATACGGGAGGAAGTACAGAAAATGCTGAACTTAGGGGTGATAGAGGAGTCCCAAAGTGATTGGTCTAGTCCCATTGTGTTGGTGCCTAAACCGGATGGGAGATGGCGATTTTGTAACGATTTTCGTCAGTTGAACAAAGTTACAAAATTTGACACCTACCCCATGCCACGTATAGATGAGTTGATCGACCGGCTGGGAACAGCCCGATACATGACGACTCTTGACCTCACAAAAGGGTATTGGCAAATCCCCCTGGCCAAGTCGGCCAAAGAGAAAACCGCATTTGTAACCCCAGACGGGGCGTTCCAATACAAAAGAATGCCGTTCGGGTTACAGAATGCGCCGGCCACATTCCAGCGGAAAATGGACCAGATGCTGAGGCCCCATCGGAAGTATGCTGCGGCTTACCTGGATGACATAATTGTCCATAGCACAGATTGGGCCTCACATCTGCCAAAAGTGCAAGCAGTCCTGGACTCTGTTCGGGAAGCGGGGTTTACGGCTAACCCCAAGAAGTGTACCATTGGGCAGGAGGAGGCCAAATATCTTGGGTACACCATTGGGAGGGGAGTAATAAAACCCCAACTCAACAAAGTCGAGGCCATCCAGAGTTGGCCACGTCCCAACAGCAAGAAGCAGGTACGAGCCTTTCTGGGAATCGCTGGGTATTATCGGCGATTCATTCCCCACTTTGCTTCTAAGGCTGTGCCCCTAACCAACCTGACGAAGGGGAAAGGGTCGGTCATGATTAAATGGACCCCCGAGGCTGAGGCAGCATTCCAATTCTTGAAACAAGCCTTATGTAGCCAGCCAGTGTTGTACTCACCCGACTTCTCTAAAGACTTTGTCGTACAAAGTGATGCGTCAGATGTGGGGTTAGGAGCAGTATTGTCCCAGGTCTGGAACGGGGAAGAGCACCCAGTCATTTACCTCAGCAGGAAGTTGAAGTCCCATGAGGTAAATTACGCCACGGTTGAAAAGGAGTGTTTAGCGGTGAAGTGGGCTCTAGATTCCCTTCGGTACTATCTGCTAGGTAGGCACTTTGACATGGTTACGGATCACGCTCCGTTAAAGTGGATGGCTCAAAACAAGGAAACAAATAGAAGAGTGAATAGGTGGTTCCTGGCCCTCCAGGAATTCAACTTCACAGTAAAGCATCGCCCTGGCGTTAAAATGGGGAATGTGGATGCTTTGTCTCGAGTACATGAATGCCTGATTGCTGGTGTTCCAACCCCGAGGTTAAAACAAGAGGGGGGGGTATGTGACAGCAGGAAGGTAAAGTCACCTGGTTGCATCCAGGGGGGTAGATATATTTCGCCCAGATTCAGGCTTTACGCCAACTTATACGACTAGGTGGAGAGTTGTATAAGCCCAGCTGAGGCTAGTAGGCTCATGGATGACTCATACCTCTAGGGAGAGTGCTGGGCGTCGTGCAGACAGGGAGTTGATGAGACCAGCTGAAGCTTGTCAGCTCATTTAGGCCTCTATAAGAACTCCCAGCTTCATTAGATGTTAGCTCATGCCTGGACCCAGACCTGTGTGGACTGTCTAGGGAGAGTGAACCCCTGTGCGGTGAGACAAAGCCTGTGTGGCTATTTGCTTGGACATTTAAAACCAGGGACTTAGGGACTAGGACAGCACTAGGCTGATCCCAGTTGTTAGTTAGGAAACCTGTATGTTTAGTCAGAGGTCAAGTTGACCAGGATTTATTTTGTTTATGTTTCTTTTGCTTTGCTGTGTTTTGTCACTGTAAATAGAAAATAAACCGCACCTTTTTGATTTTGAAAACCACAACCTCCGTTTGCTGGGCCTGTTTTTGTGTGGGGAGCCCATCTCGGGGGTCACACACACCCGCTGCCGAGCTAACCCCCTCACAATAGCTAGATGCCATGTGAAAGAATTTTATTGACATTATTCATGAAAGGTATGTGTGTCAATTCCTACATTTCAGCATCTATTCATAATGTAGTATTATTAGTAGCATCTTCTGTGTTGCATTACATTGCCCTAATAAATTTACAGCATGAGTGTTCAAGGCACTTCCATTTAATTTATTTGATATGGAAGCAATTGATCAAAAACCCAGTGGGGGCATGCAAAAAATATAGTTAGGGAGCAAAAAGCCTGTCCACGAGGCAGCCTGTACTCCTGATTCATTACTTCCATGACTTTTCTTACCACCTCTGAGGACTTTATAGACTATGACAAAATATTCCTTGCTGGCTAGTATGTATAACATATGCACCACCTCATAACAACACTGCATGTTCTGCAAGTGTTTTATCTATATGTCTTGGGGGAAAAAAATGGGAAAAATGAAAACGTAATCCTTCTGAACAGCCTGTCTACTTCTCATTCATTCCAGACACTACTTACCATTTTAGTACATTCTGTTAGCAATAATAACAGGAACTGAACTATCCATATGTCTCATGTGCACAGTGCACACACGTGAAACATATGTAGTGTTATTCACTGGTGATTTATCTTCCTGTACTAGGAAAAAGCTTCAACAACTTCCTTGATTGAAGAGTAAGGGGAAATGGTGCAAATGTGAGGAAAGGGGTTTTCCAAACACTGTGGCCTCGTACACGCGACCAGTTTTCTGTCGCAAGAAACGACAAGAAAACTGTTGGGAGAGCTTTCTTGCCGAGAAAACCGTTCATGTGTATGGTTTCTCGTCAAGAAAACTGCCGGGAATCTCAACGAGAAAAATAGAGAACCTGCTCTCTATTTTCTCGTCAGGATTCTCGTTTTTTCTCATCGGCCTGTTTCCCGACGAGAAAACCGGTCGTGTGTATGCTTTTCGGAGTTTTAAAAAATCGCGCATGCTCAGAATCAAGTATGAGACGGGAGCACTCCTTCTGGTAAAGCTAGCGTTCGTAATGGAGATAGCACATTCGTCACGCTGTAACGGACTGAAAAGCATGAGGCTGAAAAGCGCGAATCGTCTCTCCCCAAACTTTTACTAACATGCAGTAACACGAGATCAGCAAAAGCAGCCCAAGGGGTGGCACCATTGGAATCGAACTTCCCCTTTATACTGCCATCGTACGTGTTGTACGTCACCGTGCTTTAAAACGACCAGATTTGGAATTGACAGTGTGTATGCAAGGAAAGCTTGACAAGAATCCCGTCAAGAAAAATTACAGGTCTTTTTACGACGAGATTCTTGGCCATGTGTACTAGGCTTGAGACTGCTGCCTTAAAGCTGATCTTCTGTCTTCACATTTGATTTCCCCCAAACCTCCCTATCCCTCTCTAGACCAGCTATTGCTCAGATTGCTCAGAGACTCTACTATATTTTGCTTCTGAGCTGAACAAATAAATCATAATTTTGTCCCCAGTGATGTCATGATGTTCATTTAGAAAGTACTGCTATTTTGGGCTGATGGAGAGAGGGACCTGCAGGATGCCTACAGCATGTTCCATGTGTCAGTGGGCACTTGGTAGTGTAGGCCAAACAACAGGGATGCTCCCCTGTCATTGCTGTAGTGGCTGGCAGGACCACTTAGCTAGAATAGGAAGCCTGCATTATGTCAAAATGACAGAGCTATTCTATAGGCTAATAATCCTCCACTTTACAATGTTTCTGTGAGCAGTGCTACACTGTCAATTGATCTACAAACACAACTATGCCCCTTGATGTCACTTGCTCTGCAAGCATCGTCAGTTTCTTTGAAGCAAAAAGCTTAGGTATGCTGAGCAGAGGAGAGGATATGGAGGGGCGGAGCAGTGTTTGCAGAGGTAGGGACATAGGCACTGCAGCACGGATTCAGAACCCTATTATGAATAAATGCACCATAAGAATGAGTGGGGCTCGCATAGGAGGAGTGGAGCAAAACTGACCAAGGAAAATTGCTGTGCTACAAAAAGATTCACGCACAATAAAAAAATACACAAGGAAGCCAGTATTATGTCATAATAGATGCATTGCTCTATCACATGGTTCAGTTGAGTAGTGCTGCGCAGTTGATGGCTCTCCCACCTTGAACACAGCTCTGCCCCTTTGATGTCACTAAATCTGAACATATACCAATGTAGAATTCCAGGGAGGCCGTGAGGGCACCCACTGCACAGAAACCAGGCTGGCATGAGGGGTCACCTCAACAGGAAACACAGGCACCAGGCAAATTTTCAACAAGGATTTTATTATAGTATAGGTCAGGTGTCTCCAAACTTTCTAAACAAGGGGCCAGTTTACTGTCCTTCAGAATTTAAGGGGGTCAAACTGTGGGCATTGGGAGTAGAAAAAGGTCCCAACATCAATGGGAAAAAAAATGCCCTATCTTTGGTGTCATTGGGAGGAATTGATGGGGCATTGGTGTCATTGGTCCCAATTGTTGGTGTCATTGGAAGGAATTGTGGCCCATCATTTGTGTCATTGGTAGGGATTGTGCCTCTTCATTGGTTTCAGTGGGTGAAATAGCGCCCCAAGGGCCAGATAAAAGCAAGCAAAGGGTCGCATCTGGCCCTCAGGCCGCAGTTTGGAGACCACTGGTATAGGTGCACACAGAAGAAAATATCATCTAGAAAGGTGAGAAATTTGCTTAATTTACAAAAAATTTTATATTTGTCTGAAGATGATCTTTAAAATAAAAGTCAAGAGTACTAGTTAGCAGCTACAAAACTTCTTTATGATCCTACTGGTAGTTTACAAGCTTGTTAAACTGATGTCGGAAATTTAAGTTGGTCCTAAAGTACAAATATTTTTTACCCAAATGTCCATTCATACAGCAACGGAGAGCTGCGGGAGCGCCTTAAAGCTCCGGAAGCTGTTCATTGCCAGCTGTGGTAGGGCGCAGTGTGGTGCGCAATTTTTTTTGTGTACAAACTTTATGGGAAGTCTACAAAACGTACACTTTATTCATGGCAATGTAGAGCAGCATGACGCGGTGCCCTGCTATACAGTGCCATTGGAAAGGAATACAGTGCCCTGCTTTTCGGCTTGGTGCCCTGCCATAAAATACAGGATGCCCTATGCTGCATTGCAGTGTGAATGAGACACATAGGAAACAATTGTTCCCTTGTGTCCTTGCAGTGACAGACATTTTACAATGCAGTAAAACGTCTATCACCGCACATAGTGTGAATAGCCCTTAATGCATTAAGGTAAAAAATGTCTATACCACCAACCCCCCCAAACACTTACCACTCTCGATCCAGCACTATGCCCATCTGCAGCCCCACTCGCCTCTCTTCCTCCTCTCACAGATGACACAGGCACCAGAAGGAGCATTAAGCTCCTGCTGCTGTCAATCAAATCCTATGAGGAGGGAGTAGGGGGTATGGTCGAGCCATTCTGCGTATGTCTATGGACACACACAGCCTGGCTCAGGAGTGAACCCACGTGGGTGCCCCCTCAGCACGTGGCTTGCTGAGGGGGCACTCGTAAGAAGGAGCAGGGAGCACCGGCAGGTGACTCCAGAACAGGAGGTAATAGACCACTTTGTGCAATGGTCAGTATAACATTATTTTTATTTTAACCACTTTAAGACCGGGCCTATTTTTCAAACTTGTTGTTTACAAGTGAAAATATTTTTTTTTTGCTAGAAAATTACTGTACTTAGAACCCCCAAAAATTATATATATTTTTTCTAACACCCTAGAGAATAAAATGGCGGTCGTTGCAATACTTTCTGTCACACCGTATTTGTGCAGCGGTCTTACAAGACAACAGTAAAGTTAGCCTAATTTTTCATTATATTGTGAAAGATAATGTTACGCCGAGTAAATTGATACCGAACATGTTACGCTTCAAAATTGCGCCCGCTCGTGGAATGGCGACAAACTTTTATCCTTAAAAATCGTCATATGCAACATTTAAAAAATTCTACAGGTTGCATGTTTTGAGTTACAGAGGAGGTCTAGGGCTAGAATATTGCTCTCACTCTAACAATCGCGGCGATACCTCACATGTGTGGTTTGAACACTGTTTTCACATGCGGGCACTACTCACGTATGCGTTTGCTTCTGGACGCGAGCTCGGTGGGACACGTTAGATTTTTTTTTAGATTTTTTCTTATTTATTTTACTTTTTTACTTTTACACTGTTCTTTTGAAAAAAAATTGTCACTTTTATTCCTATTACAAGGAATGTAAACATCCCTTGTAATAGAAACAAAGCATGACAGGATCTCTTAACCACTTGCTTACTGGGCACATAAACCCCCTTCCTGCCCAGGCGAAATTTCAGCTTTCAGCACTGTCATGCTTTGAATGACAATTGCGCGGTCGTGCAACGTGGCTCCCAAACAAAATTGACGTCCTTTTTTTTCCCACAAATGAAGCTTTCTTTTGGTGGTATTTGATCACTTCTGCGGTTTTTATTTTTTGCGCTATAAACAAAAAAAGAGCAACAATTTTGAAAAAAACACAATATTTTTTGATTTTTGGTACAATAAATATCCCATTTTTTTTTTTTTAAAACAATTTTTTTTCTCAGTTTAGGCCGATACGTATTCTTCTACATATTTTTGGTTAAAAAAAATCCCAATAAGCGTATAGTGATTGGTTTGCGCAAAAGTTATAGCGTCTACAAAATAGGGGATAGAATTCTGAAGTTTTTTTTATTATTATTTTTTTACTAGTAATGGCGGTGATCTGCGATTTTTATCGTGACTGGGACACAGGGACACAGCATCGGTCTCCTCTCTCTGACAGGACGTGGATCTGTGTATTTACACACACAGATCCACGTCCTTGTCTGTGTACCGGCCAATCGCGGGTAGCTGGCGGACATCGCGGCCGCCAGGCACGCGCATCGGCATCTCAGTGATGCGCCGGGCACGCTCGCGCGCCCCCCAGTGGCCGGAGGAGGGGAGGCCGTATAATGACGGCCTCCCGGCATTTTAGAACCACTTTGCGGCCGTCATTTGTCGTACGGCGGGCACAAAGTGGTTAAATATGAGATCTGGGGTCAAAAAGACCTCAAATCTCATATTTACACTGCAATGATATGGAGCCAGGTGGGGGCCATCTTCCCCTCACTCAGGTCCATACCACTGAGGGGAAAGGACCCGATCGCCTCCGCCACTGCCGGCGGCTCTGGTAAGCGGCGGAGGGCACCGGAACGCGGTGGGAGGGGGGGCCCTCTCTCGCCACAGATAAAATTGATCTCGCTGCGAATCTCCAGCTGAGACCACTTTTATCTGAAAGCTGACCGCCCACTGAAGAAGTGGATACCAAGGTTATGGCAGCTAGCTACTGCCATAACAACAATATCCCTACTTCAAAGTGCCGCCGTATAATGACAGCGGTCAGATTGTAAGTGGTTAAGAAAAAAATGTGCCTTTAAAAAACTAACTTTAAGACAACATAAAGGCTCACAGCCATTATACCAGTCCTACGCTTGGGTTTAGGGTTCCTTTGGGAGTACCACACATTTTACAGGAGTTCAACAAAGTGTCTCAGTCGCCAGACAATCCACACTTTCTCACAGCTGTTAAGTACTCCACTCCACTTTATAGGCAACCCTTTCGAGACCAAAGTTCTTGTAAGCGGGGTTGGAGGCTCTTTCCCACCCAAAGTCTCATCGAGCCTCTAAATACTTGGTCCCAAATCAGGACTAATCCTGAGAGAACTGCAAAGCAGTCCTCTTCTCCCCAACTGGACTACACCGGAACCCCACATCCTGCATAGGTGAGAACCCCTACTCAAAACCACCTCTTCTTATCCCACTTAAAGGGACAACAACTAAAATAACCGGGAGATATACCCCTGCTTTCCAGGACCCATTCCATATATTTGGTTGACTTAAATTGTGCACGTCACATGCATCCAAAACTACAGTATTCAAGATAGTTACATCACTCTACTTAGAATTAGGCCCACTGACATATACTATGCGGTTGACCTGCATTACAAAACAAAGCATACTGTATGGAATTGCATCTGGTGTGAATGAGCCCTCAGGAGGAAACTGTCCCAGCCTATAGAAGCACACCCAAATCAACACTAAAGCATGCAAGGAATGAAGGAAAGCTGATTTATGGACACAAGTTTGTCAGTAGGAATGACTCTGTCTTACCTATGAACACATCCATGGAAAGAAAATGTGCAAGATCAACTAATCTCAAATTACTGACTCAATGATCTTACTGTCCAGGAAATCCAAAACTAGTAATAACTATGCACTGATGAAAAATATTGCTTGCAGTGTAAGCAGCACATTTAACTGAAAACATTTTAAAGATGACCTCTGGTTACATATTAAAAATGCTAACAAAAGCAGCTATTTATGAATTATATATTTATTAATACTGTTTTAATTGCAAGATGTGCACCAACTTGAATTAGCCTTGTATCAGTCTCTTGTAATCCCTGTACAGAACACCAAGGAAAAGAGGAGCAATAGAATCCAATCAGGCTCTGCTACTCTGCATATGTGCTGAATGTGAATATGCTGACAGTAGAAGACAGCAGAGTGAGCAGACTGAAGACTTACTAGTGCTCCTTCATTGTCCAGTCAAAAAACGGCAGAACTGTTCTTGACTTTATTGCCCTGTTGAGCCTGTACTGTCTGGAAATGGTGTTTAAATATCAAAACCGGCTGAGCAGAATAAAAAAAAATCCTTTGGAAGGAAAAGAGATCCCACTTGTGTATTTCCACGCTAATGTATCTCTTTACATGGAATTTGGCGTTATTGCTGTTAGCACATGGCATTATTATACAATGACAACATTTAAAGATTCAATTTCCTAGGTCCAAATGGTTACACACATGATTACATTCATGATTCACTTATGTAATCAGCCATGGTGACAGCAGGAATAGAGTCTCAAGGTCGCCTTAGTAACATCTGCCATCCTATTAAAGCTGTTACAAATACACTGAATACAGGGACACAATTGATACAATTGTAAATTAGGAATTATGACACACTGTTTTTTTCCCACAGAAACTAGCAAATGTTAGACATTAAGATATGATTAGTGTGGAGTTATTTTCTATCTCTCTGCAAATATTTTATCTGGCTTATGATCTGCAACATAAAATGTAAATAAAAAAAATAAAAAAAGAATTCATAGATATCATGGCTATGCATTTCCCTAACTCTTCCCTGAATTTTCAGCATCAATCAATGCTATACAGGGGTATCAAACTCAATTTCATTGTGGGCCACATCAGCATTATGATTGCCAGTTGTATCTGTAAGATTAGAGGTCCAGCGCATCCCCTCCCCTTACATTAGATGTCAAGAGCCACCCCACCATCAGAAGTTGAGTCCCCCACCCTCCCATACATTACATTGCACCCCTTTTACCTTATGCTGCTGCTGGGAAGAAGCTGGATGCATTGCTTGAAAGCAGAAAGTACAGGGTCTGGAGAGGGACCAGAGGAGGGCTGGAGCTCTTCTGCAGCTGCAGAAGAGGTGCGAGGGCCACATGAAATGGCCTGGAGGGCCGAATTTGGCCTACAGGCCTTGTGTTTGACACCTGTGCTATACACAATGGGGGTTATTTACTAAAGGCAAATCCACTTTGCACTACAAGTGCAAACTAAAAGTGCACTTGAAATTGCACTGAAAGTGCACTTGGAAGTGCAGTCGCTGTAGATCCGAGGGGGACATGCAAGGAAAATAAAAAACAGCATTTTAGCCTGCACATGATTGGATGATAAAATCAGCAGAGCTTCCCCTCACTTCAGACCTTCCCCTCAGATTTACAGCGACTGCAATTTCAGTGCAATTTCAAGTGCACTTTGCACTTGTAGTGTAAAGTGGATTTGCCTTTCGTAAATAACCCCCAATGTTCCATTACTTTAAGGGGCAGTTCACACCAGACGCAGTTCCGTACAGTTTTGTGTGCATTTTTTCTGCACTAAAAATGCATGCAGTGTTTTCCATGTATTCCAATGGCTCTTGTTGGCTCTAGTTCACACCATGCAGTCAGTTTCCGGTGCAGAAACTGACTGCATGGTGTGAACTAGAGCCAACTAGAGCCATTGGCATGCATGGAAAACACTGTGCATGCATTTTGTGCAGAAAAAAAGCACACAGAACTGAACGGAACTGCGTCTGGTGTGAACTGGACCTTATACAATTACTGAGGTTTTAAAGTAAACAATATTTTTCTATGTGCACTTATAGAGGTTTACATATAGAGCTCTACACTGGGATCTGGCAGTGCCTTCAGCTGTCAGCCAACGCAGATACCTTTTCCAGTGACCCAGGCACCATGCTTTGACTTTTCAAATTAAAAGAGAAGTGCAGGATCCTAAAAAAAATAAAGCTACATACTCACCTAGATGGCTGCAGCATCAATCTGAACTGCAGCTGTTCCCCGCCAGCTCTGCACTGAGAACTGAGCAATCAAAACTGCTGATTGCTTAGTTTACTGGTCTGCAAAGTGTCAGTCACCGCTCTGTGCTCTGCACCACCAATGCTCACTGGTGTGCTGGGCTGTGGATGGGACAAGAGTGGCTGGCTCAGGCTCTTAGCAGTGCGCTGATCGCCTGAGTCAGCTACCAGTCAGGCTTCTGGGTGAATCCCGATCTGATTGTCAGGACCCCTGCACAGCCTGGACCGGCTCACATCAGCTGACAGTGGACTTTAACCTGCTCTCGGCTGAATCTGGGTAACAGGAGTGCAGAACTAAGTGCACTCCTGTGACCCACAGTAGAAGTATGGCCAAAAGAGTATTGGCCATACTTCTCCTTTAAACAACACTATGTCAGTGGTGAAGTGAAGCACACATCCTTGTCCCCTGCAAGGCAGAACAGACATTTCCTGTATATGCTCCATCGTATTCACTTTAAAGATGACTTTAAATTTATCTAAAGTCAATTCTTTGGATTCTTTGGTTTTGGATAGAATGGTAACGGTATAGTCCCTTCTGTCAGGTTTTTATTGCATGTACAGTGAGGCAAAATAGTATTTAGTCAGCCACCAATTGTGACAGTTCTCCAACTTAAAAAGATGAAAGAGGCCTGTAATTGTCATCATAGGTATACCTCAACTACGAGAGACAAAATGTGGAAACAAATCCAGACAATCACATTGTCTGATTTGGTAAGAATTTATTTGCAAATTATGGTGGAAAATAAGTATTTGGTCAATATCAAAAGTTCATCTCAATACTTTGTTATATATCATTTGTTGGCAATGACAGAGGTCAAACGTTTTCTGTAAGTCTTCACAAGGTTGTCACACACTGTTGCTGGTATGTTGGCCCATTCCTCCATGCAGATCTCCTCTAGAGCAGTAATGTTTTGGGGCTGTCGCTGGGCAACACGGACTTTCAACTCCCTCCAAAGGTTTTCTATGGGGTTGAGATCTGTAGACTGGCTAGGCCACTCCAGGACCTTGAAATGCTTCTTACGAAGCCACTCCTTCATTGCCCGGGCGGTGTGTTTGGGATCATCGTCATGCTGAAAGACCAAGCCATGTTTCATCTTCAATGCCCCTGCTGATGGGAGGAGGTTTGCACTCAAAATCTCACGATACATGGCCCCATTCATTTTTTCTGGTACACGGATCAGTCGTCCTGTTCCCTTTGCAGAGAAACACCCCCAAAGCATGATGTTGCCACCCCCATGCTTCACAGTATGTATGGTGTTCTTTGGTTGCAACTGAGCATTCTCTCTCCTCCAAACATGACGAGTTGTGTTTATACCAAACAGTTCTACTTTTTTTTTCCTCTGACCATATGACATTCTCCCAATCCTCTTCTGGATCATCGAAATGCTCTCTAGCAAACCTCAGATGGGCCCGGACATGTATTGGCTTAAGCAGGGGGACACGTCTGGCACTGCAGGATCTGAGTCCCTGGCGGCGTATGTGTGTTACTGATGGTAGCCTTTGTTACGTTGGTCCCAGCTCTCTGCGGGTCATTCACTAGGTCCCCCCGTGTGGTTCTGGAATTCTTGCTCACTGTTCTTGTAAACATCTTGACTCCACGGGGTGAGATCTTGCGTGGAGCCCCAGATCGAGGGAGATTATCAGTTGTCTTGAATGTCTTCCATTTTCTAATTATTGCTCCCACAGTTGATTTCTTCACACCAAGCTGCTTGCCAATTGCAGATTCAGACTTCCCAGCCTGGTGCAGGTCTACAATATTGTTTCTGGTGTCCTTCGACAGCTCTTTGGTCTTCACCATAGTGGAGTTTGGAGTGTGACTGTTTGAGGTTGTGGACAGGTGTCTTTTATACTGATAACAAGTTGAAACAGGTGCCATTAATACAGGTAATGAGTGGAGGACAGAGGAGCCTCTTAAAGAAGAAGATACAGGTCTGTGAGAGCCAGAAATCTTGCTTGTTTGTAGGTGACCAAATACTTATTTTCCACCATAATTTGCAAATAAATTCTTTCCAAATCAGACAATGCGATTGTCTGGATTTGTTTCCACATTTTGTCTCTCATAGTTGAGATATACCTATGATGACAATTACAGGCCTCTCTCATCTTTTTAAGTGGGAGAACTTGAACAATTGGTGGCTGACTAAATACTTTTTTGCCCCACTGTATGTGTTCCCACACTTTCTGTTTGTCCTGGTCAGCACTGTCACTTTGACTCAAAGTGAAAGAAAATTTTACTTTTTTTAGTTGTTACCAGTCAGAGGAACAGAAGGCAAATCTTCCAATAGGCACATAAAAACATAAACAAATACAACATATTGTTACTGCTAGCTAACAAGCTAAACAACATATGATAAAAGGTACATAAAAGGTATAAAAGGTAAATACATTCTTCGGGATCGCACATTGATTCACACGGAGAATACTCCAGTAAATGAACTGCTCAGTGTCTGATTTCACAAGCAATTGTCAAACCTAGTTTACAGCAATATTAGGTATATGTGTAAAATAAAAAATAAAAATAAAAAAAGCAACAAAAACAAAACAAAAACTGTCCAGCTGGAAGAGTCAGAATAATGCAATTCTCCAGCTGACCATACCTAATATAAATATTTTGCCGTAATTGGGAAGCAATCTTATATCTATGAAATACCTGCAAACATTGCCAGCTAAGGCTCATTGAAGGGAGTCCTTCCCCTAATACACCAGGGGTATTAATAGCACATCTTCCCTGGCGGTTTCCATAGGCCAGTCCATGAACAGCGTTTGGCATTTAGTGATCCTCTTGTCTCCTCTCTTTTGTCGATTTTTTTTTAGTACATATTTTACTTTAAAGAACTTCACAAAATTTGTATCACAATGACCATATAACACAGCCTAGTCAACATTTAAAAAAACCTACAAGCCTTTCTGTGGCTATATTACATTGTTGCTTCTGTCAGCTACACATTACAAAGTTTTCATCTTGCGTGTGCCTTTTTTTCTCCGTAACGCATCATAGATATGAAGGTCTGACTAAGACGAAAAAGACTCTGTTCCCATAAAAAAATTGAGTTTGTCTATTCTGTTCCAACATTAACCACTTAAGCCCCGGACCATTTTGCTGGTCAAAGACCAGGCCACTTTTTGCGATTCGGCACTGCGTCGCTTTAACTGACAATTGCGCGGTCGTGCAAAGTGGGTCCCAAACAAAATTGACGTCCTTTTTTTCCCACAAATAGAGCTTTCTTTTGGTGGTATTTGATCACCTCTGCGGTTTTTATTTTTTGTGCTATAAATAAGAATAGAGCGACAATTTTGAAAAAAATTCAATATTTTTTACTTTTTGCTATAATAAATATCCCCAAAAAATATATAAAAAATATATAAAAATGCACTGATTACTGTGAAAATGACACTGACAGTGAGAGGGTTAACCACTAGGTGGCGATGTAGGGGTTAAGTGTGCCCTAGGGAGTGATTCTTACTGTAGGGGGGATGGGCTGTGTATGACAAGACAGTGATCACCGCTTCCGATTACAGGAAGTGGTGATTAGTGTCATTGTCACTAGGCAGAGTGGGGAGATGCTTGTTTACATCAGCATCTCCCCGTTCTTCCTCACAGTGAGACGATCGCGGGTACCCCTGTGGCGATTGAGTCCGCTATTGAGTCCGCGAGACCTGCGGTCGGGCTCACGCGCGCGCGTCCACAATGCCGCTTCCTTAAAGGGGACGTATATATACGGCCTTCTGCTCAGGAGTGCCATTCTGACGACGTATAAGTGAGTGCGGCGGGCGGCAAGTGGTTAAGTAGGCTCCCAACGATCATGATATAAAGGAGTGGATAGGGACAGACAAATATAGAGGGCTGTTTATTAGTATATACATTTTTCTTCTATTGTAATGAAGGTAGGTAAAGGATAATGTAAATAATGATTTAAGCGGTGGGTCATGCCCCGTCTGTACCAGGGTGGCTTGCCAAGCAGAGTACAAAGCATCTCATTAGGACATATTCCACATAGTACATTCATAGGGTTCAATTAACCCAATAAACTGTTTATAGCGTACTGCAGATGCCGAAGCAAGCAAGGCAGCCTCTGAAATTACCATTGATACATAACCTAAAAATTGTATCTAGTGATTTCATCAGCTCATTTTAACCACTTCAATACAGGGCATTTTCACCCCCTTCCTGCCCAGACCAATTTTTAGTTTTCAGTGCTGCTGCACTTTGAATGACAATTGCGCGGTCATGCAACACTGTACCCAAATGAAATCTTTTTTTTCCCCCCACAAATAGAGCTTTCGTTTGGTGGTATTTGATCATCTCTGCAGTTTTTATTTTTTGCGCTATAAACAAAAGAAGAGCAACAATTTTTAAAAAAACACAATATTTTTTACTTTTTGATTTAATAAATATCACAATTTTTTTTTTAAACTATTTTTTTTCTCAGTTTAGACCGATATGTATTCTTCTACATACTTTTGGTAAAAAAAAAATCGCAATAAGCATATATTGAATTGGTTTGTGCAAAAGTTATAGCGTCTACAAAATAGGGGATAGAATTATGGCTTTTTTTTTTTTTACCAGTAATGGCAGCGATCTGCGATTTTTATTGTGACCGTGACTTTGCGGCGGACATATCGGACACTTTTGACAAGTTTTTGGGACCTTTCACATTTATACAGTGATTAGTGCTATAAAACTGCACTGATTACTGTGCAAATGTGACTGGCAGGGAAGGGGTTAACACTAGGGGGCGCTGAAGGGGTTAATATGTTCCCTATTAAATTATTCTAACTGTAGGGGGAGGGGACTCACAAGGGGAGGAGACCGATGTGTGTTCCTCTGTACTGGGAACACACATCAGTCTCCTCACCTCTGACAGGAGGTGGATCTGTGTGTTTATACACACAGATCCACACTCCTGCCGTGATCGCGGGCAATCGCGGGTGCCTGACGGACATCGCGGCCGCCGGGCATGCGCACCGGGTCACGAGCGGTGCCGCGCGCACGCCCCCTAGACGGCCAGGAAAAAAAGAGGGAGGGAGGGTTCCTGCCGGCATCATATGACTATGGCCCGGTAAGGAAGGGGTTAAACTGATATTTGGTGTGGCCAGCCTTTGCTTTCAAAACCGCACCAATTCTTCTATGTACACTTGCACACTTGGAAAAAAAATTGAGGCCAATCACACGCCTCCCTGATGGTATGATGGAGAAATATCTGCCTGTATTTCTCAGCATTGAGGACACCATTGATCTTGACCAAATCTCCAACACCATTTGTAAATGCAGCCCCAAACTTGCAGGGAACCTCCACCATGTTTCACTGTTGCCTGCAGACACTCAATATTGTACCGCTCTCCAGTTTTTCACGAACAAACTGCCTCCTGCTACAGCAAAATATTTCAAATTTTGATGCACCTGCTGACATTTTTCTGCACCCCAGTTCCTAGTTTTCGTGCATAGTTGAGACGTTTAGCCTTGTTTCCACATCGGAGGTATGGATTTTTGGCTGAAATCCTTCCATGAAGAACACTTCTGGCCAGACTTCTCCTGACAGTAGATGGGTGTACCTGGGTCCCACTGGTTTCCACCAGTTCTGTGCAGATGGCACTGCTGGGCATTTTCCGATGTCGAAGGGAAGTAACCATGATGGGTCTTTGATCTGCTGCATTAAGTTTCCTTGGCCAACCACTGTGTCTACATTCCTCAACATTGCCTGACTTTGTGAAAGTGTACAAAGTTTGCAAGTGTAAGAATTTATGTTGGTTTGAAGCCAAAGGGTAGTAACACCAAATAATGATTTGATTTGAAATATTCTTTCGCACTTTGGATTTTGGAACTTGATAAAAAATAAACAACTAAAATATATATTTTTGAAAGCATTCTTACTTTACAGCATTCCTTCACACCTGCCTAAAACTTTTGCAGAGTACCGTATATTTTTATTAGAGATTATGTTTTAATGTGAAGACAAATACAGAAGGCGTGTCTGTTTTGTTTTATTTTTCTGACCTTATGGTAATACAAGCTGCAACTTTTATTAAATAAATGTCTTAGTTGACTTATGAGAATCATAAGATAAGATATTTCATCTCTAGTTCAGAAGAGGTTAAAACCAACAGAGAGCTTCTGGACATATACAGTAATGGGGAGACACCATTTCCTCCCAGATGACTTAAGCTCTACATCTGCCACATCATTTAATACAACCAAACCTTTTTTTTCAGTCAGCGGCCAAAAGGAAATAACTTTTCTGCTCTGGGAGTCTGAGATTCCTAGGGAACTATCTCAGCTCCTTAAAATAATTGAATCCCTGCTCCTATTCTTATTTTATTACAATGTCAACAAGAGATCTCATTTGTTTGAAAGTTTGGGCTCTTCAAGCAGGGTAATATACAGTAGTATACAGATTTCTGGCAATCGCTACTGTTGAAAAGAGGGGGGAAAAAAGGAAAAGAAGAAGACATTGCCTATGAAGGCAGATCTCAGTCTGACGTGAAAGCAGGGAGCTGAGCCAAAAGCAGCAAACAGCACGGCTTCCCCCATCATAGCTAACTGCAGCAGGGGATGCTGGTTATTGACATCTGTCGCTGTAGAATACTCACTCGCTTTGACAGATCTCATCTGGAGACTGTAATTAAAATGAAAACAGCTTAAAATGTAATTTCTCTAACTTAAACGTTTACAGATGCTGACTAGTGTAAAATAGCCTATCAGGAGTGATGAAATAAATTCAGCTTTATTATTTTCCTTCCAAATCTGTGATTTATGCATATATGTTGTATTAATGTACTCTGTGTGTGGACCTGCTCCAGCTCCCTCGAAGAAACAGCAGCATATTGTTTATATTAAAGTGATCTGTAGGGGGAGGCATTGAATAGCTCTACGCGCCAATAGTACTGCCCAGGAACCAGTACAAGAAAGGCAGGACTTCTTCACAGGGTTACCTGACCAGTGGGTTTGAAAGGCTATTCTATGCCTATACCTGTTGGAGTGTGTAATTGGTGGGGCTCATACAGGGTGTTCAAAGGAGGTGAAGAAAAGCCAGCCAGAGCTATTCTACCAAGAAAATACAAAAAAAAAGACCCACGAGGTGAAATGCTGAGTAAATCTTCAATTAGGCAGGTTTAAAGAGGAAGTAAACCCACGATAAAAAAAAAAAAAAAACACCACCTGCAAGACAAAGGCATAATGAGCTAGTATGCATACCATACTAGCTCCTTATGTAATACTCACCTCAGATCGAAGCTACTCAGCCGTCCTCGTACACCGCTCGGGCGGCCAACATCTTTCCCGGGTGTTACTTTCGGGTATCGCAGCTCCCGCGCAGGAGCCACCAGTCACGGCACGGCCTCCTTTAGGAATGGCACGATCGCCGTTGCTAAAGTGTGCCTGCGCTATTGTCTATGGTGCATGTGCCATACACATTGGCACTGTGATTTTTGTAAATACTGCATCTCCTAAACCGTGGAGGTTTAGGAGATATTTCCTGCACCTACAGGTAAGCCTTAATCTAGGCTTACCTGTAGGTAAAAGTGGTTGTAAAGGGTTTACAACCACATTAAAATTGTGCTCTGGTGACCAAAGAAAGGATTAAACACCAAACTAGAGTTAGGTATGGAAGAAACCACGTGTGATGAGCTACTCAGTGTCATACCCCCATAAAGGATCCATGAACCTATGTAGTGCCTAGCCGTTTTCTTGTGTATGATAAGCAAGGCCTGTTACTCAGTTCCCAATCAGGGACTTACAACTTGCTTAGGAATGTCTACCTCACTGATTTAATAAACACTTTTAAACATTTTTCATCCAGCTGTACTTAAGGGATTTTGAGAAAAGGGTAAGACTGATTAGAAGGCTGTCCAGGATGTTGAAGACCCTTTTGTGGTCTGTGGTAAATACCTGTCAGGAATTTCCAAAGTCTGACCATATGGATGTTTTCTTGGCTCTCCAACTCCAACTTGTACCCCACATATGGACACTTTTATAGAGCATTAATACCACATTAGATAATATATTACACTTCACAGCTCATCATTTGAACTTAGTGCTTGACCCTGTCACTGATAGCTAGATATTTCAGATTGCAAAACCTATCAATGGGCCAGCAGACAGTGATATACATATACAGTATCTCACAAAAGTGAGTACACCCCTCACATTTTTGTAAATATTTTATTATACCTTTTCATGTGACAACACTGAAGAAATTACACTTTGCTACAATATAAAGTAGTGAGTGTACAGCTTGTATAACAGTGTAAATTTGCTGTCCCCTCAAAACAACTCAACACACAGCCATTAATGTCTAAACCGCTGGCAACAAAAGTGAGTACACCCCTAAGTGAAAATTTCCAAATTGGGCCCAGTTAGCCATTTTCCCTCCCTGGTGTCATACCATGTCACTCGTTAGTGTTACAAGGTCTCAGGTGTGAATGGGGAGCAGGTGTGTTAAATTTGGTGTTAATGCTCTCACTCTCTACTGGTCACTGGAAGTTCAACATGGCACCTCATGGCAAAGAATTTCCTGAGGATCTGAAAAAAAGAATTGTTGCTCTACATAGAGATGGTCTAGGCTATAAGAAGATTGCCAAGACCCTGAAGCTGAGCTGCAGCACGGTGGCCAAGACCATACAGTGGTTTACCAGGACAGGTTCCACTCAGAACAGGCCTCGCCATGGTCGACCAAAGAAGTTGAGTGCATGTGCTCAGCGTCATATCCAGAGGTTGTCTTTGGGAAATTGACGTATGAGTGCTGCCAACATTGCTGCAGAGGTTGAAGGGGTAGGGGGGTCAGCCTGTCAGTGCTCAGACCATACGCTGCACACTGCATCAAATTGGTCTGCATGGCTGTTGTCCCAGAAGGAAGCCTCTTCTAAAGATGATGCACAAGAAAGCCCGCAAACAGTTTGCTGATGACAAGCAGACTAAGAACATGAATCACTGGAACCATGTCCTGTGGTCTGATGAGCCCAAGATAAACTTATTTGGTTTAGATGGTGTCAAGCGTGTGTGGCGGCAACCAGGTGAGGAGTACAAAGACAAGTGTGTCTTGCCTACAGTCAAGCATGGTGGTGGGAGTGTCATGGTCTGGGGCTGCATGAGTGCTGCCGGCAATGGGTAGCTACAGTTCATTGAGGGAATCATGAATGCCAACATGTACTGTGACATAATGAAGCAGAGCATGATCCCCTCCCTTCGGAGACTGGGCCGCAGGGCAGTATTCCAATAAGATAATGACCCCAAACACACCTCCAAGACGACCACTGCCTTGCTAAAGTAGCTGAGGGTAAAGGTGATGGACTGGCCAAGCACTGGCCAAGCACGTTTCCAGACCTAAACCCTATTGAGCATCTGTGAGGCATCTTCAAACAGAAGGTGGAGGAGCGCTAGGTCTCTAACATCCACCAGCTCTGTGATATCGTCATGGAGGAGTGGAAGAGCACTCGAGTGGCAACCTGTGAAGCTCTGGTGAACTCCATGCCCAAGAAGGTTAGGGCAGTGCTGGAAAATAATGGTGGTCACATAAAATATTGACACTTTGGGCCTAATTTGGACATTTTCACTTAGGAGTGTACTCACTTTTGTTGCCAGCAGTTTAGACATTAATGGCTGTGTGTTGAGTTATTTTGAGGAGACAACATATGTACACTGTTATACAAGCTGTACACTCACTACTTTTGCATTGTAGCAAAGTGTAATTTCTTCGGTGTTGTCACATGAAAAGATATAATAAAATATTTTCAAAAATGTGAGGGTTTACTTACTTTTGTGAGATACTGTACATTATATATGCATGTAATACAGCCATAAAATATTAAAGTGATATTAAAGACATTTTGTTTTAAATAACAAACATGTCACACTTACCTGCTCTGTGTAATGGTTTTGCACAAAGCAGCCCCAATTCTCCTCTTCTCGAGTTCCCCAAAGGCTTCCTGGTCCCTCCCTTCTGCCGAGTGCCCCCCGAGCAAGCAGCTTGCTATGGGGGAACCCAAGCAGGCTCGCTCCCAAGCGCTACTCTGCATGCTCTTTCACACACAGATCCACAGCTCTGCCCCATCCCCTCCCTCTCCTCATTAGCTCAATGGCTGTGATTAAAAGCAGCGGGAGCCAATTGCTCCCATGACTGTCTCAGTCAATGAGGAGCCAATGGATCACGATAGGGCTCAGGTAAGTATTGGGGGGGGGGCTGGGGGCTGCCGCACACAGAAAGCATGAAGGTAAAAAACCTTGAGCCTTTAGAACCACTTTAAGTGCAGCACTTTTTAAAGTAGATTTTTCTATTCTGGGTGTAGTGAGGCAGGGTTTGTTTTACAGCTGGACCTTACTCCAACCTTACACCCCAGCAGAGAGATCTAACCGATCATGGGCATGGCCACAATAGGATGAGTTTGACTCAGTAGCGATGCTACCTTTGTCACAGATCAAAGTGAACACTCCAAATTTACTCATGAAACATACAATAAAAGCCGATAATAGGAGGTGTAAGAAATTGTTAAAGGTATTCAGAAAAAAAGAGCAGTAACACTTCACAATGGGCTCCCCTTTCAGCAGAGTGTGGTGGAGCTTCATTGCAGCTGGAGCTGTACCCTAAGACTCCTGGCTAACAAGCAGTAACATTAATCATATCAGTGGGAGTGTTTGACCTGTAGTCTGGCCAGGGGACATTTCAGTTCTTTATCCTTGGAAAGTTGGAAAACTTGGCATCAAATAGGGTTGTATTGAAATGCCCACCTATAGGGGGTGTCATTGCAGTAAAGCACCACTTAGAGGTCACACCAGTGATAAAACATTGGTAACTTTTTTTTTAATTCAATGTCTGACATTGTGGAAAAAGAACCTGGTGACACCATCAAGGTGGTACCCATATTCTAATGACCAGACAAGAAATAGGATGTGGGCTGTATAAGGTATTTACGGGCAGAATTATTATTATTTTTTTTTACTATCCAAAGTAAAAACAACAAGTGCAGAAGATTTAATAGATGGAAAGTTGAAAAAATTACTAAAGGTCTGCTTTAAGTACTAATGTGAAAGGATCACTGTCTCGTAATGCCTTCTGCTACAGCCATTGCGTTCCATGGTCGTGTGACAATGCCAGATTTCACCAGCTGGTGGGGCTTAAATCTGGTACCAAATCTGTAACTGCAGCTCTTTTCTGGAAAACCAAGGGGCTTCCAGTGTTACTGGAGGGTCCTTTATTTTAATTTTTTTGTGACGCACAAGCATTTTGCATTATGGAACATCTATACAAAGATGTAGTGGCATTGTACTACATTAAACTGACCAAAATACAGTCTAAAACTATATTATCCTGTCCCTTCAAATACATTATTTTCAGAAGGATCAGTTTTCATTATAACTTTTATAAAATTGTTGGAAATGTAATCATATTTTTTTTATGAACCAATTGTTTATAATGGCACTCAAATGTAGTGAGTGTATTGACTATTCAAGACAACAGAAAAAGGAATTTTCCTTTCGTCTCAAACAGTTTAGTAATTAGAGCAACTTGCAGTTTCTAGGAATGGAAGGAAAACTGGAGCACAAAACTGCTATTAAAAAAGAGCAGGAGTGCCCTGGATTCCACCATGTATTATACAAAGGGGTTTTCTCAGCTGGTTAAAAGGCTGAGCAAGCAGAAGTCTCCCCACTGCACACGTGTCAGTTCCACCTCTGTAGTGCTAGTGAAGTGGAACTTTTCACAGAGCCAAGTGCTTCAAGATTTACTGAGACGTATCATATAACTCCAGAGTACCCTACAGAAGGTGATGGCTTAATGCTCCATCCTGACATCAACCGTCCAGACAGGGATGTCTACTCCAGTTTTTTTTTTTTTTGCAACTGGCTTGATTAGAGCCAGAACCTTAGTAAATCAAGAGGAATTTCTATGCTTTTTTTTCTATCCTTTCACTACTTTCCGGTGCCTACTTCCTGCCCTATCTAAAAAAACAGCAGCTGCATGAGCCTGATAGAGAAGTCCCAGGGTAATGTTTTTCACAAGTGAGGAGGAAAGCTACAAATGGGTTTGGGAAAGGAGAGTATGACAGTTGAAAGGGGAGCTGATAGCGTGGGCACAACATCAGATTTCTAACAGTACTGATAGGACTGCTGGCCCCCTGATGTCTGTGAACAAAGCAAAAGAGCGCACTGATACAAAAATGGGAATGATAGCTTAAAGTGCACACAAGGATAACAAGAAAGGGAGCTGCTGCGGACTAGTCCTATTGTGTTTCATATCAAGCATAGATTACATAAAATCCCATGCAACTAGATAAAGCATATATATTTACAGGCACATTACATAAAAGCACTTTCATCATGCTACAGCGGTAGAATAAAATATTAACTCCAAGTGTTCGGTATTGCTCTTTATATAATTGGTGATTTTGATAAATTCTATAAACCAAATACCCCCCATTGTTCCATGCCTCTTCTTCTATTGAGTTTCCCATTCCTGTCCCTAATTTTCTTATGCACAACAAGGCCAAATGTCAAACAGGAAGGCAGAAGTTCTTTTGAGCTATTAGGAGACAATAAGGTGACAGCCACATATGAGGGGGCCTAACAGCAAAATCTTTAGAAGTTCCTGAACTTCCTAACTATATATTACTGTCAGAGGACCTCACTAAGGCAGGCCATAGATAATTCAATTTTGTTTTGTGCAACCACTAACTGTGTTGATGGGGGAATCCCTCCACAGAGCTATTGTGTTCTCCCAGCAGGGGGGTGCGAGGAGACGTCCCTGCCTGGAGAACACAGTCATTATTTCTAGCGACTATAGCCACTGGCAATAATGGCATGTAAAAATCTGGCATGCTGGTTGTTCCTAAGTCAATCCAACAATCAACCTGCCTATAGATTGTTTGAATCGCAGCCAGTTCTTGCTGAACCGGCTGAGATTTGTACCATCTATGGCCAGCTTTAATCCCCGTACACACGGTCGGACTTTTTGCCAACAAACTTCATTTTGAGCAAGTTTGCCAAAAAATCAGACCGTGTGTATGCTCCATCGGACAAACTTTTTTGGTTTTCATCGGACAAAAGTTCGGTCTGCAAACGGACAAACTTTTGGCCAACAAAAGTTTGATGGAGCACAGTCCGGCCGTGTGTACAAAAAACCATCGGCCTTTTGTCTGATGGACAAAACAAATAATGTTAAAAACAACCAACAATAGCAGAAGTTGACCAAAGGGTGGCGGTAAAGAGCAGAAAAACCACGTGATGTTGGAAAAAGTTTTGGGAAAGTTTGCAGAAAAGTCCTGTGGTGTGTATGCTATGGGTGTGCCCGGCCAACTCCGTTCGGACAAAAATCCACGGAAAAGTCAGATGGAAGTCCGACCGTGTGTACAAGGCTTAAGACTAGAGAGTGTCACTTTCAACTGCTGCAGTGCTTCTTCTCAGATCCTTGCATGTGCGATCTGAGTATTACACAACAACCTATGGTATGTTTTGTTATATATGTCAAATTATTATTGTGGCCAAAGATATGGTGGTTGATCATTGTAAATGTAGTACTTATTGTTGACAAACCATGCTTGCTCCATAAGTTAGTAAATAGATTTTGTGTGCAGATTCTGCACAGTGTTGATGAGGCAATCCCTTCTGCGGAGCTAATGTGCTCTCTCAGGCGGGAGAACGCGGGGAGCCGTCCCTGCCAGGTGAACACATAGTGATTATTGCTAGCGCCTCCTGTCCTGATTGGTCGGGAGGAGAAGCCAGAAGACAATTGTGAATATTGATTCGCTATTGTCACAAGTGGATGGGCTCTGCGCCCCGAGTCCAAACTTTTTTCAAGCCTCCGACTCTAATCATGTGGCTTGCAAAAAAAGAAAAACTCATACAAACGTATAAGTCCGGAACCCTGCAGGGGGGCGGTTCCCATGTGCCCCTAATGGACCGGCTGCTCCTGGTTTGACCCTTGAATGAAAGTAATACTATATTTGAATCTACTATATATTAAACATTATACAAGTGATATGAATGTGTTACAAACCTCTAAAATTAAATGTATATTTTATCATTGTGGTAACACATCGCAAAATTTGTATCTGAGTGTTGTGATGTCACAGGACTCATTTTAGATGTGTTGCAGGATGGAATATATAGCAGTCAAGCATAGCATCAGGGAACAAGGATTGTCAGTGTCATCACTGACCCTTATGACCCACATGGTACATGACACAGGGGCTAGCAATGATAAAAATTATGCTAACATATCAAAAATAGAGCCTACAAAAAAACAAATATGCACAAGTATTATAAATCAATTAGTAGTATAGTATAGGAACATAAATAACTCACATTATGCAATGAATCTATCCATAGGAATGTATAATCTATTTGCTTTTAGTAAATCAAACCTTCTGTGTGTAAGTGGAATGCTGTACTTGAACGTTCTTCATACAGTGCAAGGCTTTTCTGTTTGTTTCCAAACTGGGGTTGAAGGGACACACATAATACAGGTTACAAGAAGGCAGATGGGTTGGCTATAATGTTAACTGGTTAGTAGTCATCATGGTAGCTGTGGATGGTTATAATAATAATAGGAGTTTTTGTGATGTTATAAGAGTCAAGGTATATAATTAAGATAGTGAGGTATAATGTATACGGCACATTTATTTTTGTGAAGGAATTGTGAAGTGAAACCAATAATAATATTTACCTAACATTGCAGCCATTAGGAGTATGTAATATACAACACAGGTTGCAGTGTGTCATTCGGGAATATGTTTGGGGTATGCACCGTGCAGAGTTGTCAGTGTAGTGCCCCCTAACATTGGTGGTTAGTGGGAAAGTTCCCACATACATTTATGGCCAGTGAAGAAGTTCTTTTCTACCATGGTGGTCTGTGGAAAAGTGCCCCCTTACTTTTATCGTCAGTGGAGACGTTCCCTCTTACAGTGGTGGTCTGTGGAGAAGTGCCCCCTAACATTTATGGTCAGCGGAGAGGTTTTCTCTCCCAGTGGTGGTCTGTGAAGGAGCTTCCACCCTTACATTTGTGGTCTATGGAGAAATCTCTACTTATATTGGTGGTCAGTGAAGAGTTTCCCCTTATATTAGTGGTCAATGGTGAAGAGCCACTTACAATTGACATTCAGGCTGGGTTCACACTGATACAACACGACATTCATCCGACTTTCATCCTACTTTGCTCTGCGACATCAGTCCTACATTGGTCCGACATCCATCCGACATTCATGAACAGGATACTACTTTGATCCGACTTTGTGCTAGTCTGACTTGTCCTTTGACCAATCAAAACAATCCCAGGGTGAGATAAATTCCTTTTACTGCTGCTGTAATCACCATGTCGGATGTCAAATGTCGGATGGTTAGGACAAGGATCCTACTTTGATCCGACTTCAATGATATTCAATGGGCTGAAGTAGGATCAAAGTCGGACAGAAGTAGTACAGGGAGCATTTTTAATGTCGGACCGACTTGTGTCGGACCAGTTAAGACGGCTCTCATAGGGATTCATTGATTTTCACACGTCATGCGACATGAGCTCCTAATGTCGGAGCGTTTGTCGGACAAGTGTGAACCAGGCCTCAGTGGTGAAATGTCCCTTTGGCTGGGTTCACACTGATACGACACGACATTCATCCGACTTTCATCCTACTTTGCTCTGCGACATCAGTCCTACATTGATCCTACATTGATCCGACATCCATCCGACATTCATGAACAGGATACTACTTTGATCCGACATTGTGCTAGTCTGACTTGTCCTTTGACCAATCAAAACAATCCCAGGGTGAGATAAATTCCTTTTACTGCTGCTGTAATCACCATGTCGGATGTCAAATGTCGGATGGTTAGGACAAGGATCCTACTTTGATCCGACTTCAATGATATTCAATGGGCTGAAGTAGGATCAAAGTCGGACAGAAGTAGTACAGGGAGCATTTTTAATGTCGGACCGACTTGTGTCGGACCAGTTAAGACGGCTCTCATAGGGAAACATTGATTTTCACACGTCATGCGACAGGAGCTCCTAATGTCGGAGCGTTTGTCGGACAAGTGTGAACCAGGCCTTTACACTGGTGCTCAGTGGAAGCTCAAGTAACTTATTTGAGAGAGGAGAGGCTCTGTTGTTTCCAAGCTGCTGGGTCTGCTAAGTTAAGTCAGCAGCGAAAGTTATGCAGTGTAGGTAAAAGATCATACCCAGCTAGATCCATGGCATTAAAGGGAAGACCTCATATGCTGGAATCTAGTTATGATCCTGATTTTATTACTCACATTGTTTAGAATTGCTGGAATATGGTGATAGTAAAAAGCTTAATTATTTTTTTTTATTCTTTTGATTTTTTTTTTACAGACAATGCATCCCCTTAAAGTGGTTGTAAACCCAACCACAGAACCTGCATCTACAGGTAAGCCTAGATTAAGGCTTACCTGTAGGTGCAAGAAATATCTCCTTAACCTACACGGTTAAGGAGATATTTACTATAAAGCAATGCGCCAATGACGTCACGTGCATGCACACTAGCGGGCCAGCTTCGTTGCCGGTTTTCTGAATGGACCTTGCCGGCCCAAGGCATGGAAAAGAACTTCGGGGGCTTCGATCTCAGGTAAGTCGATCATAATGAGCTAGTATGCTATGCATACTAGCTCATTATGACATTCTCTTGCAGGGTTGATTTAAAAAAAAAAAAATGAATGAGGGTTTACTTCCTCTTTAATGTTTCTGCCTAAAGCAGAAAAGTGAAGGTGCATTTTTTAAAATGTTCATCTACCCATAACGGACCGGTAAGATACCAAGTTAAACAGGACTGCTATTTTTTTTAATGTCTCCCATGTCACCTGCAGTGAACACAGAAAAAGGAAGGAAAAACTTCATAAACTGCTTACAATTGTATTTTTCATGCTGGCTTACATCCCGCTAAGGTTCTAATAAAACCCACAGGAACAACTTATGACTATGACTGGTATGTTATAGTTAATACCCATAGTACAATTGCAAATTGCAGACATCATTGGACTTAATTAACAGTGCTGAAAAGAGCAGTGTCATACTACATTGCATAGCACCCAAATAGCTAATCACTTTTATGGCTCTAGTCAGCCTAACTAAAGTAGATTGGCTGCTATAGGTTACAACATACAGTATATTATTTCCTCTTGAGACTAATAATTTACAAAGAAAGGCATGGGTCCATAATAACTTGCAGTGACTTAGACATGAAATAGAAAGTTAAAGTGGAAGTCCATGCTAGAAACTAAAATCCCTGCATCTATACCCACCAGCATTCTAACATTAACCCTGTAAATAAAAAATTAGTATACATACCTTTTCTGCAGGCGATCCGACCCGATCCCACGCTGAGCTGTCAGCCGTGGCTTCGCTGTGGAGGCGGGTGCAGAGGACACATCCGACAATGGAAGACCAATAGTAAGTCTATGGGTGACGTCACATTCCATTCATTTCACAGCCGTTGTCGGCCGTGTCCTCTGCAGAGCTTCCGCCGCTGGAGATGGGGTCGGATAGCCTGCAGAAAAGGTACGTATACTGATTTGTTCTTTACAGGGCTAGAGAGGTTAGTGTTAGAATGCTGATGGCTATAGATGCAGGGATTTTAGTTTTAGCATGGACTTCCACTTTAAACCCTTATGCAGACTAATGCATTCACTTGTACCTATAAGCATTTTAGTTGAACTGCTCTGACCTCTTTGACGCTTTTGTGAATCAATGACAACGGACACAGTCAGTATACCAACATGGCTGTCACAAGCCTTAAAATAGAACAGTTGCTGGGACTTCACCTTGGCTTATTTTTGACTCATTGGCTTACTCAGACAGCGCCAGGGACCATTTTTATGCTGGGATTATCCATGTCAGCAGTTAGCTGCTTTTTTTAGGTTGTATGCGAGTGCACTTATTTATATTTATAAATGCAACTTGCATCATATGCACACAAAAAAAAAACAAAACATTAATTTATAAATGTATATATATAAAAAAAAATCTGTACAAAATATTTTACCATCTTAAATTTACAGAGTTAGATGCACGGGAAATCATCAGAAGACTCCATCACCTCTAGGTGTGTCAATTTCTGCTCTTTTTGGCTTTCCTCTGTTGCTTCTTCCCCAAAAGCTATGTCAGATGTGATTGACAGTGGCTGTGTGGAGGATAGCTGGTCAGCTGATCCCACATGCACCGTCAGTTTATGAATATAAACAGCGCTAAAGTTGGCCATACATTTTTCCTGCCGGGAAAACTGCAATTTAGCATACACACGCCCGTTTTTCCTAGTGAAAAACTGTCATGGCAGTTTTCCTGCTGGGAAAACCGGTTGTGTGTACGAGGCATAAGAGTTTTCTTAATCCCACTGATACCAAGGATAGGGCACTATTTCTTCCACTGACAGCCTTGATGGGGCACTTTTCCTCACATTAACTGTAAGGTATTTTTTTTTTACTTCCAGTGACCACTGAAGCTGGGGCATTTTTTACTTCCAGTGACCACTGAAGCTGGGGCTTTTTTTACTTCCAGTGACCCTTGATGTTGGGCATTTTTTACTCCCACTGCCTACTGACACAGAGGCATTTTTACTCCCACTGACCTCCAACAGCACTTGGACAGCCTAATGGACAGTGAACTTGCACTTCAAAGTTTGAGGAGCCTAACCTAGAGAATGCTAAGTCTCGTAACAACAAATAACCTGGCTTCAGAGTGAGGAGTCAGTGTGTCTAGCGCCCTAGACAAGAGGAAAAACACAATAGGTAAGTTAACAAGGGCCATGAATTCAGGTAAACCCATACAGTTTTTTTCTGTTTTGGGCTGTTCCTCAATTCAGTTCAATTAAATGGACTTCCTTAAAGTTCTTTCTAGTACAGGAAAGCTATTTACCTAAAAGGCTAAACATGGCTCCAATGCTGCCTGCTATGTTCAGGTCAGCATATGGTAACCAGCTTGGCAAACACAGAAAGATGTGGTAAGTACATCACTCAAGCCCTGCAGCTGTTCTTCTCTTAAATTTTTTTTTTTTTATTATTATTATTATAAGTATTTATATAGTTCTGATAATGTATGCAATGCTTTACATACTGTACATTCACATCAGTCTCTTCCCATGAGGAGACTTCAATCTAATGCCCCGTACACACGATCGTTTTTAATGTCATTTTTTAAACCAACGTTTTTCTCCTCGTTTTTTTTCATGTTTCCTCTCAAGCCTGCCTTGCGTACACACCATCATTAAAAAAAACGATCAAGCAAAGCGCAGTGACGTTCAACACGTACGACGGCACTATAAAGGGGAAGTTCCGTTCGAATGACGCCACCCTTTGGGACGCTTTTGCTAATTCCGTGTTATCGCGTGTTAGTAAAAGTTTGGTGAGAGACGATTCGCGCTTTTCAGTCTTCGTGCTTTGAAGATCGTTTTCGGGAGTTCAGTTTGCGCCTGTGGGTTCGTATCTGTTTAGCACTGCTTGTAGTCAGTTCGTATCTGTTTATTCAGTGCGGCCTGCTCTGCACGTTCGTGTTTTTCAGCTTGTTCTTCATAGGCCTTGCTGTTCTTCCGTGCGTTCTTCTAGTTCGTTCTGTTCAGCCGACCGTTATCTAGCCATGTTGCGACTACGTACTCGTCGTAGAGTTCGTGCTGTAGTTGGTGCAGGGGTTCATGCTGTATCCCGACTCCATGCCATGAGCAGGGTCAGGAGGAGTTCATGGACCAAGAATTGGTTGCTCCAGCGGCACCAATTCTGTCACATGCCTTTGTTGCGGGAGATCAGGGAGAATAATCCTGAAGATTTCAGGAATTTTCTCAGGATGTCTGACCCCGTATTTCAGCAGCTGTTGGCTTTGGTGTCCCCCTATATTACCAGGCAGGACACCGTTATGCGGGAAGCCATCAGTGCTGAGCAGAGGCTCATCGCCAAGTTGCGATACCTGGCTACTGGGAGAAGCCTGCAGGACCTTAAGTTCTCCACAGGCATATCCCCCCAGGCTCTGGGGATCATTATACCAGAGACTTGTTCTGCCATCCTTCAAGTTTTGCAGGAGGACTATATTAAGGTAAGTGTTCTTCTTCAAAAATTCACATTGTATGGTTTTTATTTTTGGATATTTTTAATTTGCTTTATTTGCAGTCCCTAATTCACATGATTCTTAGCTGCAGGGAATGTCCCCTTTCTCCTCATGTTTTATTATTTAAAGTTTGGGGTTTGAGGCCTACCTGTAAATTTGGCTTACCTAACCTCTCCAGCATGCTATCCTGGGGCCATACCTACCTTGCCTAGTCATTTCCATGTTTTTTATTCTATGTTCCATCGTAGTGCTTTACCCAAAACGCACCCTAAATTTTGCCTAGGAATGTTTCATTTTTGTTAACTTCAATACAGAGTGCTACAGCCTTCATGTGTGATATTCCCAACTCATCTTCAACCCCCCCCCCATAATTTTTTGGTTTGTTTGTTTTTTGTTGCTTCCAATTTTTTATGTTTTGAACAGTTTCTACCAATGTTGGCCATGAATGTGTGTATGAAATCAGCTTTCAATGTTTCTGGCTCCAAGTATTAATTTATTATTTCTTTAATTCCACAGTTCCCTTCTTCGCCACATGAATGGCAGAATGTGGCTTCCGAGTTTGCCCAGCGATGGAACTTTCCGAACTGTGGAGGAGCCATCGACGGCAAACATGTTCGGGTCGTCCCACCACCCCATTCGGGATCCTTTTATTATAATTATAAGGGGTTCCACCGCGTCGTGATGATGGCAGTGGTGTCGGCCACCTACGAGTTCCTCTATGTGGACGTTGGCAAGAATGGCAGGATGTCTGATGGAGGAGTTTTTGCCCAGACGGAGTTTGGGGAACGGCTCCTTTTGGATCTGCTGGCCTTGCCACCAGCGGAGCAGAATGTGGAGGGACTACCTTTTGTCTTTGTGGCGGATGAGGCGTTTGGCCTGGGACCCCATTTGATGAGGCCATTCCCGCAACGCACCCTCACCCCTGAGAGGAGGGTGTTCAATTATCGGCTGGCCAGAGCCAGAAGGGTGGTGGAAAATGCGTTTGGGATCATGGCCAGCCGATTTCGCCTCTTCCTTACCTCCATCCACCTTGCCCCATACAAATGGAACCATGTGGTTATGACGTGCTGTGTGCTGCATAATTTCCTAAGGGTGCATTCAACGAGTTATAAATCTTTGAGTGGGCCTGAGGCCTCTTTAATCAATGCAGAAACTTTGGTGGCCCTGGAACCTGGCCGTCCTGGCTTGGCCCCCCCAACCGGACGTGAGGTCCGTAACCAATATGTGGACTATTCTATGGGTAGGGGGGCCATTGAAATGCCAGACAATCTTTAATAATTTTATACCAAAAAAATAAAACTTTTTCTTGAGTAAAGATTGGTTTGGATTTTTTATTGTATAATGTTTGATGTTTCTGGTAGGTTTACCTAGTGCACTTGTTTTGCCATGTGGATTAAACAATCTTAATTAGCCTTCATTGTCAGTGTAAACACCAAACATTGATTAGTTCACTCAGCACCACATTTACATAATGAAGCCACAATTATTTGTTATGTAAAAATACCTTTATTTCTTTTTTTAGGTGGGAAACTTCCTTAGAAATGTGGATGTTCCCTTAATTTCGGGTGTATTAAAACGCATGACCAGCCATGCATAAACAAACTATATTCGTCAAAATTTTGAAAAAGCTAAACATGTGCTAGTCATTAAAGGGTAAAATAACAAAAATACTTATAAAACTCTGCAAGTAAAACGTTATTTGGTGTAAAAACATTAGACACGCCCAAGCACAGCCATGATATTTTGGAGCCTTTCCTCCACCCGCTTTGTATTTGCCCTGATCTCTAGCAAGTCTCCCCTAATTTTTTCGAGGTCATGACAGCAGACCATCAGGTATTGGATCAGGATCTGGGCACTGTGATGTGTCAACTTATTGGGGTCTTCGGCCAGAACTGCACCTAAATGTAAAAAGAAATATGTAGGATAGAATATGTAGGCCTACATCTATTTAACATGCATGTGTCTGGTTTCTCTCTGACCTGTGGTGGTGCCACTTTCCACTTCCACAACATCACATTCCTCTCCATCCTGGGGTTCTGGGGGTATTGTTGTAGGTGTTGCAATTATCGTCTCATCTGAGGTAGCTTTTCGAATCCCTAGGGAGATTGAAATAAAAGGAATAGTTTCATTAGTAGCGACTCAATTTTGCTAAAATAAGAAACATGAAAAAATACTTTGTAATCATTCTTTTGAAGCATGCTCCATTTTAAATTTTACCCCCTGTGCCAACCGGGACAAATGATTGGATACATAGCCAAAACCAGAGCATATACATTTTGAACACAAATTTGACACATTGTAACACCCCAAAGTATCTACACAGGATCACCTGTGTGTGACACCCTCAAGCTTTTTGGCTTTAGGCCCACACTTGTACTACTGCGTTCAGATGTTTCATCAGCTGCTGAGCATTCACTCCCTTAACATTACCATGCATATCGTTTTTTCTAACGAACAAATGTCCTTTGGATTAGCACCCAAAAAATAAGTGAGGCCCAAATGTACTCCCCCAAATAAACCAAAAAACATGGGTGTTCACACTGGATGATCCTAAAACATCGTTTGAGGAACTGTACGGAGAAAGAGGTTTAATACGTCCGTTTACTATGCGGACGAACCTAAAAAAGATGGGATCTTTCAGTGTACTATATGAAAGTTAAAAATACACGACAGAATACAAGAAAATAATATGTACCATGTAAACTCAAAAAAAAACAACTTACTTTTTAATATAACTTTCTTGATTCTTTTATATTGGTCGGCCTCCCGCAACTTCAGATCTGACCATCGTTTTCTGAGCTGTTCCTTCGTTCTGCACACCCCGAATTTTTGGTGGACACTTTTGACCACTTTGCCCATAATTCTGGACTTGACCAGATTAGGCCTTTTATACGGACCATGCTTGGCATCATAATCCTCCTTCTTTAAAATGGCGACCATCTCCACCATTTCCTCGAATGACATGTTGGATGCCTTATATCTCCTGGGTCTTGATTTGGGCTCCTCTGTAATTTCATCCTCTGTAGAGGTAATCTCAGCCACCTGTGTCTCCGCCATGTTTTGTTCAGCACTACGAGCGAGAAGGGGCGGGGAAAGTACAATATCGAACATCAGGGGCGGGGAAAGCGTGCAGAGTTTCACGCATGCGCTGTGTATATAAAGTGAAGATCCATGTCTGGGAAATACGTTCATTTTTCGGGAGAGAGAGTTAGCAATGAACGTCGTGACCAAGGTACCTAACAATTTTACTTTTTGAGGTTCATCAGACGAGGAGATTTGTGTGCTCAAAATATGTAGACAATGCACAGTTGAGGAATGTTGCCTGAAATATATATTTTTTTTGGTTTCTCGCTTTTACAGATATCATGAATACTTTTAAAAACCCAGACTTCATGGGGGAGTTCATCGACAAATGGCAAGAGCTCCCTATATTATGGCAAACAAAAAGTGGCGCTAATAAAAATAAAGACGCCAGGAAAGCAGCACTGGAGAGCCTGCTTGCATTTGTGCAAACAAAGATACCCACAACAACTCTCCAAGATGTCAAAACCAAAATTGCGACCATCAGAGGGACATACAGGACCCAGAGGACTATGGTCCTGAGGTCCCAGAGGTCAGGTGCACCAGCAGATAAGGTTTATAAACCCAGTCTGTGGTACTACAGTAAGCTTGCTATTCTGGATGACCAGCTGGAAGTGCGGGAATCTCTCTCCACCCTTCCCCCCAGAGGTCAATCCAGCCTTCCTTGTACCCAACCCTCCAGCCTTCCCTGCAGCCAGTCCTCCAGCCTTCCTGTCAACCCTGCTCTGGCTTCCTCTGAGGATCAAGATCAGGGCCTTGAGGAGGCAGATTTGGAGATATGGAGCCAGGTAAAGTATTGATATCTATATTTATATCTTACAAAATTGTAGAATTTAAATAGATGTTAGTATTGTTAAAGGTATGTACACTTCTACCAATAAAGTTTGTGAAGAGCAAGATACAGTAGTGGCCTAATTTTATGTGCACAAGACAACAAAACCAGGATGCGGAATCAATGAAAATGACATAACTTTTGGCATTGATTTCAACAATGTCTAGAGGTGAACAATGTCTGTGAATGATGATGTGGCAAAATAAATAATGTCCCTTTCTTTTTTTACAGCCAGAGCAGAGCCAGGAAGAGGGTGATGTTGGGGATCAGGAGGAGGCAGGGCCCAGTGGCACCCAGGAGGAGGCTGGGCCCAGTGGCACCCAGGAGGAGGCTTGGCCCAGCACAAGAGCCCAGATGCCTCCCCTGGTAGTTAAACCACGAGGGCCAAGGAGAGGTAGGCAGGTGGAGGAGGAAACCAGGGCCTTCCTCAGAGAGGCAACAGCGGCCCTCAGAGAGGCACCCTCTGTTGATGAGGGATTTGCCGCAGTCCTCGCCCACAAACTAGGGCAAATGGAGTTGCGGCAAAAAATTTACAGTGAGACCCTGCTATTGAAAGTCATCAATAAGGGCGTGCTGGGTGAACTCACTAGGTACACGGACATAACGGAGGTTGTCCCTACTCCTCCACCTCCTCCTCATCCTCCTACTACTCCTCCTGCCACAACCTCTCCTCCTGATCCCCAGCCTCCAAGGAAGAAACCAACCAAGGCTGCAGAGACGGCTGGAGAGAAGGCTACAAGGAAGAGGAGAAAATAATGCCTGCTGTAGTACCACAGACTGGGGACATATAGGACTTATCTGCTGTGGCTCCTGACCTCTGGGAGCTCAAGACAAGATTGGGCTCCTTTTTTTGGGGGATCTAATCTCTATTTTGGTTTTGACATCTTGGATGATTGTTGTGGGGTCAAAGGGATGCACAAATGCAAGCAGGCTCTCCAGTGCTGCCTTCCACTTTAATTTGTTAATGTTCTGAAATAAAAATTTTTTTAGTGCCCTTAAAAAACTTGACTATGTGATTTGTATTTCAAAAGAGAGCTTGCTAGGGAGCAGGCAGGGACATCTCAAATTATATTATTGTTATTATCAGGGGACACAAACCTCCCTGAGGCCAAATGAGACACATTTGGAAGGTTGTTGTGGTAACTTTACACAAGAATAATTTAAGCCAAAATAATAAAAAAAAGGCCACAAAAAAAAAAAAACACAATAGTAAAATAGAATTTAAAGAAAAAAGGAGAATTACATTATTTTATTATTATTAGTATTATTTAGGAGGGAGGTGCGGCTTATAAATAATATTTTACAATCATTAGAGCAATTTGGAATTACTTTAGAAACAAGTTTGGCATAACTCTCAATGTCATTATCAAAAGAGGGTAATTTTAAAGCATTATCAAAAGAAGAACGGAATGCGCAGCATTAAAACGATGCTATTAATTCCACCGTGACGAATGTGCCATCTCCATTTCCAACATTAGCTTTACCAAAACGAGCGCTCCCGTCTCATAGTTGCTTCTGAGCATGCACGTTTTTTTTCACGTCGTGAAAGCATACACACTATCGTTTTTCACGTCGTTAAAAAAAACGACATGAAAAACTACGTGAAAAAAGAGAGCATGTCTGGAATTTTTAATGGCCGTTTTTCACGTCGTTAAAAATGCTCTGGAGCATACACACGATCATTTTTCAGGGCCATTTTTTAAAATGGCAGTTTTAACGGCATGAAAAACGTGTGTACGGGGCATTAGATTCCTATCTCACAAGCATACACGCACACTCCTACTAGGGCTAATTTGGACAGGAGCTACTAAACCTACCACCGTGCATTTGGGGTGTAGGTGGAACCAGGAGTAATCAGATGAAATCCACACAAGCACAGGAAGAACATGTAAATGTCATACAAATAGTGACTGAGATGCAAACTAGGGACCCCAGTGCTGCATTACACGTTTATTGTTCTTTCCTGCAAAATGGGAGACCCAGTACCATACAGTACATATAGTGCCTTGAAAAAGTATTTATACCCCTTGAAATTTTTCACATTTTGTCATGTTACAACCAAAAATGTAAATGTATTTTGTATAATTGTGAAGCGGAAGGAAAATGATAAATGTTTTTTTTTTTTCTTTTACAAGTGAGGCGTGCATTTGTATTCAGCCCCCTTTACGCTGATATCCCTAACTTAAATTTAGTGGAACCAATTGCCTTTAGAAGTCACCTAATTAGTAAATAGAGTCCACCTGTGTGTAATTAATTCTCAGTATAAATACAGCTGTTCCGTGAAGCCCTCAAAAGTTTGTTAGAAAACCTTAGTGAACAAACAGCATCATAAAGGCCAAGAAACACACCAGACAGGTCAGGAATAAAGTTGTGGAGAAGTTTAAAGCAGGGTTAGGTTATAATAAAATATCACAAGCTTTGAACCTCTCACAGAGCACTGTTAAATCCATCATCCGAATATGGAAATAGTATGGCACAACTGCAAACCTACCAAGACATGGCTGTCCATCTAAACTGACAGGCCGATCAAGGAGAGCATTAATCAGAGAAGCAGCCAAGATGCCCATGGTAACTCTGGAGGAGCTGCAGAGATCCACAGCTCAGGTGGGAGAATCTGTCCTCAGGACAACTATTATGCCACGTACACACGATCATTATTCACGGCGGTTAAAAAACCGCCGTTAATAATGTCATTTAAAACAAGGGAACAGCTTGTTCCCCACACACGGTCGTTTTTCACGTCATTTTTTCTCTTGACGAGAAAAACGACCGTCTGTGGGCTCCGCGGCAGTGTTTCCCTATGGGAAACACTGCCGCGGAAAACATGTCAAAAAACGACGAGAAAAATTAGAACATGTTCTAATTTTTCTCGTCGTTTTTAATGCCATTTTTCTCGTCGAAAAAAACGACAGAAAGCCCACAGACTATCGTTTTTCTCGTTGAATGGGAAAAATTTAGTTTTTTTCGACGAGAAAAACGGCCGTGTGTACGCGGCATCAGTCGTGCAATACACAAATCTGGCCTTTATGGAAGAGTGGCAAGAAGAAAACCATTGTTGAAAAAAAGCCCTTTCACACTGGGGCCGCCCATGCATTAGCGGTAAAGTGGCGCTCGTTTTAGCGGCGCTTTACTGCTGTTTAAGCTGTGCTTTTCGGCCACTAGCAGGGCGCTTTTAACCACCCGCTAGCGGCCGAAGAAGGGGTTAAAAACATTTATCATTTTCCTTCCACTTCACAATTATGTGCCACTTTGTGTTGGTCTATCACATAAAATCCCAATAAAATTTATTTACGTTTTTGGTTGTAACATGACAAAATGTGGAAAATGTCAAGGGGTATGAATATTTTTTCAAGGCACTGTATATGACAGAGCAAGAAATTAAGAATTATGCTATATCTGCTCATGTCCATTCTTAACCTTTATTTTAACAGGTTGTTTTACAAGCTTGAGTAACTCCTTAGGTAGAACTGATCCAGATAGGCCTTTTTAAACCCTCTGTCCAGCAGTAAATAACACAGAGAGACATGAGCTAAGATCAAGTGTTTTTTTTTACATTTTCTATCTGAAGCAGAGGTATATTAATTAGTGGCTGACTCATTCTCTAACACCCACATGTGGTACTGATTATTTTGTCTGTAATTTTGTCTGAGAAAGAAAATGAACCACTAAACTGGTAACTTGCATATATAAACTTTAGAAACAATGTTATTACTTTATGCTGATAGACCTATAGAGCCAGTAGGATGTTCAAGCACAATATAACATCAGACAGAGAGCTCTTAACATGTTTGTATAAAGAATAATTTATATGAACTTCTTATTTTTCTACATTTCTCCAAAGGGATCTGAAAAACATGTACCATTGGTGTTCCATGAGGATATGTTAGGAAAAAAACATAATAAGGTAGTGTGGATAAAATAATATTGCTAACAGTCCAAAGGAACATGAAAACGCCAAAAACCAGCATAGCATGGAAGAATTAAAGTGATAACATTAAGGTAATGAGCTTTGGTTTGGACAAAAATGCAATACATGTAAAAAATGTATATAGTATATCTATGTAATTAAAATTGTTATTCATTTCCAAACAAAGAATTGAACAGACACAGAAAGCAAGTAATACAAACATTCTATAACAGGCTTATAGAACATGAGAAAGCTAACATAGGCCTTCTATAGTCAAATATATGAGACACACGGGAATCTCGTTAAAGAAAACACCAGTATCTGCCACCTATTCTCACGCCATTGTCAACACGGGCGTGGAAGAGCAGGGGGAGAATAGACCCAAGCAATACAAATAATGCATCAATGTCCATACATCTGAATAGACCCAAAGTGTAACCAGTATATGCACAATATCGTTGCTCTATTTAGGAACCACAGGTTCTATAGAACAGCAAAGAACCAGGAGAAGACATGAAACAAAAAGAAAAAAAATAAAAGAGGTGGAAAAAGGGGGAGAAGGAAAAAAAAGTGGAAATCCCCACACATGGGGGTGGGGAGCGAGTGCGCAGTATGGGCCATCATAGTAGCAAAGTTCATACGGGTGTAGCAATTAATCTGTGGGGATCTCTATGGAATAATACACCCAACCTGACCAAATGTTCTTGAATTTGTCATACTGGTCTCTGGCTGTGTATATTCAGCGTTCCGCCTCCATAGTAGCATCTGCCTCCTTCTTCCAATCTAGAAGAGAGGTGGATTGTTTCCAAAACCTGGGAATCAGGGATTTGGCAGCTCTAAGCATATGAGGTGTAACACTACTTTTATACAGCCTTAGGGAGGATGGCACCCCCTTGAAAAAAAAATTGTAATGGAGAACACTCTACAGGTCACAGAGTTGTCTTTTTAATCCACTAGGTTACGGCCTCCCAAAAGGTTTTAATCTTGGGGCAAGACCACCACAGATGAAGAAATGTGCCCCGCTGACTGCATCCCCTCCAACACCTAGCATCCGCTTTCGGAAACATTTGTGTTAATCGGGAAGGAGTTCTATACCATCTACTAAGAAATTTATATGAGGACTCCTGGATTTGGGAGCTGACAGAGGTAGAGTATGTAAACTTAAAGTGATTGTAAAGTTTTTTTTTTAAATAACAAACAATGCAAGGGTTTTGCACAGAGTGGCCCCGATCCTCATTTTCTGGGGTGCCCCAGCGGCGCTCCTGGCTCCTCCTCCTCGAGTGCCCCCATGGAGAGCCGCATTCCATGGGGGCACTCGTGCGGGGGCGCGTTCCCAAGTCCCGCTGCTGCGTCAATTGACACAGACAGCAAGACTTGGCCCACCCTTGGCTCCCGTGTCACTGGATTTGATTGACAGCAGCGGAAGCCAATGGCTCCTGTTGCTATCTATCTATCCAATGAGGACCTGGGACAGTGGCTGGAGCTTCTGGGCTTTTGATCAAATAATCAGGTTCAGGTAAGAAAAAGGGGGGCTCTGGGGGGGCAGCTGCACCACTGAAGGCATTAAGGTGAAAAACCTTGAGACTTTACAACTCCTTTAAATATTCTCTGAACCTGAGAGGGAATAAACTCCTGACTCAATTCTCTCTACTTCATGTTATATTTAAAGTTCCCCCTATGCATTCCTCCTCTCTTCCTGAATAAGGCAGTATAATGAGTGTGGCCCTACCCCTCCATGCATGTCATTCTCCTAGGCGAACAGCATGCACAGCGCTGGCCGGGCCTCTCGGGATTTGCACGACACATATCCCGGGAAGCCTTTAGACTTTGCCTTGCCATCGTAAGGCCCTACTGGTTGAATCTGGAAGAGCCAGCGAACTTCTGGATGACATCAGAAGTAAGATGGTGGTGTGGGACTGAGTGGTGTCTGTTGACATAAGTCTATGAGCAAGACAACACTGGATCAGGGGGGCTGGGTGAGTATCCAAACTGTGCAGACATCGCCTGGAAGTAGGCAGGGGAATGAAAAAAAAATGAAAGGGGAGTAGGTTGAAGGTTCTCTTTTAAAGTTACCCTGTACAACCAAGAAAAATACAAAGTAAAGGTAGTTTTGAAGAGAAGAAACTTGGTTCTTCAGCTTACTTTGTCAACTCAACCCCTTGCCAAGTGCCCTCCTGGAGCCTCTGATGACCTTTAGATGCGACCCTACTCCCACCTAACCCAGTGTTTCTCAACTCCAGTCCTCAAGGCGCACCAACAGGTCATGTTTTCAGGATTTCCCTCAGATGAAACAGCTGTGGTAATTACTAAGGCAGTGAAACTGATTACATCCCCTGTGCAAAATAATGGAAAGCCTGAAAACATGACCTGTTGGGGCGCCTTGAGGACTGGAGTTGAGAAACCCTGACCTAACCTGTTCATGTCTGATGATTACTTGCAGCAGAATTTCAGGGGTTTCAAGGAGCTCAAGCAGTGCATTGAAGGGGCGAGGTGATTATCTTTAGCTGATGCACCCTTCACCCTGTAATTTCTGTGGCCAGTGCAGTTTTGTTTTAAAGTACCAACGGACATTAGGTCATAGCTGTACATTAGGAGTGTCAAATGTTTTGACCATCAAATGATTTTTATCCCATAATAATCACATGCTTGATTATATTTTGTTCTTTAGGGGCCATATGATGAATTGGACAGCTGCACTGTTATAACAGTACAAATTGTTCTCATTAGCATCTTGCACTTAAACATATGATTTGATTAAATACTCTAATACAAAATCAGTTTTAACATAACTCTTTTGCATCAAATTTTTATAAAAATCAATATACTATTCCCTGCATCCTTTGTCAATATATTCACCACAAATATGTACTAGGGATTGCAATGTTTACAAAGCAACGTGAAATTTTCTTTCTTAATTTACATTCAACTGAAAATTTACATGATCCTTGGCTCTGTACACCCAGCTTTGCTGCCGGGAAATAAAAACAGTTAAGTAGAAGTAAAGTTCATTGCAGTAATGTATTTAGACCACGTTATTGGCTTGCAAATGTGTGAGCCACCTGCCCTTGTCAATTAAGTTGTGCAGACCAATCTCCTCTGTGAGCCCCTAGTGAGATGTTAAGGGAAGGGGCACAGGTTAACCGGGGAGAGGCAAGCATGATATCCTGGCGGTCTGAATTGTTTTAACGCTCTCTGCCTCACAAGGGTAAACATTTAAACCCATTAATGATCTGACCCTAATGAATTATTCTAGCCCTTTACTTATTTTTTTTTCTTCTGCTCATCAAATGTAAAACTTCATCTCAAATGTTAGCGAGTCAGCACATTTTGTCACAGCATATACTCTTTCAATCATCATAAGAAAATGTGGAGGGTCCTAGATTTGGGCTTATAGCCAGATTAGTCACACTTTCCATGAGGAAATCTTTTTTTTTACCCCTTCCCTTTAAGGCTGGCTGCTTGGGACAAAGCGGAAGTAGATGGTTTGCTATTCAGTAGTGGAGACAACAGTCCTGAACTCTGCAAACTACCTGCACATTGCTGTAATGACATACTGAGTACTGGAAACTGGAGTGCTCACATGGGCTTTCAAAACACATAATTGTGTCAACCTCCGGCTGAACCTGGCAATTGTGCTGCCTAAGATAACAGACAAAAAGGATACTTGCCGCACAAAAGATACTTATGCCGTTTTCAATGCTTCGCCTTCACTATTTCCCAGTTACAAAAGAACTGTCTCATGTAGCAACATGTAGTGAAATGGACAGTGACAGCGCTCAGCCATCCAGTGTGTTTTTCCAATATCTATCTGTTAACTCACAGCTTTGTTTTTGATTTCTATAAATTCCTAGCTGTGAAAATATTTTTTCCCAAATATGAAAAAGTACCCAAAAATATACTGCATACCTACTTAGGAGAAAGGACCAATGTATGGTATTAAAACATACTTGTAATATTTGTGCAGATATGAAGGCCAGATCTACATGGTGCATGTGAAAGATATAGAGATGGTAATTGCTGATCTTCTGAAAAAAGCTTGCTGCTGGGCTGTCAAGATGACCTTCTGGCTTAAAGAGACACTATCAGCCATCCGTGGCCCCCTCCCACCTTCCTCAACCCAATGATCCTAATTTTGCAATCACAACCCTGCCGACCTTTCTTTTGTTGCCGTTGGCACTAAAATGACCACTATCAACTTGCATCAGATGCTAGGAAGAGGGGTAACATTATACACCAGCACTGGTCGGGCCTAGCAATTGGCTGCTAGAACAGAACGCTGTCACCTGGGAGGAGGTCATGTATTTTCCCATACACTCAAATTCACAGGGTATTATCACCAGCTGCAATGGAGAAAGGAGCAGGAGGTGAGTGTTGGTAACCTGAGTATCAGTTATTGGGGTGGCAAGATGGCAGTGTCTTTTTACATATATTACCTTAATGCCTCCTATGCATTAAGGTGAAAAAACACCTTGCACTGTCCGGCCCCCCAGCCCCCCGTTTTACTTTCCTGAGCCCCGAAATTTCAGTGGGCGCGATCCCGCATCGCTCTCTCCACTGCTTCTTGGCTCTTCATTGGATAGATTGATAGAAGTGCAGCCATTGGCTCCCGCTGCTGTCAATCAAATCCAATGACGTGGGCACTGGGGGGCGGGGCGAGTCATACACTCAGCGGCTATGGATGCCGACAGTATGACACAGGAGCGCGCCCGCAAGGTAACCCCCTTGGGAGAGAGCTTCCCAGAGGGGGTTATCTATTGCGGGGAGGAGCTGCGAGAGCCGCCGTGGGACTCCAGAACAGGAGGATTGGGGCCACTCTGTGCAAAACAAACGGCACAGTGGAGGTAAGTATGACACCTTTAGTGTCACTTTAACCACTTCAGCCCCGGACCATTTGGGTGGTCAAAGACCAGGCCACTTTTTGCGATTCGGCACTGCGTTGCTTTAACTGACAATTGCTCGGTCGTGCGACGTGGCTCCCAAACAAAATTATTGTCCTTTTTTTCCCACAAATAGAGCTTTCTTTTGGTGGTATTTGATCACCTCTGCGGTTTTTATTTTTGGCGCTATAAACAAAAATAGAGCGACAATTTTGAAAAAAAAACAAATTTTTTACGATAATAAATATCCCCAAAAAATATATATAAAAAAATTTTTTTCCTCAGTTTAGGCCGATATGGTACATATTTTTGGGAAAAAAAATCGCAAAAAACTTTTATTGATTGGTTTGCGCAAAAGTTATAGCGTTTACAAAATAGGGGATAGTTTTATGGCATTTTTAATAATTATTAATTTTTTTACTAGTAATGGCGGCGATCAGTGATTTTTTTTGTGACTGCGACACTATGGCGGACACATCGGACACTTTTGACACATTTTTGGGACCATTGTCATTTTCACAGCGACCAGTGTTATAAAAATGCACTGGTTACTGTGAAAATGACACTGGCAGTGAAGGGGTTAACCACTAGGTGGTGCTGTAGGGGTTAAGTGTTCCCTGCATAGTGTTTCTTACTGTAGGGGGGATGGGCTCTGTGTTACATGACACTGATCTCCGCTCCGAGTACACGGAGCTGAGATCAGTGTCATTGTCACTAGTCAGAGCGGGGAGATGCTTGTTTACACAAGCATCTCCCCACTCTATACCTCCGTGAGACGATCGCGGGGATCCCTGCGGCGATCGAGTCTGCGGGACCCGCGGTTCGACTCACGGGGAAGGTGGCAGGGTCGCGCGCGACCGCACGGCAGGCATTTAAAGCAAGTAATTGCGTGGGACTGTACTCTGCATCTTTGGTCAAGCTTCAAGCTTATTTCAAAATATATGTAACCAGTTAGAACTATAGCCACAGCAATCCTTTCCATTTTATGACATTAGCATGGCACTTAACAATAAAACAATAGTTATTTTGGACAATTTAATATAAGTTTACTTGCAAAAACTCCTGTCATGTTTGTAAGTGCTGCTTGTTTGCTGGCCATGTCTTTAAGCATTTTCCTGGATTTCCTCCATGCTTTGCAATTTCTCCCCTGCTGTTTACTTTCTATTTCTAAGGACTAGATATACCATAGTACCTTGTGACCTGCAAACAGTGACTCCTGTACTGACTCCACCTCCTGAAACCCCTCCTATCAGCATCAAAGAAGGCAGGCTCTGTGAAATGTGTGACACAGCAGTGCCTACCCACATGTTGTAGTGTATACGTGTCACAGAATTCAAGGAAGTAAATGTGTGGGATTCTTCAAAATTTCAGTTTTCAAACATCAAGATCGTTCTTATTCATAGCAGTAGGCTAGAAATAATTGAAATTCAATGTGGAAATAAATACATTATTCAATTTTGACCATAATAGATACAGCTTTGAATGCTCTGTAAGGATGAGTGAATAAATCCGGTGACTTCAATGCATTACTTACATACATCACCAATTTCACAATTCTCATGGAAACAGAAATGCTCACAAATCTTGAATTTAGCCTGTCAGGGATTTGCTCTTATCCATGTGACTGGCTAGCTCATCTCGAATACCTGACCTTTATGTGATGCTTGGAATATATAGGCAGATGTTCAGTCTAATATAATGAAAAAATAATACTACAATATTTTAGAACTACAGATATACACATGCCTGTTTTAATAAATTTGCTGCAGACCATTTGAAAAATAACATTCATTCAAAAAGGAATAGAGCATGTAAAATTGCTATGCAAATCATTTTTTTAAATGTAATGTTATTAAAGGGGAGTTCCACCCTTTTTTTATGTTTATTAAAAGTCAGCAGCTACAAAAAGTGTAGCTGCTGGCTTTTAATAAACATACACTTACCTGTTCCACTGTCCAGCGCCGCGCCGCCTGGAGCTCCGCTCCTCTCCCCCCCCTTCTCCGCCGGCGCTTCCATTCATTGTGTGGGCACCCGGCCGTGACAGCTTTCGGCTTCACGGCCGGGCACTCACTGCGCATGCGCGAACGGCGCAGCGCTCTCTGAATGGACAGGCGATCGCCTACAGGGAGGGGCCGCCACAAGGCGATATGACGTATTGCCTAGGCGAGCCCAGGGCGGAAGGAGGAAGTGGGACAGGAAGTCCCACTCCTACTGAAGCCCCCACTCCCCCCCAAAAAAAATTACATGCCTAATGTGGCATGTAAGGGGGCGAGGAGTGTATAAAGCGGAAGTTCAAAATTTGGGTGGAACTCCGCTTTAAGTTACCTTTCCATGTCAATATGTAGATGTCCTTTTCTAAAACTGTTTGAAAAAATTAAATGTAGCATGGCAACCTGGAAGTGTTTTGTACACCTGCTCATTGGAGACCAGATCCAGACTGGCCCGGGCAGCTGTGTCACAGTAGATCACTTCCAATAGTGATCTATTGCTGACTGCAGTGATCTACCACAGCATGGAGGGTGGGAACAGAGTTACAGCTCAGTCCTGACATCCGCACTGAATGGGAGTGACGTCATGTCATTTGTGACATCACTAAACTCCCGATATAAACATAATGTGAAAGCATTCTGTTTACTTTTTCTTTTACAGCATGAAGCTATCTGTAAAAGCATCGGAAGCCATTGGAAGGCAGCCTATACCTCTGTTGGGACCCACAGTTGCCCTTAAGACCATGTGCCATTTTAAAATGGGGACTCAGGTGGTTAAGAAAAATAACCGTTTTATTACAATAGTATTAAACACATAAAAAATATATGTCACAGCAATTCATCCACTGATGGAAGATAGAACATACAGATACTGCTCAGCAAAGTAATATACAATTACATAAATGGTGTGTTCTATTGATTTAGCAATGGCTGAAGAACACAGTGAGATGTGGTTAGCTTTCAATGTGTTTCACAAAATTCAACCTGCTTCCTCAGGAAAACAAATATCAAAATCACAGAATACCATCACTGCATGTGGCCACAAACCACCCGTAGGGAGATCACAGGGGACAAAGGAACTTGAACCCCCAATGGCAGGTCCAACCCCAAATAATGATGCCCATAGATTATAAGTATCTTTTACACCCACAATGGGATGTTTAACCGGCACCATTTATGGAAAAAAATATATATTTGGACTGTCAATAGAACTCAATGTCACAGGGATAGAAGCACAGCTGGCCAAAACAGTTCTGGAATCCTCAGCATAGAATAGGGGTGAACATTTCACCCAGAACCGGAAGTTAAGGGAAATTTTTCCATGCGTACACAGACAGAAAAAAATCAACTTACAGGGGTTATGACCATTCCCGGCCTACTCTATTCAAAACCCAAAAAAGTTTTGCCTACACATTCAACACAGTGCTGAGAGTCACTGATGCTACAACACACCTCCTGAGTTATTCTGAATCTCTAAGCAAGTGAAAGATAGCTTGTAGACACCCGCAGAGAGATTCAAGATTATGTATAAGTGAATCAAGCAAAGGTCAGTTTGCTCAAGATTCGCCAAACACTGGTAAAAATCCATACACCCTTGAAACAACACCCGATGTCCACTGAAGTCAATACAGGACAAATCTTATAATTTTTTTCTGGGCTTTAAAAAGGCCAATTTGCAAGCTTTGGTATAAAAAAAGTGTAGACGCTGCCATAGGGGACATGTACCGATGCTCCAACCAAGCCCCTCCCCCCCTAAACAAAATATGATAATAATGTTCATAGAGGAGGGGGTCTTTATTTCGGATTAAAGGGCAACATAAAAAATACACTTCCTTGAAATAACATGCTTCAGTGATGCCTTAAATCTGCATACGTAATAACCGGCTGGGCAAGCCTGGGTGACGTCTTTAACCAAATATGGTTATGACCATATTTGGTCAATGTTATTGGCCAGCATCCTTGGCCAATTTGCTGACATACGGCCAGCTATGAAGCTGCCATTTGCAGCAGGAGTATCTGTGGGAGAGGATCTGGGGGGGGAACCTTACTCCATTATATGGTTATGACCATGTGTTGTCAATAACATCACCCAGGATGCCCGCCAGCTCATTTACAATTTCAAATAAGCTGGCAGGTGTTTTTGATTTAGTGGCGATCGTGATACTGACACTAAATGAATAACTTCTAACTGCAGCAGCCAGAGGTTTGGGTGAACAGCCTGGGTTCTGTTGAATTCATAGTCGACCAAAGCTCATTCCTATTCAGGAGTCACTCAAGTGCAGTAGCAGCAGAGACTCTTAGTAAAACCACAAGCCCATATCGAATGCAGGAGCCACCTGCAGACAGCTGTAATGATCGGTGGTAGGGGGCAGAAGTTAGTAGAAGCTGACACTTCAGCAGGTTTTGGATTCCTATAATTTTTGCAAGACTTGTTATTACAAAAATGAAATAGCTTATGAATGTAAAATTTTAAAAAGTCTTAACTGGTGACAGCCTTTAGTAAAAAAAAAAAATAGCATCATTATCATTGTCCAGTGAGCTGACCCAGTGAGCAGTAAAGCTGGCCCATGAAACAGTAATATTTAACTAGGAAGTAGTGGAACAGATGTGTAGATTTGGTCTTTTGATTTTACTGGTGGCATGTTTGTTGCTAATTGAGACAGCTAGGAAACTAGCATTATCAGATGAAGGTCAGCCTGCATGTTTCTATCAGCACCTTTTATTTAAAGCTAAAAATCAGAGGAACTCCACCCCTCTTCTGCTTCAGTGATCATATGTTCACAGGGATTTTTTAAAACCAAAATGAATTTCACAATATAGATATTTATTCAAATAGATAATGTATATTCACTTTCATAGTCTTACTTCCACTTTCCTATCATAGTAGTTGGATAGCGGGTCTAAACCAAACTGTAGAGCCTAACTGATGCCGGTTTGACCACACACCAGAATTTGAGAGAACTGGTCAGACTCACCCCCTATTCCTTCACACTACAAATGAGAGATGTTGCTGGTACTCATCCATGCCAACATACTGTACAGCACTTGAGTGTGACATGAAAAGTGTACTCTTATGCCGCATACACATGATCGGAATTTCCGATAACAAATGTTCGATATGAGCTTTTGGTCGGATATTCCGACAACAAATGTCTGAGAGCTGGTTCTGAATTTTTCCGACTACAAAAGTTGTGGTCGGAAATTCCGATCGTGTGTATCCAATTCCGACGCACAAAAACCCTACGCATGCTCGGAATCAATTCGACGCATGCTCGGAATCATTGTACTTAATTTTTCTCGGCTCGTCGTAGTGTTGTATGTCCCCATGTTCTTGACGTTCGGAATTTACAAGCAACATTTCTGTGACCGTGTGTATGCAAGACAAGTTTGAGCCAACATCCGTCGGAAAAAAATTGTCAGGTCACCTGGAGCCAGGTGACAGATGCACACGGTTGGGGTCAGGAGTGCACCGCTAAGGTAGTGAACCCTATGGTTGACTGCTGTGGATGGAACTCTGGGTGGTTAAGGAAGGCAGGTCCACTGGAGCACTAACAGGGATCCCACAGGGAGCTACAGCCTAAGATTCCCCAGGGAGCAGAGTCTAAGATCCAGCAGGTGTTCACCAGAGCCTCTAGTGGTGAGGATGGAGTGGGCTGCAACTGGATCCAGGTTGCGGCCCCCAGAGACCCCCAGCTCACTCTCACAGTGGGCTATAGAGGATAGAGGGGAAGCAGCAGCTCAGGATACAAGAGATAGTGAGGGGATAAGCCAAAGGTCGGGGCGTCTAGCAGACAAGGATAAACAGACGTGGCACACGGCAAGCAGGAACCCAAACACACACTAGCTTAACAAACAACGTTGATCAGCACGACTGGCTTGCAGTGCACAGGTTAATATAGTGTTCCCTGATAGGGCTTGGGGTGGAGCTATGCTTAGAGGAGATATTACTTAAGCAGCCAGGTGAGAGTGGCTGGCCTCTTAATTTGAGCACATGGAGAGGTAAGCTGAGAGACAAACAATTTCTGCATAACCATGACAGTACCCCCCCTCTTATGGGCCCTCCCCCTCCCCTGCCTGGGCCCAGGCTTAAAGGGAAATCTCAGATGAAACCTCCTCAACAGACGACGTGCAACGACCTCAGATGCAGCGATCCAAGACGCCTCCTCAGGACCAAACCCTCTCCAATGCACAAGGTACTGAAGAATGCCTCTGCAGAGCCGAGAATCCAGAACTTGACTAACCTTGTACTTTAGATTATCCTTAGAGACCGGAACCGAGGTAGGGAGAGGACGAGAGGATTTATTGAGGACCAAAGGCTTTTTAGGAATAAGCAAGGGCATGAGAGGATCAACAGGAATCTGAGGAGGGTCCCCCAGACCCTTAAAGATGAACTGGGCATCTAGCACAGGACCATCAGACTGGGCAGAGGTCAGTGGAACCCTGAGGTCAGGTTGGTTAGAAGGTGACATGTCACAGGAGTCAAGCTGGATAGCTGAAAGACAAGCAGAATGAGGATGGATTGAACCCCTTAGACAGGTTTGAATGGACGTAACAGTATTAGGGTGAGGTGAGGTTGCAGAAGGTCCTGAATAAGAAAAGGTAGGAGGCTCACTGGGCATGGTCTGGACTGGCATAACTATTTCAAAGGCTAAATGAATAGCATGGTCAGGTGTAGCGACTACCTGAATCGCATCGCAAGGCGTATTGACTGCAGAACTTGCAGACAAACTAGCCTGGCTGTGCCTCCAAGGGTGTTTAGGGACAGTCAAAGGTAAATGGTTATGCAAATTGGAGTGAATGATCGGCTCAGGTTCACAGGTGGGCTCCTCATTCAGAGAGACAAACATTACTGCATAACCATGACAAAAATCAACGGTTTTGTTGTCAGAATGTCCGATCATATGTACGTGTCATAACTCGGACAAAAGGGTATTTCAAAATCAAAATCTGTTAAAAAATGTTTTAAGATTTATCAAATACCCAGTCTTGATTATATTGAAAAACTGTTTATTTTGAGTCAATGGATATAGCTAAGGATAAATACTCTTAATGTATTGAAAATGGACACACATTATTCATTACTGCATGGCCACTCCAACTACAAAAAACATATTTATTTTTAAGTGATATTAAAGTATTTTACCATTTTTGTCATTCCTTTTTCCATATTTCGCACACCACATATTTTAGGACAGAAATTCTTCTAGATTATAAAACAGCAATGCTTATTTTTCAGATTAAAAATGTATTTTCTCTTAGTTTCACCTTTGTTTTACTATATTCAAGAATTATCTGTTCAAACTAGAATTTCCCTCTAAAAATAAACCCTGTTACCCAACACGTTTTTCCATATAGCATGGCTTCATCAGGGGTACAAAGTGTTAGGTGTACAAAGCCAAGTTCATCGTTGCTTTGCTGCAATATCTCATGGTGACATTAAAATGGCCATCTTGACAGAGTCCAATAGGCACCAAAGTATGACCGTGTGTACTCTCTACTCCATCAGAGCTGGGCAGGCACATCCATCTCTTCCTAAGCAGTACAATTAAGTGCGAGATGTCCATACATCTCTTTTATATAGTGTCTAAATAGTTGGTGCCCAAAGCACAAGTGGAAAAATAAAGACAGCACGTCCCAAACATGGACAAATTTAATTTTCACAGAGCAACAGTGGTCTCAAGTCAAAGCTTGAAGAGGGATGAAGTCTAATTCCTTCCATGGTCTCCAGAATCATTTTATCTGACCATCAATGAATCTTTATGCTGAGTATAAGATTTATTTCTGCCCCCTTCATTCAAAGTATCTTAACCTATTGAAGACTTCTGCAAAATCCCTCTACACATAGAAAATAATTTACCAAAACTGGGGCAGCCAGAATCTAGAGCAGGTGTACATGGCAAACAGTCAGATTCTAGCTACCATTTTCAATGCTTAAGACCCCTTTAACACTGACAGAGCGGCCGCATTAGTGGTAAAGCGCCGCCAGTTTTTTTGTCATCTGCTAGCGGTGCGCTTTTAACCCCGCTAGCGGCCGAAGAAAGGGTTAAAAGCGTCCGCAAAGCGCCACTGCTGAAGCGCTTTGCAGGCGCTTCAGTAGCGCTGCCCATTTATTTCAATGGCAGGGGCGGATTAGGAGCAGTGTATACACCGCTCTTTCATCGCCCCAAAGACGCTGCTTACAGGATTTTTTTTTCGGTCCTGCAAGCTCACAGCCCCAGTGTGAAAGCACTCAGGCTTTCATACTGGGGCTGCAGGGGAGGCGTTTTTCAGGTGCTTTACAGGCGCTATTTTTAGCCCAAGAGCTCCTGAAAAACACCTCAGTGTGAAAGGGGTCTAACTGAACAAACTGAAGATAGAAGCTGATTGGTTACTATGCATAGCTGCTACAGATTGTCTTTTTCTAGTTTTAGTACATTCCTTCAACAGTTTAGAAATTACGGCTGTTCTGGAGCCAAAAGATGACCCTACTCTCTTTGATAATCTTGAAATTAAAGTACAACTAAGGGCAAAGCTTTTTTTATTTTCGGATAAAGTCCAGAAGGTTAAAAATGCTTGTCAGTTTTTATTGCTGTCTGTGCTCCTGTAAGGCCCCTTTCACACGGCTGTTCTGCCGCAGTTAAAAGCATGTTTCTTTCTTTTGAAATTCAAGACCCAAGGCACAGCGATCAGCTGCATTTGTACACTGCGATTAGCTGCGTTTACGTTCGGCTGCATTTCGCTACAGTTGGCCATTATTGTCATCCCCATAGCAACCATTTTTATTTTGATGTGCTTCCTGTTGTTTTTTTCTTTCGTTAACGCTGCTATCCGCAGCTGACACAGTGCACTGCGATTACCTGCAGTTATGTGCAGATAGCTGCGCTACATCGCACCTGGACGCATTTAATTCTATTTTTTCTATTCACACCGAACCGCATGTAACGAAATCGCAGCTAAACGCTGTGTGTGAATGGGGCCATAGGAAAGCATTGTGTGCTTTTAGCTGCGGTAGAAAACTAGAAAATCCGCAGCTAAAAGCACCATTCTATCCGTCCGTGTGAAAGGGGCCTTAATGAGATTCACCCTCTCTATTTGTCCTGTTTACCATTATCATTGACAGTGAAAGTAAAAGAAAATCCCAAATTTTGGGTTGTCCCCAGAAAAGTAATATAGTGGAAATCTTCCAATAGGAACACCAGTTCTGGGGATCTAGTGGTCCCCAAAGGTATTCCCTTAAAGTGGTTATAAAACTTCATTTTTTTTAAATAAAAATAACAAACATGCCTATACTTACCTGCTCTGTGCAATTGTTTTGAGCAGCCCGATCCTCTTCTTCTGGTGCCCCCCGCTGGCGCTCCAGGCCCCTCCTTTTCATCAGGGTGACACAGACAGTAGGACTTGGCCCTGCCCCCGTTCCCGTGTCACGGGATTGGATTGACAGCAGTGGGAGCCAATCGCTCCCGCTGCTATCAACCTGTCCAATGAGGAGAGAGATGGCGGCGGGAGGGGGAGCCGCTGCGCTCATGCATATCCCTGGATCGGATGGGCTCAGGTAAGGAAAATGGGGGTCTGGGGGGCAACTGCAGCACAGAAGGTTTTTCCCCTTAATGCAAAGAATGCATTAATGGGAAAAACCCTTAAAGCTTTCCTCTCACTTCCTGTTTTGCTTTCTGTTTTGCTATTGAAAAAAAAAATTGCCTATAATTGTTCTATAATGTTTCCATTTTTTGGCCACCTGTACCTTCAGTATTCACCATATATATAGATACCATAAATCCATATGATAAAGACAAAATATACCTGTAAAGCATTTATATTCTAGGTACAATACTTTTTTTTCAGTGAATTTTCTGTGACCCCTTATAATGAAATACACAAGCCAAGTGTACTTAACATTCCATCCTTAAACAACATATGACTGTCACCTCTAAAATGGCAACCAGTTCCTTATACTTTAATCTTGATAAGTTTCTTTCATATTTCCATATTCATTTATAACAATCACATAGAGCTCAGATCATATGAAAACAATCAACCAGCTACAAAACACATGTTTTAGCCTGTACAGCCTCAACATACAAAACATTCTCATGACTGAAAAATCCCAAGAGTACAAGAAACATGAGCTACTGTGTACATGCAGACACTGTTCAACTTCATTCAAGCTGCTGGAAGACTGTAAAGCATTGGGGAAAAGTAAAGACTGGTTTGTACCAAAAGCAGTTATGACTTTGGGATGCCGGAGAACAATATTGTCTTGTTTTCCTAAAAGAAATAAATTATAAAGACCTCTGGTTTATTTCACAGTTCTTCTTTAATGACTAACAATGAAGGTGTTGCTTAGATTTGTCATTTTTTTCTTAAATGTATGTGCAGTTATACTGAAATAAAATAGTACTATAATAATGTTATACATTATCACAATGAAGTTAGATTACAAATATGATTAGTAGAGGTAGAGTTTTGAATTCTGAGGCCATTCATGCCAAACCTTGTAACTGTTACTAGATGTGCTAAACATTTACAATTCAGCCAATTTTCTTCTCCCTGTATACATTTGGGTAATCTTACCATCAGCCATTTTCCTTCTCCCTATATACATTTGGGTAATCTTACTACCAGCCATTTTCCTTCTCCCCATCTACATATGGGTATTTTGTAATAATCTTTTGGTTTTATGTTTGAAAGGGCATGGTGCTCTCCTGCATACAACCGACCAGATTCTCTTGTGATTGGTATAGACCAGTGTTTCTCAACTCCAGTCCTCAAGGCGCCCCAACAGGTCATGTTTTCAGGATTTCCATTATTATGCACAGGTGATTTGATCAGTTTCACTGCCTTAGTAATTACCACAGCCGCTCCATCTGAGGGAAATCCTGAAAACATGACCTGTTGGGGCGCCTTTAGGACTGGAGTTGAGAAACACTGGTATAGACCAGGGGTCCTCAAACTTTACTCAGTATAAGTGCCATATCTATTTTTTACAAACATTCTTGGGCCAAAAAAAGTATTATAAATGACCAAAAAAATATTTAAATGAATTAGTGAGTTTTACTCATTAAACAGCATGATACGATCTAGAACAACAGAAAAAAAAACTTGAGCCCTTTGGAATCCCTCCTTACACTGAAGTTCTCCTTGTATCGGAATCCCTATCAGAGTTTCCCTTTGCATTGGAGTAACCCCTTACATTGGAATCCCCATGAGGGTCCTCCCTTTCATTGGAGTCCCCATTAGAGTCCCCCCTTACATCCGGGTCCTCTTACATCAGGGGGCTGTATAAAACCTTGCAGAGGGCCATTTTTGGCCTGCAGGCCCCTACTATAGATAATGCAGACAGCCCTTTCTTGCATTTTGATACATAAGGGTTATTTGAATGTTTCAGTCTGTTTTGATTCAGAGAAATCATTCAGATAAAAGTGTATTTTAGTTTTTAATAGAGTGGTGAAGTGTTAGAACCCCTATAAGGTGTTTATTAATGCCTATGTCCCGGCTGGGGAGATTCACACTCTCTATTTGTCTTGGTTGGCATTATCACTGCGAAGGAAAGTAAAGAAAAATCCAAAAAGTTTGCGTTCTCATCTGAATAAGACCAGAAGGTAAAAGCTGGCCATGGATTGGTAGAATTTCAAATGAAAATTCTCATGCCGCGTACACACGACCGTCTTTAATGACGAGAAAAATGCAATTTTTTAAAATGGTCATTAAAAATGATCGTGTGTGGGCTTCAGAGCATTTTTCACGATGTGAAAAATGGGCATAAAAAAATTGGAACATGCTCTAATTTTTCACGTAGTTTTTCACCTCGTCGTTTTTCTCGTCATGAAAAACGGCCGTGTGTAGGCTTTATTGACGTGAAAAAAAAATGCGCATGCTCAGAATCAAGTATGAGACGGGAGCGCTCGTTCTGGTAAAACTAGCGTTCGTAATGGAGATAGCACATTCGTCACGCTGTAACGGACTGAAAAGCATGAGGCTGAAAAGCGCGAATCGTCTCTCACCAAACTTTACTAACATGAAGGGTGGTGCCATCCGAATGGAACTTCCCCTTTATAGTGTCGTCGTACGTGTTGTACGTCACCGCGCTTTACTCTAGCATTTTTTTCAACGATAGTGTGTAGGCAAGGCAGGCTTGAGAAGAATTACGTCGAGAAAAATGCAGTTTTATTCAATGACATTAAAAACGGTCGTGTGTACGCGGCATTAGGAAAATAATGTTCTAAGAAAGTTTGTTAATTTAATCATTAATGGCCAGCTTAAAGTGGTTGTTAAGCCACTATCTCATCTCTACCTCTGTGCTTTATAAAAAAAAAATGTTTTCTACCTGTTTTAACAGCATCTCTTAGCGATAAGATGATTCCAGGCTCTCAACTCTCCTTGTGTGATATCTCCAGTGAGCCAAGATTCCCCTGTTGATGTAAGTCAGGGAGGAGAGGAGCTGAGAGCCTGGAGTCATGTGATTGCTGGAAGACACTGTTAAAACAGGTAGAAATCTTTATTTTTTATGAAGCATAGGCGCTAGGACACAGCTTTTTATCTGACAGAGGGGATGATATACAGATCAGTTAGTTTTGAAGCAGTAGGATGAGGAGCAGATCAGCGATAGTGAGAGATGACAGGCAGGCTGGGGGGGGGGGAGAAGGATAGAGGCAGACAGGAGAGCTGCAGATAGCAGCGTATGATGGAGGCACTTACGCTGACAACAGCTTACAATATCTTACAGCAATATCTTTTGCTGTAAGATATTTTGCCTTCCCCTCATTTCTTCCATATGGTGTTGTCTGCTCTGTTTGCTCCCGTTTTAATGTACAGAATGTCTATATTTAAATACTTGTACTAATATGATATACCGTATTTATCGGCGTATAACACACACTTTTTTCCCCTGAAAACAGAGGGTAAACAGTGCCTGCGTGTTATACGGCGATATCATGTTTTACCAACAGGGGGCGGGGATCGGGCGGTCCCCCCCAGGAGCCACCCATTGGGGGGAGTGTCAGGCCGGCCGTCCCGCCTCTCCTGGCCCTGGAACAGCGCTCCCTGCATAGACTGAAGTTGAGAAAAATAGTCACTTGCTAGCCCCTACTACACCGCTCCTCCTGTGTCAGTGTCATTGTAAAACGAAGCTTGTAAATATCTCAATAGCTCAGTTTTTTCTGGCTGCTCTCCTCCTCCGAATGAAGCTTTGATTGGAGAAGGAGAGCGGTCACATGACCATCTGTGTAACATCAGAGAAGAGCAGTCATGTGTCAGTGGAAAAAAACTGAGCTATTGAGGTATATGGAAGCTTATTTTGCAATAAGAGTGACACAGGAGGAGCAGTGTGGAAGGGTCTGACAGTGATTTTTTTTAATTAACTGTAGAGAATGCTGGCAGCACTGTCCCAGGAGACTGGGGGTCTCCTGGGAGTGCAGAGGGGCTGTGTACTGGATGGGGGGAATGTATAATTGATGGGGGGATGTATAATTTATGGGGAGGATGTGTACTGGATGAGGGGGGTGTGTACTGGATGGGGGGGTGTGTACTGGATGGGGGGGATGTGTACTGGATTGGGGGGATGTGTACTGGATGGGGGGATGTGTACTGGATGCAGGGATGTATAATGGATGGGGGATGTATAATGGATGGGGGATGTATAATGGATGGGGGGATGTGTACTGGATTGGGGGGATGTGTACTGGATGGGGGGGATGTATAATGGATGGGGGGATGTGTACTGGATGGGGGGATGTGTACTGGATGGGGGGATGTGTAATGGATGGGGGGGATGTGTACTGGATTGGGGTGATGTATAATGGATGGGGGATGTATAATGGATGGGGGGGATGTGTACTGGATGGGGGATGTGTACTGGATGGGGGGATGTGTACTGGGTGGGGGGATGTGTACTGGATGGGGGGATGTGTACTGGATTGGGGGATGTATAATGAATGGGGGGGATGTATAATGGATGGGGGGGGTGTGTGCTGGATGGGGCGATGTGTACTGGATGGGAGGATGTGTACTGGATGGGGGGATGTATAATGGATAGGGGGATGTATAATGGATGGGGGGATGTGTACTGGATGGGGGGGATGTGTACTGGATGGGGGGATGTATAATGGATGGGGGGATGTATAATGGATGGGGGGATGTGTACTGGATGGGGGGGATATACAATGGATGGGGGGGGATATATAATGGATGAGGGGATGTATAATGGAATGCGGGGATGTATACTGTAAAGGGGGCTGTGAATACATTTTTTCCTTAAACTTCCCTCTTAAAATTGGGGTGCGTGTTATATGCCTGTGCGTGTTATACGCAGATAAATACGGTATATGTTCCACTAGATGACTGGCTCTATATGCTTGAATAAAACCCATGAAGAAGGGCTCTTTTGCCAGAAACGTTGGGTCAAGTTGTGAGAGCTATCCTCATAGGCATCCACATCCATCAACCCATCAAATGGATTTGTAATGTTTTATACGTTTGCAACTATATATCTTTTTAACTAATTATGTATATCCAATAAAGTCATTTTTTACTCTATTTCTATTGTTTTTTCAGTCACTTATAAAATCCCATCCTGCCTAGGGGGTTTTGTTCTCTGACAACAGCATCAGGGCTTATCAGCCCTGATATATCGTGGTCAGCGAACAGAGGGGAGGCAGGATCAGCCAAGTATTTCAGGTGATACAGGGGGCCAAAATACATGCTGTAAATAGTGCTGTATAATATGCTTTAAAAAAACAGGATCTTTATTTTATTTTTTGGGGGTTAACAAACGCTTTAAGTCTTCCAATGGTGCAGTGACAACTGTCTAAGAGAGCATTTTCCTCACTTTTGGGATTTCCTATTACTGTTATGCCTTGGGACATGAAATTATGGGAAATCTCCCCAATGGTTCACAAATGGTAAAATAGAGGGGGATTATAACCAAATCCTACTCTAGCAATAATGAAAAACGAAATGTTTTAGCTTTAGATATACTTTAATGTCCACATTAGAAACTGACAGGTGGACAAAATTAAACTACTGTACACTTCAGTTGGGGGAAAAACAATTCTCTTTAAATAAGTTATATACGATGCAAGCATTTTAGGAAAGCTTTATTGTAGACTCTTATCTTTTGTTGTTTGGTTGAAAATCACATGTCATTTCATTCACTTCCTTCTTCCTGTGTGTTAAACAGGAAGGCTGCCTGCTTATATCACATTATCAATTCCAGTGTTGTAATAAAGCCAGGTACACACGGACCGAATGTCCGTAGACAACAGCCGGTTAAAAAAAACAGCCGACATTCGGCCTGTGTGTATGTCAGTCTGTCCGACAGAAGCCGGCCAAATGACTGGCTTCTGTGGAACGTGCATGCTGGAAAACCAGCATCCGACCGACTCCCGATCAGTGCTCTCAGCCAATGGCAGTGAGGGCTGATTAGAGTGTTCTGGACAAAATCAGAACACAACAGCTCAGCGGGGGAGATCGCTGAACTAAAGTAGCTCTGACCAGAGCTGACAGTTTTTTATTCGTTCAACCAGCGGGGTAGAACAAAAAAAAACTAATAGTGTGTGCCTGGCTTAAGGGAACAACAAAAGGGAAGAGCAAGTGAGCCAAGCACAAGAGCAGAAAATAAAATTTAGGGAGGAGCAGTATTTACATAAAGGGGTTGATTTAATGAATGCAAAGGCTGTTCACTTTTCAAGGGGAATTGCACCTTGCAAGGGAATTTTTCGTAGACTTTACTGTATGTGGTGAAATTCCAGTTTGGCAAAGAATATTCAATCCCGTGCAAGGAAGAAAAAAAACAGCATTTCTTTCTCGTACATCACGGGACACAGAGCGACATAGTCATTACTAATGGGTTATATAGATACCGTCAGGTGCTGGCACTGGCAACTTCCAAAACCGGAAGTACCCTCCCCTATATAAGCCCCTCCCATCCGGGAGCACCTCAGTTTTTTGCCAGTGTCTAAGGTGTTGGCCAAGAAGAAACATGTGTTTTTCACTGAGCTTGCGTACAGGTTCTTTTGGGCCTCAGTAAGCTATTCCGGATCCGACCAAAAAAGCTTCATAGCTAAACGGTCGGTACCCGGGCCTTGCAGAGAAGAGCAAGGTTTTGCCTGTAATGCTTCTCTTAGGAGAGCTGGACCCTGGGATCCAGAGCTCTGGTCATACCCACGACCAAGATGTTTTCTGTGCAGGGTGCTATACAGGTCCAGGGGAGTGGAATCCTTGGGAACCCGGTCCCTGAAGGTTTGATTACAATGCCTGCCGTGATAGGTGAAGTTTGGGCTTTTGTGGACCAAACAAAGTCCTGCGGCGGGGAACAGGTAAGTGGGGGCCCCCAGGAACTTGGTTCTATTGGGGGACCCCCAAGCCTAATTTGTCTTTCTGTCTGTTACCTAATGGTATTCCCGCAAAATTCTGTGCATGCCTGTAACTACTAAAAAAATGTAATAATTTTTAATGGTGGTCAAGAAAAAAAAAAAAAAAAAAAAATTTTTTTTTTTTTTATATATATATATTGAATATATTAGACTGCGGTACCTGTGTTTGTCCACTAGAGGCCGCTGTGGAATGTTTTCTTGTCATGTGGACTAGCTTCTTCTCAGCAGAGCAAAGTCCAGGCAGATGGTGAGTTCTCTTATAGGAAACTGCTTCCTCTGCCATGTTGCAGTGCTCGTCCATCCCCCGGCCTGCGGCAAAGAGGGGCCCTGGCTCCTGTCCCTTGTTACCATATTTGAAATTAGCGCCGAAGGCGCACGTGCCCGCGCGCGTGCGCGTGCACGCGCCTCTATATATAGAGGTGAGCCGGGAAAGGGGGCGGAGCCTGGGGGATGACGCTCTGTGCGCGCCGCAGCGCTTCTGCGCATGTGCGGGCGTCCCAGCAGTTTAAAAAAACCACAATATGTAGTGAGCTGGCTATGAAGTACAGAGACAGAGCTGGCAACATTTAAAGGCATACAGCAAGCGGTTGATACAGGCATCCCCTAGAAAGGCACATTAGTAGACACCAACTGTGATATAGCAGCAATTGTGCTAGACTATTCTCAGTAAAAGTGGTGTATTACGGCTGGAATACCTCAGCTTTAGGCTTAGGAATATGCCGTCCAGAAGCTCCGGAACTGAATCTTCCAGGAAGCGAAGGGGGTCTCATCGGGCTCGGAGGATCTTGGGCATACTCCTGCTGCACCAGTCTCCCCTGAAGTTCAGAGGTAAGTGACCGTAGAGACCCCGCAGGGGTACTTGGTACTGTGGCTGTCCTCAGTCACCTGCTCCTGTGTATGTAACAGAGGAGGTTTTTTCCTCAGCTCTGGGAGGATTAGAGAGAGATTGTCAAAATTTATCGCTGCCTCCCTGTCAGGGAAAGCACGCCCGATCTCCGTCTCCTCCTTCAGAGTGCCTGTTAGCAGAGCAACAGTCCCATACAGGGATCGACCTGCCTGAAGGGGATCAGGATAAGGTTGATTCTGTTATAGAGGAATCAACAGTGGGGGAACCTTTTCTCAGCATCTCAAGCTGAAAGATTATGGGTTCAGTCTCTGACTAACATGGTCCGATCAGCATTTAAAAATGCACCTTGCGGAACCATCAACCACTACTGTATCCTCGTTGGGGTCGCTAGAAGCCCCCAGACTGTTTGTTCTTTTCCACTTCACCCTTTACTGAAAGGGCTCATTTACCAGGATTGGGAACGTCCTGAGAAAATATTTATTCCCCCAAGAGATTTCCGGTGGTCTATCCCATGGAGGATAAGTTCATCAAAAAAAAAAAAAAAAAAAAAAAATGGAAGGTCCCTACAATGGACGCAGCCATCTCTTGTATGTATAAATCACTGACATGTCCAGTGGATAATGTCCAAATGTTCAAGAACCCAATAGATAAAAGATTGGAGTCCTTATGAAAATCTGCTTGGTGATACAACCAGCAGTAGCAGCTATTGGGGTCTGCTAAGCAGTGAAGGATCAGTTGAAACAGGTCTTGAGGGACTTGACAGATCAGCAGGCTTTGCCCTAGCTGATCTACCTAGAGCCTTAGGCTTTGCGGTTGATGCCATAGAGGATTCAGTCCATCAGGCCTCCCGCCTTACGCTGTCTATAGTACATATGCGTAGGCTCCTATGGCTCAAAAACTGGTCTGCTGAAGCTCCCTGTAAAGAATGGCTGGTTAGCGTCCCATTTCATGGTGAACGCTTATTCAGGGAAAACCTGGACAAATATATCCAGAAAATTTCCAGCGGTAAAAATACGCTCTTGCCGGTTAAAAGCAGAGTTAGAGGTCCCTCTTTAAGAGGCCTGCTTCTCCAGTCCCTGGGGCATCGGCTGTGTAACAGTTCCGACGGCCTCCTCGGTCAAATCCCGGGGGTAAAAAACAGGGACAGTAGCAGGGTAATGAGAAACCCTGGGTCAGGGGAGGTACAAAACCTCCCCCAAAGTTAAATTCATGAAGCCCCCACTCAGTCGGGTGGGGGGAGGACTCCAGTTGTTCGCAAGAGACCTGGCGGGACACGATCAAGACAGATAGGTGCTCTCCGCAGTAGGTTTGGGATACAGTTTGGAGTTAAAAGACTCTCCTCCTTCCCATTTTTGAGGTCAAACGTGCCAAGGGATCCCCGGAAGAGAGAGTCCCTCCTGTTGGCACTAGAACAACTATTGCTCCAAGGAGTAATTATGGAGGTTCCCCTGGAAGAATGAGGGTTCGGGTTTTACTCAAACCTCTTTACAGTCCCGAAGCAAACGCGGACGGGAGGCCCATATTAATTCTAAAAGGGCTATACAAATTCCTGTATATCAGGACTTTCCGATGGAGTCGATCCGATCGGTGGCCACTGCCCTACAAGGGGAGGATTGGTTAGCCACGATCGACATCAAAGATGCTTATTTGCACATTCCCATCTTTCCAGTCCACCAAAAATTTCTACGCTTTGCAGTAGAAGGGCGCCATTTTCAGTTCAGAGCCTTACCCTTCGGTTTGGCCACAGCACCACGAGTGTTTACAAAAATTCTGGCCCTTTATTGGCCAATCTAAGAACACAAGGTGTAATGATAATGGCATATCTGGATGACTTGTTGCTGATAGACCACTCAGTGAAAAAACTAGACATGGTCGTTCACAAGACGATCAAGTATCTGGAATCTCACGGTTGGATTATCAACCGAGACAAGTCAGCCCTAAAAACCAGTCAAAAGTCTGGAATACTTGGGGCTAAGGTTGGATTCAGGCCAGAGAAAAATATTCTTGCCTCGAGGAAAGATGTTGTCTTTGAAAGATTTGATCCACTTAGTGGGTACAAAAAAGACAGCCGTCCATACGCCTGTATATGAGGCTGCTGGGAAAAATGGTGGCATCATTCGAAGCAGTACCCTACGGTCAATTCCATTCAAGGAATTTGCAAGGGGCCATACTGTCAGCCTGGAACAAAAAAGTTCAGGCCCTAGACTTACAATGTCCTTGTCCCCTTCCGTTCGCAAGAGCCTCCGTTGGTGGTTGGTTCCCCAGAATCTGGAAAAAAGGAAATCCTTCAGTCCGATTTCTTGGAAGGTGGTCACTACAGATGCCAGCCTTATAGGCTGGGGAGCAGTACTGGAGCAATAGTCTCTCCAGGGCAGATGGTCGGATGCAGAAAAGGCCCTGCCCATCAATCTCTTAGAGATACGAGCAGCCCGGTATGCCCTAGTAGCATGGACATCCAAACTCCAAGGGTCCCCTGTCAGAATGCAATCAGACAATGCCACAGCAGTGGCATATATCAATCATCAGGGGGGCACCAGGAGTCGTGCAGCCCAGAGGGAAGTAAATTACATCCTGAAATGGGCAGAAAAATATGTCCCAGCCATATCTGCGGTATTCATTCCAGGAGTGGAGAATTGGAAGGCGGACTTTCTAAGTCGCCAGCAATTAGGCCCAGAGGAAGGGTCCCTTCACCCCGAGGTTTTCTGGACAATATGTCAGCGGTGGGGAACATCGGATGTAGATCTTCTAGCATCCAGATTCAACGCAAAAGGGGACAGGTTTGTCTCTCGGACAAGGGATCCCCTAGCTTGCGGCTCGGATGCCCTAGTGTTCCCTTGGGATCAGTTCAAGCTGATATATGCATTCACACCGCCACAATGGTTACCTCGATTACTCTGCAGAATCAGGGTAGAAAAGAAACCGGTGATTCCGGTGGCTCCAGCGTGGCCCCGAAGAGCGTGGTACGCGGAGATTGTAAAATTTCAGTGGGGAGTCCTTGGACTCTCCCACGTCGTCCGGCTTTCGCAAGGACCGATATACCACCCTTCCTTACCAGCCCTAGGTTTGACGGCCTGGCTATTGAAGCCCACATTCTAAAAAAGAGAGGGCTCTCTAATGCTGTGGTATCTACCATGATCAATGCCAGGAAGCCGGTATCCAGGCAGATCTACTATAGAATCTGGAAGGCGTACATCGCGTGGTGTGAGGCCAAGAAATGGCATCCACATAAGTACGTAATAGGTAGGATTCTGGACTTCCTACAGTGGGCTGTAGATAGGAAGCTTGCCTTGAGTACTATCAAGGGTCAGTTTTCGGCCTTGTCAATATTTTTTCAAAGGCCCTTGGCTTCGCATTCACTAGTCAAAGCCTTTATACAAGGAGTGATGCGTATTAGTCCTCCGGTTAATATTCCCATATGTCCATGGGATCTAAACTTGGTTCTGTCGGTTCTACAGAAACAACCATTTGAACCATTACAGCATATTTCCTTGGTGCTTCTCACCAGGAAATTGATTTTTCTAGTAGCCATTTGTTCGGCTAAAAGAGTATCGGAATTAGCAGCTATGTCCTGTAAGGAGCCATATCTGGTTATCCATAAGGACAGAGTAGTGTTACGTCCTCATCCAGCCTTTCTTCCTAAGGTGGTATCGAGGTTTCATTTGAACCAAGATGTGGTTCTTCCTTCTTTTTTCCCCAAACCTACTTCGGTAGAGGAAAAGTTATTGCATTCTTTGGATGTAGTAAGAGCAGTTAAAGCTTATCTAAAAGCCACTGCTCAGATTCGCAGAACGGATACTTTGTTTATTCTGCCGGAAGGCCCCAGAAAGGGTCAGGCAGCGTCAAAATCTACTTTAGCCAAGTGGATTCGACAGGTCATTATGCAAGCTTATGGCTTGAGAAGGAGACCGCCTCCGTTCAAAGTTAGAGCGCACTCCACGAGAGCAGTTGGAACTTCATGGGCAGTGCATCACCAGGCCTCCCTGGCTCAAATCTGTAAGGCCGCAACGTGGTCTTCAGTTCACACGTTTACTAGGTTCTACCAGGTGGACGTTAGAAGTCAGGAGGATGTCGCCTTTGGGCGCAGTGTGTTGCAGGCCGCAAAAGATCCTCATGTCTGATAGCGCTCAGCTTATATATGGTGTATCCCCCCCCTCATTGGGCATTGCTTTAGGACATCCCATTAGTAATGACTATGTCGCTCTGTGTCCCGTGATGTACGAGAAAGAAAATAGGATTTTTATAACAGCTTACCTGTAAAATCCTTTTCTTAGGAGTACATCACGGGACACAGAGCTCCCGCCCCTCTTTGGGGACACTTATTGCTTTGCTACAAAACTGAGGTGCTCCCGGATGGGAGGGGCTTATATAGGGGAGGGTACTTCCGGTTTTGGAAGTTGCCCGTGCCAGCACCTGACGGTATCTATATAACCCATTAGTAATGACTATGTCGCTCTGTGTCCCGTGATGTACTCCTAAGAAAAGGATTTTACAGGTAAGCTGTTATAAAAATCCTATTTTTTGCTTGCATGGAATTAGAGTGCAGAAGTCAGCAAAGCTTCATGACATTCACTAAGCTCTGGGGAAAATTTTCTCATGCCTCGTACACACGACCGGTCTTCCAGGCAGGAAAAAAAACGACGCTTTTTCAGACGGGATTCCTCTCAAGCCTGCCTTGCGTACACAAGTTCAGATCAAACACAGCAGAACTTCTGAATGCCAAGAACGCGGTGATGTCAATTAGAGGTTGACCGATATGGGTTTTTCTCTGGCCGATGCCGATATTTAGAAATCGCGGCGACCGATGGCCGATATATGATGCCGATTTTTTTTGGGCCGATATGTTAGGCCGATTTTTTTTCCCCCCTTCATCTCATAAAATCTAACAATTAGACCCCTGTCACGCTGGGGCGTTTTTCAGGCGCTTTTGGGCTAAAAATGGCGCCTGTAAAGTGCCTGCAAAACAGCTCCCCTGCAGTCTCAGTGTGAAAGCCTGAGTGCTTTCACATTGAGGCGGTGCGCTGGCAGGACGTTAAAAAAAAGTCCTGCAAGCAGCATCTTTGGAGCGGTGTATACCGCTCCTCCACCACTACTGCCCATTGAAATGAACTGGCACCGCTGCCGAAGCGCCTGCAAAGCACTTCTGCAGTGGCGCTACATGGGAGCATTTAACCCCTTCTTCGGCCACTAGCTGGGATATAATCTCCCTGCTAGCAGCCAAATAGCGCCGCTAGATTGATGGTCCAGTGTGAAAGCAGCAGAGATCCGTGAAAAAAAAAAAAATTAAGTCAGCGGCTACAAATACAGCAGCTGTTGACTTTTAATATATGGACACTTGCCTGCCCTGGGCGCCCGCGATTTCGGCACCCGAAGCCGATCTCTCCCTCGGGTTCCTGCGCCGCCATCTTCGGTAAGGGAATCAGGAAGTGAAGCCTTGCGGTTTCACTTCCTGCTTCCCTACTGTGCATGCGCGAGTCGCGCTGCGCGATCCCACTGGTCCCTGCTGTCTTTTGGGACCTGTGTGTCTCCCAGAAGACACCGGGAGGGGCGGAGTAGGCGCCAGATGTGGCGTAGGTCACCGCAGTGATCTATGCCCGGAAGAGGGAGCAAATGCCTGGATTACACAGGTATCTGCTCCCTCCTCCCCCTCAAAGGTGCCAAATGTGACAGCGGAGGGGGGAGGATTCCGAAAAGCGGAAGTTCCATTATTACTCCACTAAGTAATACAGAAAATTTCTTAAAATTTTAACATTTATTTTAAACACAACAAGCCCCCAATCAGTGCACTTGTATGTACAGGTGATACTCGAAAAATTTGAATATTGTGTAAAAGTTAATTTATTTCACTAATGCAACTTAAAAGGTGAAACTAATATATGAGATAGACTCATTACATGCAAAGCAAGATAGTTCAAGCCGTGATTTGTCATAATTGTGATGATTATGGCTTACAGCTCATTAAAACCCCAAATCCACAATCTCAGAAAATTTGAATATTATGAATAGGTGCAATATTCTAGGCTCAAAGTGTCCCACTCTAATCAGCGAAATAAGCCATATCACCTGCAAAGGGTTCCTGAGCCTTTAAATGGTCTCTCAGTCTGGTTCAGTATGAATCACAATCATGGGAAAGACTGCTGACCTGACAGTTGTGCAGAAAACCATCATTGACATCCTCAATAAAGGGGGAAAGCCTAAAAAGGGAAATGCAAAAGAAGTTGGATGTTCCCAAAGTGCTGTATCAAAGCACATTAATAGAAAGTTATGTGGAAGGGAAAAGTGTGGAAGAAAAAGGTGCACAAGCAGCAGGGATGACCGCAGCCTGGAGAGGATTGTCAGGAAAAGGCCATTCAAAAGTGTTGGGGACTTTCACAAGGAGTGGACTGAGGCTGGAGTCAGTGCATCAAGAGCCACCACACACAGACGGATCCTGGATATGGGCTTCAAATGTCGTATTCCTCTTGTCAAGCCACTTCTGAACAAAAAACGTCAGAAGCGTCTTACCTGGGCTAAAGAAAAACAGACCTAGTCTGTTGCTCAGTGGTCCAAAGTCCTCTTTTCTGATGAGAGCAAATTTTGCATCTCATTTGGAAACTAAGGACCCAGAGTATGGAGGAAGAATGGAGAGGCACACACTGCAAGATGCTTGAAGTCCAGTGTGAAGTTTCCACAGTCTGTGTTGATTTGGGGAGCCATGTCATCTGCTGGTGTTGGTCCACTGTGCTTCATTAAGTCCAGGGTCAACGCAGCCGTCTACCAGGAGATTTTGGAGCACTTCATGCTTCCTTCCGCAGAAGAGCTCTATAGGGATACTGACTTCATTTTCCAGCAGGACTTGGCACCTGCCCACACTGCCAAAAGCACCAAAACCAGGTTCAATGACCGTGATATTACTGTGCTTGATTGGCCAGCAAACTCGCCTGACCTGAGCCACATAGAGAGACTATGGGGCATTGCTAAGAGAAAGATGAGAGACATGAGACCGAACAATGCAGAATAGCTGAAGGCCGCTATTGAAGCATCCTGGTCTTCCATAACACCTCAGCAGTGCCACAGGCTGATAACTTCCATGCCACGCCGCATTGAGGCAGTAATTGCTGCAATAGGGGCCAAAACCAAGTACTGAGTACATATGCATGCTTATACTTTTCAGAGGTCCGATATTGTTCTATGTACAATCCTTGTTTTATTGATTGCATGTAATATTCAAATTTTCTGAGATTGTGGATTTGGGGTTTTCATGAGCTGTAAGCCATAATCATCACAATTATGACAAATCACGGCTTGAACTATCTTGCTTTGCATGTAATGAGTCTATCTCATAATATTAGTTTCACCTTTTAAGTTGCATTAGTGAAATAAATGAACTTTTGCACGATATTCTAATTTTTCGAGTATCACCTGTATAATTTAGATTAAAAACACACACACATATATATATATATATATATATATATATATATATATATATATATCTTAAATACACAAAAACAGGTAATCCAAACTTTTGGACGAAAAAAAATATGGGGCTAACTTTACTGTTTCGTTTTTTTTTTTTTTAATTAGTTAAAGTGTATTTTTTCCAAAAAAAATTGCGTTTGAAAGACCGCTGCGCAAACACTGTGTGACATAAAATATTGCAACAATCGCTATTTTATTTCCTAGGGTCTTTGCTAAAAAAAAATATATAATGTTTGGGGGCTCTAAGTGATTTTCTAGCAGAAAATACAGGATTTTTACTTGTTGTAAGCAACAAGTGTCAAAAAATATTTAGTCTTTAAATGGTTAAACTGAGAACTCCTACACTCAGTCCTTTGAAGTTTAAACATTGTATCTTTTCTCACACTTGGCAGGCTGCCCAGGAGGGAGAAGTCCCTTCCACTGGAAACTTCTCAGGCAACTTGCATTGACTTCTATTACAGAAGCTATTTGCAAGTCGTGCTGAAGTTTAAATCGGCTTTTTTTTTCAGCACAATCGGCCGATGCCGATTAATTAAAAAATGCCAAATATCGGCCGATATATCGGCCGGCCGATATAACGGTCGACCTCTAATGTCAATGACTACGACGAGCCGACAAAATAACGTTCTATGCTTCTGCGTATGCGTCAAATTGTTTACGAGCATGTGCGTTTTTTTCCCCTCGGGAAAGCATACACACAACGGTTTTCACAACGGGAAAAAGGCCGCCGGGAATCCCGGTGGGAAAAAAGAGAACAAGTTCTCTTTTTTTTTCCCGCAGTTTTCTCGTGGGGAAAACTGCGATGGAGCATACACACGGCCGGTTTTCCCGGGCAAAAGAAAGCACAACTTCCTTTGCACAGTGAACAGTCATTTTCCTTTTAGTAGATCAACCCCATAGTACAGAAATTCCTCTAGGTGCTATGCACAGATTCCTTTTAATAACATTAAAATGTATGTATAGCCAAAACATTTTTAGTTTTAAGAAGGTAGGGAGGAATTAGAACTTCTGTTGGATTTTTATTGAGATCAACCCTCTCTATAGGGCTCAACATACATGTTACAATCTGACCATACAATCTCTGTACAATCAACTTTAGACTTGCCAAAACTATGCAATATGAGCACCTACCTAAAGTATGTAACTTATCTGTATCTAAACATACAGGCTCTTGCACTGCATACTTTTTGGCAGATCTAAAGGAGATACAATCAGTTTGTAATGCGTGTGGTGAGCTTTAGTCCTGGTGATCATTGTCACAGAGACAGAAAGTATGGGAAATCCAAAATTATAAAGCTAGAGATTAGGGGAATCTATAAATTGGGACACCTGTTCCGATAAGAACTGTCTAAAGGTGGCCATAAACTGTTAAGTTTTCTTGTTCAGTCAAGGGAAAAATTCCTCCATCCATACAAACGAGATGGATGGAGGAATCCCTCTTTCCCCACCAGGACACTGTATTCTGTCAGTGGCACCGGTTGCTGTCAAAATATATTGATCAGTGGCTCCAGACAATTAGCTGCAACTCCTTATCGAGAAGAATTCTTTAGCATGCCCCTTACACAGAAGTCAATCTAACAATTGCCTTTTGTTTGGGGGGAGGGGCAGCCACACATTGATTGAAATTCCAGCTGAATGAAGAAAAAAAAATTGTATATTTACACAATCAAGGTAGATGAAGAAATTCCCCCACCTGGACATTATATTCTTGACAGCGGGACCAGATATTGTCAGAATAAACTGATCAGTGGCCGCATTCACTGATCACCAAAAGTTTTTCATTTTGTTCCTTCGACAAAAGTCGCTCAAACAATCAAATTCTGTTGAGCGAGACTGGCCTCTGCTGAACTGGCTGCATTTTGATCAGTGTATGGCCAGCTTTAAACAACTGGCAAGATGAAAATATCATGGAGACATGATACACATGAAGACAGGATAAATCAGGGTAGTTGTTTTCTGTGGAAGAGGTTTTTGGGCCCCAGGTTAACGCTCATTTTCATTCAAACCTGTTTCTGCCAGATAACAATAAAATCCCAGATGTCTAAAGAGTGGCTATAAATTACAGCTAGAGTTGTAGCCTGGTATTCATAAACTGGATTACACTGCGTACCCTTTTATTAGTTCTGCCATTTTGAAACGTATGTATGCCAGCTTGAAAAGCCACAGGCTGCTGGTCTTCATTGTAATTTATTCATAGATGTAATCACTGAAGCTGTTTTCAATTAGCAAAATTCATTAGTAAGATTTGAGGGATTATATCCCAACCTAAACTACAGAATTAAATGGTCTGACACTTTTATTGAACTTTGCAGCTGTAGTAATAAGAGAATGTATTTTTGTCTGCATAATAAAAAGGTGCCCTTGTTATTCAGGCCCAGAACCACTGCTTTTTTTTTTTTTTTTTTTTTTTTACCTAATTCCACTCGAATGGTAAAGGTTTAGTATGTCTGAAAATTTCTTACAAAAGACACAGTGAACTTTTGTAATATATATATTTTACTGAAAGACAATCAGATTCAGATGTTGCGTGACACCAATTAGTTAAAGCAGACAAGTCAATTGTAAACTATGATCCCATTCAAAATAAGGAGCTCATGTATCATAGTAACTCAAGGGGTCGGGGTTCTTTGGGATACACAGTGGTGAGTGCTAAATCACAGCTCAGTGAGGTCACATAATCACATTCCAGATTAACCTTTCAAAACATCCCAATAAATCTTTGGGAGCCAAAGCCTGACAACTTGTTCAGTGGCAGATCTTTATACATTTTTTATTTTCTTTTAATGCATTCATACAATTCTTTAACACCAACTACTGAGTGGCGCATAGGATAACTTTAGCAATAGACATCATTACCATGAATACAGTGAAAATATTTTTAGCCACTTTGAGTAAAATGTCAGAACACATTTTATCCAGCTTACATAGCAGATTTGAAATTAGTATTAAAATGATATTCTAATGCATTTATTTATGAGGACCTGAAGTTGACCAAAAAAGTCAGACATTGGAGGCCTGTGAAAGTATGGTTTGACGAGTGCAATATCTTACTTTTAAAGGGTTGGGTGACACAAACATGTCTATGGACACAGCCACGCACTGCTCTTATCCCAAAGAAGCAATATCGATTTACATAACCCTCTCTATTTGCCTGAGATATCAAGTTCTTACAGTGCCCAATCCAATCGAAACAAAAAGAATGAGGTAACAATCAGCTTATATATATTGTTATATTTAGGTTGTCATTTCTATAATGCCTTAAAGCTGAAATTCTAACCTCAATCAAATATAATGATCTGAGGGTTAAATCAGAAATTAGGCACTATAAATTTCTCAAATAGCTCATGGCACTAACATGTATGACATATCTTTGGTCTGGTCTGATTTTCTTTATAATTAGAAGTACTACTGATCCCTAATCAGATCAGTGGTACACATATATAATGCCAATCAGAAAAAGTCATCCAACAGGAGCCTAGTAAATGAGAGTTGAATACTTTCTTCCAACGTCTGTATAAACGAATGCAGAGAGGCCCTAATCTCCAGCACCTTTTTATTTCTCCACTGAAAGACAGAGTGTGCTGAAGGAGTAGCCTGAATTGTAGCCACAAACTTTTATATACTTGGTCTGGCTCTCTTATGTCTTTAAGGATGGACTGCCTAACAAATATAAATTTGAAATACGCTCTCCCCCTTCCTTCCTCAAGGTTTCAAATGCAATGTTCCAATCCTAGAAAATAAATCTTTGGATATTACCTTCCCCTAGATAAATGATCTTTGTATCCTCATAGATAAATGCAAAATACTGATATCTATACATTTCCATGTATTCCATAAAAAAAAGGTAATTCTTTCAATGAGCAATATAATGAAACTTTCACTATTGATATATTACTGATTTTGTAAAATACAGTGGCTAATGTAGTCAGTTCACATTGATGGGACATATATTTACTGCTAGAGGGATTTGCAGTGTACAGCTAGACGGTGCATTGCTAGACATTTTATTGTACTTCCACTCAGACTTATCAAATCACCTGCATGAGCTAAGAGCATATGGTTGCAATTACTTTTGTGTAGAAATTGGTGGTTAAGCTACCTCTGTGGTTACGAAAGGCACTTAATGCTTAAAATACACAGTATGAGAAGTGCTACATTAGGAACATTTTCAATTCCCTTTTCTTATTTTTATTAATTCAAAATGGACATATTTCTGCACCAGTTCTTAGTGCTGTTAATTTATGATGGCTCCTGAAAGCATCTGGTTAATAAAGAACTTACTGATACAGCAATATAGCGGAATGAATGCCTCAACAGCTATGGAACACTTACCATCATCCAAGTACAACTGATCCAGTTCCTCAGGCTCACACTTGATGGTTACAGGAATAGGGGCCAAATTATGATTATTGTCCTCATGCAACTCTGGCAGTGACAGAGGTTGAGTGGTTGGAGATTCATTTCTCTGAACCTTCTGCTGTTGGTGCGGCGGTTGGCCCATTACTGATGAATGAGTTGGACTGCAGGGCTGCAAATAGGATGGCTCTTGGGTAATAGACGGAACTGGAGAAGAGGGACTGTTGGGATAGACTGTTTGTTGATAACCAAGGGGACAGCTACTGCTCTGATGGAGACTCACCTGCGGCTGCAGCATGATGTGGGATGACTGATCGGGTGAACTTGGGTGCACAACAATAGACCGTGGCACTTCCTGTATGGTGGGAACGCCTCCAGTGGGCTGCTGAAGTCCTAGCTGAGAGTGGCCAGTATTCGAGATGCATTTGTTGTACGGTGAAGATGATAGGTCATGGAGCTTGTGGCTTGAATTGGAAGATGTCATCACAGTGTTTCTTTGCTGACAAGATGTGAAGCCAGACACAAGGCACGAACCAGGATCAGATGGCATCAAAATCTGTTGGCTGTAGTATGGCTTTGAGAGTTGAGTTAATCCCTGGTTCACTGGGCCACAAGTTTGAGCTGACTCATAGTCATCAGTGGGCTCTGTTTTTATAATTGGAACTGTTAGGAGAGAAGAAAAAATTAAATAAACATGAGTTGCATTTCGGTAAGATCAAGTTGGCTTGTGGCTAGGATACCCCTTGCAAAACAAACAACGTCTTGAATAAGACTCTGTGTGTCTTTTGCCTCGCTCTCCCACCCAATAAAAAAAAAAAAAAGTATGAGTCATCAGCATAAGAAAGTCACAGCTGGTTCTAATATTCAAAAGAACTATTTTCTTTGGAATCTCCTCCAGTACTAATGTGCTATAAAAGTCTATTTGCAAATAGCCATGTTGCTGAAGAAGCTTTGGACCCAAGGGCTCCATGGATTTGTAATAATCAAAGCAAAAATTTTTTACTTGGAAGTGATATTGCCTTTGCTGCTGCTACCGATAAACAGTTTGATAAATGTGTTTGGTAAAATCATTGTCAGACTAAACAGATTCAAATGAATCAAGCGAGACAAACACAAGCAAAAGTAGTTGTGGTTTATGATGTCACTGGCAACTCAACTGATTATGTAAGTGTCTTGCACTGCTGCATGTGTTTAGATTAACTGTTTTCCAGCTACTGAAGACTAAGCTGCCTACACCAATGTATTTTCTTTAGTCTATTTTACCTTATTACCAAATTTTAATTCCAAATATACAATACTTACCGTACCTGACTAAATTCAATAGTTTGACCCCATGCTATTTTGCAAAATGTGAAATAACTGTGATGTAGTTTAGCAGCAATGGGGAAAATTATACCACATAGCTAAAAGGCATATTTAAGATGTGAACTTTAATATATGAAGAATGTTCCAACAGTCGATCCCTATAATATGCACCTCAGTTTACTGCAATAAATAAACAAAGAATTTCCTTAAAGGAGAAGTACAGCCAAAGTACAGCAGCGTTTGATCGCTCGGTTCTCAGTCTTAGAGCTGGTGGGGGACAGATGCAAGAAAAAAAAACTGCTCTTTTAATAGCAGTGTCTTTCAAGCCTCAAAGGTTGAGGGCCTTTGTGATTAGGATCCACTGCTAGTATATTACGACAAGCCTATTGTCACAGTGAGTTCCAGAAAAAAATAGATTTTTCTCTTATCTGCAAAATCCCTTTTTTTTCAGTACAGGATAGTATTCTGACATACTGGGTTATACTGTCACCTTCGGGAGACTATTAAAGCAAATCTGTAAGGACAGCCCAGTATAGCCCCTCCTTACCCCTTCATGTCTCAGTTTGGTATTAAGTAATGATAGGAGAGGATCATAAGAGCAGAGGGGAGAGACCTGTGCCCCATAATGTACTCCAAGAAACAGATTTTACAGGTAAGACAAAACTCCTATAGGACAGCATTCTGAACATTGGGATGTCAAAAGAAAATCCTGCTAATATGTGGGTAACAGCAAACAAAAGGCTAAAAGGCCAACAAGGAATAAACCGATAAGTTAACAACGGTATCTTAAAAGTGCCTACAATGTCAATGCATCAGTGCGCTTTGACCGGAAAAGGGGAAGCCTTGGCTCTGAGATCATAAGTTTGAATGATGAGATGATGAGTCCACCTAACAATAGTGGAACAAGAAGCAGACTGCCCCCTGTGAGAAATTGCAGGAACAACATAGAGGCAGACTGATGAAAGGTAGCTATAGCCAGAGATAAACTCGAATAGTGCACACTACATCTAGACAATGGAAGGAAAAATCTTTAGGACACTTAGGAGCATGGAAGGTTGACAGTAGAACATTTTCCTGGTTAAGTTGAAAGGAAGAAACCACCTTGGGAAGAAAGGAGGTCCTGGGCCTAAAAAACCTTTTCCTTATCCCACAGGAAAAGGTTTTGCTACATGTTAAGGCTGCTAAGTCAGAAACACACCTTGCAGAGGTGATAGTGACAAGAAAGACAACCTTGTGAGTAAAGGTAGATAGGGGAATATCCCTGATAGGTTCTAATGGTGAATTTGAATAACCAAGAACAGAAATGGGATCCCACAGGGAACATGCAGGGGGAACAATGTGAGCAACTCCCTACACAAGTGACTGCGAAACAAACTTTGATAGGGGTAGGGCTGAAATGTAACCCTTGATGGTAGTCAAAACCAGATGTTGATCAAAACCACACTGGAGAAAAGACATTATCTGTCCCACGCAATAGTTTCCGGGATGGAAATTTCTAGTCTTGCACCATGGGAAATAAAAAAAATTCAGGTGCGATGGCAGACTTTGCAAGAAGTCATCTTCTTAGCCTTTAAGAGCATACAGATATCTAAACCAGGTAAGCCCCTATACCTCAGGCCTGGGCTTCAACAGCCAAGGCATTAAAGCCAAAGACCAAGAAGCAGGGTAGTACACTGGTCCTTGGGAAAGAAGACCCCAATGATTTGTGAAGGCCAAAGGAGCATCTTGCCAGGAGTCTAGTGAGATATGAGTTCCATGGCTGTCTGGGCCAGTTTGGTGGAATGTTTTCCATATCAACCCTGCAAAGAAAAAAAAAGATTGAACTGATCCTACAAAGTCACACTAGGGCATTCATGAAAGACATGAATAAACATGACTTTCCTCCCAAGTGAAAATTGGATATGCTTCTCTTTGAGCCCCAACACTTCAAATTTTTCACTGATGGCTGATGAAAACCTCCCCTGTGGCACTGTCTGACTAAATCCTGGTCAGACGACCGTGGAGTTGATAGGTCCAGCGTTGAAGTGACAACCAAATAGCTCTAAACTCTAGAACACTGACTAGGAGACAAGCCTCCTCTAGTGCAAGTCCCTTGCATAGGCAGAGCATTGAGGTCTCCTCTCCAGCCTGACAAGCTAGCATCCGTCATGAAAATATAATAAGCCATCAACAGGAAGACTTTCCTATTTCCAGCGTCAGACTCCTTATCCACCATGGCAAAACAAGCCTGGTTTTAGGGGTCAGGCAGATGTCCAGGGACTGAGCTTGCATGTCTCACGCTGACAGAATGTTAAGTTGCAATGATCTAGAATGATATTGGCCATATAATACTGCCTCGAAGGTCACCATCAAGCTCAGAACCCTGTTTTACACAAGTCGATCTACCAATTGGCTTGTGAACAACCTGCCTATTGGTGTTTTCCCTTTAGGATTAGGTCCTATTGTTAGGTATTCTACTTATTTAGCTCAATGGGAAAGTGTTTTGTGATCTATTTTATATATATATATATAAAAAAAAATGCTGCTTCCGTGATATTTAGTTTACAACATATGCTGAGCTTCCTAAGAAGAAACCCCAACACTACCTGCATGCTTTATTCACATGTGAGTTGACGTTAAAGCCTGATTGAAATTTCAGATTTTTATATGCCCTAGTCCTGTGACTTATAATCATATTATAATTATTCAAGTCATGTTCTAACCGGTTTCTCTCTGCTTACTGCTCTCCATATCCAGTGTAGATATGGCTGAGTAACAACCATATTACAAGTATCTTCCCACAAATTGTGTTGCAGAGCAAGGGGGACTGGAAAAGAGTCAAATCAGGTCTGATATCAAGTGAAAATTTCTGAATGTACTGTTGGACTGTTCTGTAATATTTAGACACCCTGCACAACTGCTGCAACAGGAAAGAGGAGGTATGACTATGAAAATGCAGGCTGTTAGTACAATGGAAATCATGATTAAATATGAATTTCTGTTAATTTATTTAGGTTTTACGATTTTGCTATTTCTGCTAAAATGAACAGTGTTTCTGAAATCAAGGTATATCTTTCACACAACGCTTGCAGTAAGATGTAAAACAAAGCTCCAGTGATGACACAGAACTCCACCTGCTGGCTGCAAGTGGTACATTTATCAAATTCTTATATAATATTTCTAATTTGTTTGAAAATGCCAAAAATACATAAAAATTAACAAAGATATCGTTTAAAAAACAAAACAAAAAAAACAAAGAAACAAAATATACAAAACACTTTAAATTCACTATAAGGTGGCATATTTTAAAATGACCAATCTCTAAGGTTAAGAGTCAGCTAACCTTTTCAAATGGTCCTTTTCATGTGAAGCCTTATCCATATGCACAATAAGTCATAAAAGCATATGTTGAAATGTGCAAAATAGTTTAGTATTGAGACTGTAAAAAATGCATTCCCTTTTGAGAGTAAGGGTGGATGTCAGTAGTTGTTACACTTCTTCCTTCACTGTTTCCATGGCTGTAATTATAGGCCTGAAATATATGTTACAGGAAGGTCAGACTAATGTGAAATGTCAGAGTTGCAAGGCAGTGTTGACTGAGTCTGTACTCAACTTTCATGGTTAAAGAAAGACATTTCTCTAGTGACCTTCTTATGTCACACATTAACATGTCTGTGTTGTTAGTCAATCAGTTGAATGGTAATGCAGACCTATCATTGTACATTATGCAGAGATTAGAACACAGTCCAGCAGTAAAGTTACAATTTATTGTAATGAGCTGGCTTCAAATAATCTAATGAACCAGAAATCTGTCTGTGTTACTAGGTGGAAGTTCATGGTCATCTACTTTGCGGCCAATTTACTATAGGTTGTGAACATTTAAAGTGATTGTAAAGTCTTGTTTATTTTTCTTTAAAAATAACAAACTTACCTGCTCTATGCAGTGGTTTTGCACAGAGCAGCCCAGATCCTCTTCTTCTCGGGTCCCTCGCCGACCACTCCTGGCCCCTCCCTCCTGTTGAGTGCCCCCACAGAAATCAGCTTGCTATAGTGGGGCACCCGAGCCGAAGCTCGGTGTGTCCATTCAGACATAGAGCTCTATGTAGTGGTTTTTCACAGAGCAGCCCAGGGTGACAACATTGTGTTCCTGTTTCCTAGTCGTGACCCTGCATTGTCACATGGGATTCTGATGGAAACAAGTGGCAGTTCCAACACACAATGCACTGGAAAAGTCCACTGCCTATTACAGTCAACAAATTAAGAAAAGCCATGCAGCCATCTCTGAAGTGCATGCATGTAGATAGGAAATGGCTGTAAATGAGATTCAGCAAATCGGCAGTGCTGAAAAGCCACAAAGCACTAAAAGAGAGGAAAACTAGAAGCATTTTATTAGAAAAAAATGGGAGGTATTGAAAACACACAGTGCTTTAGCCAATGTTAATTCAGTTAGAGTTTACATCTATTTCAAGGGAGCTAGACTTCAAAATACACCTGCAATGTCTTGTGACTTTTTACAAATGTAACTAAGTGAGTTGAAGTACCAAAAGAAAAACTGCACTGCTCCAAGCTCCTTAAACAACCTCTTGGGAAGTCCACTGCTCCAGGTGCAGATCACAAGCGCTCATCTAGCTCAATAAATATAACAAAATCATAGAACAAGGCTGCACTCCATTGAGATCCCACTAGTAAGTTTATTGTGTATAGCTGGCTGTTGACAGTCCCCGCCCTTAGGCCACTCCCCTAAGAGCGGGGACTGTGCCAGCAGCCGGCTATACACAATAAACTTACCAGTGGGATTTTCGTGATGTGCAGCCTCATTATTTGAAGTGCCATTTTTCCAGGAAAGCCCTTTTCTTAATGTCTTGCATCTGTTACAGACAGTTGGTCTGCTGCAACATACGAGAGGAATATGTGAATTGATGATAGTTAGCAACATTAGTATGTATGTCATTATTGCTTGTAATAACAATAACGCATTGGTTAATAGGAGTTCAACTGAGACATATGCTGTACAACGTTAGCAGCCCTTAAAATGCCAATACCGTGCTAGGTCTATGTGTTACACTGTATAGCAAGAGAATAAAATTGTCACTTTTTGCAATTGCAGGGGCTCTTGAAGTATGCACTGTGCCCAGCGAAATGTTTTCATATTTTCCTTGTTGAGATTGTGGAACTGTGAAAATGCATATAGAATGTTCTATTCGTGTATGTGAATGCGCTTGTGAATGTTCTATTTAGTTAAAAATAAACCATTCTATGGACTTATAGTAGTGACACTAGGGTTGATTTACTAAAATTGGAGAGTGCAAAATCTGGTGCAGCTCTGCATAGAAACCAATCAGCTTCCAGGAATTTTGGCAAAATGTAATTGAACAAACTGAAGTTAGAAGCTGATTTGGCTACAGATGCAGAGCTTCACCTGATTTTGCACTCTCCAGTTTTAGTAAATCAATTCCAGTGTGTCATTGCCCCTCATAGAAAAAGATGAACACGTCGCACTAGTTGCAAAGTGTAAGTGTAAAGAAACAAGAAAAATAAAACTTTTTAAAGTTGGTCAGATCAACCATCACTGCTTTCATTGGGCTCGAGTTGTTTTAATTAGACAGCTACATTTCTATGCTAAAAATAAAAATGATTTCATTTTTGATAGTACAAAAAGACGCACTTATGACTACATACTTTTTTTCAGCAGACCCAAATGCACAGTCCATGAATGCTTACAGCCTAGACTAGTATTAGTATGGGCTTTGTCTGAAAGGAAAGAGCATATTTATTTGCCCTCAAATGCCATGTTGAATGAGTTTTCAGCCTGGTTTATACACAGCCACGGATGATGAATCCTGGATTGAGCTGGGTAGTTAGTTACAGAGGGGATAAGCTTCATAGCAGAATGCTCTGGCTCCAAAAGTTTTAGGTGCGATTCTGAACTGCCAGTTTATTTATGCCTGCTGATTGCTGTAGTCATGCGACTGCAAACAATCTTTCAGGGGCTGAAGCCTGAGCTACAGTATATATGAATTTAAAAGCCAATGGGCCAGTCTTGAAATAAATATATCACTTAATGAAGAAACAGTGGAGCTACTAAAGAACTAATGCTATAAGAGCATGTACAAGGTGGTTAGTTAATATTACCTATGGTAGGCAGCAGAGATCTTTTTCTGGGAAACCTATGTAGAAAGTACATAAAATATTTGGAATCCAGTTGTGATGCAATAGAAATTAAGAGTTGGCAAAAATCTTCTACTGTATAGTGTGTTTATATTTTAATGTTCCTTAGGTGGAAGTGTAATGATTTTAAAACACCGGATGTACAATTTCTTAAATACCCAAAGGTTTTGGGTGGTATCTTCATAGTGGATTTAAGTAGATAACGATTCTCCTTCCTTATAATCCTGTTTTTTACAGCATGGCTGCGTGCTTGGTTGGTGTAGCAATCTCTAGAGTGGGACCAAGATTGATATGCTGCATTTTTACAAGCTTGATCACATAATTCAGCTAAGTTACATACAGTATTAGCTGTTTTGTTGCTTATAGACCTTAAATTAAAAAACACAGCTCCTAATGGAATTTTCTGGGTGGTAGATATGTCTATCGTTGAATCCTGTGCAAAGGGATATTTTTTTTTTAACCTTGTTCAAGCTCTTCATACAGCTGCCATTTGATGGCCACGCTACAAGATTTGTTGCATTTCTAGGTAATATCAATAACCTCAACTTAGCTGGGCTGATATAGTAAGTGGGGTGGGCTGCGAATATGTATGCATTTTATGTAGTACAAATATTTCAAGACGGTTCCTTTGCAATGTAGTATGGTTCACAAAAGGACAGCTTTGTACTGGATAAGAGGTTGCTGTGGTCAAAATTACTGAACCAAATAGATCTATTCTTTGCAAAGCATTACACACTATGCAAGTGATATATAAAGAATGGAAACAGAAATATTTTAATTGAATTTAAATACATTTACGCACGTTGCGATTTGTCCAATTCAATTTATTTAAATTTGAAAACAATGGTTAACCAACCAAAAATGTAGCATGCACACATATCTTTCTAACTCATACTAAGTTGAAAAGGAAGAGTTGTATAATAGGGACTTTTAAGAATCCATAGCCTGGTAAGGCTGTGTGTTTCCATCCCTAGGGACTTTAAATTAAAGTATGGCCCGGTAGGGTCAGACATTTCCATCCCAATAATGTCTAGAGAGGCAGCAAGGGGAGTGGGACTTTACATGAAATATATGGCAGCAAACAAATAATAGGTGAACAGCAGAGCTTTAATTGATGTTGTAGATGTAAACATACAATTGCAATTATCAAAAACAGTGATACACATGATACTGGCAATACACATTATGGTAACATGAATGTCTCATGATAGAGCCTCTGTTAGTAATGATTGATTTGATAAGCATAATAATAACATAAACATAAAATATAAATTATGTCTCATTAGAGATTGAGATAAAGTTCCATGGTTCACCAAAAGCAAATTGAGTAAAAAAGTAATTGAAGGTGCTGCCTGTAGGACCTATGGCTTCACTGATAACTCATACTAACTAGCAAATCAAATGTAAAAGTATGGTGTGAACAAATCCTTAAAGCAAACCTAATCGTTTAGAGCAGAGTGAGCCACACTACCCAGTTGGTCTGCTGGAGCTAAGGATCCTCCATTGCCCCTACACCACTGAACTAAAGCCTGGGGATAAGGTGCTCAGGCATCGAGCGCTGCATTGTGGGGAGGCAGGGGAGAGAATTAGGTTTGTCCACTCATCTATAGACACCACCATTTAACACTAACTGTAAAGAAAAAATGAGTATACATAAATTTTTTTAAGGCGCTGCGACCCAACCTGACCGGATCCCACGTTGAGCTGTCAGCCGTGGCTTCGCTGTGGAGGTGGGTGCAGAGGACAGGGACGACAACGGAAGCCCTATAGTAAGTCAGTGGGAGACATTACTTTCCATTAATTTCACAGCCATTGTCGGCGGTGTCCTCTGCAGGGCTTCCGCCGCAGGAGATCGGGTCGGATCGGGTTCAAAAAAAGGTATGTATACTAATTTTTTCTTTACAGAGCTAGATAGGTTAGTGTTAGATTGGTGGTGTCTATAGATGCAGGGATTTTAGTTTTTGCATGGACTTCCACTTTAATGCTTAGATAAATTGGAAAAAATGGAAGAGATCAGTAATCAGAACAAAGTCTGGTTGTGAAATAGGTCTCAAAGAGGCATTTAAATTTGATAGTAGTGAACTTAGGGTCATTCATGCTCATGTATTTTTCTTTTTATGCTTTAAATGTCAGTCCTTAGCAATTAATGCAATTTATCATTGTGAAGAATAGAATTTCTAGTGAGATGTAGAAGGAGAGTATAGTTATGATCTATTATTTGCAAATATGTGTTTTAGCTTGAGTGAAACTGTGGAGCAGAAAAAAGTTAGTGGCTACAGCCTCGTACACACGGCCGGTTTTCTCGGCAAGAAAGCTGCTGGAAGAGCTTTTTGGCAAGAAAACCGGCCGTGTGTATGGTTTCTCGGCGAGAAAAATAGAGAACCTGTGTGTATGCTTACCTGTCCCATCATGCTTGATGCGACTTTGACGCATGCGCGGTAGCTTACAAGGGTAGTGTAGGGTGAAGCAAGATGGCGGCGACGGCATCGAATGTGACGAGCGCATGCTCGTCATAGTCGATGACGTCACCGTGTTCTTGCCATTCAAAAGAACGGCGGTTCTTTTGAATGGCTGTGTGTGCACTCGGTGTGTACACTCGGTGAACAAGGATAGCTTGCCAGGAATCCCGTCAGGAAAACCAATGTTTTTTTCCTGACGGGATTCCCGGCCGTGTGTACGAGGCCTACCACGTTAGAACTTTTCCTGCCCTTGAAATCCCAAGCCTGTCGTTCGTTGGTAGATAATTTATATGAAATCTATAGGTTTTTCTTTTGAACACTTTTCATAGGCCTGTGTGATTCAGTTAATTTAAATAATCAAACCACATAAATACTTTAAGTAAAAGCATCACAACAATAACTAAGCATGCATAACCACTGAAAAAATAAAATAGTTTCAATATAATAGTTAATAACTGATGACCTGATCTATTTCACAAAAAAACCTAATGAAAAGCCACAAGTTCTGAAGCAAACTGTGTTCCTTTCAATGACATTTTTCAGAATGAAATGGAATACATTCAAACCAGTGATATCTCACTAGAAACTGAAAGACTACTGCTGCAAACTTCACAGATGCTACTATTACTACTGAATGCTCTAGTTCAGGGATATGCAATTAGCGGACCTCCAGCTGTTGCAAAACTACAAGTCCCATCATGCCTCTGCCTCTTTGTGTCATGCTTGTGGCTGTCAGAGTCTTGCTATGCCTCATGGGACTTGTAGTTCTGCAACAGCTGAAGGTCCGCTAATTGCATATCCCTGCTCTAGTTCATGGGTGCTCAACCTGTGGCCCTCCAGCTGTTGCGGAACTACAAGTCCCATGAGGCATTGCAAGGCTGACAGTTACAAGCATGACTCCCACAGGCAAAGACATGATGGGACGTGTAGTGCCGCAACAGCTGGAGGGCCACAGGCTGAGCACCCATGCTCTAGTTAGTAGATCGATACAATGATGGACAGACAGGAAGCCTCACTATCATGGAAAAAAACTGTTATACTCAAGTGAAACTTACTGTTTTACACAGAACACAATTGTTGCATTACCTTTTACACTGCACAAGGAAGAACAGAGGCTATATAGCAATATTGATGCTGAACTTGCTTATGTATAACTTCTGGAACCTCAAGCATTCTTCTTAAAACCATAGTTTTATTATGAAGCCAAGTACAAAATGGAAACACAATCATAAAGTGGTTATCATAGCAAGGATTACGACCATGTTGCCAGAGAAGCCATGTTACTTGTGCCACATAAAGGTGGAAGGGAGATTACCAGTGGGGCCATGTTACCATGTCTGTCTAATATGAGTCCATGTTACCAGTGAGCCATACTATAGAAGTACAATGCTTCCAAATGGGCCTTTTTACAAATGGGTCATGTTACCCCAGAAGCCATGGCAAGGGGTGTTCTAGAACTTTAGCAAATTGAAAGAGCTCCAAACGAAGGACACCAACACCCAGTAATTATCTTTCTACATAGTTTTCCTCCTCGATGTAACAGTTAGTGTACTGTGTTGGTGATCCATGTACCAACACAAAAAAGCAAACAAAAGAATACACACGCACATTTTGAAGGTCCAATTGGGCAGAGCTGTTAAAAAATAAAAAATAATCACTGTGTAGCTGAATATCTGGCCAAAACGCATAACCACATAGAGGAGTGTATTTAAAATTAAGAGTAACTTGCAAAAAAATTACATCAAATACATTTCTGAAATTATTTGTGATGTCATAGTAAGGGGGAAGTAGAATAAACTGCAGATTTGCAGTTTCTATGATATACAGCAGAGATGGTATTTACAGTATTTTACACTAGCTGGAAACGGGTGTTATGCATTTTTTAACATACAATAAACTAAGTTACTTCTCTATTTTAACAATACCGTAACTAAAAATATTTCTGCAACCAAACTTTTAACATTATATACAGAAGTAGGTGTTGAAGTACAATTGCTTTTTATTACACATATTGTTATTTATTTGCTGTTTTCAACTAAATAGAAAGTTTAGAACCTTTATCATCATTTGAATTAGCCTAACTCTGACTGACCACACTACTTAAGCTAACCATGTTACTGTGAGTGGATGTGGTTAGGCCCAGATGGTTTATAATGCAGTTCTGCTAATTTGTGAGCACACAAAAACTGTATTGTGAATTTACAACAATGGGTCTGTCATTGCATTGCATTGTTGTTTGCTTAGATCAATAGAACCACCTTCCTGGCTGTCACCTGCAATTTTTAATAGTCATCCTTTTTCATGGCACACTATTATTGGAATTGCTTAGAAATACCTGCTTTTTAAAAATAAATATGAATGAAATAGAACATCTATTTGTATGCCAGTGGGTGTGTTTGACTAGTGGTTTATAAAAGCTTACACATTTAAATGTTTTCTTTTCTACAGGTTTTTACTAGGCAATGACAAAAAATTAGTTTTCTGTAATAAAGAGAACAAAATGTACAATGCCCTATGTTTATACCCCTAGGCTCTTGTTCTCATCATTTGCAGACATGTGATTCTACAGGTATGACCCATTTAATGTCCTAATTTTAAGTAGAACACTTACACTACATAAAACAGTATGGATTACCTGGCCTAAAACGGTTTATCTCAAGATTTTGAAAACCACATCTACATCCTGCTATAGGATTTCATTTTTTTATTTAATTACAAGTCAAAATGGAGACATCATCATATCAGGTGTCTCAATTTCTGTCAGTCTTGATTAATAATATGTTCTCAAAAGAGACCATGTATTGATTTAAAGTCTGCTATAAGATCGCTTGTTATGTGCATATACTTCTAAAAGTAATTATAGGAACCATATTTACATTGAAAGATGCAATTTATAAAATGACAAAATAATAAAGTTAAAATAGAATTGGATAAATAATTTTAGTAGTATACGTATGTAGTGGTAAAGGAACAGGGTTTGCAGTCGTTCCATCTACTTCTTTATTTCCTGTATTTTTTTAGTTCTGACAACTGGTTGCCAATCCCAGAGAAACTCACAGTCTATGATCTTTACCATGAGCATACAACCTTACATACAAAGCAAAAATAGGGTATCATAAAATACAGCATATAGGAGCAGAGTGTGGAAGGGCTTCCCCTTTGGTATTGCAGACAGCCCCAGTTTTTCTTTTAGATGGCAGCAAGAGACTCTGGAATGGGGAATGAGATATAGGCATGAATGGGGACATCAAGATGTGTGAATTTAAAGAAGTATGAAGTTGCCATGTGAAAGGCACATGTGTAAAGCGTGACAGAGAGAACCAGACTGGTATGGTCTCTATAAGAGAAACCAATGTTTATTTGTTTTGTGGGTATTCAAGCAGCTCTCTTGGGTAGGGTGCTCAGAGGAGAAGACTCCATGTGGGTACCATTTTTATGGTAGGTGGTCTGTCTAGAAAAACTTATGTTGGTCAGAGGTCATTACAGAGGTAGGTAGGTGCCCCTGGAAGACGTCATTTTTGACGAAACAGCGTAGGGTGTAGCGGCGTGCTGACGTCACCAACAAACAAACAGCGCTATCCCGGAAGGACGGGCGGATAGTCTAAGCCGGCCGCTTACGAACAAACTTTTACTTATGCTTTTAAAGTACAACTTTCTTGTAAGTGTATTTTCATTTTTTACAATTAAAACTGCTATGAAGTACTTCACTATGGTGGCCTTTATGTCTCTCTTGGAATCATGCATCTGGGGACTATGTTGAGGAGCCTTTAATGTGGAGGAAGAGGATTTTTGGTGATACACTACTGAAAGACCCTAGGCGGGGGAAATAGCCACAGGTGTTTATGATCTCTTTTACCAGGGATCCACATGAGCTGGTAAGGAGATTTGATATTGAAGGTGGAGGATCTTTGTCTTTACCAATGCTTCACTTTTTCTTGGGTGTTTAAGTGTGAAGTCACCAATACTCACTTACCTACACTGAATATCTCTGAATCAACGCTATCTTGGAACTTTCTCTACCATGAGATATGTAATTTCTCAGCCCTGTTTTGGACATTCATGAGTGGAACTACATGTCAATTGAGTTTTTATTTTTGAATATTGAAATAACTAACCGACATGGTTAGAAATCACAGAGATTTTGGGTATAGTTTGGTCAGATATTTCATTTATATTTGTTTTTTCTTTTTCTTTTTATGTCATATGGTGTATCACATCAATGTCACACTTATAGGGTGTCATGCTTTATTGTCACTAGTGTGATAATATCACGCAGCGCTACTGATATTTTTCTAGATTGCTTCCATTTGTGTGTATCCACATTTTCAGTCGCAGCAGCGGCCACTATAATTTCATTGGTGGTATTATTTATGTACTTTAATCTATTTTGACTTGCGCAGTAGTTTTCCTTTTACACAGAGGTAGGAAGGACTAACATCGCTAGCTTCTAGCAGAACCATGCGTGAACCATATAGAGACTACCGTTTCCATATGGACTAAAGTATGAATATAATGTTATTATCTTCAAAGATGAGCACTTAATCATTGCCTGCTGAGGTTAAACCCTATGTTATGGTTTGGCATAAAAGACTGCCAATGTCATTCACTTGAAGTCAGTGTGTATGTATCACAAAACTCCCTCCTGTAATTAGTACTAGCAATATGCCAGCACCATTCTCTCCATACTTGACTAAAACGATTTCTATGGCTGCCTCTCCTTTCAGCAACACATATTTGTATTGGGTGGTTATAAAGTACAGACCTAAATGTGGTTTAGGTGGCTAGTAAGCCAATTCAGTCTTCAGCAAATTTTACCATAACGGGTCATTTCTTACAGACCATTTATTCTAGACATGCATTCTAAAATTCAGGCAGTGCAAAAAATCTGAGGAAAACGCTTGGACAGCCGCACTCCAAAAAAGGTTCTTTTATTTAAAACAAAAGCACAAACAACATACCACAGAAAAAAAACAGCAAGTATGAGCTGACGTTTCGCACTGCGATTCAGTGCTTAATCATGAGCTATGATTAAGCACTGAATCGCAGTGCGAAACGTCAACTCATACTTGCTGTTTTTTTGCTGTGGCATGTTGTTTGTGCTTTTGTTTTAAATAAAAGAACCTTTTTTGGAGTGCGGCTGTCCAAGCGTTTTCCTCAGATTTTTTGCATTGTCATATGCGTTGCCTGCACCCACGGCTCTGGATCTTGTGAATGAGTCACCAGTCACATCTGAGCGGTAACTCTCTCCTAAAATTCAGGCAGCATGAAATTCTTTAGTCAGTCTTTAGTCTGTTTAAATAAAGTGAAGCATCATCAGGATGGCCCAAAAAATTCGCTTTTTACTGCAAAGTTGCTGTAAGTAGCATCTGAGATTATGGTCCTGGACTGACAACTCCTCCAAAGCTTCAGAGTACACCTGTACCAAGTAAGTTTTTTTTTTAACTAACTGGCAAGCCGTAGTTCAGGTATTGTAAGGTGCCTGCTCCTTTTCTTGCCAATGCTGCTCTGGATCTGCAATTGCAAAACCTTGGTGCATGTTGGGGCCATAGACTGGGCTACCACTTGGGAGCAAGGGAAAGCATGTTCAGCCATGTACAAGTTTCAACTTTCAGACAGTCATAATTTACATAGGAATTTCAGGGATCTCCAGTGGCAGGGACTACTGGCAAGGTAATAGTCACTCAGGCTGGAAGTTAGTTACCGTATTTATCAGTGTATAACACGCACAGGCGTATAACACGCACCCTAACTTTAAGAGGGAAGTTTCAGGAAAAAAACTTTCCACAGCCCCCTGCGTATAACACACAGGCACAGTTTACCCTCTATTTTCAGGGTAAAAAAGTGAGTGCTATACACCAATAAATACAGTATATAAGCCTCTTACTTAGTAGAGGCTTAACTAGAAATACGGTCTTATCACCTAACCTGTACTTGGATACCAATTACAAAATTCAGTCGCCCATAGTGGCACACACACACACACATAAATGTTACCTAACCAACAGTTTGTAGGTCAAACCTGATTGCTGTAATTTTGTTAGTGGTTACAGCTCAAGCGATATCTTTTAGACAATGACCTTTCTCTGCACAAAAGTCAAGACCTGTGGGCTGAGAAATACTTAAATTAAATAACCAGAGAACCATCGATATCAAGACTAAAAAAATAAAACCTGACAGTATTCCTCTACGACCATAGACTCATTTGTGAACGGAATGGTACAAGCTTTAGTCACCACAAACTACTCAGCTGGGGAAGCCAACAAATGAGGGTGTGGGCCTGAAATGTCAAAGTATAAAGAACCTATTCACACAGCTTCCCCCACTCAGGAGCCCAGGCACAATGTTTTGGGTTAATGTAAAAATTAGTAAAGGAAAAAAAAAAAAGTTGAAGTTTCTTAAGTTCCCAATCATAGCCAAATGGCTGCAGGTGTGTTGCTTCTTTATTGAGACCAGCTTAAAACATTAAAAACGCTCCTAAGCTGTACTTCGTCAGGTAAACCTGCATATAGCTTTATTGCTATTTGTATAACAAATCATGCATCATGGGATTAAACATGAGACTATGCTGAAGGCGTTTGAAAAAATTGTGCCCATTAAAAAAAGATTATATCCTAAACAGGTGCAAACATTTTCAACAGCCAGCATTTTGTGTGAAACACTACTAGTAAGGAAAGTAAAAGTGTCAGTTGTCTTCCAAGGCCTTATTTATAGCAACTGAATGAAAGGAAGAGTATTGTCCATAGCAACCAGATTCCAGATGCTATTTTAAGAGCAGATTAAGCAACAAGCAAGCAAACTCTGATCAGTGGCTACAGAAAACACACCCCCCACCAATTTCTAACAAAATCATTACAGCTGCAAAAGTGCTACCTGAAATATGAAATGTATCTCTTTTGAGGAGCCACTTAGGTATTAAAATGATTTACAGAACTGCCAACGTATTCATGTCCACTATGGGAAAGTGCATGTCAATTCAAAAACTGTTTATTTATTTTTGGATAGAGTGGGGGAAAATTTGAATTCCTGTAGACTTTTATTGTTACCTGGGACTCTGTTGGAGATATTCCGCCTCACTTTCTGTTTTTTTTTTTTTTTTTTAGAGCAGGTGAAGTCTAGGCTCCTGTTAAATTTTTATGTCAGCGCTAGATCACTCAGCCAAGTAACAGAGCTGGCAGTGATCACCGGCAGGGCGCTTGGGAATCAACCAACTGGGCAAGGAGGGATAGCAGAGCTTCCTTCTACCCACTGTTGCGCATACATGGAATTATGACCAGACCCCCTTTTCGGCCCATGTCCCATAGCAGTGCACGAGTCCTGCCACAAAAGAAGATACTATAAGCCACAAGTTAGAGAAAAACTAACGATAGACAGAATAGCGATAGACAGAAAGCCAGCGATAGACAGAAAGCCAGAAAATATTTTTTTCTACTTGTGCGTCTCAAAAGGTTAGAACTACTATTGTTTTTTCACATTAATAGAAGGGAACCTAAAAAAGCTGGCATTTAAGGTTGGAACCCCTATCTGGATTTTGTTACTGTTTGTGTTGCTTTTGTGCCACCAACTTTGTGGGGTGAAAATGATAAGCCTAATGACATTTTGACAGATAGAATTTAAAACCACCTGATTGTAGAATCAAAGGCTTGGGATAAAGGTGTTCACAGAACATCAGGTATCTGGGTATGGTAAGGCTTTTCTATGATAATTATTTTTTTTTTTTTAATGGGCTAGAAGACTCACTGGGGAATCCATAAATTGTATGAAACAGACACATGAGTGTGGGGCAAGAACCGCATGTAGAGGTACATTGAAGCCGGAGTGTACACATGACCAGTCTGTCCTTGCTGCAGTTGAGCTCCCTCCCTGGCACTGCAGCTGTAACACAGGCAGTGCAGTGGCTTAGGAGTTTTGTAGCTTGGTGGGCAGAGCCTGATTCGAATTTAGAGACCCTAGTGCCCATCGGGTTCACTCTCCTTTTGATTGACAGCAGGCAGATTCCTTAGCCAATAGACAGCCTGATATTGGCTATAACATCTACCCACTAACTGCTGTCAATGAGAGAGCAGACCTCTTGGGGAACTAGTCCCTCAGCTTCCTCTGACAACCAGTGATAGGTACAAAGAACAGGGGGTAGCGGCAGCAAACATGCCGCTCTGCTTGCTTCACAGTATACAGAGTCACTCTGTCTGACTTTGTATGCCAAATTTGAGTCTGCCTTACTTTCCATAAGTTTTGTTATCTACGAACTGGAGGTAATTATTTTGAAATGTACTGTAGCTATAATGCCACTTTGCAATCAAATAAAGTTACCCCAACATTTCATAGTCCTGATATGTGCCTGTTGTACCATGTACTTCGGTTAAAAAGCATCCTAAAATTCCTGGTGTTCCTGTCAGTCCTCCTGCTGTCCTATTTCAAGTTGACCATGCTAGGCATGAGAGCACATGCATCTCGGTGTAGTTAGCCTGCCTATCCCACAACCCCCCTCTCCCGCACAGCCATATATTGGGAAGATCAGTGTTCTGCTGTTGCTGAGACTGAGTGGGTTGTTTCACTAGATAAGGGTTCACATATACTTTAAGAATAATCTGAATTTACCTCATGTATTGGTAAAGCTACCAAAAGTAGCAGCAGGAATTTTTGAATTTGGCACAGGCTTTTTTTAAGGGCCCATGCCACCAGAAAAGTGTTGCAAGTGCTTTATTTAATCCTTCCATCTATCCACTGTTTGCACTTTCATACTAAACCAGCAATGCCAAAAGAGCAAACTTTTAGATGGAAACAAAACTGTGACTAACTGCTTTTTATTATATATTGCCCACAAAAATAAAAAAATCGAAAAATAAATAAATATTAAAAGGTGTATCTGATTACTGAGTGGATTCATCTGTACACAATATCATAAAATAAGGTACGGTCCTGTTTAACCCTTTCAATACAGGGCTTTTTATACCACTTCCATACCGGGCCTATTCTGGCACTTCTCTCCTACATGTACATCATTATTTTGCTAGAAAATTACTCAGAACCCCCAAACATTATATATGTTTTTTTTAGCAGACACCCTAGGGAATATAATGACGGTCGTTGCAACTTTTTATCTTGCACGGTATTTGCGCAATAATTTTTCAAACGCCTTTTTTTTGGAAAAAAATGGTTTCATTAATTAAAAAATAACAAAACAGTAAAGTTAGCCCAAATTTTTTGTAAAATATGAAAGCTTATGTTATGCCGAGTAAATAGATACCCAACATGTCATGCTTTAAAATTGCGCACACTCATGGAATGGAGCCAAACTTCGGTACTTAAAAATCTCCATAGGCGATGCTTTGAAATTTTTTACAGGTTATCAGGTTAGAGTTACAGAGGGGGTCTAGTACGAGAATTGTTGCACATACTCTAACGCACGTGGCGATACCTCACATATGTGGTTTGAACGGCGTTTACATACGTGGGGGACTTACGTGTGCGTTCGCTTCTGAGCGCGAGCTATTGGGGACAGGGGCGTTTTTAAAAAAAATAAAAATAAATTATTTTACTTATTTTTTATTATTTTTACACTTTTTTTTTTTTGATCACTTTTATTCCTCTTACAAGGAATGTAAACATCCCTTGTAATAGGAATGTGTGTGACAGGTCCTCTTTATGGAGAGATGCGGGGTCAATAAGACCCCACATCTCTCCTCCAGGCTGGAAAGCATGAGATCGTGAAAAAAAATTCACCAATCTCATGCTTACTAGCCGCAATGGCGGCTTTGTTTACTTTTGAGAACCCGGGCGTGACGTCATCACATCGCGCCCGGGCCTCCGACGGTTATAGAGATGACTGGTGACCATCTGGTCACCAGTCATCGCTATGCTCCTCGTCATGTGACCACCGGCGCCGGAAGATTCTTTCTCCAGGCCGCTGATGGCACGGGAGAGCCCGGAGAAGCACCGGATGGCGGCGGGAGGGGGGGATGTCACCTCTCGCCGCCTATAAGAACGATCAAGCGGCAGAACCGCCGCTATGATTGTTCTTATGGTGTGCAGAATCGCCGGCTGAAGAGAAGGATATCTGAATGATGCCTCTAGCTGCAGGCATCATTCAGATATCCCCCCACAAACCCAGGACGTCATATGACGTTCACCTGGAGGGAGAGAGGGTGCCTGCCGGCGTCATTTTAAAATGACCTGGTATGGAAGTGGTTAACAAGACCTGGAAACCTATACACTTTAGTTATATCCTTGACAAACAGAATAAAGATGGTGCTTAGAAAATAATTTGCAAAACAAATGACCTTTGATTTGGACAGATTTGGCATAAATGGCTATGTATTAGCCCTCCCAGTGGTTATATATAATTTTAAGATGAACTTTTAATAACCTGCAGAAAGGGGAAATCTGTGACCATTACAACGATTTAGTAAGGAAATTTTAATTTTTCAATTGTTGTGTGCTACAAAATTGATGTAAACATGTGGCCACTGGATATTATTTAAAAGGAGTACCAGTGGTTTAGCACTGAAATATAGGCAATCTTGACAGACCAGGGAGTACAGGTGAAAAGAGACCTTGTATATCCATTGACTGGCTCTCAGCATGAAAGAGTGCTTGTTTTTACATGGTTACTGAAGACTCTAGAAGATAAATTTAGGTCGCAGGAAGGAAGTTGAGTGGGCGAAGTGATGACAAAGATCTGTATTTGGTATTGCTTGCCATGTCAGAAAAAGCGCATTTCACTTTTCAAATACAAATATTCAATGTTAGCTAATGGACCACAAGTTACATATTGTTTGTTTTCAAATATATAATATTAAGCCACAGTAATTGGTACATCAGAGATGTATTAATTCACACTATGATGAATGGAAAGAATTTATTTTGACAGTTCACCCAGTTATGTTAAGCAACAAACTCTGAATCCAAATCCAGCTGTACTTCACGAATACCTAAAATATAGATATTAATGCATGTGTACTTTGTTAATGAAATGTTAATTGTATTTGATGTATTATGGCTGTGATCAGCGATTTTTATCGGGCCTGCGACATTATGACAGATCGGACACTTTTTTGGACCATTGACATTTATGCAGCGATCAGTGCTATAAAAAAACGACGAGAAAAACGTTGGATAAAAAATGGCATGAAAAACGATCGTGTGTACGCCGCATAAGGATAGTTTTGAACTTTGCTCCTGACAGTTTAAGATCATTGCCCTGTGTTTTTGATCTTAGCTTTAAATCATGTTCCCCCTTTCGCTTATATCCTCAAGACTGTACATAATAAATTCTTGCAGTGTCTCCTGATATATTTAATCCTTAAAACCTTTCACCATATTTAGTTGCTTGTCTGTGGGCGCATATATCTTATTAATATATTTTTGTAAGTAAAGTCTCCAGAACTGGACACTGTATTCTAACTAAAGTTCTATCAGGACAATCATGACTCCTTTTCTCCTTGCTAGTGATCCTTCTAGAGATGCACCCCAGAATTATTTTTGCTTTCCCCTCTGCCAGGTCACACGGTTTGCTCATTTTTCAATCAACTAAAATAACCAACGCAAATCTTTCCCCCTATGGTTCTGGTCAACACTGTACCCTCAATACTGTACTCTTTTATAGGATTATTTTTTCTTTAGGCAAATTATTTTGCATTTAGAATCATTAAACTATCCACTGCTTTCATCAATCTTCCAGCAAAGCCAAACTATTGCCGCGTACACACGACCGTTTTTAATGACGAGAAAAATGCAATTTTTTAAAATGGTCATTAAAAATGATCGTGTGTGGGCTTCCGAGCATTTTTCACGACGTGAAAAATGGCCAAGAAAAAATTGGAACATGCTCTAATTTTTCTTGTCGTTTTTCACATCGTCGTTTTTCTCGTCATAAAAAACGTCCGTGTGTGAGCTTTAACGACGTGAAAAAAAATGCACATGCTCAGAATCAAGTATGAGACGGGAGCACTCGTTCTGGTAAAACTAACGTTCGGAATGGAGATAGCACATTCGTCACGCTGTAACGGACTGAAAAGCACGAATTGTCTCTCAACAAACTTTACTAACATGAAGGGTGGCGCCATCCGAATGGAACTTCCCCTTTATAGTGCCGTCGTACGTGTTGTACGTCACCGCGCTTTACTCTAACATTTTTTTCCACGATAGTGTGTAGGCAAGGCAGGCTTGAGAGGAAACACGAAAAATCACGTCAAGAAAAATGCAGTTTTTTTCAATGACATTAAAAACGGTCGTGTGTATGCGGCATATGATGCATGTTTCAAACACCTCCAAGAATATCAACCCTATTGCACACCTTTGTGTGATCACCAAGAATACATACCTTGTTCACCAAACCTTTCGTTAAATCACTTAGAAACAGATTAAACAGAACAGGACCTAGTACAGAGCCTTGTGGAATACCACTAGTGACTGTGCCTCCATTCCCAATGGACCCCATTTACAACCATGCTCTGATATCTATGCTTTCGCTAACAATGTATCCAGTAAACCACACATGGGTTAGGCTCTAGCTTGTTCAACTTTTTTATAAGATCATTTGAAACTGTGAAAATGTGAAACTGCATCAAATGCTTTGCTGAAATAACTGGCAGTCCACAGCACCGTCCTGGTCCAAAACAGTTGTGATAAAATTAATCAATTCTAACATATTTGTTTGACTTAATCTTCTCTCAGTAAATCAATGCTGCTTTGAGTCCAGCAAGTTCATCCTTCTTTGTAGGAGTGATGTTAAACTCGCTGGCCTGTAGTTGCCAACCTCCTTCTTACTACTCCTGTTACAAGAGATTGATGAAAAAGTAGTTAATGGATCAAAAACTATATTCTGAAGTTCTCTTAGAACTCCAGGGTGAATACCATATTGTTTCTTTCTTCTGTTTACTCTTACTCCATTTGCTCTTCAGCTGGCCTTACACCATGCAAATTTCTACCAGTAAAAATTCACTCTGTGGGTTGCCCTGTCGCTACTCTCCTGCCTGACATCCCTTGATTGAAGAATTGAAGGAAACAGACAGAAAATATTTGGCTGAACAGCGGCTGCATCCAATTGAATGTAGCACTGTTTAGTTGCTCTGACAACTGCTGGTTGGAAATTCATCCATCTGCACTGTATAGTGTGGATGGAGGAATTCTGTAAAAAAGCTTTGACCAGCTTTACTAATTTGCCTGACATATGATCTGGTTACCTTTAGGGTGGTAGACTTAAATAGTACCCACAGATTAGTGACTTTTGCTGTTTTAGGGTTAACCTCAGCTAACCTAAAGAATAAGTTCACCTTTTGGGGAAAAAATAAATAAATGCACATATCTTTGCAGGAAAAAAAAAAGCATTTATTAATTTTTCCCTAAGGAGCTTGGGAAGCATTGCACCCATGATCAGTGGATCAGTAGTGCAATGCCAGACTCCTGCAGACAAGCCCTGCAGCTTTCAGCCCATACCTGCATACGAGTTGACTGTTTATAAGCTGCAGGGTTTGTGAATGAACTACGAGGCCAATCATCACCGTCTGCCCAGTCCATTCAGGACTAAAAGCCGTCAGGCCCAATGGCTGCTGGTAGTTGTAGTTTGTACATTCATAGAAAACTGTGAATGAATGCCGTGGTCATGTGGGTGGAGCCCCACACAGCCATGTAATTTTCAAATAGTGACAGCAGGCACAGGGAGAAAATCCCCTGCTTGCTGTCACATGGAGGGGGAAGAGGCCACAGCTGCTGGAACATGTTATACTAAATACAGACTGAACTTATTCTTAAACTAATCGTTTAGAAATTCACTTATTTCAGTAAAATTTTAATTTTTTTATATGATTTTTCAGCTATTGTTCTAACTCCAAACCAAAAACATAGGCAATTACCAGAACTCACATTTTCTCCCACCTCAACATCAGACAATCGATCCCCATTTGACAGTACCAGGTCTAGAATATAATGTCCTCTGGTTGGGCCTTTTTACAAACTGTTTTAGGTTTTAGGTAAACACCTTTCAATACGCTCAACTTATCTCGGCTCCTTGTAAGTGCAGTTTAAAAATTCCAGGTAATCTCTGGCATGTTGGGTTGCGCTTGGCATGTACTCAAACCTTTGCCAGCAGCCCTCACATGGCATCTGCATCAACAAGCCCTAAAAGTCATAATGGGAAAAACCATACTGATTTAATGCTAATATGTAAAAATAAACTCACGCTCAATGTGTTACTTTTAACTTCTAAACTCTCATGGATAAAGGATAAGGGAAACTAATTTCTGTGAGAAGCATGCCTACTGACAAGGTGACTCTGTTCACATTTTCAAAGTTAAACACTGCCATTTCCTGCAAAGTGAACACCTAATACTCACCCGTCTCATTGCCTGAGCCACCAAACTCCTCCATGGTGAAGAGATAATGTTGCTGAAAGATCATCCACCTTTGACATTTCTGGAAGTGTCAGATGCAGGCATTCCCACTGTGCTCTGTGGTTCCATTAACTGACCCATAGCCTACTTCAGAACACAGGGGCTGGCAGATGTAACTACAGAAGGAAGTACCTGGCATCCAACAAACCTGGAAGTGAACATTATCTCTTGATGAAGAGGTTTTCAAAAGCATGGGCAGCAGGAGGTATGTATTAAGTGCTGGGTTTGCAGGGAATGGCAGAATTTAACTTTTACAAATAATGAGTCGTTTTAAGTGCTTCAGAAGGTGATGGAATAAATATAAAGTAGAAGTGTTTAAGTTATAACTACCTTTAAAAAATATTAATTGCTACCATTTCGAGAAATATCAGTGTACTGTAAAAAGATATCTCATGAATATGGTGTTCTTACAGATAAAGAATATTCTGTAGGCAGCTTTTAGCTGACCTTCACAGACTGTACAGCAGAGAATAGTATTACAATTCTAAACCTCTCTGCCAAACATTTAATGACATTAGTCACTGGCTGGACGTCACTGCTTTAATCTGTCAGGCCAAAAAAATATCACAACCACCTTATTACATATACTGTAGGCTTATGCTGCAGGAAAATGTTGCCTTTTAATAAAAAAATATATATATATTTTTATAATATGTATATATATTGTGAGGGGGTTAGCTCGGCAGCGGGTGTGTGTGACCCCCGGGATGGGCTCCCCACACAAAACAGGCCCAGCAAACGGAGGTTGTGGTTTTCAAAATCAAAAAGGTGCGGTTTATTTTCTATTTACAGTGACAAAACACAGCAAAGCAAAAGAAACATAACCAAAATAAATCCTGGTCAAGTTGACCTCTGACTAAACATACAGGTTTCCTAACTAACAACTGGGATCAGCCTAGTGCTGTCCTAGTCCCTAAGTCCCTGGTTTTAAATGTCCAAGCAAATAGCCACACAGGCTTTGTCTCACCGCACAGGGGTTCACTCTCCCTAGACAGTCCACACAGGTCTGGTTCCAGGCATGAGCTAACATCTAATGAAGCTGGGAGTTCTTATAGAGGCCTAAATGAGCTGACAAGCTTCAGCTGGTCTCATCAACTCCCTGTCTGTACGACGCCCCACACTCTCCCTAGAGGTATGAGTCATCCATGAGCCCACTAGCCTTATACAACTCTCCACCTAGTTGTATAAGTCGGCGTAAAGCCTGAATCTGGGCAAAATATATCTACCCCCCTGGATGCAACCAGGTGACTTTACCTTCCTGCTGTCACATACCCCCCCTCTTGTTTTAACCTCGGGGTTGGAACACCAGCAATCAGGCATTCATGTACTCGAGACAAAGCATCCACATTCCCCATTTGAACGCCAGGGCGATGCTTTACTGTGAAGTTGAATTCCTGGAGGGCCAGGAACCACCTATTCACTCTTCTATTTGTTTCCTTGTTTTGAGCCATCCACTTTAACGGAGCGTGATCCGTAACCATGTCAAAGTGCCTACCTAGCAGGTAGTACCGAAGGGAATCTAGAGCCCACTTCACCGCTAAACACTCCTTTTCAACGGTGGCGTAATTTACCTCATGGGACTTCAACTTCCTGCTGAGGTAAATGACTGGGTGCTCTTCCCCGTTCCAGACCTGGGACAATACTGCTCCTAACCCCACATCTGACGCATCACTTTGTACGACAAAGTCTTTAGAGAAGTCGGGTGAGTACAACACTGGCTGGCTACATAAGGCTTGTTTCAAGAATTGGAATGCTGCCTCAGCCTCGGGGGTCCATTTAATCATGACCGACCCTTTCCCCTTCGTCAGGTTGGTTAGGGGCACAGCCTTAGAAGCAAAGTGGGGAATGAATCGCCGATAATACCCAGCGATTCCCAGAAAGGCTCGTACCTGCTTCTTGCTGTTGGGAAGTGGCCAACTCTGGATGGCCTCGACTTTGTTGAGTTGGGGTTTTATTACTCCCCTCCCAATGGTGTACCCAAGATATTTGGCCTCCTCCTGCCCAATGGTACACTTCTTGGGGTTAGCCGTAAACCCCGCTTCCCGAACAGAGTCCAGGACTGCTTGCACTTTTGGCAGATGTGAGGCCCAATCTGTGCTATGGACAATTACGTCATCCAGGTAAGCCGCAGCATACTTCCGATGGGGCCTCAGCATCTGGTCCATTTTCCGCTGGAATGTGGCCGGCGCATTCTGTAACCCGAACGGCATTCTTTTATATTGGAACGCCCCGTCTGGGGTTACAAATGCGGTTTTCTCTTTGGCCGACTTGGCCAGGGGGATTTGCCAATACCCTTTTGTGAGGTCAAGAGTCGTCATGTATCGGGCTGTTCCCGTGGCATGGGGTAGGTGTCAAATTTTGTAACTTTGTTCAACTGACGAAAATCGTTACAAAATCGCCAGCTCCCATCCGGTTTAGGCACCAACACGATGGGACTAGACCAATCACTTTGGGACTCCTCTATCACCCCTAAGTTCAGCATTTTCTGTACTTCCTCCCGTATTGCCTCCCGTCGAGCCTCTGGGATCCGATAGGGTTTTAACTTCACCCTTTCACCGGGCGGGGTAATGATGTCATGCTCTACCCCAGATGTTTGTCCCGGCAGCTCAGAGAATACCTCCTTGTTGCGAAGCACAAACTCCTTAACCTCCTGTTGTTGGGGTTGTGACAAGGTGGCTGCTATTCCAACCTCAGGAATCACGCAACCAGTTTGAGCTGGTGACCAAGTGTCTGCGACTAGGGACTCTCTATCCCTCCAGGCTTTCAACAGATTAACGTGATAGATCTGTTCGGGCTTTCGCCTTCCTGGTTGTCTGACCTTGTAATTCACTTCGCTCACTTTTTCCATTATCTCGTAGGGGCCTTGCCATTTGGCAAGGAATTTACTTTCAACCGTAGGGACAAGTACCAATATCCTATCCCCCGGGGAAAAGGTACGGGTCTTGGCTCCACGGTTGTACACTCTCTGCTGTGCCAACTGCGCTTGGGCCAAATGTTCCTTCACGATGGGCATTACCTGTGCAATTCGATCTTGCATCAGGGCGACATGCTCAATCACACTCCTGTGGGGAGAACTCTCACTTTCCCAAGTTTCCTTGGCAATATCCAACAGCCCTCTTGGGTGTCTCCCATACAGTAACTCAAAGGGGGAGAATCCCGTAGAGGATTGGGGCACCTCCCTAATAGCAAACATCAAATAAGGAAGTAAACAGTCCCAATCCTTTCCATCTCTATCCACCACTTTCTTCAACATTTGTTTTAGGGTTTTGTTGAATCTTTCAACCAGCCCATCGGTTTGGGGGTGATACACAGACGTACGCAATTGCGTCACTTTGAACAATTTACACAGCTCTTTCATAACCCGGGACATAAAGGGTGTACCTTGGTCCGTAAGCAGTTCTTTACAAATACCCACCCGGCTAAAAACAAGAGATAGCTCTTTGGCTATGGTTTTGGCCGAGGTATTTCGGAGAGGGATCGCTTCTGGATAACGGGTGGCATAGTCCATTATAACTAATATGTACTGGTGCCCCCTAGCGGACTTGATTATAGGACCTACCAAATCCATGGCGATCCTCTCAAACGGGACCTCAATGATGGGTAGAGGGACCAACGGGCTACGGAAATGTGGCATCGGGGCCAACCTCTGACACACAGGGCAGGAGGAACAATAATTTTCTACGTCCTTCATCACCCCCGGCCAATAGAATCTCTGTAATACCCTCTCTCGGGTTTTCTCTGTCCCCAGATGACCTCCAAGAATGTGCCCATGGGCCAACTCCAACACCAACTTCCTGTAAGGTTTGGGCACCACAAGCTGCTCAACGGTTTCTTCTGCCCTT